>OX419343.1:16962451-17002451 GCA_948470475.1 Galaxea fascicularis | reverse complement strand
GCCTACAGTAAGTCTTAATGAAAACTTAGCTGGCAGGCCAAGAACCTGCTTACACAACTGCTTGCTGGCAAACTGGCAATATTCCTTTGACGCTGACTGGAATTGTTTTTTTGTGATCTTCAACTTTGCTGGCTCGTTGAGAAACAAAACACTCATCGTTGGCTGGGATTTTTATTTCTTAAAGGTTTTGCTCGCTGTGAGTGAAGATCAGGTACTTTTTTCCTAGGAAAGTTAAATATTAACGAAAATTGACGTGGGAACACTCAGCTGATGTTCAGTACTTCGTATGTTTAATAAGAAATGGTACTCCTGCTGACATTGGTGCTAAAGGTAGCTAGAGGTTTTCGTTTTGGTTTGGAGGAGGAAAATTACTCGGCAAAGCGGCGGCCACGAGGTGCAAAGCACCAAGACGAAAAAATAAGCTCTGTTCGCACTAAATTGAACCTTATTTCCGTGCTGTACTGTCGCCTGGGATACCTCGCTATTTCCTAAGCCAATCAGAGTTATTGTTTCATGTCGGCTAGAAAACCAGGCTTTTCGTAACTAAGCCAATCACAGTCACACTTGTTTCATTTGAAGAACCAATCAACGAACCAGAACAAATTTTTCTGTCCCATTTTGATGAAAGGGAAATGAATTTCTTGGCCCCTGCGACTAGAGCCCGTCTCTCGCCTTTTATTTTGGTTATTCTGGATCCAGGGTACATTATCTACTGGATTTATGCTAAAATAAGCTCTAGGGCTAGTATTGCAGTACTACGTTGTCTGCTGTATATGTCCAAGCCGCTTAGCAGTTTGATAAGGGTTGAAGGAAACACTCCTACTTAATTGAATTGTACTTATGACTTCGCTGTGTTTTTCGCTTTGAATGACCTGAAGGAGATCGACGGCCGAGAGTTCTATGTTAGGCTCTTTACGTCCCAATATCAAGGTGCATTACAGCATCCGACCTGTGTTACGGAGGTTGTAGGTTCGATTCCTGCCTGGGACTCTGATTTCTTTTCAGTTGTCCTTTCGCCCGTTGCCAAGCGACTAGCATATCATCATTCTCACGGGCATATTACACCATTACCATCAGTAATAATCATTATCTAGGTGCATTATTTTCCTTACTTATTTTCTCCGTATAAATTCTTGTGGTACTGGTCAGGAGAATTTGAACATCAACGTATTTCGCTTTTTGATGTCCATTTTCTTTATTCTCATGACTTGTGTGTTTAATCAAGGATACGTACAAGGACAGGTGTATGAAAGGAGAAGTTATATGTGGGTCATCGTTGTAGGAGCGCAACATGCTGAAAAGATCAAATCTGTCACTTCTCTTACTTACCTCGTAACGTAATGCCATTCCCTTTTGTCAAAGATGCAATCAAATTGATTAAACCTCCAAAACAGACAACTCAGGACATTGCAAGTGAGTTTCACAAATGTAAGAACAACTTCATAATATGAAACTATACGCATGTCAGTCGGCAAGTTTGCGTAGCTCCCTACTTGTCGGGGTCAGATGACATGTGTTGAGGAGTTATCTCCGATAAAAGGCCAGCATTCTTCTGTATTTTCTCTCTATTTGGGCGCATTCATACTCAGTCACCCGTAGATGTCAGTTGTCAACCGTGTTTTCGTCAATCAATGGCTACTCAGTTACATGTCATTCGAGGACCGGAGATTTAAACCATCCTTTCCTCGAAAATCTCATAGGAATAAATGGCGTTCACCTCAAATTTGCTTAGTTTTTCTATGCCATCGTCTTGAGTTGTTTAAGGTCTCTCTTGTGAAATGATACCCTGCACTCAATAGGTTATTTAGATTACAATTACGTTATGTCCGTAACAGGTGATCCTCCGAGACACTCGCTGCCCCGGTGAATTTGCATTCTTCATAAGATCCGGACAATGCCAAGTTGTACGAGAAATGATTCTGATCAGGAGGCAGCCTCCAGTAGGCAAAAACAGGCTCATCCTACCACCTATGACAGCTGATGACAAAATCAATCCTAAGTTCAACATAAAGATCTACGATCAGGTCAAAAAGTATTTCCTGGTTATCGGTCGCCTTAGACAAGGAGATTGCTTTGGCGTAGGAGAGGATTTGACTAAAACGAGCATCATTTCTGTTAAAAAGGTAAGATGGCTCTTGGACGGCTAAAACAGATTTGAAAACATTCGATTCACCTTCATTTGTTGCGTTCAACGAAGTGGAACGCAAGCCTAATTTTGACCTGTGGCTTTCAGGAGTTGGTATGCCTGTGTAAGGTTATATTCTGGAAAATCCACATTCCTGTAAGGACACCAAAATGGCCGCCCCGCTTGATTTAATCAGGGGTATGTCACGGCCAGTAAACTGGTAACGCAATTAAGACATGTGAGACATGTGATGTGACAAACATGTGAACATGTGAGCAGGCTATGTGAACTTCGGACTTTCTTTCCATGTGCTCTCGATACCTCAGCAGCGTTGGGTTTAGTCAAGGATTTAATGTATGCTTTGCCGTGGAACTTTGAGGCTGGGTAAGTATTATATTGACTAGTCCTGTCGAGTATGATGTTATTTAAACGCTCGTTCGAATTTTCTTTGATTCCTGCAGACGTTGTAGCTGAGCGCGTTTAACATCCAGCGCTGGACTGACAACACAGAACACGCTGGAGTGGTAAACAATTCCGTCAGATTTCGATAAATGTTAACCTCAAAGGAGCCTGCGAACAAGCTCCTGGTGAGCCCGAACGAACGTTTAAATAACATCATACTCGAAAGGACTATTCAATATAATACTTACCCAGCCTCAAAGTTCCACGGCAAAGCATACAGTAAGTCCCTCTAACATTGAACGCACTCTATAATCTGTGATTACTGCTAGTTTATAACTATTATAATTTCAGTTAAATTCATAATAATTAACAATTATTGGCCTAGGTTGAGCAAAATATCGTGATTCATTGTCAGTGGCGAGCAGATCAATTATTTGCCGAAGACCAATTCGATCACCAAACGGTTTGATATTTTTTTGGGAAGCGGTAAGCGTGCGCTGCTGGCAGAAATCAATTGGTTTCCTTCTCACTTAAATAATTTATTCTAACGGGGTTACAATTGCGCATGAGCAGAATATTATTTGCAGCAAAACCGCATTTAGACGGTATTACGCATTAGCAGACCATTAATTGTAGGCAGTTATTTGTAGGTCACGTGGTGGGCTATCAGCCAATGAAAAGGGGGAAAATCCATCGAATGATAATTATTATTTTCTGCGCCAAGCAGAACCCTTTTTGGATGATGCAACGTTAATCAAGGACATGACATTATTTTACCATTTCATTCTCTTTTCAACAATGTTCGGCCTATCGACATTCTGGACTTCTGGCTCCCAGGAGTCTCCTCAGTGAAGTCGCTCAGTGACGGAGCATCCAAACTTGTTAACGGAGGGTCATAGAATCGACTCCTGATGGAAGAATTCGGAATTCTTTTTTCCAGGTTTGCCCGTGAAAGTGGTGAAGAAGTACAATCTTTCATTCATTTACCGCACTGTAAACTCTCCCCTCACTCTCACCACAGATATTTCTTATCGCAAGACGTCGTTCTTTCATTCACTTTGTTATGTTTCACAGACAATGATCAGGAGGTAGTTTGATCAGATGTTTTTTAGGACGCATTTCTTACTAATCGAGTTCGAAGTCCGTTCTTTAAGTTACGGATCGAGTTTTTCTCCGGTTGAATTATAGCCCAAGCGCAAAGCGAGCGAGCCATTGCAGGATTTTTATTATGTATCTGACGTTAATCGGGCGCACAGGAAGGGAAACTAAAAAATTGGATGGCCACTTTCAGATTTAACTGGCCGTCCAGTAGAATACGGCCCGCAGAACTGACCAGTCACAGTGCGCGTACATATCTCTTACAAACCTTGTTTTCTCGGTTCGTACTGTAAGTTACAGACCGAGTTTTTTTCTCGTTCGCTTATGGCCCAAGCGCGAAGCGCGAGGGCCATTAAATTAACGAGAAAACACAAGGATCTGTAACTTACAGTACTGACCGAGAAAACGAGGTTAGTAAGATGTTTATTACGTCTCTGAGGTAGTAGTGCCCCTAACCCTTGAATTTATTTTCTTTTGGTAGATTTCTATATCTTTCAAGAACTCATTTTCAAAAATATTTTTTTACGAGCGCTTGAAGTTATTTAAATTTTTAATATTTTGCGCGCTATAAGCCCCGCTGAACATATTATTGTCTCGTGGGCTCATTAGGAACGAGCCAATGAGAAGCGTCCGATTTTTCACATTTTTTTTGGCTGTGACGTAAGAAAAGGACACCATTCCATTCTTATGTATGCTGATACCTTTCTGTTTATTTTTAGAGTTGCTGCATCCATAAACCACGCATTTTTTAACCATTTTCTCTGTTTAGCAAAAATTATTGCCGCGAACCTTCGCATATGGACACATTTGGCCGAGTGGGGACTAATGCGAACGATAGGTGAAAATATCGTCAAGACTGCCTTCACTTTTAGCGCCCGTAAAAAAAACAGGATTCAATATTTTTGAATTTTTTTTCTCGAAAATGAGTTCTTTAACTGAGAGATAAAATAAAATAAGATACTATCACCACCGACTTTGGTGTCTGTTCCAAGTAAAGGCCTGGTCAACAAGCGCATAATTGCGAAATAACAATGCAAATACTTTTTTTCAGGTTGAACTTGTTTTGGTACCAAGAAGTACCTTATCAAAAAATCTGAAAGGATTCGGACTGGAAGGCATGACGCAAAATTTAAAACTCGAAGGAGAATTTCCATCCAGGAACCAGGTTTTCCAGAGTTTTGTGACCGGAGAAAAATGGCGGTATTATAAGTTAGATGTTTTGGATAAACTAAGGACGAAAAAGTGGCTCTTAAACCCCACAACATTAGAGGACGTACCTAAGTCGATTCGGGAACAGTCTGTTTATCAGTATGAATTCTACAGCAAGGAAAACCGCTAACCACCAGTTCGTTAAGACAAAACAGCACTGCACAGGTTTACTATGTCATAGTCAACTTGTAATGAGAATGTTTAGTAATGCCATATACGTTTCAATAAATTTTTTTTTTCTTGAAAGCAGTCAGGTTGCTTGTAACTTCCCTCTTTTTTCCGTGTTCACATTGGTTCCCATCTTTTTCGACCTCATTCGTTGATCCTGCATTCCTAATGGTCAGCAACAAGTGCTGACCATTAAAACCACATTCACTCTGATCTGCGGAAGAGACAGCATTGCCTTTTCTGTTTACTCGGCCTATTCTGTATTTCTCTACTCAGCCTCGAATTTTTTATTAATCGAGTTTATTACTCGGGCTTCCTGTGGAAGGCCCGAGTCTAAATCTGTCGTCCGTTTTTCTTTTTCGTTGTTTTCTACAAACCTCACTTCCGGCGTATTTGCGCAAGCGCTAACGATGAACCTGTAAAACCCAGTTAAAAACCTGTTTACGTTTTGTTTACGCTTGTCTTGTCTGTTGAAAAGCAAGGCACGAAGCAATTCCTCGACGGATTTTGGAAGGAAAAAGTTGACATGTCTACAGCCGGCAAACGGTGTCGCATCCAATACGCTCAAACCACTTACAAATGCATACGCCGTTCGCGGTAAACCCACACTAAATGATGATGGTGAGCGTACATTTCGGAACGGGTCGTTCCGCGAACTCGAAGCAAATGTGAGAAATATTATGAGTACAAATGAGCTAAATGAGCTATCAATGAGTACAAATAGTGCACAAACTTTGACTACCAAATGGCAAATGCTCCTTGACGAACTTGAGTGGAAACTTTGACACGAACAGTTTAGGTGCTGGCGAATACAAGATACCCGATGATGATGAGATTAGAGGTACAAATAAGACGAACAGCAGTAGTAACAACAGCAACAGGAAAGCGGCCATGTTGGGTGATGAAGAACCCACGCATCGAATCGAAGATACAAGTAACGTTTTTACTTTTATGGCTATTGTCACCAGTATTTCATTTCTTTTGTATACTTTAGATTGTGAATTATCAGCTGTATCAAGTTTGTGTAGCGTGTTAGTTTTATGTATAATCTTGTACCTTCGCGTGTTCGACATCTACATGAATGTGTTAAGTTTATCAACACAAAATATGTCGGATGTACTTGAAAAATGCGAGGTGTTTGAAAAGGCAGTGCAGTTATCTGTACATGATCAACGTGATGCCTTAGTGAAAATAAAATATAGAAACGAATTCAGATCTCGTTATGCTAATTTTGTGTATTTTAACGACAACCGTGAATGCAATGTGCCATCAAGACGTGATCGCGAGCCCAGTAGGATACCAGTGAAAAAGCTGAAAAGTCTGTCACAGAAAAGCAGAAAACTAAGATTGTTTGTGTGGGAAAGAGTTCTCCAGCAAACTCCGTTGTCGTCGGAACTTCATCGTTACATCAAATCTAGGCTAAGAAGAACTCGAACTACAAAGAGGCCAACAGTAAATGGAAGGTTTGTACAAAGAGTGAGGAAGAAGCCAGCTTCTGTTCGACGAAAATTACGTCAAACACCGTTGCCTTGCTTCAAAAGATATACCGGTAGACGAAAACAGGTAAATTTGAAGAAATATCGACTGTTATACACGTGCAGTGGGCTCATAAGCGTGTACAGGAATGGTAATCACAGAGGGTGTTATAACATAGCTACATTCTAACGCGCGCTCTTATTGGCTAATATTTTATGAAAAAGAAACGGATGGTTCATAGAGATGGTTAAGGCTGACGTCAGTGTCAATGAAATTTCTTGCCAGCAAAACTTTTTTCACAGCTTTTTTAACTTAACGTTAGGTATTATAATGGCTGGTCAACCCAGCATCTGAGGTAGGGTGTTTCTATGACTTTGAAGACCTAAAAAACGTGTCTGAAATGGTTGCAGAAGTATCGGAAGCGTCTAAAGATCAACAAAGCGAAAGTGCTACCAGTGAAAACAACCGCTTCGCAAATTTATCCGAGCGGGATTACGAAAAAATATTCGAAGATAAACAATCAAACAAGACCAAGAAAAACACCAGCTGGTATGTTTCTACGATAAAGAGTGAGTTTCAAATTGTCGTGTAATTTCGACTCCATTTTCAGCAACTGCACGATTCAAAATGTGCAAGTCGTGGTCTCTTCGGCGAGCCCTTCAAAATGACTCGCAAGACCCAAGACGTTTTAAAGCATGCATCATTTTGAATGATGATTTTAAAGAAACTTTTTCCTTGACATCTTAACTAAATATTTTAAGCTGGAAGGCTTATGTGTGGTATTTTGATACACTTATTTTGTCACTCGCAGATGTAAGCGTGTAAAAGTAAATGTGTTTTTGAAAAACAAGTCATTCTATTTTTAGTATGCACCCGCGCGGTTAAGAGAATATGTAATTTGATCAGTACAGAAAAAGCGACTTTTCAGCGCGAAAAATGTCTCGCTATGTTATAAAAGCAATGGACAATGTCTAGCCGGTGCGTCCTTCCAATTCGGGATGCACTTGGATAGTTAGGAGAGCACTTAGGTAGCTAGAGATGCTCTCGGCTGCGCCTCGAGCATCTCTTACGCTACCTTCGTGCTCTCCCAACTATCCGCGTGCATCCCGAATTGGATGGACGCACGCTAGACATTGTCCATTCCTTTACTGTGCTATGTTTAGACTACGTAATGACATAGAAACAAATCCTGGGCCTCCTATACATCATGTTGATCCCACCCTAACAATGAAAGCACCATATAGTCAAGGTGATGTTACAGTGTTTGGTGCAAATGCTGGACAGCAATGTGTTGCCATGAGCTTGTGTTCTTTGGTTTACAACATTATCAAAGGAATAAACAGTTGTAATGATCTGGTGCAAATCATGAATATGGGAAATGACTTATACTCTATTTTATCACAGTCAACAGGACAGTCATACTTAATGCTTACAGAACTACCATCAATGATTTCACTGCTGGAGGAAAATTATCAGCTAAAATACAGTGAAAGTTACATTGGCAATGCACAAAATGATGCCATTATAGAGGGATATCAGTATTGCATGCCCATGGATAGAGCGTTTGAATCACTGCTGTCAGAAAATTATATGTCATTCATTTTAACAGTGGGATTTATTACTGTTGGCATTTATTGTACTGATACAGGGAAGTTTAAAATATTTGATTCACATGCTAGAGATACATATGGTAAAAGCCATCCTCAGGGTACCTGTGTGCTATTAGAAGTACCATCAGTTCAAAACTTAGTACAGTATTTCCAAGGAGTACATGCAAATGGTGAAGTTTATGAACTCAGAGGAGTGCAAGTTTTCAAATATGGCGTAAATGAACCTTTAAGCCATATGACAGTGAAGTAACAAATTCTTCCTGTAAACAATCTTGTGCTCTCGGGTTATATGCTATATGTTACTCACTCATCAAACCTGCAAGTTATTGGAATGCCAGCACTTTAGCTTTTATTACTAAGTATGGAGATAAGTTTTACTGTGACATGGAAATTGACAGACATCTAACCTGTGGTGATTTATGTGGCAGTGTTCAAGTTTGTGGAGCAGAGATCTCAGTAGTTCTCAATATTCAAAGTCATGGAATGTTATCATTTAATTCACAAGAGACCAAGAGCAAACTAGAAACCTTGATTTTAGGCAATTACTGTAAAAACACAGGGTTTTTATTATGGCTTTCAAGTTACTGTATTACATGTATTTTTCGACAAACAGCCAGAGCAAAGTATACGTTCTCTTTGTTGACATATGATGATACTTGTGAACCTGCAATCCAACAAAATAAAGGCATCACCGGTATTTCTTCACTTGTTGAAGCAATTGCCAATATAGCACAAAATAAGTTTAAATCTGAACATGTACATTATAAAATACAATTTTTGTCTTGCACATGTGGTGTTGACAAATGTGAAAGGAAGAAGCTCATGGAGAAATGTAGATTGAAACATACATATGACAGTATGGAGCCTGCTACCAAGAAAAAGAGATTAGAAGAGAAGAAAACACGATATGCAGAAATGTCCACAACAATGAATCCTCTGGAAAAGAAGCAGCAACTTAACAAATGAGTTGAAAATTACAAAAACATGGATAAAACAAAGAAGAAACAGCTACTGAACAAACTTGCCCAAACTTACAACACAATGGAGGTTACAAAAAAGAAAGAGCTACTTAATAAACATGTGCAAAATTACAACACAATGGGAACTTCAAAAAAACTAGAACTGCTAAAAAATAGGAAAGAAAAATACAATTCACTAGAAACAAATGCTAAACAAAAAATGCTTGACAAAAGAAGACAGAAAAACACTAAAGAAACCACTATAGAGTTTTGCATCGGACAGTTTAAAAACAAAATAAGAGAAGGTCCATATTATGTGTGTTGTGTATGTAACAGATTACTGTATAAGAAATCAGTTGTAAAGTTCTCCAGCACTAAATACTCAGACCAACAGACTTTCAGCATTCAAACATCATTTGATGGCAAACAGTACATATGCAAGACATGTCACTCAAAAGTCATGCAAGGTAGAGTTCCCTGTCAAGCTGAAGTAAACAATATGTATGTTGATGAAATACCAGACGAGTTGAACTTAGTTTACTGAATAAACTAGAGCAAATATTAATAGCCCAAAGAATTGTATTTGAAAAGATTGTTGTTATGCCAAAAGGGCAACAACGAAAAATTAAAGGTGCAATATGTAATGTGCCTGTAGAATGTGATCAGACATGCAGCATTTTGCCTCGTCCCCCTGAGCGATCAGGCATCATTTTGTTGAAACTGAAAAGAAAACTACAATTCCGAGGACATGTGTACTTTCAAGCAGTGAGGCCTCACTTTATATTACAAGCTCTCCAGTGGCTTAAGGCAAATAATGCTCTGTACAACGACATAGAAATCAATATTGATAATATTGATAGAACTCTCACTGTCCTACAAAGTACATCCACAGATTCTACAGAAGGTCAAGTTATTGACAATCAAGATTCTGCAACAATAGTGAGTGAAGAGAACAAAGGTACAATACAAAACAATGCTCATGGCACAGATTATTTTAATGAAAAACACACCATGGATGATGATTCAATGACCGTTGACAAAGAAAACCCTACATTGCAAACCAATGACGAAGAAAATGAAGATCCCTTAAATGAATATCGTGCTCCAGCTATTGAGACATGTCTGCAGTCCATCATGCCTAATTATCCTGTTACAGTAAATAATCACGAACAGTCATTAGGTAATGAAGTTTACAATATTGCACCTGGAGAAAACAAACACCCTGTTTCATTTATGACTGATAAACAAAGTGAGGAACTAGCATTCCAGTACTGTTTTCCAAGGGACAATTTGGGTACACAGCTGAACGTGATGTTAAATTATCACCAGTAAAATACTTTAATGCACGACTCTTACATCACAGTGGAAGATTTGCAACAAACCCAGAGTATCTTTTCTTTGCACAGTTTATAATAGAGCAGAAAAAAGTTTCAGATAGCATCAATATTGCCCTCAAAAAAGTCCATGGACATTCTGTCAATGCTGCTCAACTACGATCTAATGCACAAAGCTTGTAAAATCTTATTTGTCAAGACCAAGCTTATTTATTCTTAAGACAAATTCCAGGCACTCCACCTTATTGGCAGAAGTTTATGTATGAAGTGGTTGCTATGGTGAAACAATTAGGAATACCAACATGGTTCATGACATTATCATGTGCTGACCTTAGATGGCCAGAACTGTTTCAAATCATTGCTAGAACCCAAGGAATGAACATGACCAATGAAGAAGTTGATGCATTGTCTTATGACAAGAGATGTGAAATGCTTAATCTAAACCCTGTTGTAGTTGCCAAGCACTTCCAATACAGAGTAGAAACATTTTTCACTGAGGTTTTACTCTCGAATGCAAAGCCAATTGGTAAAATAGTATATTATGCACTTCGCATTGAATTTCAGATGAGAGGTTCTCCTCATCTACATGCACTAATCTGGACATCAGACTGTCCCAAGTTAACTCATGACAACAAACAAGCCTACATTGACTATATAGATCAACATGTACAAGCCTACCTACCAAAAGAGGAAGATGATGCTGAATTACACAATTTAGTGAAAACATATCAAAAACATAGTCATTCCAGATCCTGTAGAAAGTATAAAAACATTAAATGCAGATTCAATTTTGGTCAGTTTTTTAGTAAGACAACAATAGTAGCGGAACCACTTCATGATGAACTAGGTGAAACATTAAAAACTAACCTGCTGAACACGCGTAAAGAAATCCTAACTTTAGTAAAACAAAAAATCAATGACATTTTAAATCCAAGCAAGTCCAGCTATGATGCTTCACTGTCTGAAGATGACATATTCAATTCAGTAGGCATTACTAAGGAAGCATATTACTCAGCTCTGTCAATTTCACCAGACATCAACTATGAGCTGCACCTCAAAAGACCTGTTGATAGCTGCTTCATTAATAACTATTTTATTGCTGGAATAAAGGGATTTGAAGCAAACGTGGACTTGCAACCTGTGTTTGACCATTATAAGTGCATTACATATGTATGTTCATATTTTACAAAGGATGAAACTGAGTGCTCACAGGCAATTATGAATGCTGCAAAAGAAGCTAAAGCTCTGCTAACATGAATGTCAGAGATAGCTTGAGAAAAATAGGTGCTGCATTCCTGTCCACCCGTGAAGTTAGTTCACAAGAATGTGTGTACAGATGTATGCCTGAAGTTTGGTTAAGGAAGACTTTCCCAGCGACAGTGTTCATTAGTACAGACTTACCAGACAAAAGAGTGAGAGTTGCAAAAACAAAACAAGAACTTGATGACCTTGATGATGACAGCACTGATATCTTCAAATCTAACATCATAGAACGATACAGTATTAGACCAGTTTCTATCGCTGCTGTGGAAAACCTGTGTTTAGCTGAGTTTGCTGCTTACTATCACAAGGACTATAGAAAAGACAATGCTGAAACTGTTGATGCTCAACCAGAAATTCTGACAGACAATACAATTGAAGCTCAACATTGCATGGACACTCAAACACTACCAAATGAGATAAGACTCGTTAACACTCACGAGAAAATGAAACGGAGAAAAATTAAAGCAGTAATAAGGTATCACAGACCGAATAAGAGAAAGGAACCTGAACAATATTTCCATCATTTATTAATGTTGTATTATCCATGGAGAGATGAAGCATGTCTTCTTGGTAGTGATAAAACATATGCATCTAAATTCTATGAACCTGATGTTCAAGCTACAGTAGAACAAAACAGAGAAAAGTTTGAACCTTATGCAGAAGCAGTAACAGAAGCATTAGAATGGTTAAGAAACAACCAAGGCAATGTAATTCACTCATATGATTCCAGTGGTGACCAGGAAAATGCAGACTTACAATCAGAGACTCAGGATGAATCAATACCAGAAGAGTCATTCAATGAACAGTTGCCATCACATCTCACAGAAGGCTCACAAACTAATGAAAACAGAGGCCCAACTGGAATAACAGTGCACCATCAACCAACTGAAATATCCGATGACCAACTGAGAGAATGTGTTCGATCTTTCAATGAAAAGCAACGTCAAGCATACAACATAGTCCTATCATGGTGTAGAATTAAACAGAAAAACTTGAACAGCCTGACATCAGAAGAAGTTGAGCCAAATTAGCTATCATTCTAAAAGATGTTCAACATTCAATTCCAAGTTCAAGTTTCCGCGATTAAAACTTATATACTTACTCATGAGGATGGCAGCATCAAAGCCTTTCAAAATGCCCGCTTCCAAGGCTACATAACTTTGTACAGACTGATTCGGGCGAGCCTCGTTCCCACGGTCCTGTTGTGTTAATTTCCGCTGGCACACACTCACACAACCTCGAACCCAGGCTCTCTCTCTTTTCCTTCCTTGTCGTCGTTGTCTTTCTCGACGACAAGGGAGGAAAAGAGAGAGAGCCTCGATTCGAGGTTGACACTCAGTGTCAGGCAGCCCCAATGCTTTAACAAATCGAGTTTGAGTCACAAAATACAAATAATTTTATATACTGTATTAGGCTGTGCGGAAATCATCCACAACATCCATTTGCCACTCGAAAAGCCCGAGTGAAGGCCAATACGGCCTCTAGTTATATTTATTATCAGAGTCATGCTTGGTGATATTACTGTTACGAACAAGGGGATAATTTCTTATTGGATGATTCACAAACTGACTGACTGACTGGCTCACTGATTTCACTGAAAATGTAATTTAACTGAATAACCCCTTTCATTTCCAAGATAACCCAGTGTCCTTTTGTGTTGACTGTTATAACTTTCTAACTGATCTGTTGAAAAAATCTTGAGGAGCAAACATCGGCGTACAGGACGGGGACCCGCCTGGGGGACTGTACCCCCCTCCTCCACAAGGACAACGAAAAATAGTGGTCGGTCAGTTGGGTACCTTAGTTTATATTTTATTTAATTTTTTTTACTAAAAATCTTGTGAGCCTCAGTGCATCACACTGCAACACATCTTTTCCATTTCAACAAAAACAAATCGCAAACTGCGGTAATACACATTGGTATAAAATGCATTTTCCTTATAAACTTGACGTTTCGCATGCTACAACATACATCTTCAGAAGTGATCGTTATTTTGTTAGCAAAAGACTGAAAACTAGGAAATAAACAATCACAAGTCTTCACTGAGTACTGAGTGAGAAAATAACAAAGCTAATAAAGATAAAGTTTCTCACTGGTTTCCAACATTTTCGTTAAAGGCAGGCTTCAAGTGTCGGATAAAAAGAGACTCCTTTATTCTACAATGGATATCTGATCGACCGGTTGCCAGGATTTCATAATGATCCCACTTTATTTTATGGTTGGTAGAGAACACATGATTAGCAGTTGCCGATTCGTGACAGTTTGTCGTCAGTGCTTTGAAATGCTCTGTTTTTCTGTGATGTAATCGACGTTTTGTTTTCCCAATATAAAAATCACTGCAATCCCAGCAGCTAGCTTTGTAAACAACTTTAGACCAAAATGAAGGAACAGGTTTGTCCTTGTAAGGGAAAAAATCTTTGATGTTTGGGTCGTTTTGAAAAAAAAAACAATTTGAGGTTAAACAACCATAGAAATTATTTACACATGATTGAAACTGTTTAGTTAGGTGCTTGCCTTGATGCCCTAAGAAAGGTAAAACAATGGAATTTATTTTTTGTTAACTGTTGGTATAGGATCTTTAATTTTGGCTTGTTTTGATGTTTTTTGATGACAACAGTCATGTGAAACTTGACAGTTCCAACAGGGCAGCCGTTGCGTGACAAAATGTTCGCGAGGTCTTCCAAAGTAACAATGTAGGTTATGAACAAACTCTGAAACAGCGATAAGACAATATGTGGATAAGGTTTATCTTGTATTTAATTTTCGAGGTGTAAACGTTAAGAATCCCATTTAGTATAAAGGTCACTGAATTTTTTCTTTCGATAGATTGATGAAAAAGATTTGTTATTGTTACGCTTTACCAAGATATCAGGAAATTGAAGTCCGGCTTTGTTCATTATCCGAGCGTTTTTTTTTTTCTGATCTCACAGACTTCATCAGGGAGTTAACAAGACTGATAAAAAAACTAGTCTTATACCAAATGGTTACAAGGGCGCAGCTAGGATGAGTTAAGACGAAAAACTTGCTTCGTCTTACAATTGAACGAGATTCACTTTTCTGAAGAAATACCTTCTGGACCCTTATGAAAAATGTTGAAAATAGTGTTTCGTGGGAGCGTCTAAATTTCAAAATTTTCTGGAGGGGGCGGAGGACATGCCCCTACACTCCCCTAGCAGCTCATGGGTAGGCCTTCGGCGATCATTGATCGTACCTCGTCTATGCCAAAAGTCTGGCCACGACTCTGGATTACAATATAAACCACGTTCGAAGTAGGGTGTGAACAGCAGCAAACGCCCACGAACTAAGGGTGCGTTTCTTTATTAAAATCCAAATCCGAATTCTTGAACCCAATAACGGATTTTTCGTTTCTTTACTAAAATCCGAAAAAGGATTTTGAATCTAAAGAATCCGCCCTCCGAGTGGATACATTAGATCGAATCTAAATCCGGATTTTTAGGATTCATGATCCGTGCATTTCTTTTATTGGACAGATACAAAATGTAGTACGTTTGGCAAGCGGTCGTCTTGTGGATATTCGCCATATTCCCGCCATTTTGCCAGCTGGGTCATGGCGAACGATTAGCTGAGTTTTTCATGAAACTGGACCTGCTCGTGTTTTCATAATTTTTCTGAATGTTTGATGCGTCTTTGCATCTCTTATTTCTGTATATAGAACAATATTGGACGCATTTATCGGAGTATCAGTGGAGTAATGATAACCACGAGGGCTTTTGAGTAGAACCTTTATCTTCCGTATGGCGGGAACGTGAATATTTCAAGCCCTCCTCAGTTCATGTATTTACCATCACAATTCATCCATGAATCGCCTCAGCCTGATCCTTCGGGCTTGTCATCCAATGCACAATCGAGAAGAGTTTCTCCAGAAACAGTGAACCAGTCGAGCGAAGATACCGAAGGCGAATCGAGAGCTGTTGCACGCTGGTCTAGGACTGATGTGTTGTTGTTAATTTCCTGCTATGCCGTCATGGCTAATGGAAAAAAAAATCCATTTCCGGATTTTTCGTTTCTTTAAAAACAACGAATTCGCAGGATCTCGGATCAAAAATCCAATCTTGTATTTTTTAAAGAAACGCACCCTAATACGCGCAAGATATAAAAAAATAATAATGCGTTCCAAAATGTGCAATGCTTAATTTTGAGGCTCATGATTTTAAATGCTGCTCATCATAGCGCTGCTCACTAAATTTAGAACAAAAAAAAAGATTAAGATAATAACTAAAAAAATTAACATGAAGTTACGAAGAGGACGATTTCCAACTATATTCGGTTAAATTTCCCTCAGCCTTGCCCCGCAATCCGCGGGAAAAAATTGCCCGTACGCCGACAGGTTCAAACTTTTGACGCATGATGGTATATTTCTTCAGATTTTATTCAAAACGTTTATTTTCAACCTTATATTTTTGTTTTGAAGTGTTCTGAGAGTGCGGGAGTAAGCACTTGGCAATCTTTAAACGATTAATTTGTAATCGAAACGGCTTGGATAATGTGTTCAACGTAACTGGTATTATGGGCCGTCAAACAAGATGCGATGACATCATTGATGCACTTTTATCACTTGCTTCTTTGACGACTATTGTATACAATTTTGTCTTCACGGCGATAGTATTATAAAGCCACTGATTAAGGTAAGTTCAATTTATCCTTTGTTTCGTTTGCTTAATTGGTTTTTGTAGTAACACTCGTTCAAACTTCATGGTTAATTACGTGGAGCGAGTCTCTGGCAGATGTTTAGTAAACTCTTAACAGGTGTTAAAGGTAATGCACCAGTGATTTACCTGCTAAACTTTGTGATTTTTCATGGGTTGAGTTCAAACGTAGCAAAAGAATTTCCCCAAAAAGCAACTAATCGAGAAACAATCCACAGTTAGGGAACGTATTGGTCATCAACTGCTTTCATATCATAGCCAAACTATGCATCTGAAGTGAAAGCAAATCTATTGTGATGATAACATAAAAAAAAACATGTAAAATACTCTATATGAAGTAAGTTAGGTGTAAATCCCTTCCCCTGCTATCTTTCCGCTCGTTTTTCCACCAGCGTCAGTTTCGCTGTTTCAAAAACAGACAAAGGTGTATTTTTGTATCATTTCCTTAATTGTAGATAATATACAGTCGTGGAGATAGATTCGTGTTATTACCATGCAGCTCATCTCCCAACTATTTTGGATTCGTTTTGCTAGGCCTTGAGATCACAGTTCACTTTTTTCAAGCTTTAAATATTTGTTTCAGATGTCTCTCAGAACAATTGGAGTTCTGTAATGAATCACTGGGTTGTGATTTCTACACTTGCTTGCGCAGTTTTCGTGATCGTTCGCTCCGCGCCACAGTGGGGTCACATGCCCTACGAATATTTTCACGAGTTTTACGATCATTATGGCGAGGACATCCAGAATAACATCGAACACTTGAAGCACGTGCACGAGGAGCAACATGAAAATCAACACAGAGTCCACGAGAAAATCCAAGAGAGTTATTATGATGTCAGAGAAAAGATGCAAGAAGGAGATGAAAGTTACCACGAGTCACTTGAGCGAGCAAAAGAAGATCAGCGGTCTGCCCAAGGAGGAAAAAAAAAGAAAAGTGCAATTTTAAGAGAAGGTAATTATTTTGAAAGTGATTGAAACAAGAAACTAATCACATTTCTCTTGGTAATGACAATATATTCTACAGTTCCTACTTGGTAAACTCCAAGTTGCATACAGACGTCAAAAAACAAGTGCACCCAGAAGAGCGTTCTTCGTAAAATGCTCTCAAAATGTTAAAAATAGTTTTATGAAAAATCAGAGTAAATGAACGAACGCACCAACGAAAACACGAAAGTATCCACAAAGTACGAACGCACGTAAGGAATCACGGATGGACGAACTGATGGATGGATGGGTTGATAGATGGTTGGATTGACGGACGGACGGACGGACGGATGGACGAACTGATCGTGCTGGATGGATGAGTGGATGGATGGATGGAAAAATGGACTGACGAAGGGACGGGAACGAAGGGACGGACGGATGGGTGAACTGGTGGGTGGATGGATGGATGGATGGAGAAAATGGACGGACGAACGGACGGACGGATGGACGAACTGATGGATGGATGGATGGATGGCCAAATGTGTTGTTATGAAACGCAGATTTTCAATGAATCAAAGCGAGAGGAACAAGAGTAGTATGTTCGGCGTTAAACAAATACCACTTCCTCGTCACCCCCATACCCCCCAGCCCCACTCACACACACACAAACCTTAAAAGCGCCTCGGCACTCGGCGTTTTTCGTTTTGTGGGGGGGAAGAGGGGTTGGGGTGTATGGGGGGTGACTCGTCAGCTGTATTTGTTTAACGCCGAACATACTACTATGGGTTGGGTACCCCAGGACAAATACTGCTAACCCCCACCAACCCCCAGTCACGCCTGCCCTATTAGCGGAAGGGGCTCCTAGGGTATATGGCGAGGGTTCGTGAACATTTTCCCCCTGGGTATATACCCTGCATGGGAGCTACGCTGTCGGATATCGCTATTACCTGAGCGAAGTGGTATTTGTCGCAACAAGACGAGGCGCTGTGCCGCGCTGCCTACAACCTGATAAAGGAGCACTTACCAACGCCGCCCCATCCGGCACCAGAGCTCAAGTTTGGAGGTGCTATTCTGGACGATCCTTTTCCTACAACGCTGCTCGAGCTCCTGCAGCCGCAACCCTTTCACCCCATACCGCCCCCAAGACGCGCGGGCGTCCTGAAGTGTGGCGCGAGTTTGACCAACCAGCTCCTCAAGTGGCCCAAGAAGATCAACCCCTTGTAAGGGATGATCTTGCAGGGTTGTTTAACACCCAACGGTTCCAAGGGGTCGAAGTTGTGCAGGGGTGAAGGATTGAAAACCTAGATCGAAACAATACTAACAAGATGATGAACTATTTACATATCGCGGTAAAGTGTTCCTTTTACCTCCGCCATGTTTATGGTTATCAACTACAGAACAAGGAAAATGGAGATGTATCTCTGCACTACACCAATCACGGTTTCCAGTGGTTTCGTAACCTCGTGGAAGAAAGGAAGTGGGTGCGGGATCAAGAGGCGCAAAGATTGGAAATGCGCGACCTTAATCGCCCGAACACGAAATGGAACTTCTTAAACCTCGATATCAAAGTGGTGTTGGACAACTAACCGCTGGTTGGAACAGGACCGTTGCCTGACTGGCTACGCAACATGACCCACGGGAGAACAATGACAGCGCTGGACACCTTCAACGACAACCTCTGCCTGTGACGTTGTCTTGCAGTCTACCGCGGAGCAATACCGCATCGCTCCACAACAGCCGCTCTCCAGCTAGCCCAAGGCTACGTCAGCGCCCATTGTGAGAAAACATCGCTTAACGAGTTGGACAACGTGGAGCGCTACCTCAACGCCAAAAAATCCCTGGAAGAATGGCTTGGGATTCGCCTCTACGAACCAGAAAGAACCGAAGCAGAAGAGGTGGTGTGGTATCTCTGCCGAAACACCATCCCCCAAATCAAAAACGTTGTCACAATCGGCTACACGTTTCTCATAAAGGACATCTAAAAGCTGGCGAGGGTCTACTCCTGCCCGCACTGCAACGCCCGGTTCACACGAGTAGGCGATCTACAATGTCATCACCTCCGTTGCACCAACGGAGAAACCCGCGTCTTCTGCCCGAACAGAAAAGTGTTACTTTAGAAAACAGCCTTCGAGCAAGCGTTCTTTTCTCTGGGCTAAATCAGTCTCCACGCGGCATGCGGGCACGAAGAGGAGAGATGGGTTGCAGGAAAAGTGGTAGATGGATATCACGTAGAAAGCTGTACAGTGGGTCGTATTCCACGGCTGCTACTTTCACAGCTGCTTCCCCAACCGCCAGCAAGTACTGGCCGACAACAAAACCGCGGAGCAGTTGCTTCGCGAAACAAGAACGCACACCAAACAAATTCGCAACGCGGGGATGCTGGTCATCATAAAATGTAAGTGCGCCTTCTGCGGACTTTATTTTCAACCCAAAACATACAAAAAACCATACCCTCACGCGATCCTCTACGATTTCGAAGCTTTCGGAGACAAACCGACCAACGATCTGACGTTTGAAAGTGCGCACGTACCTATTTCCGTGTAGACCGGGGACACCCTCGAACCCACCCCTACACATATTCGCGATAGAAATCCGAAAGAGCTATGCCGTAAGTTCGTGGAAGAGCTGGAACGTCGGGGGTGGAACATCCGAGACCAAGTGTGCAAGGAGTTCACCCCCGACACCTTCTGGGCAATCCCCGAAAAACGCCAACCTGTCATTCAAGAATGACTGGTTGACAAGTTTCTGTCCTCGGTTTCAATTCCGGCAGCTACGATCCTAACCTCATCAAAGAGCATTTCGTCGAACAAATCAGTGGGGGTTCTGGCATAGTCAAAGTCGCAAAGAAAGCAAAAAAAATCATGTTTATGCAGACCCCCTACTTCTGCTTCCTCTATATCATCAACTACCTTGGCCCCGGCACCAGCTATGACAAGTGGGTGAAGGCTTACGGATGTTCGGCAGAAAAATCATGGTTGCCGTACGAGTGGTTCGACTCACCCGACAAGCTGGGCTTTCCGGGGCTGCCCGACTACCCCGCGTGGTACTCCCGTC
Source organism: Galaxea fascicularis (assembly GCA_948470475.1). Classification (NCBI taxonomy): domain Eukaryota; kingdom Metazoa; phylum Cnidaria; class Anthozoa; order Scleractinia; family Euphylliidae; genus Galaxea; species Galaxea fascicularis. Next base: position 16,982,161 of record OX419343.1, on the reverse strand, counting down.
TGCGAGAGAGCTTCGTGCTCTCACTCTTGGAATGGAAGCAATGCAAACGGCTGTTCCGCGCAAAGGGGATGAAAACCTTCGCCGACTGGCCGCGGCACTACAACCATTTGGATGTGGCTCCGGGGCTGGAAGCCCCGGACAAAATGCCTACCGCTTTGTGCCCATTGTGTTGACAAAAGCCTTTATAGTTTTGCTTTAACAAGCATGTCTTTAAGCGATTTCCCTTTTCTATAAGAGATCAAGGGAGGTTCCTTGTATATCTCTCTAAGTAGCGGTTGGTTTTGTATTAAATGTCGTTAGAATGTTTTTCAGACATGGCAGTGATGGATGAAATTGTGTCACAAAGGGTTGAATTGTTTTGTGCGCTTTCTGTGTTTGTGTTAGAGCGTTCTTTCTTTCTGCGAATTTACTTCGGAGAAGATTTTGTCCACCAGGTTATTGGGATAACCTCTCGATGCCAGGCGTGTTCTAAAGTTTTTAATGTTCTCCTCAAACAATACTTTAGAAGAGTTTGTCCTCAGGAGCCTACGAGCTTTTCCTTTAACGAAGCCTTTCTTAACGCCTGTTGGGTGGCAACTGTTGTAGTTTGTGTACTGAAATGTTTCAGTAGGTTTGTAATGTGTGGGCACGTGGAGGATCGATTCTTTCTCGAATCTCTCTCCCTTATAGACTGTTGTGAAGTACTCATGTAGATGTTTAATTTTATATGCGCGCCAAGATGGCTGCCGGTGTCATTCGTGGTCTCTTGATATATTTTATAATTTTAGCCTATTCTGATGATTTCTCGCCCTATGGATGGACGCATTCTGGTTTTAATCACTTCTGCTTCGAAGATATCAATGGATGTTTGTCTGATGGTTTTCTTCCTGGCAATTTTGGAAGTGAATTTAGCCTGGTTGGATCTCACGTGGTGATAAAACGACGAAAGTTCAAAGGAACATAAGGAGGAAGCTTGAACGTAAATGGCGACGTACAAGATTATGTGCAGATAGAGAACGGTATGTGTTGCAGAACAGTATTGTCAATGACATGATTGCCTCTGCGAAGCACACTTTTTATTCATCAGTGATCCAGGAAAATTCAGGGAACTCTAGACTTCTATTTAAGACAATAGAGAAGCTTCTGCACTCCAATCCGGTCCAGCGTTATCCATCTGAGCCTAATAACTGTTCTCTGTCCGAATGAATTCGTTGAATATTTTAGTGACAAAATTGTTAATATTCGCAAAGATCTTGACAAAGTTGATGGACCTCTGAATGACGGTCAAGTTACTTCATGCAATGCTGAGTCTGAAAGCTGTCTAGCTAAACAGCTACTAAGTGAATTTAAACTGGTCAACGAGGAGGTCGTATCTGGTTTTGTTAATCACCTGTGCTCAAAGTCCTGTATACTTGATCCAATTCCATCTTCAGTGTTCAAAAGGTGCCGTCAACATCTGCTTCCAGTGATCACTCGTATAGTTAATTTGTCTCTTACAAGTGGCCGAGTACCTGATAGATTCAAGGTTGCCATGTTGAAACCATTGTTAAAAAAAAAAGTGGAACTGATCATGAACTATTTTCTAACTTTCGTCCTGTCTCGAATTTATATTTTTTGTCCAAAGTTACGGAGAAGGCAGTCGCAGGACAATTAATGGACCATCTTAATGATAATGAAGGCTTATTAGAAGAATTTCAGTCGGCATATAAATCTCATCACAGTACAGAGACTGCGCTTGTGAGAGTTCAGAATGATATTTTGAAGGCTATTGACAATAACAGATCCGTTATTTTACTATTGCTGGATTTATCGGCTGCGTTTGATACTGTTGATCATTCGATTTTGTTACCAAGACTACAGAATCATTTTGGTATTAGGAACTTTGCACTTAATTGGTTTCATTCGTACCTTCACTCACGCGAACAGTTTGTTTTTATTCATGGAATTGAATCGTCATCGCGTTTGGACTATTGTAATGCTCTATTGTATGGTCTCCCTAAGTATCTGATTAATAGACTTCAGCTTTTACAGAATTCAGCAGCTCGCCTCGTTACCTTTACTAGAAGGCGGGAACATATCACACCAATACTTAGGAGCTTACATTGGCTGCCAGTTCATTACAGGATAGTGTTTAAAATATTGTTGCTAACTGACACAGCTCTGAATGGACTAGCTCCTGATTACATTAAAGACCTATTGAAGTATAATGACTCTCGTCGCACACTAAGATCTTCAAACAACAGGTTGCTTGATGAGCCTAGAGCGAATCTTAAAACGCATGGTGAAAGGGCTTTTTCCGTGGCGGCACCAAGGCTCTGGAATAAACTACCACTCCAGATCAGGCTTTCATCATCAGAGGTAGTTTTTGAGGCTAATCGTAAGACTTATCTTTTTAAGCGTGCATTTGATTTGTAGTTTTTACCTGTAGTTTTCACTTTTATATAGCGTAGCTAATTCTTAGGATCTAAATTTTTGGGGTTTTAGAGTATTGTAAAGCACCCTGGACAATTAATGGAAGATGGCGCTATATAAATGTATATTTATTTATTTATTTGTGTCCAAGAAAGTTGTTTCTAACTGTGAGACTTCAGCTGCGAACTTTATGGTAGGGTGGTATGAATTTGATTGCTCAATGAAATGTTCCATTTCTTCTTTGTTTGTGTCCCACAAGCAAAATACATGGTCAATGAACCTTTGTTAACGCTCTGCCTTAAAATCTCCTTTTCTATTGATGCCATAAAGATGTTGGCAAAAGCTACTGCCATTTTAGTGCCCATAGCAGTACCGTGTGTTTTTCCCGTTAAACTACATCGAGAAAGGGATCGACATTCTGAAAGACGCAGTGTCCATCCCCGGCGTCTCCATGCACTATCTTCTGCGGGGGTCGATAGAGAGGGGCTCCCACCTCTGGACCCCTATTCAAGAAGCGTACCAGATGTTGAAAGGTGCGGTAGTTGGGGGGCCCTCCTTAGTGTTCACAAGGTACCATGAAGTCGAGGCCATCAAAATCCGGAGCCACCAACAAGATAACCCCGCCACTTGCAGGAAAATCCTCGGGTACGACGCCAACGCGTTCTACCTCTCCATCATGCTGAAAGACATGCCCTGTGGAAAGGGGGTGGTGGTTCGCTTCGACAATCCCAAAGCAGAGGCGGCAGCTTTCACGCGAAAAGTTGCAACGGGAGCTTGGTTTGGCTTCGCGTAGGTTGACATCAAGATTCCTCGCCACCTCTGGGACAAGTTCGAGGAAATGTGTCTGTTCTTCATCAACAAAGAGGTGTCTCTCGAGGTTGTGCCGCGGAGCATGCAAGACTATCTGCAGAGCACCGGTAGAACCCAAGGTAACAGTAAGAAGCTACTGAGGGCCCTCTCAGCCAAGAAGATGCTGGTCTACGCGCCTCTCCTGCAATGGTACATCGCCCATGGGGCCGAGATCACGGCAATCTACCGCGCCATCAACTACACCCCGCAGAAAATCTTTACATGGTTCGTAGAGCAGATAACAGAAGCTCACCGCACCGGTGACGTGGATAAAAGCAAGGCGCTACTCGCCGAGGTCTTCAAGCTGCTCGGTAACAGCGCTTAAGGCAAAATGATCGAGGCTGTGGAGCGACAAACCAACGTGGAATACACAAAAGACGAACAAGTAGTCGATCGCGCCCTGCGCAGCATGTACTTCGCCGACCTCGAAGAAATCGAAGCGGCGTACGAGCTGGAAAGCAGGAAAAAACGCGTCACCATCCACAGCCCTTTCCAAGTAGGGATCGCGGTGTATCAGCTGGCCAAACTGCGGATGCTGTAGTTTTCCTACGACTTCCTCAACAAATACGTTGACCGGCGTGGCTTCGAGGTGATCCAGAAAGACACCAACAGCAACTAGATGGCCATAAGCGGCGAGAGGCTGGAAGATATCGTGAAGCCAGAGCGGCACAGGGAATTCGAGGCGGAAAAGAAGCAGTGACTCACCTGGGATAAGTTGAGCAACTGCACCCCGGGGCTGTTCAAGCTGGAGTGCGAGGGGCAGCGGATGATCGCACTGTACTCAAAGTGTTACTTCGTGGAGGAGGATTTTCCGCCAGGCTAAGGGGCCAAACACAAACTATCCACAAAGGGAAAGTCCATAGCGCAGAACGCGGTGACATGGGGGCGTTTCCAAGCCACACTGCACGGGAAAAAAGACAAGGCGACGAATCGGGGCTTTCGGATGAGGGACGAGCAGATGATGACCTACGAACAGCAAAAGCTCGGGCTATCCGCTTATTACGACAAACGGTACGTGCTGCTAGACGGGATTCACACAGAACCCATCGAGTATCACCTCCCGCCAGGCTAATCCGGGTTTTCGGGGGCAGTTCAGTATTCGGAGGGACAACCATCAATTCTTCGCGGACAAAGCTGCGTTTCAGGCCGTTGCAAAGCCAATATAAGGCAGGTTGACCCTATTTGACCATAACGCGGGCAAGTTCGAAAGTTTCCAAAGACTAATTCGGATCTGTCGCTCGTCAAGTTCCACCCTCCAACTCGCCAGGAGCAAGCAAATAGCGAACCTCCACGTCGGAGGGAAGGGTTCTTTCGTCTTCCCCAACAAGTCTTCCATAGGAAGCCGTCGAAGGTTGGGCATAAACAATCCGTTCTTTGATTGCGTCCACAGGTTTTGTCCTGTCAACCGCGTGACCCTTTCGTTGAGAGTGGCAACGACTCTCGGTAGCCTCTTCACCCACATCCCCGCTCGCTGGCCAGCGGGCAAGTGCATCTTGACAGCGTACTGGTGCCCGAAAAGCTGCTCAGCGAGATGTCGACAATCGCTTGATCGCGGTAAACTTCAGGAATTCCTCACCTTTCGCCTTTCCATCGCGCGTGTGACAGCGCCCATGAACTCTCAACCAGGATCGACTTGAAGCAGTTTCAGCCATTTCAAAGGACCTCGCGCGTTAATCTGCTTGAAGGCGCGAGCAACGGCGATCGATGTCGATAACAGTCAGCCCGTATTTGAAAACCTTCCGCCTGAGTCGGTCATGGGGCATGAAAAGAAGGTAAGCCTGGTGCACCGCGTTGGGCACGGACACGTCGAACTTCGGGCAGGGAATACGCCGTGGTGCGGGCAAAAAGTTTGCCAAAGAGCCTTTCTTGACAACCATTCTTTCGCAATGCTTGCCGAGACCTTACTTCTGCGCCTAATTTCTTGACCGCAGTATGCCCTTTCCAGTAACCGCGCGGGCTGTAATAAATTTTCGAAAGGGGCTGCCAGTTTGAAGTTCGAGTTTCCATATATAATGGACAACATTTGCTGTGGGGTAATAATGGCTGACAACCTCATCGGAGGGGTTGTTTGCCTGATGTGCCTGAACACGAAGGCGCCCGATCTGAGCGCGGAGCAGTGCTGTGACCAAGAAATGCGCGAGCTGGCGTTTGACCGCGTTTGCCCAAAGTGTGGAAAAATCGAAGAAAAAGACACAACGTTCGTGGAGAGAAGGGTCGCTGCAGTAACATCAACTTCTCAGGGAATGGTTCACCTTCGTGAAACCCTTGCCCGCTACGGAATTTTGGACGCGGTTAAAACTGTCACGGTCTCAGGAAGAAATATGTGGGCGCTGGCGCGATATATTTTCTTGGCGAACCTTATTCGTGAGTTCGGGCGTTTCAGCGGCAAATAGGTCAACTATGTCTGTTTTCTGTATAATTACTTTCAAGATGTTCCGGAAAGTGCTTGGCCGCAGAAGAACACGATTCTACAGCGCCTTTCCCCCACTTTCTGGAAAATTCACCAGAACATAAGGGCGCCCCTGAGAAAGAACCGGATCTCGTCCAAGATTTCCTTGTACTCGATTTGCTCGCGAAGTCAGCACGCTCCACTTTTTTGTTGTATTTTTTGAAGCTGGCGACCCCTTTGACAGCCAACCAACCCCCGTCAAAGTAGGCAGAACAGCAGGGTTCAGGGTGACCCCTTCGGCGACCACCAAAGTAACGGTCAACTTGCCAGCCGCGAGGTTGCAAACAAGATTCTTCCGCTTGAAGCTGCGGAACAGCTCGGCATAGCACCAATGCTTTTTGTGGTAAAAAGCAGAGCCTCTTCAGCATCTCGAGGGTTCCTTCGGAAGATCCGGGTCGATGTGGTTGAAGTCGAAGATGTACGGGGGAGGGCGCTGTGCCTTCCAAAGAAGCCGCATCTTCGTATATCGAAGGGGAGAATTTTCAGAAGACCATGTCGTAAGAAGTGCCGTCTTCGTTCGCTGCGAGCATGGCATTGCGGATTCTTTCCCTCTCGAGGTTTTTTCAACTTTTCGTGGTTCAGGATTTCTGCAGGGGCAGACCAGGAGGCATTTGTCGCACCGGTCGCACAAAGTGTAGGTGCAAAAAAGGAATCGATGTGGGGTCTCCCGACCAGGGGTGGAGGAGGCCCCGCCATCGTCGTATATTGAAGGAGAGAATTTCCTCATACGAGAAACTCCACTTGAAGATACGCTGTTTTACCGAGGTCAAGCCCTTCTATTGAGAAAACGAGGCTAGTCGCACCACCAACCGCCGTTCTCAGTGGGTGGAGGGTCACCACACATTGGTTCGAGGGAATGGGCTCAGAGTGTGCGTGGGTGGTGGTCAGCAGCCTTGGTGGCCCTGTAATCGAAAGTTCCCACTTGTCTGAGGGGAGAGGACAGGGTCAACTTCAACGCATCTGCTCGTCTGAACATTGTGTACGGCGCCCAAAACGATGGCAACTGGAGCGTGTCTGTAAGGGTAGCCGTCCCTGTAAGACGAAGACTCTTGATCCGCACAACCATGCCGGGGACAACCACAGGTTTCAAAAACCGGAGGGCCCCGTTCCGGAACATGAATAAGGGGGCGCCTTCGTTCACCACCAAATTCCTATTCAGATCCAAAAAATCTCACAAAATGAGTTGGTTCGCGAAAACCTTGGAAGTTCGAAAATCAACGCCTCTGTGAAAATAAATTCTGTCCGACGTATTAAACACATCGGCTATGCTGTACTCATTTCAACTGCCAACATCTCGTGCAATCTGTGTCCGTTCAGATCCAAATCAGCGTGCATTTTGTCCCTTCCGTTATCGTCAACTTCGAATCCACCACCACGTTTTTTCCGCCGTTTGTGTTCAGAGCGTTGCGCATCGTGATCTCACTGGAATCGAAAGTAAACCCCCCATCACCTTCGTTCATCAAACGACGTCCATGCAAATCCAAATAGGTTTGCAATTTTATCCGCCCATTTTCCAGCACGTAGAGTGTGTCAAAAACCCGAGGGTCCACATTCGGAACATAACCTTGAGTTATAAGAATTGAATAAGAACCGTCCTCATATTCTTTGTATTCTGATGTGATTTGTGTGTGCAGGGCCACATATTTTTTATTCACAACAGCAGTGTCGTCGGCAGAGCTGTCAGGAAGATGGATGATGTTGTTCCCGTCCACGTTGGGAGATGCCAGCATCTTGTTCGTGTCGCACAGACAGTTGTCATCCAACCCCGTGACCACATAGGATTTATTGGCGGCGTTGGTTCCGGCGGTCTGCGCACCTAAATTCACGATTTTGTAACCGCCCATGTGCAGGTCAGTTGCCATTTCGCTGTGCACACCTCCGCGGCGATCCAGATAGTTATGCAGTTGAGACGCCAGTTGATGCTTGTTTACAGCATCGGACTGGTTTGTTGGGTTACCCAGATTCATGATTTTTTCGGTGTTCATGTTGAGGTCACCGCTCATCCGGTTGCTCCCGTCAATTCTCAGAAAATTTCCGAAAGAGGCGTGAGAATCTACATAGCCCTTGGTGGCCAGGTGATTGTTGTTTGTCGGGTTTTGGTTGCAATCAACCGCTGAAGAAAAGGTTTTTTTTCCTGAAATGGTCTGGTTGTTGATGGTGATAACGATATCGGCGTTGGCGCCCATGTAGGGGATAAAAAGAGTTTTCGGACTAGGTTGATTTCTAGCAACGATTCCTGCGACGTTTGCGCCGGGGGTCATAAAGGCTACACCTCTCACCCTCAAACTAAGGTCCAAGCCGTACAAAGGGGCTTTGCCTGTTTGTATAACGCTCTGCCTCGCGCTAATGTTTTTTGTTAAGGTCAGATTTCGTCACATTGCTCGCCTGCCCATCGATTTTGAGCCGCCCCCGCCCCACGTCGACAAGCCCTTGCGAAGTGATTTTCAAAGTGCCGCCGATCTCGTTTTCGATGCTGCTGACGAGAACGTTGGACTCTTTCCTTCTCGCTCTTCCGTCGAAGTTCTAGATGCTCGGGATGTACAGGGGCATATTGCTGAAATCTTGGTCTTTTTCCCAGATCTCAACCGCATCGTTGTATTCGTCTTCGAGGAGCAACCCTCCACAAACCAAAGCTTTTTTTGGAGTCGTACGTCAGGATTTTGCCTTCCACAATGTTCACCGGTGGGATACTGAGCAGAGTTTTATCGACCTTGGTGCCGAGGGCTGTGTTGAGTTATTGAACGACAACGCACTCCCGGGGATTGAACCCCACGTCAACGTTGACAATTTTTTTGTTTTCAACGTCGTAGTTGCCGGCTTCGTCGATCTTGAGTCCTTCTCCCGGAGTACCAGGCGGTCCTTGAGGGACCAGCTGGACCAGCTTCATCGCCGTCTTCTCTGGCTGTCGACAAAGAGTTGATGCATCCCATTTTTATATTGTTTCGTCAAAATTTTGAACGTTCGCTTTTTGGGTTTGTCGTGGTACAAGAGGGAAAACTTTTTTCGAGTTGCACGGTCGAGCAACGCGTGGTCGACGCCCAGCTCGTCGGCTACGCGTTTGTTTTCTCGCGGGAGGAAGCAGAACAGGCAGAAGTGGCTGTAGTTGTCCCGGATGTTCTTTGGGGCCCTGTCTGCGTGAGATAGATGAAGCTACAGTTCTGGTGCTGACTCTTGATGAAATAGTTGATGATGTCGTTCTGGTTTTTTTTCGCAAACCAGGTCGTCGAAAATCACGATTTTTTAGTTGTCGGTCGGCAGCTCATCGAGAGGAATGATGTCATCCCCCGGTGCCTCAATGATCTGGTAACCGACTCTGTAGTCGATGTTTTTGCCAAAGTCCTGCGGGAGCGCCTGGTAGTTGTTCTGGTGAAGACTTTTCGAGAAAAGAAAGACTTTATCAAACTCCAGCAGCTCGTAAAGCATGTGCAGCAGGATGTTCATTTTGCCGGAATTGCTCTGGCCGTAAGTCAACATCCAGAAAATATCTGCGGGCATGGAGGGATGCCCTCGCCTGCACCCGTTGGTCGGCGCAAAGACGACTGCAGAAGCAGCTCTTGAAAAACAGGAGGACCGAATCCGCGGAGCATTCAAACGAAACAAAGTGACCAAAGCTTTCGGGGAAGTTGCGGCAGAAGAGCTTTTCCGCCCGATCACGAAGCGACTTCACGCTGCTGCTCCAGCGGGAGACGAAGATGAGAGGCCGGCACCCCCTCCACCGATCGAGGAAGAAGAAGAAGATTTTCCTCTGCCGCCGCCGTCGATCGAAGACGAAGAAGATTTTCCGCCGCTGCTGATCGAGGACGAAGAAGAAGAGGGGGCGGCAGCGACGCGACGAACTTGGGGGGAGCCAGAGGTGCCGGGGTTTTTAAGCGCAAGCGAATCAGCCGACTTGTAAACGGTCAAAGGCCTCATCTCCCGTTACGGGGACGATCCCAACTACCGAGTAAAAAGCAAACAAATCGCGGTTTCACGGAAAGACGCTCGAAGAGCTCAAACAGATCAGAGATGTGATTGAAGCCCGAAGAAGAGGGGGAAGGCCTTCATCCCTGCAGCTTCAGGAAGGTTCCAAGACCCCCAAGCGGAACGAAAAAAGAAGAACAAGAGAAGAAAAGGCTATAGACGTCAAACCAAACATCCAACCATGATGGAAAAAAGAAGGGGCGCAGTGGAGGGCAACGACGACGAAGAACCCGAAGTCGACGAGCAGGATTGGGGGTTTGAGTTCAGCGGATTGAGGGAAGACACGGTTGAAAATTGATCAACCGGCTGTACGTGAGCCTCGGCTCGATCAGCGCCGGTAACACTTCGACCAAAGGCAGTCGTTGCGTTGTTGTCCGAGCTCGTCAAACAGGGGGTCATCAGCGAATTCCAGAGATGCAAAATTTTTAGACTACCGTATCAGATGACGCTCAGCCTGTTGATCGACTCTCAACTCTTGAAGTTGAGAAATCCGAGGGGTGGGCACAAGTCGCACAACTTTCGTGTGGACTTCAACCCGCCCATCGAGTTGAACAAGAGAAGAAGTTATCGCGCGGCAATGAACAGGCTTATTACCATGACCTTGTCGTTGTACAACGTCGCCGCTGCTTTTAACAACAACAAACTGAAGTGGCGCAGAAATACTGAGGCTTGGAAAAACTGTGACGTTTCCTGACGGGATGTACGATTACGCAAACTGCCGTCCTGTTAACCATTTTTGCTCGCTTGTATATGTTAGTGCTAATCCATTTGTGTCAGTTATGCATAGTTACGAACTGTGATTAAAGATTAAAGATTAAAGATTTATTTCATATGCATCATTCGCTTACATATCTTTCACGGGAACATATGACCAAAAATTGACCTGCTGCCAACGTCAGGGGCTTCATAGCTCAGTTGGTAAAGCATCGCACCGGAATCGCGAAGTCACGGGTTCAAGCCTCGTTGAAGTCCTGAATTTTTTCAGGCTTCTTTGCGCAATTGCAAACATTCCGATCACAGTTGCGACAATCGACGCTATGTCAGCTACCTCTTCAAGGAAGAGCCTCTGTGTTTGGAATACCACCTCGTGAACAAATCCACGATAAATTCGGTGAGGATCAGGATCACAGACGGGCAAAACAACGTTCTCGACCTCAACGGGCTCGATGTGGCTTTGAACCTCATGATCGACGAAGCATAATTTTTTGAAAGATATAGGGGCGGTATTAATCAAGCTAGCGAGTGGAGGAAGTTTTTCGACGAGCGCGCCGGACGCTATCGCTGCAAACACAAGGGCTTTGGCGTCGTCCGCGACAAGCTCATGGCTATCGGAAACATTTTCGCCAAGCCCGCGATTCAGTCCGTCAAAAAAGCTATCGAAAAAGGCTGCGGCACAAGCGATAGAAAAAGGGGGGAAAAGATTCAACAGCTGCTGCGGGCAAGGCACCTAACGAGTTCCCTAACGAGTTCTCCCCCGGTGTACGCGATGTTGAAGTTGAGCCAAATTCTGACCAACCCCCCCCCCCCCCCAGTCGGGAGCCGCTGACTGAATTTTTTTTCATGAATATACGAACATGTTTCGGTCGCCGCGTTATCTCGAGAAGGTCGATTTCGAGCGGTTCCAGCTCAACACACCGCTCATTTTTCTGGGAAACGTTCAGCACCAAGTCAAAACCGGGCTGAAGTTTGAGGTGAAAGACCGGGGCATTGTTTACGATTAGTACAACGCCTATTTCCGGGCCGAGTACAACTTCCAGGCTCTCGCGGACGGCGCCGATGTTGGTGCTGACACAAAGTCAGCCCCCGTCAACGGCTCTTTTTCTCTGATAAAAGACCTGACTGTGAGCTCCGCGGGGAAGAAGCTTTATGAAACAAGCGGCGTCAACAAAGTGATTTTCATCAAAATTTGGTGGAATATTCCGACGCCTTCGCGCGAACAGTAGCCCAAGACGAGTTTTGGTATCTCGACACCGACAACAGCAACGAACGGCAGCAACGAACAAGGGGATCCAGGCGCGCGAAGCTCTTTCGAAAGCGGGCCAAATGGTGAAAACATTCATCCCCCTCAACCGCTGTTCCCTCTTCGAGGAGCTGTCGGACAGGGTCCTTCCTCCAATGCGGCTGCTTTTCGATATTGTGTGGGAGGAAGACAATGAAATGATCTTCCAAAACGACGGCACCGGACGGCGCATGGTCGCCACCAAGATGCAATTATGGGATCCGAAGCTGATGCTGACACCTGAAGGACAAAAGCTGGTCAACGGACAATTCCTCAAGCCGACGAAATGGCGTTTCTTGAAGGAAACGCTGGCCCCTAGCAGGGACCGAAGAGAGGAGGGAGGGCAATGGCAAATCAGCCCTGGCGCGAAAGACACCAAACACGTTTTCGTTTTCTTCCAACGAACGGAAAGACGCCTCTCTTTGTCAAACAACCCTTACAAATTCGACACCTTCCATCTGAACAAAGCGGACGCCCTTGCAACGAAACTGTCCACTTCCCGTCTTCAATATGGTGCTTGTTATTTCCCCGAACTGGATTATGACGGCGACGACCGAACACGGATCCGCCGCGACTTGATCAATTACCGCTACAGGAAAACCGATTACAATACAGGCACCCAAAGAATATTTCCAACTACTCGACCCTGTACCCTGTTATTTACTTCGACCTCAGAGCAGCCAAAGAAAGTGTAACAGGCGACGAAAAGAAGTTGGTCTTGTATTACCGGTTGGACGAGGCCGCTAATGCTGATTACACGATCTATGCTGCTTACCTGAACGAGAAAGAGATCGTGATCAAGCAGGTCGGAAACGAACTTGTCGAGGCTTGAAAATCTGGAGCAGCCAACGAAATTATTTTCTCAAGTATAAGATGGCGACGCCATATTACCCGCTTCGGATCACGCTTACGGACGGGCAGAAGGGAAACCTTCGAAAAGATTTGCTGCAAAAAAGGCTCTCACTCTCAGCGTAAAACCCGACCAGATCGGGCGCAATGATGAGCTCCTTTTGACCGCCACGCTGATAAACCGGTTGCAAAAGGTGTCCACTGAAAGGCGCTGCACTGATATGCATTTGACCAAAACCCAGATCACGAAGACTGCGCAGCGCGGCGGCAATCTCTTTTCGACCGCCCTTTCCCTGCCACGCCCTTTACTCGCCCCTGCAGCGACAGCTTTGGCAACCGCGGGGCTTAGCTTCGCCGCTGAAAAGCTGCTTAAAAAGATTTTTAGGAAAGGGTACGGGTGTCAGGAGATCCGGCTTTACTAACTCGTTCAGGTGTTGTCTCCTTCTCAAAAGAAAGCCGTCGAAAAGGTTCTTGTCGGTCAAGGAATGGTCCGCGGGGGAGGCGCTGGGCAATACGGAGGGTTTCTCGGAATATTGGCTTCCATCGGAGTTCCTATTGAGATAGATCTCACACCGAAGATGTTCGGGAAAGGAATGCAAATCGCTCCGGGACGCCGGTCGCGCCGGTTGCCTCCTCCCCCTCCGCCACCAGCCCCCCCCCCCCAAAAAAAAAGGGGGAAAGGTATGCACGTGCGCCCTCATCCGTTCTTTGGACGCTGGGAGGGTTACCCAAGAAACTAAACTTTCGCGACGTGCCGCTTTCCAACATTGACCTGATCGATTACTGTCGATATCTCCGCATCCCGATCAAGGGAATTTTCTGGCGAAACGAGATCAAACCTACGCAACATTCCCCCTGCATCCTCAACCTCGACGATCTCGGAAAATTAGGCACTCATTAGGTCTGTTGCTGGAAAGGGAAAGACATCGAATATTTCGACCCTTTTGGGATTCCCCCTCCCGACGAGTGGGAGCGAGAGATGCGCAAAACGGGGAGAAAGACTTTCCTCCACAACGGCAACCAAATTCAATCGATTGACTCCGTGCGCTGCGGCTATTATTTTCTGCTGTTTCAAAACGAGAGAAACAAAGGGGTCAGTTTCCGGGCTATCCTCAAACGGTTTTCTGGTGACATTCGCGAAAACGAGCGCTTTGTCAAAAATTATTTCTTGCAAATACGTTGAGGGTGCGTACAAAAACCTTGATATACGACCATGGAGGTATACTATGTGAAAGACAAGCGCAAGACCCCCAATGTGTCGGGGACCGAACGGGTCGACACGACAAAGAACGGGCGGAAGCTGCTCAAGGTGGAGTGCGCGGTTTGCGGGACTACCAAAACCTTTTTTTTTTACCCGCTGTGCGGGGTGGCGCGTTGGCCCGGCGCCGTGGCCCTTCGTTGCAGGACAAAATAGCTTACGCCGCCAGCATGTTTGTCAACCCGACTGCTTCTTGGTCAAGCGCTTTCAAACTTTTGGGCTCGCAAGCGTTGAAGGGGGTGACTGACAACATCTACTGTGTAAAAGACCGGCGCATCACCCCGAATGTGCCGGGGACCGAACAGGTCGTTGCAACGAAGAACGGCCGGAAGCTGCCTGAGGTGGAGTGCGCGGTTTGTGGAATAACCAAAACGCGTTTTTTGCCGGGAAAAAAAGCCGGCACAGGGATTGACGTGCACAAACTGATTGGAAAACTGCCTGCTCCCGACAGGGTTAGGACGTTGCCCGGGCAAAACTACACCGGTCCGTACAACCCCCTCGAGAAACAACTCAAATGCGATCCTGAAATAGGTGAAATTCAAGAAATTTGTCAACAACCGACCGGAGCCACTGACGTGGTTGCCATGCAACATGATGCCGATCACGGCAGCTGCAGTTTTCGCCGCGAGTTGTACGGCAAAGACGTAAACAAGTGCAAGCATGCTGTCGACCGCAAGATGGTCAAGTCGCTTGATGCGATTACTTGGAAACAGAGACGGTAGGGCCACGCGCTTGCACGAAACGCGATAAACACGAAGCGCCAAGTCGGGTTGGGAGCTCACAAAAAATCCCGCTGTTAATATGATAGCTCCTGTGGAGTTCTCGTTTGGTCGCTACGTTTTCAACTGCTTTTGCCCACCTCTGGGAAAACTGAAACCGGCCTTTACTCCAGCACGCACAGTCTAAGGCAAAATTGCTTGATGACCCACCAAGTGAACCCCAGCAAGTGAACCCACCACAAAACGAAGAGGGTTACTCGACACAATCAACAAAGAGTTGGCTGACAGAGCTGTCTTGAAGTGGAGGATAGCAAGGGGCGATTTTTACTTTTCCCCCTTGTTCCTTGACAATTTCAATGATTTCCCCCATTGGAATGTGAGCCATTTCTGTCCACACCCCGTTGTCCCTGCGGCAAAGGTTTCCGTGAGCTACTAATTTACGCAAAACAGCTTTTTCAAGCAGTTGCGCCTTTTTTCCGGTTTCTGGTTTGACGGTTGCTACAAATTTGAACTTGTGCAAAAAACAAGTTTGAAATGCACTGTCTTGTAACCGGCGCCTCAGGTCACTGGTGTGGCCGACTTTGAACACCTGGTTGGCGCCGAAGTAGGCGTCAAAGGTGATGTGGTGGGCGACGTAGAAGCCGGGTATCTTCATTGAGATATAACGAGGGGCACATCTCTAAAAAGTTTGTTTTACTGTCGCTGTCCGAAGTGGAGTCGGATTCGTCCATCTCCATATTTGCTCCGGCTGCGGTAAGGAAAAGCTCTTCGCAAGGTAACCAACCAACCATTTCTAGCAATCGCTGCTCGCAATTTCTCTTAATCGACGTGGAATTTTTTTGGAGAGACGGCGGAGCGATCCTGGGCGATGCGCTCACACATTTCGTCAAAGTAAATTTCTTCTTCCACATCGATGGGGTTGCTCCAGGCGCCAAGAGGGCCTCTCCATCTCGGAGGCTGGGTGGCCATAGGTACACCGCGGGTGCCTTTCTTTAATGGGGGTGACCCTCCACAACTCGAACACTAAACTTTAAGCATTCTGGGCTCATGGCATTTTACGGTTGTTTTTCGTATTGATAATCTGGGCGGTTTCTGGAAAACTACCGGTTGTTCGCTGCACGGTCTCACAGTAGGAGGCGTTCATACACGCCATATACCCCAGGAGCCCCTTCCTCTAATAGGGATGGCGTGCTGGGGGCTGGTGGGGGTAGCAGTATTTGTCCTGGGGTACCCAACCCTGAGTAGTATGTTCGGAGTTAAACAAATACAACTGACGAGTTACCCCCATACACCCCCATCCCCCTCCCAGAAAACGAAAAACGCCTCGGGGGGTGGGGTGTGTATGGGGGTGACGAGGAAGTGGTATTTGTTTAACGACGAACATACTACTAACACGATCTGTTGATGACAGATTTTTCTTGAAGTTTGTTCAAGTTTCTGGTAGTAATGAAACCTTGCAACCCCAGCAAAGAGCTTCTGAAGTATTAAATAACAGTATTCGCGCTATTTTCGAACCCCCAACAATACACTTTGTTGCCCTCCGAATTTTGCATAAACTACTGTTTTCAATTTCTCCTGGGGATGGCATGATCCCAGGAGCATCCGCAAACAACAGTTTATGCAAAATATGGGGGATTCGAAAATTGCAAATCAGTGAAAATTGTTTAAAACTAAGTTATAATTAAAGCATGGCGTATTTACAAAGCAGTTCTTAAACTGCTCATTGTCCACAAAGGGTAGTAGGGGTATTTTTCTTCTGAACATATTGCGTTGAATTCTTTGCAGTAGGTAAAATGGAGTGCAATGGGTGGTAGTTGTCCTCATTTACCTTTGTATATAACTTTTGTGAAACTTTTGTCTCTTGTGAAATCTCTTTAGAAAGCATCGTGAATAATATTAAGGTCAGTCTTGCTCGCTCTGTAGACCGGAAAACCTTTGGTTATTTTAGAAAGCACTATGGCTTTAAATCAAAGACAATCAATATCCTGCTGCCCATATTAATATAACCCTCTTTCCCAAGACACGTAATACGTCAAAAAATTTCGCATAACTTCGCATAATTTGGTCTTAACGTGCTCAGAAAATCTATAGCTACGATTAGACTGGAAAATAACACAGAATAACGTTATATAATCATGTTACCCAATATCAAATATTACAGGATAAATTGTGTTGTTGGACTTCTCTCAATATTTAGCCGTGCTACATTTCATTGTTATTGGTCCAATCCAAGAATTATGAAACCCTCGTTCACGGTTACCGTAACAGTGGAGTCACCAGCGTACTTGATCAGGCAGACATCATCCCAGTTGCCAGTTGACACTGGATTAATGCATTACAGTGAATAGACAGGGAACTTCGTCGTTTAGCCTTGCTTGGAAAAATTACTGTGTTAAAAAGTCTTATCATTTCTAAGCTTACTTACATTTGACACTTTTACCAACAAACCGTTGCGCGGACGATGAAATTTAACAGTCTGTTCTGTGAATGGCAAAGAGGACAAAATTAAGCGCGATTTAATGATCGGTACTGAGTACGAACATGGCGGACCCGAGCTTTTGAAAACCATGCTGACCTTCGGACCAAGAAGGCTGTTCAAATTGCCGCAAAATGGCTGGCTTTGGCCAGCGGATACGTTCAAGCCTTACCTACCGGTAATGCCTTGTCCTTGGTATTTGCCAGCCCAGTAGCAGGCTTCTCTTTGGCTCTGTCAGATTCATAACACTCAGCTCAGCCACATGCTCTCAATCAAAGAAAGCAAGCCTCCACCCTTCCAAGCGAGTCCCGGTGTGCCGCCAGGGGCCGCAGTGGACTATTAAGTCAGAGGTCAAAACCCCACAAGAGGCCCACAGTCTGTCTGACTGGAAATCAACCCAAGCTAAGCCCATGGCTGAGAAGTGACTGTAGTACTGCACATTTAACTAGCATTCAAGAACAAACAACTCACACAGCCCATTTTTGATCGAGTGTGACCCCTCTCCCCCTCCCCCCCCTGCCTTTTGAGCTGGTGACCCCAAATGCCCACGGCCTCTTAGCCCTATCCCTGCAGACATTGGTCATACCTGCCTTGACGGAACGCCTCCTCTTAAAAGCGGGCCAGGCCATGGTGAAAATGACCCGCGACCCGTGACCCCGTTTTCAAAACTCCAGGTAGATATAAAAGACTCTTTATCAAGACATGAAAGGAAGCAGTTGGATAAACAAATACCTTTACCCAGGAATCCTTGCCAAATTGATTTGTTTAGATTCTGATATGTTCTTCAAAGGTAACCTGCATAAAAAAGATGTAGGGACATTTTTTAAGATAACGGACCCGTTAATGCAGGTATGGTCAGAAAACAGCTCTTAGGGTAGCATTTCTTCCAACCTTAACCTATAGGCTCTCTTACTCGAGTTGTGAATAAACCAATATACTACAAAACATGGTCTTCTCAGAGAATACTCAGACAGTGCTGCTCGATTAAAAAGAATGATTGAATTGTCTGGGCCGCCTGCTTACCGGTCATCCTTTCGGTGAATTAAAATAACCAAACTGCGTGTTTTTCAGTTTAAGCTGTTGCACAAGACTAGTGACTTTCTTCAGTGCATCAACCTGACAAACTGTAATCTGTGTAGCTTTTGCCGATGCGAAAAGAGACACTAACAATAACAATAATGAGACAGTCTGTTTTTCGCATAGTTTTAAAGAATGGCTGCTCAAAGCGGAAACTTGAATTAACGCCTTCTTTGGTAAGAGGTTTGAAGCGTCACCTTTTTAATCGTATGCATCACCCGTACGTTTTTATTTTTGATTGCGATAATGTACATCTAGACACGCAAAACACATTTTTTATCCTTAGAAAATATTCCCTTTCCTCTCGCATTATAGCCTCTGAAGGCGAAAACGTTCTTCCTTTATTCCTTGGTGCTGGAGTCGTGGGTGTGGTATCTGCAGTCCATATGATTTGTAAGGATATTTGCGTATGTTTTTTTTTTTAATTGATGTCATACTTTCGGACTAGCTAACAAAGAAAGTTACCAGTTAAATAAAATTGAAAATGAAATTGTCGGTAGCTCTGCTGCAAAAAGGCAATAGTTGTGAAGCTCAAAAGGAACAGCTTTGCCCATAGGTTACACGAAGTTCGACTTGTTTATCATAATTTTGTTTTTGATGTCATATATTTCTCTGTTTTTAGCTAATCCACAGATCAGCCACAACGAGGCCAAAACATTTCTACGCAGGATAACTGTTCTCCGATAAACTTCGCAAGACACACTGAGACACACTGGATTGAATTTCTGTCGTTTGAGTAATGAATTTACATCTCTACTGCACAAGGGTGGCAGGGGCTGGGTTCAAACGTTACGAGCGCGTAATGGGCATCATGATCTATCAATCTGCCAAATAAGGGCGTATTCACGTGACGTCACGATGCCCATGTCGGTGTACCAAAACAAAGGACGGGTGGCCATATTGGTGTATCAGGCTACTGAACCTCTAGGAATTAACTTCTATTTTCGCGCAAACACTTTCTTTTGTTTTATTAACCCAGTATGGCTGCTGGTCACGTGAGTGTAATGCTTTATAACTGGTAGTTGGCCGCAATGAATCAAAGTAAACGTGTTGGATTACATTTCTGCTGTGTAGTGGAGTTGGATTTAGTGCAAGTCTTTATACCCAACAATAATGTAATTTAAAAGTTTCTTCTCTTTTAACACTTAACTGAAATTCATCTGCCTCCATTCGCAACGGGAAAAGCGATGCTTTTCAGCATCCGTTCTTATTTACGAAAGTCATCCGCTAGTTGCTTGGCAACGGGCGAAAGGACAACTAGCACCTCATCACTCTCACGGGCATATTAGACCATTACCACCATTAATAGTCATTATCATATCTGAATCACATTTACATTGTCGAGCCCGCAGACCAGTGGGACACTTTGTATAAGAACCTAGATAAACAACCTACAATCTCGGTCAAAACAAATGAAAAATTTAACAATTTTAACATACTAGACTGAGGTATTCTATTGTTATCGCTATTCGCCGACCAAAAAAGCTTTGTTTTACCACACCAAGCATCGCCCCCACAGTTTCGACCGCGAGACTTGGCGTGGTAAAACAAAGCTTTTTTGGTCTCCCGGGACAACATGGCCGCTGTGTGACAAGGGCGAATTGTTTTCATTGAACAAAGACTGAAGTTCATGCATTTAAATTTCCATTCGCAAAATTAACCTCATATTTATGTGACTGAAAG
>OX419343.1:16954951-16957451 GCA_948470475.1 Galaxea fascicularis | reverse complement strand
ATCCACACCCTGTCGCATCATTTGCAAACCAGCACTGTTTGGTTTGACTAACTGCCTGCAAACGAGAGATAAGCGGCTGTAGACTCAGGGCATACAAGCACATCGCTAAAGGATCGCCTTGCGTAGTTCCCTCCGCAGAAACGATAGTGTACTGCATCGGTTTCGTCGCACTGGAATAAGCTGCCGCCTCACTCCCGGATTTATGCCCAGCGCAAACCTGAAGCGAGCCACTCGACTCAATATATCTTGTTTCATCACCGCTGTCACGCACTTTCCAATAATTCTTCTGATTACTTCCCCCACATCTATTGGCGTGACTTCACCGTTACCCTTATCCAACGGGATAAGACGACACGCTAGAATCGGCTCGATAGCCGTGGGATCGATGTACTTTGTGCACAACCGGTGGGTCAGTGTTGCAAGAGCATCGCACAAATTAGAGGTAGACTTCTTCAATGGTTTGTTAGCAAGGATCCTTTGAAAGCCATTTGCGTTCACATTCTAGGGACCTCCAGCGTTTTTCGTTCTTAGTGCTACTTCTCTAATCATCTCGCCAGTTATCTCATTAAAAGCTGACTCGTGCACCTCCTCAACTGGGCAATATTATTATTATTAATTAATAATAATGAGAAGAAGAAGAATAGTAATGTAGGCAACCACATGAGAAACTACGGCGTTTGTATGGTCTTGTATGAGAATCAAACGTCGATTAATAAGTATCAGCTATATCTCCTTGGTGATATGAATATTGACTTCTTTAAATGCAATAGCCACCAACCTACTGCCGATTACCTAAATATGCTCTATTCTAACAATCTACTGCCTGTAATAACAAAGCCATCACGATTGACCCATCATTCAGCTACGCTAATCGATCACATCTATACCAATACTACAAGTCGAATTATTTCTGGAATAATCACAGTTGATTTATCTGATCACTTTCCAGTTATTTGCATAACTGACATACCAGTAAAAAGGTATAATACAGTTAGATACTATAGGGATTATAGTAAGTATAATAAAGATTCTTATTTGCAGGACATTTATGCAGTCAACTGGAATGCTATATATAGTGAGCGTAATGACCTCCATGAGATTACAGCTAAAACAATAGACCTCCTTAAATCAATTGCAAATAAACATGCACCAATAACGCAAATGTCACAAAAAAAAAAATTAGCTGCTAAGCCTTGGATAACAAAAGGCATTTTTAAATCAATCAAAACTAAAAATGCAATGTATAAAACACATTTTTTTTCTAATAACCCAGCTAAAGTAGCTGAATATAAAAAGTATGGCAATAAACTTAACTGGCTTAAAAATACAAGTAAGAAAAGTTATTTCTGCCAACACTTTGATTTATGTAAAAATAATTTGAGAGCTTCTTGGAGACTAATTGGTATGCTTATCAAGCAAAACTCAAAGGGACAAACTCCCATACCAAAAGTTATACGTAACAATAGAGTCTATACTGATAAGGCTGAGATTGCTGACCAATTTAATAAACATTTTGTTTGGCGAAAGAAATAGAGATTTGCGAAGGACGCGCCACACAGGTCATTAAAAACAACCCCATCAGCTAGCTTTGTTATGTCTGCTGTTACTGAAACCCAGGTGATTTCGCTATTTAAAGGTTTAAGTGACAATAAAACATCCCTGGATATTCCTAATAAGCTAATTAAGGCAGCTGCCCTACCATTGTCCAAACCCCTTGCATACATTTATAACCTCTCAATTGAAACAGGCGTTGTACCTGATGTTTTGAAAATCTCTCAGGTTACTCCAGTGTTCAAAAGTGGTGATACGACCAACCCTAGCAATTATCGACCTATAGCGACTCTTTCACCATTTAGTAAAGTACTTGAAATTATGATCAATTAATTATGATCTTAATTTATGATAATTATATGCTTTTGTGGAGAAGCCTCATATTTTATACAACTACCAATTTGGATTCAGAAAAGGATACTCCACTGAACAGGCTATTCTTGAAATTACAGATAACTTAAAACTATAGCTATTGATAAAAGACAGGTTACCTGTGGTTTATTTCTTGACTTATCAATGGCCTTTGATACAGTTAATCACAGAATTTTACTATCCAAACTCTATTTATATGGTATCCGTGGAGTCCCACATAGATGGTTTGAAAGCTATCTACATAATGGCAAGGAGTATGTAAAGATTGAATCTACTAAATGTGACAATGAAAATATCACATGTGGAATACCACAAGGCTCAACTTTAGGACCACTCCGTTTTTTTGCTGTATGTAAATGACTTACCAAATTATACTGATAAACTTTCAGTTCGTAGTTTTGCTGATGATACTAACTTTTTCTTTTCTAGTGATAATTTACAGTACCTTGAGTCTGTTATGAATCATGAGCTTAAACGTATCTATAAGTATTGTGCTCTCAATAAACTACCAATTAACTTTTCAAAGACTAACTATATGCTGGTATCATCACCAAGGTATCACCCTAGGATAAATATT
>OX419343.1:16929951-16949951 GCA_948470475.1 Galaxea fascicularis | reverse complement strand
CTTGCTTTCTTCTGCACGTACATCCATGTGAAAGCCATTCCATACGCTTTATGAAGCAATGATTGAAATCAGTAATTTTTACAAAAACATTGAACATTTTACAATAGTCCTGAACCAATAAAATAGAGCATTCTTTTTTTCAAAAATGAAGCTCCTGCGTTCTTCTCGGATACTATCGTTAAATTAATTCAAAAAAACAATTATTCTACCCAAGCTTGCTGGATATGAAATTAATTATCATTTAATATCTAGCGCGCCCTCGTTAAATATTTCATGTAGCATAATAAAACTTGTCGGAACTTGTTTCACGGATTAACTAATGTGACCACTGACATCATTAATTGTGCTGCAACTGCTCCTGACAAATTCAGCTACACCATAATTCAAGTTCATTTTCTTTACTTACCACTGCCACTAATTGTAAGTTATTCGCGATGTAGTTTTTGCTTGTTTTTTTCTCCGTTGTCTATTTTTTCCTCGTACTTTTTTTCTACGCAGGCAATGTGGATGCTGCAAAAATGTTAACATCTGCTCGTCCAAAAAACATTTTCATCATCATTAGTGGTGTGTTTGAAGAACGAACGTTTGTGCCTAAGGAAGGAATCTAGCTCGGGGGTAGCGATCTGTTTTAACACCTGCAAAGCACTTGGCACTTAGTTCTTTTTGTTTTGCTATTGTAAAATAGTATCTGTCGTTCCCGTTGAATGCGAGGTTAGGGCAAGCGTCAAAAATGATAGAATTTTCAATTTACATGCAGTAATCTAAAGAACACCGTCAATCAAGTAGACTTGATCTTGCTTTTCAAAGAGTATATCAAAGCAAAAACCCGCCAAAAGAAAATATAACTGTAAACACTTTCAAAAAATCTTGTCTTTTCTGAGTGCTTGCACAATTACCTAACTGGAAATTCGGTGAAGACACAATTTGTCGAGAAAACCAATCGTGCCAGCCAAGTGCGTACGGCACCTTACTCAGACATTCACTTCTCCATCTCTATCACCTATGTCTCAGATCTCTTTCCTCTCTCATCGGGTACAGCCTGTTTCTAGGTTATTCAGATGATTGGGTAGCCAGTCCTACGCAGACATTCTTTTAAGGAAGATTACGTGATGAGCCAACACTTCAATATCTATTTTGTGATATGTTGTAAGGAAGAGGACAATCGCAGTTAAACAAGCAACTACGTGAATCAGTGACTGAGAAAGCAAAGCCTGAAACTCCACCTCTTCGATACTGGTGCCGTATAGTTTGAAACACAGAGCTCAGGCCAATAAAATATTCAGGGTAACTAGTTTCGCTTCAGGGAAAATTCGAAAGGCCCGCCAACAGCGCTGATGCTTTTAGTTGCGCTTTTGGTTTGTGTCCTTAATTTTGTTAATTTTTGTTCGGCCATAATCATGATCAAAAATAGAAAAGCAAAGGTTTTCCAGAAAAAAAAAAGTTTTTTTTTTCAATTCTCTTCCGTTTTGCATGTTTATCAATTTGTGCGGTGTCGCCAATAAAGCTCAACACCACAGGTGTCCTTAAAAAAAAAAAGCTTTCGCTAATTTTCTCATCATTATTGGCATCAGTTTGTCAGCAATATGAATGAAGGCGCTTAGCACTAGAAAGGGCTTCGGGTTATTCGATGTAATTGCGGCTAACAGAGCTAGCAATGCAGGTGTAATACTCACCGCTGAATTCTCAATCAGTCAGTTCTTGCTGTTTCTGTACGCCTTCACAGCACAGGTTTGTACGGTACGTATACTGCTCAGGATTTATCAGCCGCAGTAGGTTCGGAGTTGGTTTCAGTTGTATTTGTATAATAGATACAAAAATGAAACTTCCAGTGGGTATTTTGAAGAGAAAATTACTTAGTTTGTTTTTCTAGAGAAGCATAGTCAACGTTTGTCAGCCGATCTTATTTGTTGTACATGCCGCCGGATTTGTTACTAAAACGTGTTGATTGTCTCTCGTCAGGCCAAGTAGACCAGGTACCATGGACAAGCCGAAGATTTTGTTTTGTGCGTTTGTTTTAGCATTGCTGGTGATCAACCTGGTTAGCTACGGATCCTCGAACACGAAACGAAGGCGATTTAGGAGGGCGTTTCCAGTCGGAAGAATGTTAACGGTATGTGACTTTCTGATGAACGGGGTATCTGGACATGTAAGTGATCCTCGCAGTTATGAACACTACTTGAGCAGTATAGTGAAAATAAAACCTGAAAAAAATTGAGGCTTGTGTGGGAGTCGACCTCTGCGATACCAGTGCAGTGCTCTATCAACTAAGCTAACCAAGTTAGCATCATCATTTTGTGGGTTATCTGCTTATCTTTTGCTTTATTAATTTCTACCATCAGTTTGTCTTCACCTGATAAGAAATCATTAATCATGAGATTCTTTACACTCTTCTGCTAATTTGCCAATTTTGGATGCAAACTTCGGTTCATGTGTTTCGTAAAAATTTCAAAGTTTTCAACTCAGGTAAAACACTAATTAAGACAAACCGGCCAAAAAAAGCTCATAGTGTTTTGACCGGGTTAATCATTTCTAAGTCAGTATTTAGGACTGAATTCACTTGTGACTGCTGTATGAATTTCCTTTGTCAGAGTTTAATTTTTAAGTCATTTGAAAAATTTCACTTTAAGCAAAAGACAAGAAACAGTGTCTTTTAAATCATGCAGAAAGAGGATATTAAAAATGCTGAAGACTTTGACTACACTGGGACGGAGGTGTCTCATGCAGTACAGGTGAGGTTAAAGAATGATTGCCGACTGACACTTTTCGAGCAGCGACCTTTTTTTTTTATATATTAATAAGACTCGAGGATTTTAACCTTTACTGTAGATAAAGTACTTAATTCACTGCTACGCCCTGTGTCGATAGTTACTGATTCTAATATTTGTAAAGACAGCCTCAACCACACTACTTTAACAGTTTCCTACATTGAAGTGCGCGTGTGCGTGAGATATTTTCGGTGGAAATCAGTAAAGGAACCCGACGCTTCCGAACGACCTCGAGTAGCAATCATGATTAAGAAAGGTACGGTGAATCGTGATATAAGTCTTACGTTCTAGAGGTTTTACATTTTTTGTGAGAAAATTACGAAAACCCGTCGACAACCCGTGAAACAGAAAATCACAGAAATGAGGTCAAATTTCATCAACAGATAATCGAACTCGCGTGAAGGGGCATAGCAAATTATGGTTTCCTTAGTTTATAATTTTATTTAGGAGGTATTGCTGAGCTGTTTTCATGATATTTTAGACTTACCATTATAATTCCGATTTACTGGCGAGCAAGCGAAGACAACCAGACTTTGAAAATAAAAAATTTCATACCATTTTCAAACATCTCAATACATAGTCGGTATTATGTAGAATTATTTCAAAATTCAATTCTAGCAAGTAAAAGAGCTGTTTTTGAACGTGGTATAATTTTTTTCTTGGCAAAAGTTATTTCTGAGGCGAGCGTCCCCATCAACCTTTTGTTGTATATGCCCCCGACGTTACAGCCTTCTAAAATACTGTAAAATTCACGTTGTCAACAAAGTAGAAAACATTGCCATCTGTGTGCGGGAAGAACGAATGGAAAGAAAGCTAAGATCTAGATAAGATGTAGGTTGAAAGTAAGTTAAAGAAATGTGTAACAAATCCTGTAAAACTGAGCTAAAGAAAAACTTCCGTTGATTTGTACGTTTTGAAAATGCGCAAATTTGCATAATTTTCAGCCGTCTTTCGGCCAGGTTTACTCCAATTTCAAACTTTTCAATTTTTCGCCAAAGCGGAGACTCGCTAGGGCTTTTGAATATTATTTTGGAAAAGAGTCTACCAAAAGCAATTTTTTGGTAAAAGAAAAGAATTCAAATTTTTGCAACTGACCAAGGATTCTCGATAATTACTGACAACGGCTCTTAAACAAATGCATTCACACGTTTTCTAAACAATTTACAATAAAGCCTCAAAAAATAAATAGAAACACTGTGAAGCTTGGTTTACTACCCACATCGATCAAGTCTACTTCTGTCCTCTGAGGAGAATTGTACGAGTACGTTATCATCCCGTTTTCCAGTTTCCTAACCCACCGATATCTGTTACAGCTGTAATCTGGAGCTGTTCTTTATTCCTTTAGCAGTACAGAGATGAAGCAGATGATGGCTCCTACAATCAGCATCGCAGTTTCGAAGGAGATCTGCCAACTGAAGAACAGGTAAATAGAAGAAGAAGGTTGGGCAATTATAAGGCGGCTGGCTCCGTGTTGAACACCGGTTTATTCCGCTTTTATTTTCTATTTTATGTACGAGTATTGTTTTTCTATATTCTCTGGTTTTCCTTCAAGAACTTTCCTATGAAAATTTGGAAATTGTAATTCGTCTGGAATATGCGAATATACTGATATACACCAGTGACACGGAACCTAACAGTTCCCATGGCCTGTATACGCTCCACTTCCGATACCTCACAGATACCTCTGTGAACTCCTTGAGTGCCGTGCTTATGCAGGCCTGCAGCAAGGCTAACATAACCGGGGGGACTCAGCAAATTAGCAAAGCGAAGCTAGCTTCCCATCCCCCCCTCTCCTAAAATTTCTTTCTTTTTGTATTTCCCGCCTTTGCAGGTCTTCATGGCTGTATGGTCGCGGAATCGTCGGTTCTAGACGTTTATTAAAAGATCATTAGTTATGTGCCAGACTCCCTCTCGGGATTATCGCGTACAGTTTTTGGCTTTTGTTCGGACAATCTTTGCCGAAACAGCAGCTGTATTTAAGTTCAGCGTCAAAGAAATGTTATATTAGGGTTTATTAGTCAAATATCACCTCAATTCTTACGGTGCATATCATGATTACAGATCGCAGGCCATCAAATTCATTAGTCTTGATGGAAACAAAAGTCTTCAGAACTCATCTATTAGTTGTTTGTGCCGCACAACGGAATACAACGATTTAACATCAACTGTGTTGTCAAAAAAAAAATATTTACCGATTTCGATGTGTTAATTGCTATTATGATAAAGGCAACTCTGGCGTAAATTTTAGCCTGAATACTAAGCTGTTAAGCGGTTGACCTTGGGAAAACATTCATCACAATAATTTTTGCTTTTTTTTTTATAGATATAACATTACCTCTATCAGCTGACTGGTGGTTAAAAGATGCGGCAGTATGATGATAAATAAAACTTACGTCTAATAGTAGAGTCTAATTAGTTGCGATCTTGAAAACTCAAAGTCGCAAAAAGCCCAATAATCCTTTCAAAAGACTTTTGAAACAGCGTATTATCCTGAGCGCTTTTCAAAATTCGCGAGTGCAACGAGACAAAGAAATATTCTGATGCGTTCAGCGGATAGATGCATACAGGTTGTGTAGATTTCACAATTAACATGATGTTTTCTTTGCTGTATACCTTTTGTTTACATGTCTATCTCATTAATATTCATATTTTCGATTATCCGGACTATTTACCGAGGTCCCGACGAGTCCGGATAATCGAGTTTCGACTGTATTGCGAAAATAAAACTTCTTCGTTCATGTGTGCGTGGGCGGCTTTTTTCAGTCTCTGCCTTTATTTTATCCCAAGGGAGTTGGTGGCATTGTTACGAGTTCGATTGTGTTGTGACGAGTGAGAAGTGGGTTGTTTGTAGACTAAACAGAACGCAGGGTTGTCGGAACAGCAACAAGGTTATTTATTCCAAACGAAATGTAGTAAACTCTGCACAAGGCTTCACAATAAGCTCGCACTAGGCTTATAAAATCACACTCGACCTTCGTCAAACTTCGATACTCACGGCCTCTGCCAAATGTACACGACCTCTGTCACACTTCAATAAACACGGCCTCTGCCAACTGTATACACGACCTCTGTCAACTTCAATAAACACGGCCTCCGCCAAACGCTCTCAGCTCTCAGCTCTCAAGTTACTTCTCTTTACTTTCTTCAACAAACACACTGCTTTGAAAAACTCTTAAGCTACACCGACCGGCTTATATACTCTACACAATAAAATTCTAGAACTTTCCAACTCAGCTAAATAAAGAAACATTACAATAAGAACTATTTACAGCTACTACGCAAACGGCTTAAAAATAGAATTACGGAATCACGATGATTCAGCACTAATTAAATATGCAGAACATTCTAGACACTTCCAGACAGTAACGCGAGTCACGCAATAATTTTTCGTAACAGGCATCGTACACTTATTCCTGCTTCTCACCAGCGAAAAGGCTCAATTGTAGAATTGCTCTCACGGCCCCTTATGACGGGGGAAAGGTTTACCATCGAAACGCAAATAGAGCCTGATCACGGCAGGTTAAAGAAAATTAGGCACGAGGTTGGTGAAAAGGTGTGTCGTGCCTCCTTTGTTCAAAAGGGAGTACAAAAAAAAAGACTATATATAGCCCGTACTCGGGCCTGGATTTTATCCTGCAAAAATAGCGTATCCTTTACTTCGCTAAACAAAAGAAAGATCCCCCGTTTTAGGGTTCCCCAATTATTTATTTCCTTATTTCTCGTTCCCCATCCCCTTTTCCACTTTCCTCTTCTAGAGATGGCCGTACGTTAAAAACAACATCGCTTGGTATCAAACGTAACTGAGACTGAATTAACTAAGGAATAAAGGTTTTTAGTTTCTAAAGAAACTGTAGTGCTGCGTCGGTGGGGCCCTAAAGCTTGTATACAAGAATTAACTAAGGATGCGTTTTTTTTTTGTTTTTTTTTTTTTTTTTGGGGGGGGGGGGGATAGAAAACGGGTTTTGAATCATAAACGGATTTTGCGTTTTTTTGGGAGAATCCAAAAACGGATCATGGGTCCGAAGTACCTATACTCGGAAAGGATACATCAGGTCAAATATAAGGGTGTGTTTTTTTTAGGAGAATCCGAATCTGGGTTTTTGATTATGGATCATTTGGATTCTTCCCTACCCAAAAACGCAGAATTCCAAAACGGATTTTTCTTTGTTTAGATCACGCAACATACATTGCGTGCGCAACTCTAGATGCTTCGAAAAAATGCCCGCATTTTGTTCTTTTCATCGAGCAACTTCTCGACCTTAATTTAGAACTACAACAATGTTTGCAAAGCTCGAACGACGATGACGGCATGGAACACGTGCGCGGTGCCGAAACTTTTGAGTTCACTGTTCCGAGCTTGAAGACTTTCTTTGTTTTCATATTTCGCGGCATACAGTAGCAGTCATTGAGAATTATTTTGCTCTCAGCTCATGGCGACCTTCCCCAGTTTAATAACCAAGGAAGCAGACCACTAACGTAGTCGATGCTTGGAAAGCCAGAATATTTACGTTCAGTTGCTGTTGCGGTTTGAACTTGGTTAATACTGGCGTCAAAAATACATCACATTTATAAACTTGCGGCATAATTGATACCGTTCCGACCACTACTATTTTTTTTTTACCTTACATCTAAATCTTACTTGATTTGCCATAATGCAGGTAATTGTCGTCTTCGCAGGAAAACACGACGAAACTCGGACAAGCACTCGGACGAAAAATATCACATGAAGACCGCTTGCCATATGTACTGTTTTCGCGGTGAGGGTAAATTAAGTAAAATAAGGGATGAGTTTGCGAAATGGCATGTGGCATGACTTGTGGAATGGCATAATTTACGCGGAATATGATGCCTGCGGAATGACGTCATGACATAAATATCAATCCACTCTCCCCATTTCTTTTATCAAGATGGCGGTCTCAAAAGAAACAACACTGGTTCTACAAAGCATTCCTCGTGTGAAAAGAGGCCAGTACTCCTAACAGTTCTCCTAACGAAATAATTTATTTTACAGACGGTTCCACTCGTACGAGCTCGCTATCCGATGTTCAAGGAAGGTCCATGAAAAATTGCGAGTTCTGCTCGTGGTTTTCATCTTGTCTCAGTAAATGGAAACCAATCGAAATTCATTTTAGAATTGCACCAATCAGTGATCGTTTAAGTCGCTGTTTGCCAGTGTCTTCTCCGTTCCGCCATTGGGGACTTAAAGATCCAAGACGCGACGGCTTTTAGGACGCGGTGACCGGGCAAAAGCCTGGACCTAGAACGGCGTCGTGAAGCACGGGACAATCAGCAAAGCGACGAAGGATAACAGCCCGGGTTTGGAACAAAGCATGCCATGAGCTCTTTGAAAGAAGTTCAGGAAATTCTAAGACGGAATTATTGATGACGAAGAATTTACGAACTTCATATTTGAAAAGAGAGACATCTCACTGTTGCTGGTGGATGCTTTCCAAAGTTATGTCTGACACTCACGTTTCTGAATGGTACAACAGAAATACTTTGATTGTGTTATGCTAAAGTGCTTTTCTTATCCATGTAGGCTGTCTGATACGATTTTAATTTTTCAATTTCCACCGGCAATGCTAAAATCGACCTTCCTGTTGGTGGAACACCCGTTAGAGTATTTATTCTGATTCATTGCAATTGCCGAAAACCAAAACAAAAATAAGACAAGATTTAATTAGATACAAAGATAGGATTTGTTGATGATTGTCAATGAAACAATGTTCTTCATGATTGTATCATGCAGGAATGAAGTTACCGTAATAACTCCAGGAAATAAAATGAAATTTTGCGAAATATTTCAAAGATAATTAGCTGATTTCCTTTGAAGATCTCCTCGAAGCGGTGCCGCTATCACTTCAGCTTAGGCGTTTTGACCTGCTAAGAACAAAACGTTTGAATTATTCAACTTCCAATCATTTGGCTTCAAAAATGATGCCTTACCATCAAAAAGGGAATAAATGTCAAATATCAGTTGGCAACATAGTGCAAAAATGCTGTTCTACTTGATAAAATAAAGCTAAATACTCATGTTTTGTGCACAACGTCAAATCTAAACAGTTTGCGTTCTCTAGAGAACTCGAGAGAGGGAGATGCAAACGCCGTGCGTATGCGCCCTTCGTCCTAAATTTGAAAATTCACTTCCGGCCCGGCCGCGTCTCCGGAACCCACGACCATCGAACCATCGAACCCACGACCTCCGGATTAGATCTACCGTTGCTCTGCCGACTAAGCTACGAGGTCGGACAGAGAAAGTCGGGGTCGATTAAGGTGGTGAATCGCGGCGAAGAGAAAGTAAGGGTACATATATATGTTGTGCCGCGTAGCACTATAAACACATACACCATAAACACATACTTTAGTATGTGTTGGCCCTTTAATTTACACTTCAGAGCTAATTCTCTGTTCCATCACTTGTATGTGTTTATAGTGCTACGCGGCACAACATGGGTTCGATTCCCACCGAGGTCATAAGAATTTTTTCTTTGCCTCGTGTGGTTCCCTGATACCCTTTACTAGGGCTAACGGCCAGTGGGTTTTTCATGGGTTTCTATTAGCACTTTAATTTACACTTCAGAGTTAATTCTCTGTTCCATCACTTGTATGTGTTTATAGCGGAGGTCCGCGCGCGGAGCACCATTGATAAGAAAATATAGTAACCCATCGATCCGAGAAAATCTGGTCATGACGTCACCGTACGTCAGTCCGTACGTACGTACGAACGTACGTACGACCGTCCACCCCCTCGATGTAAGCCAAAGTTCAAATATGACACTCCAGTTAACCCTTTCGTGTGCAACCTTGCATATAAGCGCGCTTCCATATGGACTGTTTTTGGACAGATCATTTGCCCATACACGCAGTTCTCAACCCGCGTTTTTGTGGCGGGAAATTGCATGGCCAAATTTTGAAGACAGTTTTAAAACAAGTCAGTTTTGTCTATGCGTTGGCGGAGTGTCAGTGACAAAAAAGCGGGAGAAAGAACAAGAAAGGGCACGAGTAAACAGGCAGAGTATCAGTGACAAACAGCGGGAGAAAGGAGAAGAAAGGGAACTAGTAAACAGGCAGAGTATCAGTGACAAACAGCGGGAGAAAGAGCACGAACAAACCGGCTGAGTTGTACTGTCGAGCAACGGGAGAAAGAACAAGAAAGGGCTCGAGTAAACAGGCTGAATCGTACTGACGAGCAACAGGAGAAAGAACAACAAAAAGCTCGAGAAAAGAGACGAAATTATCGTGAGGAACAGCGAAAAAGAGAGCGTCTCTTGTCAAGCTGTAAAAACATTATGAAGTGTCAGGGAGTTTCAGCTTTTCCTCGTGTTTGCCTGCAGAAGTTTGCATGAAGAGAAAAGATCGTGTGGTCTGGCAAGGTGTGTTAAACTGGACGGTTTTGCCGCTTAAATCCTTAATTGAAGAAGCTTCCTTGATAGGCATATGCAGTAATAAGACTTACTTTTGTGTGAAACGACGGCTTCTGCTTAAGCTCTGCGTTCGGATTGATTGTTGATTGTTGTCTTTTTTCTTACGTTTTGTTTTTTTCACGCTTTCATCTCAAGTTGGTTTGGACTCTTGTTTTTTTCAAATGTTTTCTATCCAATATTTCATCTTGGATCCTAAAACGTTTCGTTTTTTCCTGCTGTCGCTCTTTTTAGGGCACAAAATTTGTTGAAGAAAAGCTAAGCGAAGTCCGGACGGTTTATAACCTCGGCCCCGCTTGATAAGTTTGACATTTGGAAAACTCTCGCAAAGAACAAACAACTCCTTGCCAAAAGTAAACGCGATTTTTAACAGCTGCAGCATTGGAAATGCCAGCAATATGTTGTCCCTCGCAGCAATTCTTAGCAAAGCAATAATTTTGTGTGAAATGAAGGCTAGTTATGTCAGCTCTGCGTTCGGAGTGATTATTGACTGACCTAAACTGTCCGCATCCGCAGGTTAGTATTCCTGTTTTGTTTTTTATACGGACACTTATGTCAAGAACACTCGGACTAGCGATTTGTCTAGGTTACTCACGAGTTATGTTTGTTACCCGTCTTATTTTTCCAATTCGTACGAGAAACGGCGAAGAAAAATTCGTATCGTTTTTTTGTTTTCTTACTTAAGTGCTACTACGACGAAAATTTGTGTCTTTGTTTCCAAGTTTTTTTTCACATAAATCTTTTCTATAGGTTCAAAATTATACAATTAGCGAAAAATTTGAACCTTACTTGCGTCCGCGGGTAGGAAATTTCCTTCCAAAAAGTGCGTAAATACCGTCCGCCATTACGCAGTTCGCAAATAATAGCCCGCGAGATTTCCGCAAAGCGGTGTTGCGTTTGACCACGTGAGTTATGCACTGTGACGTAGAAACATCAACCAAAAGATTTGCATTTGGGAAGAGTTTGCGAGTTTAGATCGATCCGTCAATACAATGTCGTCTCTGTAATGTATTGGGCCGCTAAGTATGTTGGGATAGGTAAAACCATGTGCTTTTGATAGCGGCGGCCATGTTACGTTTGCAATGAAATTGGCTGAGTTAAATCTGTTTGTTTGGATACTTTATTACTCTCGGGAACACTACAGTCTCAATCCGAATCGTCTTCCTCCAGTTCTTCTGGAAGCGACACAGAAGAAGTTTTTAACATGGAAGCAGATTTGTCTAACTTCGTTCCTTACGAAGAAGATTTAGAACCGCTGCCAACAGAGGAGGAAGCAGCCGAACAAGATGCAAGGATGAAGAACTTGAAGAGGAACTCCGCTATCAGACAAGATTTGACCGTGAAGTAGAAGTTAATACATGGTGTGACCGTTGAACGGTTTTTGTTTAAGTTTCTGAGCAATAATCTGCTTTTTTTTTTTACTTTTGTTTGGTCGTGCTTTATTACAAAGTAAACACGAAAGCCTGTGTTTGCACTTATTAGTTTTTGTTGACGCCGCCGATCGCCTGTATTACCATGCAAACTGAGTCCTAGTTTGTTATCGCCGAGTTTTTTTCAATGGCTTTTAGAATCTTTATTCTGATTAATTATATTATTCGTATTCTATTTCATTTTTTTATTCCAGAAAAAAAATATGTCACAGGTAAATGAGGAAATTAAATACGCTGTGGCTATATGGCCGGTAACCGGCCAAGGTGTTAAAAACACTAAATGGCCGGCAGTACGAGATTTTTCTATAAATTGTGGAATCAAAGAATCCTGGCTAAACCAAACCATCGTATGTCGATTAGGAAAAGTCAAGCGATCCTGAAATCATTTTTAGATCTCAAGTCCAGCGCTTGCTTTTTGCTGAGCTTATCGTAGGAACCGTAATTTGTGACACTTCGAATTTTTTTCAGGTCGACTGCCGGCCAAGATGTTAAAAACACTAAATGGCCAGCAGTCCGAGATTTTTCTAAAAATTGTTGAATCAAAGAATCCTGGCTAATCCAAACCATCGTATGACGATCAGGAAAAGTCAAGCGATCCTGAAATGATTTTTAAATCTCAAGTCCAGCGCTTGCTTTTTGCTGGGCTTATAAATCTGACGAACCGTATTTCGTTTTTCAGGTCGACTGCCGGCCAAGGCTTCAAAAACACTAAATGACCGGTAGTTTAAATTGACTGAAATTCTTCGATCTTGTAATTTTTATCGGCCTGCCGGTCATTTAGTGTTTTTAACATCTTGGCCGGCAGTCGAAGTGTCACGAAAATACGGTTCGTCCGATAAGCCCAGCAGAAAGCAAGCGCTGGACTTAAGATTTAAAAATCATTTCAGGATCGCTTGACTTTTCCTAATCGTCATACGATGGTTTGGATTAGCCAGGATTCTTTGATTCGACAATTTTTAGAAAAATCTCGGACTGCCGGCCATTTAGTGTTTTTAACACCTTGGCCGGTTACCGGCCATATAGCCACAATTAAATATTCTGTAATTCCACTCACCGATCGTCGCTTTGATAGTGTTGCAGAAGATTTTTTCCAAATGGTTGGAAACGTCCCCTTCTTCAAATTCCTTTTCATGCCTTTCATTGGAAATGCAAGCGTAAAACAATCCCTTTTGAAATGCTCAGACGGCACACAGCAAATTTTCCCACTGGGTTGAAATTCATCCGGTGCATGGACACGAAACTTTTCCACTTTAACCTAACGCTGCCCGAAGCAGGAGAATTATGAATCGAGATTCCCAACTCATCGTTCTTTACGTTTCCACAGTCTTGAACAACACAACGGCGACCAGGCATACTTTCGTCAAAAAAGAACCTCAAAAAGCTTCCAAAAATATCTCACCCTGCATGCGAAATTAGCCACGTTTGTTTGCTTTGTTTTGCCGCGTTGATGTTGTTACGTCACATCTCGCCCCAACTCCTTCAAATACTACTCCCGGCCATTTTTTGAATCGAGTAATGGCGGCAACACATTTACGAAAATTGCTGTGCAAATAAACACACTTCCAGATCATATTTGGACTCCAAACTTGGCACAGTAAGTCACTTTTACATATATTTTCGAAAGATGTAATAAAAAACAAATCCCCGAATTTGATCGTAGTAGCACTTTAAGTTTTGTTGTATTCACGCTTTTATCTCAAATTGGTTTGGACTAAAAAATGCTCGTGTTTTTTTCCAAATGTCTTCTATCAAATATTTTATTTTGGATCCTAAAACTCTTCGTTTCCCTGCTGTTGCTCATTTTTGGGCACAAAATTGGTTGAGGAAAAGCCAAGCGAAGTTCGGACGGTTTATATCCTCGGCTCCGCTTTGTTAAGAACAAGAGCCGGATTGACATTTGGAAAACTCTCGCAAAGAGCGACAACTCCTTGCCAAAAGTAAACCCGATTTTTAACAGCTGCAGCATTCGAAATGCCAGCAATATGTTGTTCCTCACAGCAATTCTCGTTGTTAGTTAAAAAATCGCAGACTTAAAAGGTTAATTGCAGCAAAAACTTCGTCTTTAATTCAATGTTTATTGACAAATGTTTTTCTGAAACCGATTTGTTTGTCTGCTGTTGTTATCATTAACAGTGTTGTAAAAAATAATACTGCCCACGACTTGTAGTCAAGGTTTGTAGTTTGCAATATTTGTAATTGATTGAAGTCAAGAATAAAACCATTCTCAACCATTTGCAGTTGACCACCTGAGTTGATTCATGGCTTATCGTGCCGCAGTCACTTTTCACAACGAAAAGTTAAGTCATTTTCACTCAATGTTTTTCGGTGTTACCGACGGCAGTCTTTTATCGTCTTTACTCTTATAGCTCACAAAAATACGCCATAAAATAGCCAAAACAAGGCGAACAAAGTACTGTTCTTCTTTTTCGGGTGATGTCGAAGAGTACCCACTTTGGGGTTTTAACATTTTGTTTTGTTGTGGAATTTTGTTGAGGTTAAAATGTCAACGATACATGTTAGAAAATTGTGACTCAGCCAAAGCACATAACCGGTTGTGATGTTGGATTTAAAAGTGAGACACTGGGACTGTTAATCTATAGTTTAGAGATTTACACCATTTGTACTGAAATGTAATCGAACTGTGATGAAGCAAAATCGTTTATGCTCATAGTCATGTAGTTCCTTGATGCAACGTGGCAAAGGCCGATGATAAATCGAAAATGTACGTTAGCACATGTTTGAATGGTGGCTGTGGCTCTGCAGCAAAACAGTAAAAAAAAAAAATTATCACAATACAGAAGTCCTTACTAGAGTCCTGGCTCGAGTTCTGGCATAGATTTTATTTTATCGGTAAATGTCATACAATAAGGAAAGAACTGTGGAGCTCCGCTTTTAGGCTTGCCTAAATATATATATTAGTGCTTCGCGGCACAACATATATATGTCCCAGTAGGTATAGTCTCGCGGTTATGCGCAGATTTTGGTAAGAATTGTGCACTTTGTGATAAAAGTGCCAAACTTGGTTGGAACTAAGCAACATAACGCAGGGAACGATTTCAGATATGGAGCCAGGGCCGAAATTAAGTCTGACTCTGATTAAGAGGATGTTTTGAAAATGACCGCCATCTTTACCGGAAGTGAATCTTGCGTCAACAGGAAGTGGCTTAAACCTGCCGTGAAATCGACCCGGTTAACTTATTGAAAAAATATATACTTGTTTTTAATAAATGTAATACATATTTAAATCATGTAAAGGGCGAAATTAATAAATTATAAGTTATTCTCAACAAACTGGAACTGCATACTCTTAAACCGGATGTGAGTCTCAAGGTTATAAGTTTATTTTCTGTACTGCAGTAATATTGCTTCAAACGTTCATAACCAAACTTTTAATAATCAAGGAAAAACCACTATCTGAGCCAATCAAACGTAACCACCAGCCTTTATTTAGTTGTCCTCCGCCAAAAGATGTTTCTAAGAGCAAGCAACAAATAGCATCCCTAAAGAATGATTTCTCGCTGTTTTCAAGGCTCTATATTTCGTGCCAAACCAGAGAACGTGACCTAGATGAATTCTTTAAACATGAAAATCAGGCATACCCTCCTCCTCGCCTTTGTCCAACCTTGGCAAACAGCGTCTTCCAGGCAACAAGGCTGAGATCACAGACTGCTTGCAGTCTTATTGTAAACCCAGTGTTGAATTACCAGAAGGCTGGTTGGAGTCATCATAATTAACGGTGCTGCTCTGGTGAACATGTCAAAGCCAGGACCTGTGAAATCATTTTCCGAGTATACTTCTCAATTGCTTCTGCATTATCCTCAAGTTCAGCTCCAGCATGCAAGCCGAGCAGACATTGTGTGGGTACAGTCCAAATAGTCTAAAAGCGTCAGCTCGAGGATAGAGAGCCACGACACTGGAGTGGTTTCCTGTGAGTCGATGAGAACAAAAACGAGTTCTTCAAATGTCTGGCAGAGGAAGCAATTACCTTGCGTGGTAAGAAGCAGGTCATTTTCACTTTTGGTGATGGCATTATCCGTAATCCTTCCCTTGTTGATGTTTCCAACCTAGCCCCTTGTAACCATGAAGAAACTGACACGCGAATGATGTTACATGCTGCAGATGCTGTAAAACAAGGTTTTAGCAACACTGATGTGGTCGTTTTGTCCTTAGCAACTGTAGCAAAGTTTCCGCAAGTTGACTGTCCTGCTCAGGAAATTAGCCAAAGGCATCAGGGAAGAGATGTCTAAAGCGCCATCATTTTTTCACACCGTCACAGGGTGTGATACAGTTTCCTGCTTTTCCGGACGTGGAAAGAAGACTGCATGGGCAACCTGGAAATTATTCAATAATCAGTGCAACTATTTTTCTTGCGTTGAGTGACATCCACTGTGAAGTAGATGACACTGTTAAGGAAATAGATTGATTTTGTAAGAATTGATATAACCTTTTAGAGCTTTATCTGTTTACTCTATCTTGGTTCTTGGCAGAGGAACAGGTTTTTTGGTTCTCGGCATTGGAACTGGTTTATCCCTAAATTCTAATGGTGGAAGAATTATGTTGTTTTCATAATCATGCACCCTCTGTTTGACACTCTTTCTTGGAGTTGGAATTGGCTTCCTTAGTTTTGTACTGATTTAGTTTCAGGCTTCTTCTTATCAATCTGTTTTAATAACAGACAGTAATTCAGATTTTCTCAATTTTTTGAGCTCTTTTTTATTCATACTATATGGTGAGATAATATTTTTCATTTTTATTTTCCATTTATAATAATGTATAGTAATATTTCTTTAAGCCATTTTTGTTGTAAAATTATTGAAACTATATATTAAAGAAAATTTATATGTGCGTTTAAATGATCCTTTATGGAATCAATCAAACTATATTAAATAAAATTGTTATAATGAATGTATATTTTCAAATTAATCTATCCTATTTTCATTGCTAAGTATTCATTACTTTCTTCCATATGTTTAATAATTTCAAAAATTATATCATCATAACAATTACTAAGTAAATATTTACATTTATTAGTCTCATAAAGTTCTTTCATTTTTAGCTGTTTTTCAGATATTTGATAATTACCTGTTTGACTTTTAAATTCAATACATAAAGAGTTACATTCACTAGTTGGATTAACTAACATTAAATCCCATTGTCCAGCCATATATCCCTTTTTCCAAGAAGACAATCTCAAATTTTCAGTTTTTTGGTTTTCACCTAAACCAGCTATCATAAGAGCTTTTTATATTTATTTCTTATAAAATCAACTACTTTATAGTGTCAATCATTTTCAGTTTCAATTCGTATTATATTATTTTTTGCTTCAGAATATTCTTGTTTTTCCAATTGATGGTAAAATTTTAGTTGTTACCCACCGTTTGAAATCTCTTGCTTTTGGTTGTTTTGATTTTATTATTAACTCACAAAAACCGAATTCATTTATAAAAATACATTTTCTTGTAATTCCATCATGTTCATCTTTCCAATCCATCAATTTTTTATCATCGATGTGTACATTATTTATAATTGCTTGTTTTGTATTTTTATATCCGAGAATTAATGCTATTTCTTTACCACGAAACCAAATCTGATTTTTCTTATCAACATAACAATTTATTTCAACTTTTAGTTTATTATTTTTTAATTTATTTTTTGCATTTCCATATATAATGTTATATGATAACATTCTTTTATATATGTTATGGTGCGTTTAATATGAATAATTTGGTTCAAGGATAGGATTAAAACCTTCTAATATTTTGAGATCCTCAGGAGTATAATTTTTTCATCGAGATTACCATCAGCATCATCAAGCTTATCTAATGTCATATTTTTGAAATCATAAAATGTATTGCTAAATGCTCTATAATGATTTCTAAGAGGTATCATAATTATTTTTCTCTGGTATTCTTTTGTTAAATGATATGTTTGATGCATAAGTTGTAACCTGTAACGTTTGTAAAATTGAGCTATTCTTATTGATATATTTATTTTGTTTCTATTTTTGCTGTCATCAATCAGTTTTAATAAATCAAGTGCTTCAATAGCCATACATCTCGTGATACAAAGCTTCTTTCTTATAAGTAATCTGATATTATTAGGAATACTCATCTTTTCAAAATCAAGAGATATATTCAGTAATTGGATTATGATTGTTATTACATCTAATTTCATATAAAAGATATTTAGATAAATACAACCAGAAATAAAAATATTTTTGGTCATATATATGACAAAGAAATTCGGATGATCCAATAGGTACTATATATACTACATAAAAATATTCTTTAATCATCCTCTGAATAAAATGCACTATCTTGTGAGATATTATAAGTAGGATCTTTATCTAAATCATCAGGAGTGCTCCATTGAGATGAAGATTCACTATCGTCATAATAAGACAACTCACATGAGGATTCATCATCAGAAATATAAAACATTTTTTCTGTTTGGTCAGTCATAGATATAGGTTACATAATTTACCATAACAGATTATAAGCCCAAAAGTTGGGTGATTCTCTGTTTTGATATGTTAAGTTGTTATTTTTGTCTCTTATTCGAGATGCTCTTCGTCTGTATTTATCTCTTCTATTTTTGTCACCGTGTATCAAAAAGTCTTCATAACGAGAATCACCAAAATGGATTTTATTACCGTTTTTAAGAGTAACCATATATTTTTTTATTTTTATTGTTAGAGTATTCGAGATATTTTGCTCCATATATAACTCTAGCTCTCTGTCTCAATAAATCGAAATCTTTACCAGTTACTATCATATAATATATTACTAGATTGTTTGTAAGTCCGTAAACGATATCCAATTGTTGAAGTCATCACTATAGCCCTTCCATTTGACCAAAGCTTGTTTCTTTATCAATTCTGAATACATCTTGTTTTGCTTTCAGTAATTCAGGTTCATAAAACGATCCTTTTATTTCTTCATTATTCAAATCTTTTAGTTTGTATGTGATTGGATTAGTGTATTGGATCTCATCTACTATGAATAATTCCTCTGTCCAATTTGGTGTATAACTCTTATCGAATACTTTCCGTTTATACTTGGATATTCTGACCTTGTCACCAACCTTTAATTTCGGTTTAGATGTTACCTGCTCCATATCACTATATAGATTGAAGTAAACAATTCCTTCATTGCTCTTTTTGCTTGCTTCTGTTGGCGTCATCTTTATGCTTGAATGTTTCGTGTTATTATACTGTTTTAATATTTGGGGTAACATCTAAATACTGTGTATTACCTTGAACAGTGAACTGCTTCCACATTTTGGACTTGATTGTTCTATTCCATCATTCAACCACTGAGGCTTTTTCCTCATTCTCTGTGGAGTATATCTGTATATTATATTTCTCCAACACGTCCTTCAAATGTTTGTTATAGAATTCCTTTCCCTTATCAACCCATAGATATTGTGGTTTTCTGCCTTCATTGAATATTGTTTTAAAGGCATTCGTAACGGATTCACCTTTTTTGTCTTTTAAAGGAACAATCCAACCATATTTACTGAAAACATCAGTAACCATCAGAAGATATTTGTAGCCTCTATTCCATTTGCTGAATTTTTGCATATCAACAAGATCAGCAGCCCAAATCTCATCAATATGGTTAACAATCACACGCCGTCGAGTAAATTTTCTTTTTATGGGTTTATGTAGTTCATCTGCTTATTTTTCTTGCCAGTTTTCTTTACTCGATGGCTTTTTTCCGTTTTTTGAAACACCAAGACCAAGTTTTTGCTTCGTATTTATTGCATTTCGAGCCAACCAGTGACTCCATTGTCTTTTATCATAGGGTACAGCATCAAGAGCTTTT
Organism: Galaxea fascicularis; assembly: GCA_948470475.1. Classification (NCBI taxonomy): domain Eukaryota; kingdom Metazoa; phylum Cnidaria; class Anthozoa; order Scleractinia; family Euphylliidae; genus Galaxea; species Galaxea fascicularis. The sequence goes on along the minus strand of OX419343.1, from coordinate 16,930,509 downwards.
ACCATTTTTCTGTCTGCTTTATTTTTACACTTTTTATAATCTTTGCAAATGGAATAATCAACATCGTGTTGCATCGCTGTTGCATCAGTAATTCCAGTCGGTTGTTGATATATCTCCAATATTTCTCCGGTTTTTTGATTGTATCTAACCTGTTCTTCAAGCGGCTTATATGGACCGGTATAATTATGTCCAGGTAATGTAAATCCTTTTTTTGGTTTTGGAAGTTTACCAATCGCTTTGCGGATATCAATTGCACCCCCAGTATAATAATTTTTTTAAAGTTTTATTAGCTATATCCGATAAACCCCGACTATTTGGTGTAGCTTTCACAAAAGCCTTCATCCATTTACCATTGTGAGGGTTAAAATCTGGTACTATAGTGCCTGGATAGAAAATTCGCCCACCGCTTTGGATGGGCTCATCTAGTTTCCCCGATCTTTAACGAATTTTGTTTTAGTAATACCGCATTCAGCACATTTGCATTTCATCATTAAACGACCATTTTTTGCTTTAACATATCTTTCACTATTTAGAACGCATTCAGTTTGTTTCTTCTGT
>OX419343.1:16917451-16924951 GCA_948470475.1 Galaxea fascicularis | reverse complement strand
ACTGTATCTATTAAGAGGTATTTCAGTACTGACTGTACTTGATGTACCCATAAGCGCTTTTCTCGAAGCGAAACCTTTATTATAATTAGCTTGGTCTGCCTCTTCTTCAGCGTGCCTACTTGTGTCCAAATAGAAGAACTCATTGGTAGCAGTGCGTTGAGCATAAGCTGGACTATACTCTAAAAGATTCTTGACATTAACTACATGCTTTGCATCATTACAATCATAAACTTTTTTACCATTGAGATTGACTTTAAAGCTATTAATTAATGAATGGGCTCCATTTACAATTCCGTTATGATCATTCGCTGCAATAGCAGTATTATCCAATTTATTTACTTTGAAGTCAACTACAATACGAGAATTATACCAATCAAAAGGTGTTACTTCGTCAGTATTATCAGCAACGAATCTATAACCATCTTTCTTTTGATAAGCATTTTGTGCAACTGTTGTATTTAATGGTGTTTCTAGTTCGAAAACGGCATCTTCATAACGTTCTACATATTTACTGTTTCTAAACATATAACATTAGATAAACTTAATTTTTCTCAGTTTACCTCCAGAAATTATTCTGTTAACTCTTTCATTGATCTCATATTGTGATAGAGGTTTTGTTTTTGGCATTTGATTTATTGCAGGTGATGATGTCGTTTTATTTTTTTGGCTTAATAGTTGAATTATTTTATCGCCGGCTTTTTTACCTGCAAATTCTCCTGTTTTTATAGCAGCTGTTTGAAGAGCCTTTTTGGATGCTGTTTTTGCAGCCTCTTTCATTGTTTTACCAAATAAATTACTGGCAACAGATTTGAAAATATCAGTCAATGTTCCGCCATGGATTTCTCCGCTATGAACATGTTTCTTGACATACATCCCTAAATCAGGATCATATCGTTTTTTATATTCAAATTGATTCATATACAATTAGATTAGTTTATATCGGTTTTGACCGTAGAATTAATGTCATGAACCAATCTATTCCATTTAAATCAATAGGACGGCAAAGAGCATCGGTAATGTAAAATCTCATTTCATCAATGTGTACCTTTGATACTTCATTAAACAATAATCTTCTAGGCTCGAATTTGAAAGTATAACTTCTAGTTAGATTATCAGTTGGAATAACAGCAAGAAGATTATTAGAATATCCGCTTAATATAGAATTTGTTACAATATCAGAATGTATATTGATTTTGTCTACACTGTTGGTTATATTTGGTAGTCGAGCACTGTATTCTGTTTGTGTTATTATTTTTTTGTTGAAACCAAGTAAATTACCGAATTCTGCCCCTCTAAGATCAACCTGTTAATTATTATCCAATTCAATAATAACTCTATATGAAGATAGAATAAACAATATATTGATGGGATATTTATCGTTTGTTGTATGTGTTTGTTCTACCATAAAATCGTGAATATAGTCATTGATATCTTCATATGAATACATACCATCGACAAAAGTAATTTCTTCCCAATTTGAACCTCCGTCGTGACTATATTTAATCTTATTATTATTGTATGTTTCAGATATATTATGCCATGAATAAGTCATCATAATTGTATCAACAGCTATTTCATGCTTCATATTCTGATCAAGTTTTAATATTGTCTGTAATTTGATTTTGAAATCATGTGTTTTACTTTTACCGACCTTTTCTCTGTCAACAGATGATATATAAATCGATCTTTCTTCCATATATCATTATATTACATATTCTCTTAAGAAATTATTCAATTGACCATTGTCAATGACTCCTATTTTATTCAATGTATGAGCTATTTATGTAAATTCCTTTTTAACACCATCGTTTCCTGCTTGAATTGATCCTCCAAGTAATTCTATTCTATCAAGAAGGTCCTCCGGATTATTGTAATAAACAACACCTGATCCTAATTTCTTATATTTCTTACTTGTACGATGAATAGGAATTTCAGATAATCCATTTAATTCATCAAAAATCATTTTTGATAAATTACTGTATTTCTTTTTACTGTTGAATCTTTTAGTCAGTAGATCAATTGTATCAAAATCTGCTTTTTTATCATATACCTTTTTACCATCCCTATATGCAATCATTTTCAATTGACCAAGTAATTTTGGCAGATCAATAACTAAATTTCCATAATTACCATTTTGTGGATTTACTTTGTATGCATTCCTTTTTTTCTGTGTATATATTTCAGATCCAAGTGTCTTCAAACCTTCAGGAATTACATTTATTCTTTTTCTATATTTTCGCAATGAATCGATTTCTTTATCTAATTTGTTGATTTTCGCATTATTTTCCGGTTTACTTTTTTTATTTTTCTTTGAAAATGGGGCTTTTTCAAATCCTAATTTTTTTGTTAATTTACCTAAATTTTTATCGTAATTTTTGAAATTACGTTCTCCACTCTGCACATCCTTCAATACATTAGATGGTGTATAGAGTCCATATTTAGTCCATGTTTGAATATCAGCAGGATTGAATCCTGTATCTAAATCCGACATATGTTTGGGTGGTGATTCATCCATCATTGCTGGTTTATAATCAGTTGGTAACTTTGTACCTTGTACTGGGGTTTCAGGTAATTGGTTATAAATGATAAAATCTCCTAAGCCACTTGTAATAGCTTTTTTATTTTTTTGAAGTTGCTCAATTAATTCATCTTGTTTTTTATCAATACTCTGTTTAACACTTTTTTCAACATCAATGATTGGTTTGAATGCTTCTGATACTCCCTCATATTCATCTTGTTTAGCTTCCTTATATTCTTTCAACTCTTTTCTTATAGCTCTGGTTTTTCTTCCTGCTTCAATTTTGGAATTACTGAGCTTTTTAAATTGTTCAATATCCATTATATATAATAGTTATATAAACTTATTTTTATTTATCTAAATATTATATATAACGGAAATACCTAATTACGATTTCAATGAAGATGAAAATACCAATTTCACACAACTATATCGTTATATGCCTGATAAACCATTCAGAATGCTAATATGTGGAAATTCGGGATCAGGAAAAACTAACCTTCTCTATCACATGCTTATGAAACCATTAGTTTATTTTGATCAGGTTCATCTATACGGTAAAAATGTTGAACAAGAAAAATACAAAACACATGATCAAAACAATCGACGATTTTAGTAGACAGGTTGGTTATGATATTATACATTACAATAACGATGAAATAAACCCGTTGATAGTCTGGATAGTGATTCTCAAAAAATAGTAATATTTGACGATTTCATTTGTGATAAAAATCAGAAACCATTTATTGATTTATTCAGGGGAGACATAAAAACTGCTCATCGATATTGTAATTGCTGAGATCCTAAAGTTGCGCAATGCTCACGACCTTCAACAATCACAGGGATCGCGCGGTGCGAGGCAGTAGACGATCCGAACTCCACTCAGATAGAATGATCAAAACCATTTAATCATAGTTCTAGTTACGAGGTTACAAGTAGTGTTGACAGTAGAAAGTAACGATAACGTAGCGGTGGTAAAGGTAGTAGAAACAGGAGTAGTGGCAAGTTGGAGTCGATTGGAGTAGGTTCGAACTGAAAAGTTATAGTTAAAAATACAATCTAACTTAGATAACAGCCTTGGCAACAATGGAACTACTGATTTAACACATTGAAACGTAGTAATTGATACTTGAGACCAACAGATATTGAGGTCATATACCTCCCAATAACATAGTAAAGCTATTAAAATAATGAATTCGGCGACAATAGAGAAAGTAAATTGAATTGAATGAAATAATAAGAGTACAATTTAGAAGAAACTAATTTGTAAAACGGGTAAATTCTTTGGCCAAAAATAACATAAAAAGTAACTTACTTTGGTTGACGACTCGCACCAAAAAAGGGTAGCTGAAGTTGCAGGTAGCGGATCCTGATGATCGTAGCACGGTACTTGCGAGGTAACTAATCGGTATATTTCTTGCAAGTCGCCTTTATAACACTGATGTACGTGCAAATGTTTAGGGCGTTTGCTAGTTCGTGCCTTTTAACCATGAAACTGCAAAATTTCTGACCAACGTAATACTATCGATAAGCACGTTTCAGGAATACGTTTTAAGAGCACGTATCGGGAGCACGTTTTACTGAAATAAAAACCTTTTTGTAATGACTAAAAAATTCGCAACAACATAAGAAAAAAAAAAGTGCGTTTTAAACTTAACAGATATATCTCAGTCAGAGCTTCTATAAAACACCAAAAGACATAAGATTGAATTGCAGCCATTATGTTGTTTATGAGTTTCCAAGCAATAATGAGAGAAATTTGATTTCAAGAGAATTGAATGTTACAAAAGATCAATATGAAAAAGCAACTAAAAAACCATATTCATTTCTATATGTTGACAAACCAAAGAAAATGATCAAAAGGAATTTTTATGGAAATATCTAATTCAATAATAAATGGGAATATTCAACGATAATGTTCATAATCCACATACTACAAATCCTAGTGCTACTCCAGGAGCAAGAGGAGCTCCTGGTATTGGTTACAAACTGACTAAAGATGGTAATTATGATACTGATAATAAAAAATTGACTGACGTGAAAGAGGGTACTGATGGCAGTGATTGTGTGAGAAAGGATCAAATAGATACTGGATTAGCTGACAAATTAAGTTTAACAGCTCAAAGTCATTTAGACATGAATATGAAACATATCAGAAAGGTAAAAATAGCAAATAATTACCAGGAGCTTGATATGGAAAACAATAGAATTGTCAATGTAGGAGATATCTCATCTTCCAGCTCTAATCCTTTCAGACCACAAGAAACTGTAAATGTTCGATCAATGGTGCAATATATCAGAAACGGTGATTTGGATATACAAGGAACAATAAATATTCGCCGAGGTGCTATCTCCATTGATGGAACAAACAGTAATATATCAACTGCTGCTTTGAATAAACTATTGGGATCTAATGCTGATAATATATCAGGTGGTAAAATTCCGATTTACAGCAATTCGGGCGAATTATACTGCAATAAGGTCAGATTCAGATATAGTAATCGATTTATTATACTTAAGCCTCAACAACAAGCATCAAATCAAACAATTAATATACCGAATTTAAATGGAGCTGACCGCACTTTGATGTTTACAAGCCTGAATCAGACAATACGAGATACTCAAACATTTTAAGAACAAATTATTTGTAATAAACAACCAACTCAAAATTCTCATCTCACACGAAACGACTATGTTGACACACAAATTAATACAAAAGCTGATTTAACAACTAATTCAAGACAAACATTCAATAGTAGGATACAAGTACTTGATTTCAATCAAGCCTTACATTCTGGTAGTGATATTGTCAATCTCAAATACATTAATGACATCTTTCTTTAAAAAAAACCGGTGGTATAATGCAAAACCCAATTCAATTTAATTCTAATTTAGATAACAATAAACGTCAGATTCATAATCTAGGTACTCCTCAGTTCAATAGCAGTGCTGCTAATAAAATTTATGTTGACAATAATTTTCTCAACAAACAAACTGGTGGTGTAATTCTTGGGCCTCTCAGTATGAATCAAAATGATCTTACTGGTATACCAAATAACGCAAGGTTTGGTTATTCAGCTGTAAATAGAAACTATGTAAACAATATTTTTTTGAAACTCGATGGAAGCAATCATCTATCAGCGAATTTGGATTTACAGAAGACAACAAATTTAATAAATGTTCCTGATAGCGTTTACGATGAAACATCAGTTGTGAATAAAAAATATGTCTATGATAAAACTAAAACAATACCATCTCATAATCTTAAAAACACATTTGGATGGATGACATCGATGAAATTAGTTCGGAATATGATGTAGTTGTTGATAAAATAGATGATTTTAGTTGGAGTTTTCATAGTAATCAAAAAGTTGTATATTTTAAAGCTCAAAAAGATGGTAATAATTATAGATATAGAATCGGCTTTGATGTTAATTCTTCAGATAATAAAGAACACACTTTATGCATCGAACAGTTTTTTCTTATCAAGAATTTATGGGAAAAGGCAGAAATGACGATTACATCAACGGGATTATTAGTACCATATAATAAAACCGACAAATTTAGTTACAAAATAGGTTCAAATGAATATTATTATACAAAGACCATCATTCAATTCAAAAAATTAACAGCTGTAAAGCATTATATATACTATACAACTCATATTGATAATCCTACTCAACCTTTACCTCTTCCGAATCATATACAGTTATATCTAGTAGCATATGGTGTTGATACTTATCAAACAAATATAGATAGTTCCGTTTTTAATATTAAACTTTTTGAAACAAAAAATGAAAGAATGACTATGAATGTCGATATTGATCTAAATAGTAAAAAATATACGATTCTTATTCAAATAAAATATTAATGTTTGGTGATTTAGAAGGAAATGTATTATTTAGAAACGGATTACTTGTACAAGGAAAATTCTCTGCTACAGATGAAATCAATTGTTTCATGAATGTTGACATAAGAGATAATTCAATAGTCAGCCATTCAAAAAATCTTATGAATTGGGATGCTACAAATAATGAGATCAAATTTAATCAACCTATAAATATATACAATAAATTCAAACTAAGAGATCGAATTTATTTTAATGGGGATTTAAATATTTCAAGTAGTATTTATAAGGATAATAAAAAATATATGGATTTCATGAATAATAAAATAAATTTTTATCAACCAATAGATTTCAATCATAATAATATTATCGGTTTACCTATTATGTTAAATGGAGTATATTCTGAAGTTATTGAAACTGGTGAATATTACTTATTGAATTTAGGTACAGTCAAAACTAAATTTCTATTACCTTTTAATGCACAATTAAAAACACTCTCAGTTTATTATGAAGGTGATGAAACAAATGATTATATTATCATGAGAACACAACAACAAACAGGTCGTGGTCCTAGAAATACCACTAATGACGAATATCGAAATGAAATAGCACCATATATTCTTACAAAAATTAACACAAATAAAAATTTGAATAGTGGTGTCTATTATTTTAGCATCAGTTTTGAACAGGAGGAATCAGAAGCTACTTGTTATATAAATTTCTTATTCTCAAAAACTGATTAATATAATACACTAATATATATGTGCAATCATAAAGATAACAGTAAAAACGTACATTCATCATCTTATATCACTCGTTCTAATGTGATAAGAATACCTGGTTTTGGTTTTAAACTCACTTCTGATGGTAATTATGATATTGATAATAAAAAACTGACTAATGTTGCAGAAGGAACATCTGGTAGTCATGCTGTCAATATAAACCAAATGACTAATTATATTGAAGCAGGAGCATTGGATGTCCAAGGAAGTATTAATTTTAAGCGCGGTTCTATATCTATTGACAATATAAGTAGCGAAATATCCGCAGCTGATTTAAATTCTAATAGCATTTCTAATGGAAAAATACCTATTTATGGAGACTTTGGATCACTTTATTGCGATCGCATAAATTC
>OX419343.1:16837451-16912451 GCA_948470475.1 Galaxea fascicularis | reverse complement strand
TGTGATTGCTGTACGTAGCTTCTGTTTACTTGAATTTCCTTTGTCAGAGTTTAATTTTTACAGTGTACATGTAAGTCATTTGAAAAATTTCTTAAGCAAACGACAAGAAACAGTGTCTTTTATATCCTGCAGAAAGAGGATATTAAAAATGCTGAAGACTTTGAAGACATCTCCTACACTGGGGCGGAGATGTCTCATGCAGTACAGGTGAGGTTAAAGAATGATTGCCGACTGACACTTTTCGAGCAGCGACCTTTGTTTCTTTTATATTAATAAGACTCAAGGATTTTAGCCTTTACTGTAGATAAAGTGCTTAATTCACTGCTACGCCCTGTGTCGGTATTTACTGATTCTAATATTTGTAACGGACAACCTTAACCATACTACTTTAACCGTTTCCTACATTAAAGTGCGCGTGAGAATTATTTCGGTGGAAATCAGTAAAGGAATCCCACGCTTCCGCACGACCTCGAGTAGCATTCATGATTAAGAAAGGTACGAGTGAATTTCAATACTCGAAATTGTACGAGCCGAGTGCAATTGGAGAACTTTAGATATCGCAACGGCTTCATCATGAATCAGAAATTGTACGGTACAGGTCGTGTGATTTTTCGTTTATAGTTAACTCAACAAATGACGAATTCTGTGAATCACAGATTTTTTATTTAGCGTTTGCGCAACTTCTTTAGGCCTAAAAATTACTCCACGAATCATAACTTCAGGTAATGTCTTTTCGTCCATTTTACCCGTTAAACACACAAACTTAACTGCCACGTTTACGGAAGCCATGGCGACTAAATACGTACTGTAGGGACTTAGATGTATTGCTTTCTACCAATCATGTTGAGTATACTATAAATGCCTTCATCCAAGGATAAAATTCGTGTTCTCCAAATTCAAATTTCGTGTCTTAAATTTCCTGATGTTATACCAGTCATCGCTTCAAATCACTGAATCATAACGGCGTGCTTTACCACTGAGCTGTTAAAACTAATAGTGTCGCTGCGAGTACGGTTAAATGACCCCTGTTGCGTCTTACAAAAACCGTTGAAAGCCCTGACATTGCCGCACCTTTTGAAGTGATTGATAAACTGGTAGTCCGATCCCGTGCCAATAACACTTCTATTTATTCTTCTGAAGCAAATTAGGTACTGTCTTTTGGACGCTAATCCATTAGAGGAGCAATTTTCATCGAAACCGTTTTGTGGGACTAAAGCAGGTGCCTTTCGACGTTTTTATTGCCTCCCCTTGCATCTATGTATTCCTTTTTAGCTTGTCTGTTAGAATTGTCTAGCTCCACGATTCAGAGCTTGAGTCGCTTTACCACGTACGTGAAATACGTTTGGCCACAAACGTTAAAAAGGAAGAACAACTATAATAAATTTCCGAAGAGGGAGAGAGACAGAAACCACTAAGCAAATTTTTTCACTATAGCTTTTGAGAGCCGTTGTCAGTAATTATCGCGAATCCGTGGCCAGTTGCATGTGAATTTCTTTTGCAAAAAAAAAAAATCGCTATTGATAGACTATTTTTAAAAATAATATTCAAAAGCTCCAGCGAGTCTCCGCTTTAGCGAAAAATTGAAAGTTTGAAAATTGGAGTAAACCTGGCCGAAAGACGGCTGAAAATTATGCAAATTTGCGCATTATTTTTCAAAATGCTCGTACAAAACAACGGAAGCTTTAATTTTCTTTAGCTCAGTTCTACAGGATTTGTTACACATTTGTTATAGTTACTTTCAACTTACATCTTATCTAGATCTGAGCTTTCTTTCTATTCTTTCTACCCGCAGACAGATGGCAATGTTTTCTACTTTGTTGACAACGTGAATTTTACAGTATTTTGGAAGGCTGTTAGAGCTAGATAAGATGTAGGTTGAAAGTAACTTTAACAAATGTGTAAAAGCTTCCATTGTTTTGTACGAGCTTTTTGAAAATGTGCAAATTTGCATAATTTTCAGCTGTCTTTCGGCCAGGTTTACTCCAATTTCAAACTTTTCAATTTTTCGCTAAAGCGGAGACTCGCTGGAGCTTTTGAATATTATTTTGGAAAATAGTCTACCACCAAAAAAAAAATTCTTTTTCTAAACAATTTACAAAATACTGTGAACCTTGGTTTACTACCCATATCGATCAATTCTACTTCTGTCCACTGAGGAGAATTGAACGAGTACGTTATCATCCCATTTTCCAGTTTCTTAACCCTCCCATATCTGTTAATCTGGAGCTGCAATAAATTCATCCTTTATTCCTTTAGCAGTACAGAGATGAAGCAGATGATGACTCCTACAATCACCATCGCAATTTCGAAGGAGATCTGCCAATTGAAGAACAGGTAAATAGAACAAGAAGGTTAGGCAGTTATAAGGCGACTGACACAGTGTTGAAGACCGGTTTATTCCGCTTTTATTTTCTATACGCGGGATTAAGTAAAGCCTGGACATTTTGCAGGTTTTCGATTTTATTAACGAGTATTGTTTTCCTGTATTTTCTGGTTTTCCTACGAGAACTTTCCTACTATACGCACACACCAGTGACACGGGACCTAATATTTCCCACGGCCTTAACTTAGAATACTGTATACGCTCCACTTCCGACTCCGATCAGATACCTCTGTAAACTCCTTGCGTTAGTGGATGAAAACTAAAGTGTCGTGCTTGTGATCGCACCGTTTATATACATTATTTTAGTTTCCTGTGCTTATGCAGGCCCGCAGCAAGGCTAACATAACCGGGGGGACTCAGCAAATTGGCGAAGCGAAGCTAGCTTCCCATCCCCCCACCCCCTCCTAAAATTTCTTTCTCTTTGCATTTCCCGCCTTTGCAGGTCTTCACGGCTGGTCGCGGAATCGTCGGTTCTAGACGTTTATTATTAAAAGATTATTCATTATGTCCCAGAGTCCCTTTCGGGATTGTCGCATACGGTTTTTGGCTTTTGCTGGGACAATCTTTCCGAAACAGCAGCTGTATTTACGTTCAACGTCAAAGAAATGCTGTATTGGGGCTCACTAGTCAAATATTAACTCCAATTCTAACGGTGCATATCATGATTGCAGATCGCAGGCTTCCAAATTCATTAGTCTTGATGAAAACAAAAGCCTTCAGATTTTGAACTCATCTAGGCTGGAACTCTATTAGTCATTTATGCCGTTCAACGGATACCCTGGGTGCCAGAGGTTATTTTTTTCGTTTGGTTGCGGGAAATTACGCGGCGCCAAGCGCCGAAAGGACAAAGTGACGAGTGCCACTGTTACAGGGACAAATTGTAAAATCATGAGAACTTTGATACAGGCAACTCTGGCGTAAATTTTAGTCTGAATACTAAGCTGTTAATCGGTTGACCTTGAGAAAACATTCATCACAATGCTTTTTACTTCTTTTGTCTTTCTAGATATAACATTACCTCTATCAGCTGACTGGTGGTTAAAAGATGCGGCAGTGTGATGATAAATAAAACTTACGTCGAATAGTATTGCGAAAATAAAACTTCTCTGTTCATGTGTGCGTGGGCGGCTTTTTTGTCAGTCTCTGCCTTTATTTTATCCCAGGGGAGTTGGTGGTATCGTACACTTATTCCTGCTTCTCACCAGCGAAAGGCTCAATTGTAGAATTGCTCTTACGGCCCCTTATGCCGCGGGAAAGGTTTACCATCGAAACGAAAATAGAGCCTGATCGCGGCAGGTTAAACAAAATTAGGCATCGAGGTTGGTGAAAAGGTGTGTCGTGCCTCTTTTGTTCAAAAGGGAGCATAGCTTGCGTAGCAGCCGTTTCCTTTCCTTTTCCAAGCGCTTGCGAAGGAGACCAAAACCGCGAGAGAGTGCGTCCCCACCTCACCCCAGGCGCTCTCCCGCTTTCTCGCTCGTTTGTTCGATCTCCGCCAGGAAAAGGAAAGGAAACGGCTGCTACGCAAGCTAAAGGGAGCACAAAAAAGACTATAGATAGCCTGTACTCGGGCCTGCATTTTATCCTGCAAAAATAGTGTATCCTTTATTTCGCTAAACAAAAGAAAGATCCCTTTTTTAGGGTTCCCCAATTATTTATTTCCTTGTTTCTCGTTCCCCATCCCCTTTTCCATTTTCCTCTTCAAGAGATGGCCGTACGTTGAACACAACATCGCTTGGTATCAAATGCAACTGAGACTGAATTAACTAAGGAATAAAGGTTTTTAGTTTCTAAAGAAACTGTAGTGCTGCGTCGGTGGGGGCTTGTATACAAGAGTTAACTAAGGGCGCGTTTTTTTAAGAAAAATCGAAAACGGGTTGTGAATCACAAAACGGATTCTGCGGGGTTTTTTGAGAAAAACCAAAACGGATCATGGATCCGACGTACCCATACTCGGAAAGGATACATCAGATCAAAATTAAGGGTGCGTTTTTTTGGGAGAATTCGAGAACGGGTTTTTGAGTATGGATCATTTGGATTCTTCCCAACAAAAAAAAAACGCAGAATCCCATAACGGATTTTTCTTTATTTAGATCACGTAACATACCTCAGGGGTGCACCTAAGGGGAGGGTGCAGGGGGTGCGCACCCCCTCCCCCCCCGAGATGACCTGTGGCTTACTAATACAACTCGTATTCTGCAATAAAAAAAACTATGTGGTTTATTGATCTTGAAGTAGAGCAAGAGACGAGGTTGAAGAATTTATGTTAAACGGCGTAAAAATCGTAGTATGGCACTGAAGTTTGGAGCATTAGCCCTTCTTTACATCCGGTCACCAGCCAATTACGCCATTCCTTAGTGGCGCACCCGGCCCCCTCCTAAAAAAACCCTGGATCCGCCCCTGTACATTGCGTGCCGTGCAAAGCCAGAAACTTCGAAAAAATGCCCGGATTTTGTTTTTTTCATCGAGCAACTTTTAATTTAGAACTACAACAATGTTTGCAAAGCTCGAACGACGATGACGGCATGGAACACGTGCGCGGTGCCGTAAATTTTGAGTTCACTGTTCCGAGCTACTCGCTTGAAGACCTTCTTTGTTTTCATATGTCGCGGCATATAGTAGCAGTCATTGAGAATTATAGCGATGTTTTCCGTTTACAAACATTGACGTCAAATGTGTTTTGATATTCAAATTTGCCAGCCACCGAACAATAGCATGCATTGTTTCAACAACCAATAAACCTCTGGTTGGCACATTAATAAAAATAGGTGACGTAACGAGAAACATCGCTATTTTGCTCTCAGTTCATAGCGACCTTCCCCAGTTTAATAACCATAAAAGGAGACCACCGGTAGAATTGCGAAAACAAATCCTGTTAACTTTGTCGATTCTTGGAAAATCAAAATGTTTACGTTCAGTTGCTGTTACGGTTTAAACTTGGTTAATATTGGTCTCAAAAATATATCACATTTATAGACTTGCTGCATAATTGATACCGTTTCGACCAAAACACGACGAAACTCCGACAAGGACTCGGACGAAATATATCACATCACATGAAGGAAGAAGGAAAAATGAATCCGCAAAAATTGATACCATCATATTAAAGATAACATTGAGATTGATCGTTTGACGAAGTTTGACACTTTCAGGTTGAACAGAGACCAAGTTATGGACCTTGAAACATAGCTCAAAATCCATACAAACGTCTCTAATTTTGAGGCAGCGCCCCCCAAAACCATGGTTTTTGGTCGAATGTCATTTACACTAATGCATACGGTGCCTGTGGATCTTTAGGGATATTAAAACTGCGGAATTTTACGGTTAAAGTTGAGCGAGGTTCAACTTTTACGTTTACGCGCGAGCTTTCATATATCGTCTCTATTTTATTTCCGCACGTGAAGCCAGTTAAAGTTTACGTCCTTACGCACGTAAAAATTACGCGACAGTGGAAATCCACCTTAAAGCCAGTCAAAATTTACGTCGTATAGTTCAGTTACATTGTTACAGTTTTTAGCTTATCAACTTTGCTATGTGACATAAGACAATGGTTATCTACTTCCTGGTTAGGTCCACTTTCCATCTAGTTTCTCTTCATACAACGTCACCTAAATCCTTTCAATGGTTCAAGTTAAAAACAAACAACAGAAAAGACACAAAACAAAGAAAGCAATAATTAGACTACATGCAATCAACAGGCATCAGCTTAATCAAACTACCTTCATCATTAATCTCAGTTCTAGTACCTGAAAATATGGCCATTTGCAATTTCTCCACCACAGTATCTTGTGTTTGTAATTAATTATCTCAGAAATATACTTTAAATCAGAACTTGGAATATTTTAATTTTGGTTGATCATCAACAAAATAAAGTAAAAAAAAAAAAAAAACAGAACAAAGAAAACAAAACCCACATATAGCTTTAAAAAAATACCAAACAAAGAATTAACAATTATTGGATGAGGTTGAGCATGATAGCGATAATTATCAAGGCCAAAGTTTGTCTTATCTGCCGAAGCCGAAGGCTGAGGCGGATAACACAAACTGAGGCCTTGATAATTATTGCTATCATGCGAAAGCCGAATCCAATAATTGCTTTATTATGCATATTCCTGAGCTGCACTGGCGACTCCACCATAACAAAACTGATCAAACTGCTGGTTAGTGTATTAGTTGACATCACTTCTGCATGCATTACATTGGCATTACTATTGTCTGTAGGTATGACGTCAATTCTACATATATAAAAACTATTGTCTGTAGGTATGACGTAAGAGAAACAGAGCTAGCAAGAATCAGCTGTGTGCTTATAGCCAATCAAAATCCAGCTGGTGACACCAATGTATAATAATTCACAATAAAAGCACTTCTACATAAAATTTAATTATGACTGAAGAAAAGCATAAAAATTAATGGTAATACAACAGCAAGTCTTGTACAATGAAACCAAACTTTCCTCATGAAACTCAGAATGAGAGGTACCACAGCACTCTACACATGTACATAATGTTGATCAAACACAGAGAAGAAGTTCACATAATTAATTTTAAAGTTACATCCTACACTTCATTGTCAGTGTAAAAGCTGAGAAATGTTGTCTGGCAGTAAAATAATGTCCCTAAAACGGCTGATCCAATGAAGAATTTAACTTAACTTCTAGACTGTGCGGAATGGCTCATAGATACCTCTAAGGCGCTGCTGTAACAACTGCAGGATAACATTAATCTCACTACTTTCCTGAGCTGTTTCCTCAACAAGTTTTATACAGTCACTGAGTGCACGTGGAGAGAGTCTTCCTTCAGGGTATCTCTTGTGGTATAAACTTCGTGCAAGCTCTCTTAAGGCCCACTCACATGCATCCTTCACTTCTTTCCTCACTGAATTAACCTTCTGTTCTCCGGCCAGAACCTTGTTTTCCAGTAACTCAACTCGTCTTTCAGCCAACTGCTTTCCCTCCTCTGGTGCTACCAAAGAGTACTTTTCATGACGCCTCAGTTCAGTGATGGAGATGTGCTTGGCAATTTCAACACACTGCTTGCACAGTTCCTCCATAGTAAATTCATTGGCCAAAACAAGAAAGTCAATTGCTTGATGCGGTGTTTTCTCTCTCTGTAATAAATACTTTTCACAGCGCTCTGTGAGTTGTTCCATCTGGTACTCTCTTGCAAGGGAGAGTAAGAAGTAACAGTTGTCTTCAGTAATTGATTTAGATGTTGGATAGATAACAAGTAACATCTCCTTTATTTCAGTGGCTTTTTTCCCGGGAAGAGGTACCTCACTTGATGACTTCTCTCTGAATTCTAAGCTAAACATTTTTTCAAACACAGGTGACCACATGGATAGAGTACCTTTATGAACATGGAACTTTTTATCCTGAACAGCAAGAACTACATCACTAAGATGCCACTGTTCTGAGAAATCAGGCTCTGATCCTTTGGTCTGCATGGCTAGCTGTAAATGAAAAAAAGTGTCATTAAACACATTTCCTCATGTACCATTTCACAGACAGTTCATGAGATTCATTTCATAATCAGTATTCATACCACACATCTATGTATAACTAAAACTTAAAACAAACAAAAAACCTGTTTCCTTTGGAATGCCTGCAATTTTGATGATTGTATGAACTATGACAGTTCATATAATTAACCAATCAGAATAATTTCCATTCAGAGTTATGTCAGCTTGCTTGGATATAAATCAACCTAAAACTTGACAAAGGATAATTATCAGATCTCGGCCCTTCAACTGCACAGGCCTGAATTTATAAGGTTACTTTTTGAGTTGTTTTAAGTTAGATTATGTATTTTATCGGATGTTCAGTTTCTGTCTTATGCCTAGCTACTCAATAAGTCGATGAAACACCTCTGGCATTAATATGCAGGCCCATAGCACTAGGCTAAACAACTAATAATTAATTTTACAATAACTGGAAGGCTGAGCAAATTGACGAAGTGAAGCTTTCTTGAACAGAATCCTTTTCATATAATTTTCAAACATATGAGCTGTCAAATGCGGGGTGCAGCTCGTCTTTAAGTGTGTCTTACATGCCAGTGATTACAGTATTAGAAAATTGCACAGGGAATGCAAGCCTTTACACTTTAGTTAAAAGGATCATTATTTGGGGAGAAGTTAATGTGTGAAATGAGACAAATGGAAAAATTAATGTTCTGTGCCATCAATCATCACTGAAACAGCAGAAATATTAAGGGTGTTTCACCGCTGTACGGTTTGTGAAACGATGAAAGATTACAAAGAAGGATATTTAATGGTCATGTGAGCAAACTATGTCTCCTTGCAACTCTATTGTTGGGCTCTACTTGAAGGGTGCTTGTGACATCGTATCAGTTACCATGGCAATACACCAGGTCCACAAAAAGGTCCTCTAAATTTCAGTTTTTGTAAATTATCTGAAAAACTAATTTGGCGACCTATTGTTTTTATTTCTTTGTTGGAAAGTTTCATAAATTCTTTAACTTTTTGGACAGTATGACAAAAAGTCATCGAGTAGAATTTAATAGATTTTAAAAAAAGGTGTTTTATATAGCTTACAGAAAATTGTGCTCTAGATAATTTTCCCCAAACTAAGGGCTTAACAATGTCAACATCAGCTTTCTTTTCCCTTCACTCCTTCCTCCCTAAAAAACACAACAAGTACATACAGTACCCTGCCATTCCCAAATGCAAACATTCTTCTTACAAAGGTATCACAAAAGGAGGCTATGGAATATTCAGGATTGCAAACAAAATCTTCCACTAAAATCAACCAGATTTTCCCTGGCTGTAAGACCACTAAATGCACCAGCTACTTTTGCCCCTTTGTTAGCTGTCTGGCTCCTCTTGCACCTATGGTTATTCTGAGCAGCCAGTACTCTATTTATTTTCAATCAATTATTTCCTTCATTTCACTGTTAACATTAATGCAAAAGGAGTACAAATAAAGCCCCAGAATGTAGGAAATTACACCTGTGAACTTCACACTCATCATAATCAGCACCCACCTACAGTGTACTTGTACTTCAGCCCATTCCTCTATCTACTTAAAATACCTATGGTAATGTTATTTGAAGTCAATAATATTGTTATCTGTAGTTGTTTATAAGCAGAAATATGCTTGTCCCATGGACACGCCATATCAACGATTAACATGTCTGGACTAAATTTCCTACACGCTTTACTTGCACTCTGCATAGTTTACATGTTAGCATACATGTAGAACATATACTGGGAATAAAAACTACAAAGACATCACCAATCCGAATTTATTTTCTTCTTGCACAACACTGGTATTAGCTTTGCTCATTTGGGTGGTTTCAAGCAGTAATGTCCCATGACAGTCAACATTGATTTGGAATGTGATGAAAGGGAGAGTCAGCCCTTTAATTAAGTAACATAATTGTATCAAAGCTGTTGAGTCATTCAAGAATTCCAGAAGTCTGGTTTAGTACAGATAAAGATCTAAGATCTTTGCACCTTTGTTTTGGGATTTTGTAGTCTTCATTTTAGAGTTCATGCTTTTTGAGTATCAGGGTCTACATTCTCACATAGGTTTTCTCAAGTTCAGAGCCATTGCATTTTAGTGATGGAGTTAGTTTAGGCCTCATTCTTTGTATCGCTGATATCCATGATAATTGGCCAGTGCAAACTGGAAATTAACTCTTAATAGTTGGTCCTGAGACCAACTACTTCCAGCAACTCCAAAGCTTTCTTACAGCCAATCTGTTTGGGTCATCCTCGGTGTAAAAACCTGACGAGGTTTTCTTTGTTTTATGAGGTATTGGTTTTCTGCACGCTATTGTTTATGTTTTGTTGTCTTTGTTTTACGTCACTTGTGAGCTTCACAGGTTCTTACACCGAGGATGAGCCGTCTGTTTGTATTACATAGACAATCATGAGCAGATATTATTAGTATAGGAAATCGCAGGACCCCGAGTACAATTGGGATTAATAGGTACCAGTGATTATGACAGTTCTCAAAATTGCACGAGCCTTTAGGCGAGTGTAACTCTGAGAAACTATTAAACCCGAATTGTACGAGAAGGTCATGCGATTTTTTATTTAGAGTACATTCACAAAAAAATTACAAACTTACATGCTGTTGTCATGGAGACTTAATAGGTACTCCTATGGAGTACTATTTGGGATAAATTGTACTGCTCTCGACCAATCAGAATTGAGTAATTTTGTTGAGTGTACTAGAAATATATTAATCCTTACTTTGGTATCAAGATTGATATCTGGAGTGAGAACATTTCACACATGACTGATACACACTGATAGAATGTATGGATGCGATACATTGAAGGCTGGAATAAAGTTATCTTAAGTTGGTAAATATGATGGAAAGATTTCCGCATAGCTCCATATATTAATTATACAATGTGTATCACTGTCATGCTAACGAATATAGTTCGCAAAATGTAAGTATTATTGTCTGCCTGGCTGTGCGGAAATTTTGCCCGTTGAGACATTATGTAAAATTGCAATCATTGCAGCGCAAACAGGCGTGGTATTCTAAAGTTGCTCCTGTAGGGTAAGAGAACGAGTATCATGGAAGAAACATTCGCTGAAATGGCATATGATAATTTTCGTAATCGGAGTTTAATGGGAGATCGAAAAAATGATTAAGTTTTACAAAGATTAGACTTTTAACATCGACGATTACGTTACGAGAAATCCGCTCATGCATACAGTGTACATACCTCCGTATTGAAAATTACAACAGAATATCGGTGATCATCAGTTGCTGTATTCGTGTTCCGTGATCAACGTTACGTTTATCTTTTACCTAGTGCGCATGCTTGATCAGCTGCCAACCAGCTGCCAACCCATTCTCGTCCCCAGAGCTCACGATCCTTCTGGCTTGCGGCAGAAATCGAGAGCTCTGGCCAGTTCCGAAATATGCGCAGTCGCAGAGAAAGTGCATTTTTGTAGCTGTTGGCAACCACTATTGTTTCAAACTTTTGAGTTTGCGCAGAAGAGCCGGAAGTCCGTGATTCACGGACTTCGTCAATCTCGTTCCCAGAGGTCGCGTTCCCCTAGTCCCTTGCGGGCGTGAAACGAGAACCTCTGGGATAATCCATTTCAGCGCAACAGAAATCTTGTTATCGGCTCAACTGCGCAGGTGTGAACTCATTTTGGAAAATGGCTGCCGAAATGGCTCAGAAACCGCAGATCTCGGAGGCCATGTTCCGCGAAGCTATCAGGTTTTCTTTGGGAAAACTCGGACAGCCAGAGCTGGAATTAAAACATGAGCAACTTGAAGCCATAAAGGCAATCTGTGTGGACAAAAAGGATGTCTTAGCAGTGTTACCTACGGGTTTTGGTAAATCTTTGATTTACCAAATTTTACCAGCTGTGTTTGATTTCCTTCGCGATCGTAAAGGAGGACTTCATACTAGTAAGCAAAAAACTGGCTCCGTGGTAGTCGTGGTTTCCCCGTTGAACGCATTAATGAAGGACCAAGTTAAAAAGCTGGAAAGATTCCTTAATGTTTGTGTGATTCAAAGCGTCGCGACAGATAATGGAGAAAATAAGCTTTCTTTGCCTGAAAATGCACGAAAATGCAGTTTGTTGTTCGGGCACCCAGAGGTGTTCGTGGATAACAGGAATGTGGCTAAAATGTTAAAGGAAAGGCATTTTCAAGAAAGTGTCCAAGCAGTTGTTATTGATGAGGCTCATTTAGTTCTGCAATGGTATGTATAAAAATATTACTCGTGCTGTTTTTCTAATTGATGTTTATACCTGTAAGCAATAATAAGCTTATAGTAATTTAAAATAAAGAGTAACCTCAAACTTGATTCAGTTATTTCAGACTTGTTTGACTTGTGCCATATATTTTTATGCTGGGTAAGAAGCTCATATTTACCTGACTTCTCTTCCTGGTTAGGGTTAGGCCATATTATCCAGGTTTAGTCATCTTTTATTTCTTGGGAGGTAACCTAAGTCTTGCAAGCGCCATGGTATTTATTAGGTTCCTTCACCATTTTTGTTCTATTTTTGCTATGTTAATCACTAATTCTGTATATTAATCATTATAAGTTCATTGTGTATGGCAAATAAATAAATGCGAGGAGAATTAAAACTTTTTTGTTGTTGTTTAAGGTCCACATTCAGGCCAGCATATGGGAAAATTGGGTTTCTGAGTAATTTATTCCCATTAATACCAGTTGTGGCTCTGACAGGCACTGCAACCAAAACTACAAAAGATGGAATAATGGAATCACTGGGGTTGTTTAACCCACTGGTTGTTGAATGTAACCCAGACAGACCAAATATCTATTATGCTTCTCACACCCGTCCAGACAGGGGCGATGAGAAACTGAACTCCATTTTGGACCCTATAGTCACTCAGTTGAAAGCTCTTAAGTTCCAGATGCCAATAACCCTAATTTATGGGAGCCTTGAAGTTATTTCTGAGTGCTTCATTTACTTCAGCGAGAAGATGGGCCAAGACCAATACTATCCAGCAAATGCTGAGCCCCTGGCAAAAAACAGGTTATTCACACAATACCATGCACAGTACCCAGAACATGAACGTACAAGAATTGTTGAGGAACTAGTGAAGGGTACTTCAACTCACCGTGTTCTATTTGTAACAATTGCATTTGGTCTGGGAATAGATTGTAATAACATTCGACAAATTGTCCACATTGGAGTTCCATACACAATGGAGGAGTACTGCCAAGAAGTGGGTAGAGCTGGCAGAGATGGTCTTCCAGCCAGAGCTGATATTTATTTTAATTCATATGACATATCAAAATCAAGAAAAAACATGACAGATGTGATGAGAAACTATGTCCAATCAAGGGAATGTAAAAGGAAATTAATACTAAGTTACTTTGACCAAAAAGTTCCTGCTATCCAAGGGCCTGCACACATTTGCTGTGATTGTCACAGTCTTGTCTGCACTTGTGATGATTGCCAGCTTGTAAGAGCTGCAGATGACCTGAACTTTAGAGGGACTATTTCCAGTGATCAACTTGGTGATATTTCTAACAATCCATTGGGTGGCGAGGCCTCCTTCAAAGTTGATGTTCAGGCAGATATTAAAAGAGACCTGATTTGTTACCGGCATAAATTGCAAGGGGAACTAGGTAGGAGTACAGTTGGCAGTGTGGCCCTCACAAGTGGCTTTTCAATTTCTCTTATCGATTTAGTCTTGAAACACTTACCAGAATTAACATCTGTTGAAAAAGTGGAAGAAATTCTTCCTGTATATAGTCGTGAGATTGCTGGAAAGATTTTTGATATTATCCAGCAGCATATAGCATAGCATGAAAATGTTAAAATTATAGTTTCTCAATATTATGATTGTGAGTAAAAGGTTTTATGATGTAGCCAAAACTTGAATGTAGTGAAAATGATAATTATCAACAGAAGGAAACAAATTTATATGAAATATTGTCATTGACAGCCCCAACTATTCGCGTTCATGTTAAGCCTGGTTCACGCTCGCAACATAACGATATAACAGGAAGGTCATGCAAACAAAAAAAGTACCTCGTGTTGTTGTTTTATGTCTCTAGTGTGAACAACACATCATAATGACATAGAAGGAACATAATAACATGAACATATCGCCATAAGGATAAAACCGATCTTTTCTCATGTCATTACATGTATGACTACGTCGTTATGTTGCTAGTGTGAACCAGGCCTTAATGTTAAAACACTTAAAATATTTTACTTAAGGCTAAGGAGTGTAGTAATATTAGCTTGGTCCTGGATACACTGAACATCCCTGGCCTAAACTAATTCATCTCATCTAAAATGTCCTCTTCTGCCACATCATCACTTCCATCCTCAGCATCATCACAACCAGAATCATCACAGCTATATGGATTTGTCGCCAGTCGCTTCTTGTGTCGGGTTAACCATGTGTGTAAAGCGAGTGCATCAAGCTGATCTAATGGACTCTTTGAGATAGAGGGGAAACTATTAAGAGTCCTTCCTGGTTGATGTTCAAATGGCTTTTGCCCTCTGACCACCTTTATCATCTCTCTGATGTCATCAGAGGTACATGCATGTGTATGGCTAGTTGACTCAGGGGCAATGTTACTTTGTTTGTCATATTGCTTAGCTACCTCATTTAACAAGAAACTTGAGGAGGATGATCGTTGCACAGCTTTAAGAGTTTTGTTGCCACACATTCCTTTAAGGATACCCTTGCTGTTGTTCACTTCGTGCTCCATTTTCAAGTCGTTAGCATAGTTGTTCCCCTGTCCGCCTTTTGAATTGACAAATTGCCCATGGAGGATGCGGTGAGCCATTCTCTCACTGTATATTGCTTTAGCAAATGTTATAAAACGCATGGCCTCAAAAGCATACTTGAGGCCTCTGGCACGTGACCTGAAATAAAGCATAAGCATTTTCCAATTCCTCAAACTTCTCTCTCCATCTCCTTCTTTCTCAGTATCATTGAGTTGCATCAAAAATACTCCTAGCTGCATGACTTGCAGAGCATAGTTCATCCGTCGGTCTTCAGTTGAACTAGTAGGAATGCTAGAGATGGGGGTCGGGGGCTCTACTGGGATTGGTTCTTCTTGAGCTCTTTCTCCATACACTGCTACCAGTGTCTTTGGCCACAAGACCACCTGCCCAACTGACATAAGGTGAGTTGCTTTTGGTTCCACAAAGGCAACTAAAACTGGAACCAAATCTGGATAGGCTGTGGGCATTTGTGACACTTTCCCAACAGCTAGGACATCATAACCACTTTGTCTTTGGAGTGTTTGCACCAGTACAACAATTTGCCCTTGAGGAGTATTAGGATGAATTAGTTGCTACTTTATTATACACTAATGTTATTAGTAACTTGAATTCCTTTTTCATAAACAACTTGAAAAAATAATTAGGGGAGTAAAATATTTGATAAACTACAGCTACATTGATACTAATGAAATTAATTGGTTAGCACTGAATATTCAAGGGGGTCTGAGTTCTGTTCTCCATATGACTTAGAAGTTAGTAGTTTTAGTCACATGGAAGGAGATTTTTACTTCATGGGCTAGGAAATAAATTTAAAGATATGTTAAAGTGCTAAAATTTTAAATAATATTAGAAATTAACATTTGAGGATCTGTAAGCTTACCAACTGATAGTGGTGTACATGTATTTACACCAGCACTGGGCTGTACTGGGTGCAAGACTGCAGCACTTGTTCCTGTGAGTGAAGAAGCAATTTTTATGGAATATTCTTTAAGGTGGCTAAGTATGAGTTTTTTTTTTTTTTGGCTTACCAGTTTGCACAGATGTATTTGCAGCAGCACTAGGCCCTCCTGAATGCTGGACTGTAGTACTTCCACCTTCTACAGCAGTGGGTTGTACTGGATGCAAGATGGCAGGGCTTCTTTCTGCTGGTCATAAACAGCAGAATGCTCAGCTGAGCACGCACATGGCTTCCTTACCACAATCCACCCCACTTTTGTTGTTTAAAAACAATACCATAGTGATCAATCCTACATTTAGAAACAACACATCTTGTCTGCATATTATGGAAAGGAAGATACCACTGAAACTTTCAAACATCTCTAGACAAGGGCCTGGGTACAAGCCATTTATTAAGTACTTTAAGTATAAATTTACTATGGTCTATTTGAGAAAACAGTTACACATCAGTGCACATAGCGTGAGAATTGCCTGATGTATTCATAAATTCTACGAGTTACTTGGCATGTTTATAAAGCAATGACACCACAGTAAATTTATGCTAAAACAATAGACTACTCTGCCTCATTTTCTACAAACAATAGTCAACTCAGCTGCACCTCGCTGACTATCTGCTCGTAGTCTGATAATTAATAATTTATTGTTAATTAGAACTTGCTGATCTGAAAGAAGTTAGTTAAAAGTAGCTAGCTGAATAAAACCTACTCTGTTGCTCCTGCTCTTTAATAGCCTCCATCCATGCTCTCTCAACATCAAATTCTACCAGCACAAATTCTTCAACAAATTTTCCTATGTGCTTGAATAGGAATTCCCTCTTCACTTCTTTGGTGTCAGTCTCAGTTGGAAGCTTTGGCAAATTAACAGGTGTATCATCCAGCTCCTTAAGGCCAGCCCATGTCATAAATGCAGTACACAAATAAGCTTTTGTTGCTGACAACATCAGGCTTTCAGCACTTTTGTAGTTCTTTTGGACTTTGTTGGATACATTAACTAGTCGGAAATGTTGCCTCAGGTGATATAAAGTGCCAACATCTCTGCCACTAATAGAGGTGCTGCTGTACAGTTGCTCCCACACATACTAAAAAAACATATTTCAACCATTTAACAAGAGGATAAAACAGATTTAATGTACTTTATAATATTATTATGGTGTTTTTAAAAAGTAATGTGTTTCAACATGATTACATGTAACTTTTTTTTAGTTATAAGTACTGGTAATTTCTTTCTCACACACAAAGCTGGGAGCCATGCCAACCCAAACCATGAAACTTGTAACAACAATTTTTATGGTGAACCTCCTTATTTTAGCACAACAGCCACAAAATAATGTTGTTCTGATGACCAGCTCATACATACAATGTTATTTTATTATTATTAATAATCATAATTTAATCATTTGAAGACAAACTAATATTTATGGCATCCTCTGCACAACAGTCACCAAAGAACACTAAATAAATCTGATGGGCTAATAGCCACTTCTGGAAATGTCAGTGTACAGTGTACTTGAAAATGAATGATAATGTTAAGATTATTACAAATGGATTGTAATCACACTTACTGCAAGAAAAGACTGCTTTGCATGCCAAAGAGCCGGGCATTCCACTATGTTGTCAAATCGTTCAACAGCACTGTCACAACCCAAACGTGTTTTCTTTGCACTGGTGACCCTTTCCCTACCTAGAAGATCACCTGCTAATGGAACTCTGATCTTCTCCAGGACACTCTGATGTCTTGCAGTAGGCTGGCTTTGCCTGGCATTATCATCAGCCACAGGAGGTTCATCCTTTGCATCATACATGTAAACACACCATACAGTGTAAGTGCTAAAAGAAGCCCCACCTGAAAAAGTCTTCCCTCCAAATTAGATCCCCTTCCGAAGGCTGAAAATATTAAAAAAGAGTGCCTTCATATAGACATCCCCCATGACCAAACTCTGTATGGCATGGCATACTGCAGTATGAACATACTTATTAAATTAGGAAGTATAGCAACAGTAGAGGTGATGTTCTTTAATCAAAATACAATGTTCCTCTCAAAATGTGAGGATGACTGATACAGGAATTGAAGTAGATTAGAAGGATAACTAAAACTTAATTAATAGTCAAAACAGGGCAGTGAGGATGAAATGTAAACATGTAGCATACAAACAGATTTGTGTTTTATCTGAAAGAATTGGGTCCTTAAAGACAGTCTCTAGATAAATAAATATAATTTGATCCAAATGCTAATACGTGGCAGTATGAGCTTTACTGTGTCAGTTCAATATCTCAACATTTTTACCTGCGGTTGGAAAACTTGAGAGAAAAAATCTTCCAGCCACTGCAAGTATTGACAGACATCTCCTACTTTATTTTGATTGAAGGGAACTACTGGAAGCCCTACAATACATGACTTTTTAGCCATCTCACTGGAATATCTAAATTAATGAGTAAATTAAGAAATATTGTTAATTATTATACTGTATGTAAAGAAAATACAATTTAGACTGAAACAAAAAACACAAACAAACAATTATTTCAACTTCATTTTAAATTTGAAGTTTCAACACTGTTATGGTTAAACTTGTCAACTTTGCCAAATGGTCACCAAAAGTTTGAATGCTTTATGTCAAGGATGTAAGAATATACATGTACCTTCAAAAACTCATTAATAATTCACAATTAAAAGGAAATACAAAAGAAATTAATACTTAATGATTGTCTTTATATCTGATATATACACAGCTAAATTTTACTGCCTTGTGTTTTAAACCTGATAAAACACTGCTGCTCGTTTTTATACGTTACGTAAACCCTCTATATTAAGCCCCTGTGGGACTTCTTTAATTTAAGCACCTTTGAGAGAGGAAAAACACAAACCAGAGTTACACTTATCTACTTCCTGTTTTGGACCAGGGCAATGACTGTCTAATAATTATGGAGATTTCAGTGATACAGTTTACATGATCATGTTATTTTCAAAACTTTTATTCACTTGTGGCAACCTTGAAATTTATGAAGTACAAAAAATTGTAAATGGTAAAATGATAACCAAAACAAAATGGTAAGGCTAAATAAAAACACTATATCAGATCAGTCCACATGAAGTCGTACAGTTGTGAGCAATTACCAATCCAGTCTATCATTTATTCCAGTTGCATGTATGTGGTTGTGAAATATAAACTTAAGGGGGAGGGGAGGCTTAATAACTCTCTTCCTCTAAAAAAATGGGGGCTTATTAGAAAGGGTGGGGGGAGCTTATTTCATATTTGAGGGGGCGTAAAAGAAGATTTATGGTACATGTATCTCTCCCTATAAAAAAAAAATCATTCTGTCAAATCAAATTTAACAAAATTATGTATGAGAATTTCAGTATAATCTTACATGCATGTACTGTGCATCTTCTGAACTTGTATTTATCATTACACTTGGAGATGTTATATAGATAAAGAACTGAAACTAGTATTGAGTTGATTTTAAGCCCTGAGATCATACCACTACCCTAAAATTTCTTACTCACACCTGTACTTTTCATTTCATCAAGAAGGGACTGAAAAAAAAGAAATGTTTTTCTCCAATACAGGGGCCATTCAGTAAAATAATTTATCAAAGTGGCTGACATTGTGAGTTGTACTTTTAAATTGGAAATCAGGCTCTAAGCCAGACATTTAAAACTGGGCATCCAGGAGGCATGTTTACCCATACAGTTATGAGAGATTAAGTCAATTTTCCTTGAATTTCTTCTAAAAGTGGGCATCCACAGGACGCCTGGACACCCTTCTGCCTAAAACCTTGCTGGTAATGCATAACCCTGCATGGATAATAATGCATGGATGCATGATGCAAATAAATTATTCACTTAATTTTGTACTGAACACGTTTAAAATTACCTATGTGAAATATGAGAAGGAACAACATCCATGAGAGGCTTCAGTGCTGGAAAGAACTCTAACAGAGCTCTAGCAACAAGGATGATGTAATCATAGTGTTGCTGTTTCAGCTCAGGTTTACTCAAAAGGTAATTAATGTTGTCAAAGTCCTGTATGTTATCCACAAGAGGCTTTGAACAATCAAGATCTTTTGATGAAACACGATCAAATGTGACATAATGGGCTATCCAGTGCATGTCAGAGTTCCCATGATTAGAGAGTACAATGTTGGCAAGGATTCTAAAATCTAGGTTATCGAAGATAACCCTCATCTCTTGGCCAGATTCCACCTTTTCCTTGATGACTGAGGCCAGATTTGAGCCCAAGCTATCCATTACATTTCGAAGACTTTCTCTGGACTGGGTTATACAAGACTTGCTCAATCTCTCGAAGGTCTATGAGAAGAAGAACTAGACATTACATTTCAAACCCATATGTCTTGTTTGTTTGTATAGGTGAGCATGCAATACATTGTTTTCCCTTTGGGTATTTCTTCTGATCTAAAAAATACTGTAAAATTTACTTTTTTTTTTTTAGGTTTGTGAAATACATGTATGATGGCAAATAGATGGTGATGGGGCTGTTAGGATTAGGAATTCTTAAAATATTTCACGTAAAAGAACTAACGAGTTCAGGCAAGACTAAATTTACCCTTTTTGTGGCATTTCCAATTCCCAGTAAAACAGCATTTACTTTCTGGACCAAAGAGAGTTCTCTACACCTTACATTCATGAGAATGCCATAGGCAGTACACAAAGGCATTACTTGCCGACCATCACTGCCCTTCAGCTTTGGAACAGCCATGGCAACCAGGAAGTCTAACACATCTGGAGCTCGTTCCTTCATCTCTGCCATGATATTATCCCAAGAAAAATCCACAAGAAACTTATGTTGTGAAGTTGGAACACGGAGTACCGATGGTTCTGCATGTGATCTTGCACAAAGTTTGGTACATTGGTCATCTACTTCCTTGAGGTACAAACCTTTTATAGCATTTCTTAGGGATGATATTTTCATAACAGCTTCAGCCAGCACAGATGGATTGGCAAACTCAATGGCACCTAAAATTTTCTTACTCTCTTCAGGAGTCAACACCCCTCTCCTAGATGACAGCTAATGATAAAGATTCTTTATCAGTGGTTTTAAGAAACTATAAAGAGGATATACATTTTAAAATCAACTAAATGTATCAAAATAATTTTTAATTCAGATTGCCAAAGTACACCTGTACCTAGGCTTTAAGGAGAGACCGCCAATAGAAGAGTTGTATAATTTTTCAGATATTGTAAAAGCAAATTAGTTGTGGATGTCATTATGTCCAACAGTTGATATCAAAACAAATTTTTGTTAGTGTTAGAAATCATCATTCTTTTATTAGCACCGGGCATCTGAAGAATTAGTTAAAAGAAGCAAACAATGAGCTCAAACTCTTACCTGTCTCACTATTGTTTCCAAAGAAGTTTAAATATATTTTTTACGGAGTAAACAACAAACTCAACATACTCACAAGCCATATGTTCTTGACCTTCAGTCATTTCACCGCCATTTGTACCACTGCATTTTATACCCTTAACAAATGGGTATTTGGCAAACACAACATAAAGTGTAATTATTAAGATTTAATTAATTAGCATTTTAGCAAAATAAACACAACAAGCAAGAATGAGGCATTGCATGACCTTTATTAATTTTTCCCATAAATACTATAATATTACTTCAATAAAAAAACGACCAGATTGTACAATGACTGGCAGATTACACAAATTAGATGCATCAGTTCTAAGACCTAACCTCACTATTACGAAGACCAGCCTTTGCTAGAATTACTACGCTCTGACTCTGTTGAACAAGAGGAGAATTCTGCAGCCAATTCGGTAGAGTTCTTGGTCGCTGTTCCTGAAGAGTTTCACAAGCCTTTTCTTTGGGGTAAATAGGAGCAAACATCTGCAAGTTCCTCCGGACAGCAGGTGCAGATGATCCACCTTGGTTCACATCACTCTGTTTACCGCGTTTGGCCACACGTGACTCCAATACCGATGGACTTTCAGTTGTTTTTTTACCCCGCTTAAATCTCAAAGAGGCCTCTTGCTTTTCCCGCGACTTCAGACACAGACTCCTAAATTCCGAAAATTGGTTCACCCGGCCATAACAATTTCTGCAAATTTTCCTGGGAAATCCATCGCCGTCAAAGGAATTTAGCCCCGTGATTTCTTCCAAATGGTTTAGAAACCTTTCATTTTGTGCCTTTTCTCCAAACAAGTCAATTGGATTGTTCTTAATCTCTAAATTGCAGCATCTACAAAGATGATAATGACTTGACGCTGCCTTTACCGGCGTCTTGTCCGCCATTTTGAGCTATTGAAACTACTGCTCATGCTCAGTTTTCGACCAATCAAAAGTTGCCCTGAAATGGATTATCCCAGAGGTTCTCGTTTCACGCCCGCAAGGGACTAGGGGAACGCGACCTCTGGGAACGAGATTGGGACTTCGTGGTTTGGAACCAGCCAGAGCTTCTCAAAGCCAGAGCTCTCGATCTCTGCCGCAGGCCAGAAAGATCGTGGGCTCTGGGGACGAGAATGCTGCCAACCAAAAGAAAATGGTCACGCTAAAACGAAAAACGTGAGTCACGCGATTTTTGTTTGTTTTGTTTTTTTGTTTTTTGAATTATTATTGTATTTTACAAAGGCACTGTGAAGTGTGAAGTTGTGGATGATTGGCCATTGCACCTGTGGCAATGCTCTGTGGATCAAAGCCTTTTTCTGGTCGATGGTCCATGCTACGCTGGGAAAATCGATTTGACAACCCGCTCCCAGCGTTACTTCAGCATCTTTCGTTAGAGGATGGGAGTCTCCAAATAATTTCAGGGGAAACTACAGTTCACGCAAACGTAGTTTGTAAGACCTGTTGAAGCGGTATACAGCTATTGTAAAGTATGTGGCAACAAAATAGCATTCATTTTGTTTTACGGTCACCTCAGCATTCTTGTATTTACTTCGATTTTACCTCGCCATTTTGTCGATCTTTTTTCACCTGAAATACCCGGGAAAAAAGGAAAGCCGGTGATTGCCGCGGCGAACCCTCAGAGTGTGAGGGCCACTAAATTCGCAACAACTAGAATTACCCGCTAGTGAAATCATCATCCGGGGACCCTTAATAAATGAACTCTATGAAATAATATAAATTATCTTGTGAAGGTTATTCCGCTCTGTCTGCTGGTGCTTCTGAATAATGCTTAGCATATTTAGTTTTGCACGTTTTGTTAACAATGACCCAATACCCGCGAGTGGTCAATAATTCATTTTTTCCGAATTCAGTGGCTCATAGCCGCTTTGACCGCCACTGATACCCAGTGACATTTTCCAAAGATAACGCACCACTATTCATATCATTCTCTTTATTGAAGTCACTTCACATTGCACTTTCTAAACAATACAGCTCTAACTTTATTCTGTTGATATTTAAATTAACAATATTCAATATCCAATATACCAAAAACTCTATTCAGAGGAAATGGTACCGCAAAACGTTCCAATTAACACTCGAAAAACGTTCTGAAAAATGACAAGCTAATGAAATGTGGTGATTAGACAACCATTAGACTTTCTAGTAACTAAGATGGGATTATAGAAGTCCGCTAAATCGAGCTGTCACTGTGAGAAACATTACCTTTCGTCAAAGTCAATATATCCGTGTGGTCTCTGGACAAGACTTCGTTTTCCAGAAAAGGTCAAAGACGATTCCAGATTTGTGAGGTACCTTAATGCAGTATTAGAAGAGAAAAAGGCTAACTTCACACTCTCAACTGAAAAAGAAAATAGGCGAAATCTCAAACAAATGTCACTCAAATTTACACATCATCAGTACGAACCTTTTCAAGCTGATTCCTCCATTTGGATCAACTTGTTCACACCCTCAATCACAAACTGGACGAGTTACAAGTATCTCCGAGTAGCCGAGTCGGTACTTGTTGGAGATGTCATAAATGGCGCCCGAAGAGTCTGAGTGTTCTCCATACAGACCACGAACTTGCAGGTGGTTTTCATTGGCCCATTCTTTGAGACCACTCTCTCCCAACTTGGCCTCCAGTTTTCGTAACTGGATGACCAGCCTCCACGTAATCCCGTTCCCAGGTTAGTAGGGCAGCAAGTGATCATGCCAAGATGGTCTGTCTTCTGAAAGGTGCGTTCGTCTATCTCTAGAAGGAGCTTCTCGATCGTGTCTACAGCTTTCACGAGAGTTGCAAACACAGATCGAGCATCGCCACCTTGCTGTATGGAAATGATACGGATATGATCGCCTTCGTTGAGCCACATGGCAAAGGTTCGGCTCTCGTTGAGGTAAATCCCTCGTCCGTGAGGCCACCAGCGATGGTTGCCGCTGTCAGCTTGCATCTTGTCGTTTCCCTTGAATAACAAGTGCTCTCTCACGAGTTGCTGCCGCTCATCTTCAGTGATCTTCACCAGTGAATAGTAACGTCCAGCCAAATCGTCCTCTAGTTTATTAAACACTTTCAGCATCAGAGCTTCTATCGCAAGCTTCTCGTCCTTGGTCGGTTTTGACCAGGAGCAAGATTGAAACCAGAGATGTTCCTGGCCACCCTGATTCTTGTGGAGATGATCTTCGTTGGATCACTGATATTGTCTTTGAGATTGTCCACGTTCATGTCAGTGATATGC
Organism: Galaxea fascicularis; assembly: GCA_948470475.1. NCBI lineage: Eukaryota > Metazoa > Cnidaria > Anthozoa > Scleractinia > Euphylliidae > Galaxea > Galaxea fascicularis. Next base: position 16,888,315 of record OX419343.1, on the reverse strand, counting down.
TTGTCTTCCGGCTTGAAGCCCCGATGATATTCTTTAATAACAGGATAAAAAAAATCTGCGAATACGGAGTACGAGTCGGTGCCATCGGCGTGACAACCCATAAGCGACTTCGTCTTGTTCCTGACCCCAGTATTCACTGCTCGGGCGATAGTAAATCAAAGGTATTTTGACATAATAGACGTGGCTCCCGTCAAATCAGGATATCTGTTCTGCTCAAGATCTGGGTCTAGCTGCACATCATCCTGTTCTGACAAATTAATATCATTTCCTAACTTCATGGACTTGTCCTAAACTATTTTAGGTTGGCCTGCACCCTATAAACAATAATTCAGATAATGTTAAAATAGCTGCCGATCCCAGGTAACTTAGCAGAGTGAAGCATGCATCGTGAGTATTTCTGCAAAGACACCGCCGGACGAATGACAACATTCAAATCCCGCTCTAGCCACTAGCTGGTGTTGTTCTGGGTTCGTGCCTGGATCACCTCCTCGGTAATCCTTGTAAATAGCCAACTGGTCTGCCTCCCGTCAGTTGAGATTCTTAACTCTGTTGTGTTCATTTGAATTATTTGTTTCATTGTCCCTGAAAAGCCCCTCTAGGGGAGTGGTCAATTAAGTTTTTTTTTTAATTACCATTTCGGCTGACTCAAGTGCTAACAGCACGGTTGTAACAAAATATTTGTCAGAATTTGAAACAAAACCCTTTTTTTGTTTTTTTTAAGGTGTCCATTACCAGTACCGTTGAACACGTTAACAACACGAACCCACTGAGCCCGACACAATACTTTCAAAATAATAATTACTGTAGTCGGTAACTACGAATCCCTCAATTGGCCGTTCCGAAATTCAAAAAGGAACTGGGGCGAGTTTCAAATTTTGAAGTAATCGATAAATTGACACCATCACATGAAAGATGACATTGCGATTGGTCGTTTGACCAAGTTTAATTCTTTTAGGTTGAACAGAGACCAAGTTATGAACCTTGAAACATAGCTCAAAATCCATACAAATGTCTCTAATTTTGTGACAGTGTCCCCCAAAACCATGGGACGCATCCTCAAAATAAGAGACGTTTCTATGGATTTTGAGCTATGTTTCAAGGATCATAACTTGGTCTCTGTTCAACCTAAAAGAATTAAACTTGGTCAAACGACCAATCTCAATGTCATCTTTCATGTGATGGTGTCAATTTATCGATTACTTCAAAATTTGAAACTCGCCCAAGTTCCCTTTTGAATTTCGGAACGGCCAATTACAACAGACATTGTTCAAACGTTTGACATCTTAGAGGATCTGTATAATAAGTCAAAAAGAATGGACGGAAAACAGGGACGACCCTAGGTGAGACCAAAACAACGTCAAGAAACAACTCAAGCAAAGTTGAAAATGTTCTGAATCCCTGAACAACTGCTTTTCGATTTCAGTCCGCCGGCAGTTGACTCCCCAGCCACTACTGGTAGATCATACATGACAAGAATTTCCTGTACGAAAGGTCTGTGCATTACTTCCTAATTCATCCATACATGTCTTACACTGAACCACCTAGTGGCTACAAACCAACTTTTTCCTTATCTTTTTCTTTCAGTTATTTCACAACTCATTTGTCTCTTTTACGGAAAAGAGTCGCTTTTCTAAAATCTGTCCTTTGCCTTCCGGCATTTTGCTATATAAATCCTTAGTATTATGTCACTCAAAAGACAAATCGACTTGATTTGTTTTACGTAGGATTGGAAAGATCCCACGTAGAGGTTTTGGGGTTGCATTCCCTTGTTTTAATTGGGTTCAGAAAACGTGTTCCCTTGGGACTTCTTGACTTTTTTGGCGATTTGATTGGCTGTGATTATTGCTTTTTGTTATTAATTGTTGATAAGCACATTTTTGATAGTCTAATAGTTGGTTTTGCTTAGTTTGTTTGTTTGCTTTTGTTTTTTGGGAAGTGTAGTCTTGTGTTTGGGAGTATCATTGGATATGCGTCGTTGTACGTATAGTTTGTTCATTTTTAAAATTAATTTAATATATTTTGTCATAATTGTCATATGTTCCAGAAAGTTAGAACTCCAGACAGAAAAAAAAGCTTTTCCTCGAGCAAGTTTACCAAGACCGTCTCTAGACTCTCTAATATTTGTTAGTTTGGGATTGAATGAGAATAAATATTGCACTCGGCACGCGAGAGCTGTGAGCAAGGCCTTGCATGACATTTGCAGACTGCAGACCGCGGAACGCAGACCGCAGACTGTAGACCGCAATGACACGGGGCGCAATCCATTCAACCAAAATTTCCGGGCTGAGGTTCGAAAATTTCTTGGGGTCGAATGGATCGCGACTAGTCCGAACGGTCTCGATCCATTCCCCTCGCAAAAGTTTCGCGCTCTTTTTTTAAAATGGCGGATCTCGGATCTCTGGTGCTTATGTTGGAGTCTGTAGATGACGATTTCGACAACTCTGATATCGTGGAAGATGATGATGACATGGTTGTTTTTAGTGCCGCGAGCTGTTTTATGCGCAGAAATTTAACATGTATAACGGCCAGAAGCCCATGGGCTCCTGTAACGGCTTATTTTGAGCAGACCATTGCACGATATTTGGGGGATGAGTTCAAACAACACTTTCGAATGACAAAAGAAACATTCGACTGAAATTCTCTCTAGAGAAATTATCGGAAGGGGGCGTATGTATTCCATTGGGTAACCGTTCTGGGAGACCGGTTATACCAGCTCAAAAGCAAGTTTTAACTTTTTTGTGGGGCATGGCAAATCAAGAACCAGCCAGGGCAATTGCAAATAGGTTTGAAATCACCAGGAGCAGCTACAACAGGGTGTTCCGAAGAGTCTGTATGGCAGCTGTGGACCTTTGCCATGATTATATCATATGGCCTACAGGTGAGTATCATAAATCTCTCTCCAAACATTTACCCACTTTTAATGATCTTTAGTTCACAGGTATTAACCGTTTGTTTTTTGTTTAAATTCACATTACAGGAAATAAATTACTTGAGATCAGTTCGTCTTTTGAGGATGAAGGGAGATTTCCTGGAGTGATTGGTGTAATAGATGGGGCCCATGTTAGGATCAGGGCACCTGAGAGCGAGCCAGAAGCTTATGTTAACCGCAAGAAATTCCACTCACTGAATGTTCAGGTAAAATCAAAAAAAGAAAACACCAAAAGATTATGTATCACCTCGCTAACTGTGAATTTTGCTCTATTTTCTTCAAGCTGGTGTGTAATGATAATATGTTGTTCACCGATGTGCTTTCTGGATGGGCAGGTTCTGTTCATGACTCGAGAGTGCTTCGCAATTCTGTGTTGTGGAACACAAGTGCCCACAAATTCCCTGGTGATACTTACTTACTAGGTGATGGGGGATATTCACTATTAAGGCACAGTAAAACCTCCTGAATATACCACTGAACCTTTCTGTAAAAGTAAGACCATTTTTTGCTACAAAAGATGTGTTAAAAGCACTTGGGCCTATTCGCTCTACCACGTGAACTTTGTCTGTTGCAATTACATTTTGCATGAAAGTTTACCCTTACAACTCTTCAAGCGCACAGTTCAGTTTTGAATTCTCAATGGCTGCTAAATAAAGCAGCAAGGTTGCACTTTCACAGGGTTAGCCTCCATCTAAAGAAAAAAAATTTAAAGCACTTTCAGCTGATGTTTACAAGTGCATCTTTTTCTTAAGGTCCCACTAAATCCTATATTAATGCACCACTGGTGTTGGTTTTCAGCAATAAATTTGAATATGGAAATGGCTGCTTTCCAGGGTTCAATCATCTCCTATGCACAAGAAATATTTGAAAATCGGATTAAGTTAAACTTGCTATTGTAATATCTATGGAAGCATAGCAACAGATTGTAAGCTGTTTCAAATTTCACTGTTTCAGCTGGCTTATAACTCCCTACCGACAGGAACAATGGTCATTTGACAGCACAGCGACTTAGATTCAACAGAGCACTTTCCATACTTCGACAAAAAATTGAAAGGGCAATTTCTCTCCTCAAAGGAAGATGGAGAAAACTCCTACTACTTGATCATCTTGACATAGAGCTGGAAGTTTACATAATAGTTGCTGCCTGTGTTCTTCACAACTTCTGTTTACTGCATGATGATTTTGATGATATGTATATGCATGATGAGCCAGATAATGATCATCATCATCATGGGTACCATCATCCTGCAGATGGCTGAGCAGAAGCAAAAAGAACCCATCTCATGCACATTGTTTGTCCTTGAACTTGAATAGATACCAAGATTATGTCACAAAGCTCAAATTTAATTCAATTGGAACTTTAATCTATCATCATAAAGAGAACTAACACAAATTATATGGTACAACAACAGGTGATGTTATTTGTTTGTTCTACCCTTTTTCACATTTCAGCAAAAATGATGGTGATGTAACTTGTAAAAAACAATGGTCTTAATGTCAAATAAACAAGTGCAGGCCAAACAATGGCGAACAAGGTATACAAGAACAGGTTTTAGAGTATGACAAACGTGCCAAAAATGTACTATGAACTGTACATGACTCTACTGCTTTCAAAACTACAAAGTGGTAACAGTCAACAGTATAAGCTTGATATTAGTGAAAAACATCTTCCTTCACATATTTCTAGCTACTTTTTATCTTTAAGAAAACATAGCAACTGACCAAAAATTTTTTTATTATCCTGTTGCATGGTCTTCATAAGATTAAGTTTTTCCTCCTCTACCTTTTCACGCTTCTCTTCATACTCCCTCAAAAATCCCAACATCTCGGAAGCTGATGAATGTGACTTTCTTTTTCTTTTCATTTGCCGTCTTTGCTTCGATTCTGGGACAACAGCTGTTTTACCTTTGACGTCCTCGGAATCCAGTGAATCATTTTCAGCGTCAGAGCTGTCATCAATTGTTGGGGGTGAAGGTGAACGAGCACTCGAGGACGTACTGGAGCCTGAGTCAAATGTAAAAGTCGGTCTGAAACTTGCTTTGTCTCCAATGCACTGCTCCATTTTGCTTCGAACCAAGCGGGTTTTTAACACTTTTTCATTTCCGGTAAATAATGAAACAAATAATACAAGTGAGCACAACAGAGTTAAGAATCCCAGCTGGCGGGAGGCAGACCAGTTGGCTAGTTACAAGGATGACCGAGGAATTGAACCAGGTACGAACCCAGAACAACACCAGCTGGTGGCCAGAGCGGGATTTGAACCCGGGCCACCGCATTAAAGTCCAGCGCCCTAAACCACTCGGCCATCCTGCCTCCACAAATTATTAGGCAAGGATCGACTTCAAGTTAAACTAAAAAGCGATTAAGAATGACCGTCAAAAGTTCAATCTAAACAACGGTGTTACCTTGTCGTGACTCAGCGGTTTAAGTCCAATATCAATATCCAAGTACTTCGGAATGAAACCTGAATGAAAGCTTGTGAAAAAGCGTCGAATTACTTGCATTTATGGCCCAAAACGACAACAAAGCCTCTAAACTCAGGAAGCCAAAATTTCGTAACGGCAAGATACTTCGGTCAGTCTGTGGTCAAATGACTCCCGGACACTGAAGACTCAACTAAAACATGCGCAGTCAAGAGGAAAACAGATGCCCTTCAGGTCAGGATAAGCCGGTTTGGGAACTTTCACGTGGTTACGTTTTCAGTATGTGTGCTTCTTCCAGAAGTCTGGATCTTTCGGGTCATAATCCTTTCGTTCCAACAATCAGTCTGAAAATTGTCAAAACCAATAAAACAGTGCAACTAGAATAAATTAAGTTCAAACAGGACTCTTGACTCAAAATATGATATTTGCATAAAACATTAACTATGCATAAAACGAGAATGTAATATGTTCTTGACAGCTGCCCTGGAACCTTTCCTAGTGACAAAAACACACACACACAATTGCCGACTGGGACACATCCTTACGAGTTCCAATTTGCTCAGTGAATATGTTGGAATTTCGATTCCCGTGCCCACAGATTGAAGATGAATATATGAAGATTATTGAACTTCGGTTTGAAAATGTGAACGAACGTTGCAGTTATGAACTTTTACGCGGTGATAAAATTTTGCACAAGTAGTATCTGAAAACAACGGTCAGTGTACAGGAGAAATGTACTGGTTTCTGTCTCGCAGTGGATTAATGTCGCAGCTGGGTTACTAAGCCCCGGTAACGCCCTTCGGAAGGGAGCAAAGCGGCGTTCTTTCTGTCAAACAAACAAAGATGGCAAAGCTTGAGCCTTTTTTTAATGTGCCTGTTCGACTGTTTGCTCAGTTATTAATTCCAAGGGGACATGAAGAGGTGGTCTTCCTTTAGTTTTCATGCAGTCCACCACTTCTTGTCGGTTGAATTTAGCCCCTATAAGGCCCATTTCAAACGTCGTGCCACAGCCGGGTCGAATTCAATAGTCCATTTTAAAGTTCTATGTTGAGTGACCTGGCCTTTGATTAGAAGCGAGGCTGGGGGTGATCTTGTTCTGATACAAACCTCTCTGTCTTTCTCATGTAAATGTAGACTAGTTAGCATAACAACAACATGATTTTCATGAGAAAAGCAGTGAGGTCTGTATCAAAACAAGGTCAACTCCAGCCTCACTTCTACCTAAAGGCCAATAGCACGACGTTTGAAACCAAGTCGTGCTACTGCCGTGTAGCGCGGCAGAGGTTGCCAGCTAAGTTCGGCAGTAGCACGACGTTTGAAACGGGCCTAACCTATACATTTTTTGAAAGACGAGATTCCATACCATCAGTTTTAACACAACAACATATACTAGAAGCTAAAGGATATGTAATATATCAAACACAAGAGACAGTGTTTCATCGGAATATCCAAACACCGAGAAGAGAGTTGAAAATACGACGCGCAGCGGAGTATTTTTGGCGGAATTCGAGGTGTTTGGATGGCCGATGAAACACTGTCTCGAGTGTTTGATATATCTTCTCAATTGAAACAAAAACGAGGAATTAACGGAGAAGTAAAATCGTCAAAATTTATGCTAATTAAGACCGGCTATCCAAACCCGCTTGACGGTTATGATTTCCTTTGTTTTAACTTGATGAATTATTAATGAGCTTGGGAATTAAATATGGCACTCTCATAGTTGACAGGGAAAAACGTATTTAATTTGTATAGCCTCGATTTCATTCTGAAAGATCGTTTGAACTGTGAAGAATCGAATGCCATAACAATTGCACTACTTCAACGACAACTATTAACACAAAACGCACAGATTGAAATTCACAAGTGAAGTTACTTATGAGCAGAGTTTATAGTTTCTATTTAGATCCCCTCTGCAGTGGCCCACCAGGTCCAGCCCTTCGTGCTGACATGACAGATGTTACAATCGTGATAGGTACTGTCATAAGAGGATGAGTCGGGGTGAGGAAAAGAGGGGGGGGAGGGAAAGGGGGGGTGTTGGACTGCCATCGGCCTACAGCTCGAGCGCCAGAGGCTCGAGTTGGTGTCTTGGATCATCCTCCCCTTTTTTTTACCGTAATTAAATATTAAATTTAAAATGATAATGATGATATTTTGAGGAAAAAAGAACAGGTTGTCCAGGTTTATCGTGCGTTTTAAGGTATTCTGGTACGAAATCGTGAAATATAAATATTTCTCAAACTTTTTACATTCAAAATGGATTTTTGCTAAACAGACACCTTTAATGTGACATGCAGTTTACAACTGTTGAATTTTCTGATGAGAAAAGAGGCTGTTTTCAGAGCCACAACACAACGAAAAGTCTTTACCTTCCAGCTTTTAGTTACGTTTTTAGTGACGGAACCATTTACGCAGTGTTTCCAAATTACAATTATGTTTCTGTGGGTTCTCTTTTGAGCCATCAGTCTTTTTTAGGCGGACCCCGAAGGCGGACCTTCGTAACCTGTGGGTGGGGGTACAGACGCACCCATCACACCCCCTTCACCTTACAGGCCTGCACAGGGTGGTGAACAAAATGGGGTCAGCATTTGGGGAACCGTGTGGCACACCCCAACCATAAATACCGAGGAGTGCCCCCCCCCCCCGCTCCCCTCTCACTTCCTTCGGACCGGTGTATTTTCCCTTCTTAGTAAGTACTATGCGTTTGTTGTGGTTCTCAGTAATATTTGGGGGCTCTAGTCTGGGAGCAAATGTCATAAAATAAGGTCCCGTGTGAAGTTCGTGCTGAAAGCAAGCACCTAGTGTAAAAGTGTTCATTAGGACCTACTAAACATGAAAAGTTTTGGTGCCAGCTTTGCAACTTGCTCCGGCGGCTTTTAAGGGGGGGTAAATTCCGACCCATGAAATCCAGCATGGAAACGAGGCTAAAACACATAATTCTTCATAACTTTGTTAATAACAAACGGAAATACACCAAACTTGCCCACATGATTGGACATGATCCTCCCTGTTTATTTATGCTAATTTACATAGGTCACGTGACCTTACGCATGAAAGCGAGGCTGAAACACATAATTTTCCATAAACGTGTCAAAAAAGATTCTTATCATGCCAAACTTGTTCACCTTAGTCAGTTAGACATCTTGCATCGATTGGTGCCACTTTGTAGTGTCACGTGACCCATACATGGAAACGAGGCTGGATTGCAAAACACGCCAAAGGTGAACACATCATCCAGGACAATAACGTTGACTTATTGTAATGCATATTAATGCTGTATGTATAGCATTTGAATGAAAAAAGCTAAAAAGGCGTAATGGTAATGTATTTCGTGTGGCTTATATGACTTTATTATGAGCGATTTCTACAATCCTACTTCGCACAAATTCCTGTGTAACAGAACTGCCCGAATCGCTGACATCTTTAATGCCATGCCATCAAGGCCCCTTTCTCCTGCGTACCCTACATTTGAGCTGTCATCAGAACAAGAGTTGCCCCAAAAAATCTGTGATGAGAATGCTATCTGGATAGTGTCTCGTACCCTTACAGGCCATGATGCCCCAAGTGATGATGATAATGATGAGCCTCCTGTATCGGTATGGTCAGCGTACAACTCTTTGGTAAAAGAAGCATTACCTGTCACACGTGTCGGTGCTCCTCCATTGTTGGCACATCCTACTCATGAATGGAGCACGCTCCTCACAGTTCTGATGCGTGCTCAAAATATCTCTGTTAGAGTAGTCGGCCCCTGGAGGAAAACAGTCATATCGCTAGACCTTGGTTTGAATGTGCACGCCAAAGGATTACAGATGGCCCGATGCGAGCTCAAGAACATTCTCCTTCGACCAGGGGAGCTGCATGTGGTTATGGCTATGCTGAGGACCATTAGGTCATATATTGACAGTAAAGGGATAGACATGTGCTGGATCGAGTCGAACTTTATGGTCCCTCCACTGTTAAACAGATAATCGATGGCAAGCATGTTAAGCGCGGTAAAAGAGCACACATGATCACCTTACAGGCTTTATTTTCCTTATACCTGGAAGCATTTATAGAAGGCTCTCCTGATGTACGTCGTACCCTCGAGGAACTCTCTACGAAAGTCGGAGATGCGTGCAAAGAAGGCACTAAGGAGAACATTCAGACGGCGCACCATAGCTCTACCAACGCGATCCAGTCTTCTGAAGTAGTCAAGAAGATGTCTGATTTTGACGCTTCGAATGCCACAAATCCTCTCTTTACTGTATTTCGCCAATACATGCGCATGGTAATGGAGATGTTCGCATTCATCCAGGCAGTCCGCAGTGGTGATTGGAAGCTCCATCTAATTGCACTGGAGTTATTCACAAAGTACTTCTTTGTGCACGACAAGATCTGTTATCTAAGGATGATCCCCTTGTACCTAGCTGAAATGGCAACCCTCGAATCATCAGACCCCGAGATCTATAGAGAGTTCATCACAGGAAACTGGGTAGTGAACAAGAACAAGGAGGTTCCCTTCTGTGTTGTTGGTGGTGTTACTGCGTTGGAACACCTCAATCGATCTATGAAGGTTTCTGGTGGGCTTGTAGGGATCACTTCGAATGAGAGCGCACGAGCCAAGTTTTTCCTCATTGCCCCAGAACTAGCCCGACTCACAGCAGAAGCCAAGGCAATGGCGGGTTTCGTTCCGGAACGTGCACACCATCAAGAACTGACTAAACTCAGCTGTTTTGACGAACGAAGATAACAGCATAAATAAGTTGACCGAGACAATCAAGACCTTCACCAATCCCTTTTCATCAGACCAGAACACCAACACCGATCTGTACAACTTGGTCACAAAAGTTGTGATGAATGAGAAAACAAAGAAAGATCTTGTTAATCAGAGTGAAGACGGGAGAAAGCTATTCAGTGCTTTTGTACCTCTGGGCTCCTGTAAAGAAGCGCAATCTTCTTACCTGGAAAACGAGTGCTAAGGTAATCAAAGTTAAAGCTAACGACACGATCATCGAGTTAAAGGAGGACAGAAATCTGTTTGCTCGTTTGGCCATGGTGTGCAAGAGCCGGCCAGAAATTGACATCCAAGACGCTGTTGGCTTATATGAGTTCACTGTTTTCCCAAGATCTTTGTTTACACGAGATGGTACCATGTTGCATTGTTCTTGCAAGAGTGCCCTTATGCATATCCTAGAGAAGGCAGGTGGCCCTAGTACTAATACACAAGAAATCACCTCAGGATTCAAACTCGCGATTGTTGATGGAATGGCCGAAGTCCAATCACTTGACAAGCCAGAGTGGATCGAGAACTGTAGAGACTTGGCTGAACATTTTACGAATCGCTTGCTTGTAAAGTTTAATGATTTACAAGAGCTTCACATAATCTTCGACAGATATGATTTACCATCCTCACTGAAATCAGCAACACGAGTCAAACGACAGGGTGGCCATGCTCCCATTTATTATCGCATCACTGATTCTACCCACGTCGCCAAGGTGCCGATGAAGAAGCTTCTTGCTCATTCAAAGACCAAGGGCGAACTTACTACGTTTCTTGCAAAGAATGTGAAGGATAATGCTAATGAGATACAAGTCGTTGTGGCATGGGGAACGGAATGTGAGGCAACGCAGAGAGACCTCAATACACAAGAAGAAGCCGACACGAAGACTATTTTTCATGCTCTGGATGCCTCTGCTCAAGGTGCTACCCAACTCTCTATATATTCTCCTGACACTGATGTTCTTGTTTTGGCTCTCCGACGGTATCCAGAGTTGTGCTCGAACTCTTGCTTTGTTACTGGGACCGGCAGTGGTCGTAGAGTTATCAACTTGAAGTCAATTGCAGACGCCCTTGGGCCCACTGAGACGGCTGCGCTGCCAGCATTTCTTTGACAAGAAGTGGAGTGGAACAGCTGGTTTGTAGGATGTACCAACCAAAGACAGACATCAAAACTGTCAAAGCCCTCAGATGGTCCCTCTTTAAGAAAAATCAAGCTGAGTGTGAGAGGTTGCCGCCCACACAAGCTGCTCTCCATCAAGCCATACTGAGAGCGCACTACCAGCTTCTTGTTTGGAACAACGATCATGTAGCAAACCCGGTGTTGCCCTCACCAGAAGGCTATGGGTGGCAAGATGAAGATGGAAAGTGGGTACCAGTCATGACAAATCTTCCACCAGCTCCAGAGGCAATTATACAGCTTGTCCGATGCAAGTGCGCCAAGTCCCGTTGCTCTAACAACCGTTGTCAGTGTCAAAATGCCGGACTTGTCTGTACTGATCTCTGCCTGTGCTCTGAAGATTGCCAGAACGAGTATGCTGAGAGTGATGATGAGTATGAAGACGAAGTCGAACAGGAAATTCCATAGGAATGGACAACAGAACAATGTATATAGATATTCAGTAAGATTTTCATGACTGTATATATAAAATAGCGGTAGTCGCTATTTTCATTTTCTGCCCTTGTTCCAATATACATGCGAAAATGAATACATGGAACCAGTATCATAAGTTGGCAAATTATTGATTATGTGTACAAGATAGATTCTCAAATGGAGCCTCCGCAGTATTTGCTTTATCCGTCTCGTCCCTGTGCTTTGGGCCATAGGACAATGATTAGTTGTAGTTTTTATATCTGAACTCGGATAACCAGATATGTATCTGCCTAGTAGTTGTTAGTACATTTGGCAAGACAAATGCCACCCTACACGATGCTACCAGATATATCCAGCCTCGTTTCCATGTATGGGGTCACGTGACACTACAAAGTGGCACCAATCGATGCAAGATGTCTAACTGACTAAGGTGAGCAAGTTTGGCATGATAAGAATCTTTTTTGACACGTTTATGGAAAATTATGTGTTTCAGCCTCGCTTTCATGCGTAAGGTCACGTGACCTACGTAAATTAGCATAAATAAACAGGGAGGATCATGTCCAATCATGTGGGCAAGTTTGGTGTATTTTCGTTTGTTATTAACAAAGTTATGAAGAATTATGTGTTTTAGCCTCGTTTCCATGCTGGATTTCATGGGTCGGAATTTAACCCCCCCCCCCCCCCCCCTTAAAAGCCGTCTGAGCAAGTTGCAAAGCTGGCACCAAAACTTTTCATGTTTAGTAGGTCCTAATGAACACTTTTACACTAGGTGCTTGCTTTCAGCACGAACTTCACACGGGACCACATTTGCTCCCAGACTACTCAACGAGTTTAAATTCCTTCCGATCTTCACTTTTTTTTTTTTGCGTCCCTATTCGAGGACGGGGAACACATACATACATAGCTTTATTTGTTAATGCAGGTTGGCAAATGGGCAGCCAAAGGCTGATGTGGACCTGCCTATATAATTACAATATACTAAGGTTTAAAATACAAATAAAGCTGGTCAATAAATAATTAGGTAAAAGCTGAGTATGTCTATTGCGTATAAGTATAGTAAAGTGAGTAAGAAGTAAGATAAAATCAAAAATAATAAAAATCCTCGTTCTTGTTTGTGCTCAAGCATGATTCTTTATCGAAGCTTAACTTATTTAATAGTACCAGATCTTTTTTGATCTTTTGTTTAAAGCTTGCATAGCTATCTATAAGTTTAAGTGACTCTGGTAGGATATTCCAAGCAGTGGGTCCTCTGTAGGATAAAGATGTTCTTCCTATAGAGTAATTATACTTTGGGACATTAAATCCTTCTGCCCTTCTTAAATGGTAGCGCCGCGGCTCAGTTTTATGGAATAAGTCGCAGATAGATTTTGGTGCTAAACCGTGATAAACTGAATACATTAGTGAAGTTAACTTAAGTTTGTAAACGTTCATTAAGGGCTGCCAGTTAATGTATTTTAGAGTCTCCAAGTTAACATCAGCAAGACTGTATATGATTTTTGCAGCTCTTAAGTGGATCCGTTCAACATTATGTAGCAATGCTGGGGAGCAGGTTCCCCATACCAATATGCCATATGTAGCACTAGGGACAATGCTCCGAAAATAAATGGCTTCCAGGACCTTCTTGGGTAGTACCCTCAACCGCTTTAGATATTTAACTTTTTGACTGAAGGTCTTACAAACTGCTGGGGGTTGTTGTTGCCAGGCTAACCACAGTACGGAGTTTAACATGGACAGCAAAACTCGATGCGGTTAATAGATTAAAGCTGAGCCTTCCATTTACAAACATCGTGTTGCGATGAAACCTACAGAGGAAATAAACGATTTTCTGACTAATTCAACTCGGGAAGAAAAGCAAAACAAGCGAGAAAGTTTTGAACCCTGACTTACGTCTGATCTTGACTCGGATTTAGAAAGGTCTCCCAGTTTCTGACGCAAGCTCGAAAACGCGACTTCTTACAGCTCAACAATCCCTTACAACAGTCTCGTGGAAGAGAAAAATATGACTGATATGCATATATATTAAGGAAACAATAGTGAATACAGGTCTGTGCCGCAAACCAAAACTCCTGATATTCATGCAACTAAATGAAACAAAGCTGCTATCATAACAAAGCCAAAAGTCATTGAGCGTTTCTTTCTAATAAGAGTTCAGTGCTTGTGTTATTGCTGAAAAAGTGACAGTACCTCGGTTTCGCTGGCCGCATACCGATAGGGTGTTGTATCATCCGATCATAATCAGATGGGCATCCATGCTATCGGAATCTCAACTCCATTACTAAAGCTGATGTAATTACAGTCATACCTCTCACGAGCGGGCATCTTCTGGACTGAGTATAGCTTTTCACCCGTTTTCGCTCACGGGAGGTGTCCACCTGCACGAAGTAGGGTGTGTCAGTGATGCCTTCTATCAGAAGTCGCAAGTCTACATGACACGAACAAAAACAGCAGTGGATCAGTAGGTAACTAGACACCGACAAAACTTTAAGATATTTACACTATCGCTACGCGGAGAAAGAAGTCGGCAGAGTTTCAATAAAGAGGGAAACTGCTTTCGTTTCTGACTGTCAAAAAGAAAGGTTCCCTAATAAATAAGGGAAATTATTCGAGCTCGGGGTTCCTGTAGCTCAGTGGCTAGAGCATCCGACCGGTGTTACGTTACGGAGGTTGTAGGTTCGATTCCTGTCAAGCCAAGCAACTAGCATATCATCATTCTCACGGCCATATTACATCACACCTTACCATCATTAATATTCGGTTGTCAGTATTGGCCATGTGACTTGGTGTTGTCATGGTAACCATTAGGCTAAATTTCCAGAGTTTTAAACAAGAGTACACAACTGTTAGGGTGTCAAGCGGTAAGGTTTTTTCGCATCCGAAAAACAGAAATATGTATTGTAATATGCTGCTGCCGCCAAAAAATAATACTTGAGTACAAACATTTCAAAGACAAGTTAAGTCAAATTATGATCGTGCAACAGCCTGACAACTGTGCTATAAGGAAGGTTATGTTGTGCATTAAACAAGGACACACGTTGGAACTGTTCTTATATCTGGACCAAAGAGTTAAAAAAAGAATAGGAAAAATTAACTGATCCCAATACGGCAAGGAGTCAATATTTTCGTTCCGTTTATATCAAAGTACTTGTTTTCGCTTACTTTTTGTACATGTACACGTTTGACCTGGGTACGCGGTGATGCATTCTTTGCAATGCGCGATTCGCAGTTATTTTGCAAGGAGAAGCGACACATTCAGTTTAAGTGTAAAAGCAAAATAAAAATGCAAGCGAGAGACGTTGTAACCGTGTAACTATGCTTACTCAAATCTCCACGCTGAATTATAAATGCTTTTGCACCAGTTCTACCGAGGAAGAAACATTTCCCACTTTTGTCGTCTCAAAACTCAAGAATGGTCGTCTGTCAACAGAAACAAAACTTTATTGTCTAGTTTTGTTATAAATTATCACCCCAGTGCAATAGAATCGTAGCTTAGTGCCTCTGGTCAGAGAAAGAGTAGCTCGGTATGGGTTGAAAATCCTTGCATTGTCGTTTCCAAATGCGGTAGAATAAATCGTGAGTTGCTCCTTTCATGAATCGAGTTGACTTATTTCCTCTCGTTGCTCTAGAATTATTTTGTATTTAAGTCAATATCTTAATCCACTATTTTAAACAGTCAAAATACCATGGCACTTCCCCATTTAAGATCATACAAAATAAACCTATACAATCGGACTTAAAATAAAAACAAAAATATACACACATCACATCACGTCATTGCATTTATTACCGTCAGTTACTACAATATGATTTTTTTTACTTCAACTGTCCACGTAAAAAAAGCACAATTATTGCTGATTGCATCTCGGCTCTGTATCATGCACTTTGAAAACTCTATAGAGGAAAATTGTTTAAACAAGAAACAGCAAAGTAAAAGTCTATAGTCGGCTTGGGTATACGCTACACATAGCCCCTTACTTTCTTAAAATAGAATGGAATAGGAATCATCCACCTGAAAATTGAAAAAAAAAAATAAAAGAAAAAGAAAAAAAGGGGTAGGGAGGGAGGGGGGTGACTTTTTGGAAACTTAATAGCAAAGATTCTATTCGCGTTGTTGCGCCTAAGTTTAAGGCTTATTCGAGACATCAGGTTTTTCATGGCTAACAGCAAACCTGAGGTCGCTTTTGCAGTTTGTCACGTTTGAACGGCATGTAGGGCTTTCAGCAGTATGTGATTTACCGCAATGTTTTCTTTCCATTAAAAATTGTACAGCCTCACGTTGAAACGCATGAAATAGCTCTATGTACCCACGTAAGATGTGCTAGCTAGATTTTTGAAATAGAATCAATATATTATTCTTTTTTTTAGGCGATAAAAGTGAAGCACGTCGACTTGACTACAACCAACATGGCTGCCAGAATTTGAAAACCTGGCAACTGCAAGCCCCTAACAGCAAACTGCAGTTTGCGGCTTCCCCATGAAAAACCTGATGCCAAAGGTCTCTAATAATAGCTTTTTTACGACTGAGCTTCGATTCGACGTCGGCGACGTTCAAGATGTCGCTTATTCTACCATCTTATTCCTTTTCGGAATGCCCTCTCAAACTATTATGATAGTGATACTGCTTGAGTTGGGCCACTCACACATTTTCGCCTGCGAAGATCAACTCTTATAACTCTGATGGTTCATAAATGCTACAAAAGTTTAAGTCAGCGAATGTTGATTGATTATCTGCACAGGAATTACAAGATGGGTCCGATACAGTAAACCGGTGAGTAAACGGACCTAAACGCTATTGGCGTTTTCGAAACTACCTCTGTCATATCCAACTGAATATGGTGGTTACAACGACTGTTTCCACTGTTTTCGTGTGGATATCAGGCCTAGATTTATTCGAAATTACTTTTTCAAACGTAAACTTAAATGCGCCGTGCCATCAGCTGGAATACACTCAAGCGGGCAGCATTTTTCACTCTAGCTACCTAGTTCTTTCAAAATCATGCGGAAGACATTTTTATCGGCTTTGATCTGTTCGAATTATGGTAATGAAAACTGTGAGAAAGGTTTCCACCTGTCGTCATTTCGCTGGAGTTTGCAAAATAGTTTCAAATCTTTTTTCCTTTCTGATTGCCAGTCCTTTTTATCCCCTTAACTTGGGTCTTAATCAGATCCTCAGGTTAAAGTAAACAGGCGAGAAGAGTTCGAACTTTATATCTAGCAATATACCCTAAAAACTAGAGATCAAAATAATTCTCTGATCTCTGTCAGTTGGTGACTTGAAGACATGGAGTCTGATACCAGTAATAATGCCATTTTCGATTAAACTTGACACATAACAGCTCAAAAACACGTCCTCGTGTGGAATGAAAATCTGGCAATTTTAATACTGCACTCAAGCCTGCACCAACAAATTGACATCACAAAATCAATAACGGTACCTTGGAAATTGAAATAATTCGCTTGAAGGAGTTTAGAAGAATCACCCCTCTGGGCCTGAATTATTTTATGCTTCACTTTATTGGTCTAGTTGTTTTGCATTAAACACATTTTAGAAACAGCGCGAAATCGCCATATCAGAATTCTTTGTTCGTCTCTGTTTAAAAAACATTGCAACAAATGTCGTTATAAGTTGCGCATACAGGTGACATCAGCATACGTATAACTGATATCCGTTGGTTTTCGATAGTTTTTTAATTTCAAAGTGGTGGTAGATGATATCACCTTTGTTTCGTTTCAGTCCTGTTATGGACTTAGTTTGGAGGTTGTTTCCATGGTGATGGACACCTGCCATTACCTGTAGGCTGTGGTTGCCAATGGAGTCGCCATCAATCAAGCAGCAAACCAAAATAAATACATACTGAAAACCGCTGAGCCAATCGTTCGGTACGCTTCTCCCTGATGCAGAAGTACAAATACAAAACTGTTAGTAATTCAATGTTATTCTGTAATTATCAAACGTTTAGACGCTAGCAATATGAGGAAAACGCTGCTGGATGTACATTATTTTACTGTGCTTTATGCGATACTGCTGATTCAAGGTAAGATACTGGCGATAATGTAAGATTAAGTGTATTTTAGCCGCACATAAAATGGAAATAACAACCGACAAAAAGAGAGATCTCCCGGATCCCAGCATCGCGGAAACGGATTTAATTTTATGTTGTACTGGTCCTGATACCCAGACATTTCTGTTTTAAAGTTTTCTTTAATCATTACAAGCTCTTGGAGTTAAAACGTCTAAACCGTATTTCACTTTTCGTCGAGAATAAGCTGGAAGAAAATATATTTACCTTAAATAGAGGTTACTAACATAAATTTTGTCACTGACTCTGTAAAAATGAAGGGAGAAGTAATATTAGTCACACTAGCTAGAGAAAATTCAGAATTCAAACAAAAAACGTAGCTGTACTTCGAAAATTGCAATAAATTTACACGAGCGGTTTTGAGGTGCGAAAACGATTCTTCCACGAACCATACAGTTTCGCAACCAACTAGACTTGATTCAAGTTAGATATTTTCCTTTAAGGTTTCAAACTGAACTTCCGCCCTGGCATTTTTGACTTTCCGTTTCGCCTTTAAAATCATCATATCAGCACAGAAACTGAGTATCACACTAGTTTTATCCTCTCATCTTTACCATTTTTAACCTAGTGTTCCGCACTGCGAAACAAAAATTATCGCCAACTTGTTCGTCTGCAATGCAATAGTTAAGTTCATGTGAAAAACACCTAGGTTATGCAAATTGTTATTCCCATTTCTTTTTTTTTTTTTGACACATTTGATTTTATTTACTTTTCATTTGACTATTCTTGTATTTACTGAAGCCGTTTTGAAAGTTTCGGTACTTTGAACACTGTGACAACATGATAGAGGCTTGTGACAAATCCCTTAGTCATATTCAATTTTATCGTGTTGCCATATTTACCGAGCATCCCCTAACGACGTCAATTGAAAGAAATTTGCATCCGACAAAACACATTCCTGTATTTTAAATTGTTACCCTCGGATTTGTATCAGAATACTAGTTTATTATTTAATTGCTACTAAAAAATTTAACCTCTGCAAAACATGTACTGATATTTTCTATCCAGCGCAATTGTAAATACCCCAAAATGTCTGAATAATTAAAAAATACCTTTTGCCAAAAATATTTAAAGAAAAGGTTTTTAATTGTCCAAATGCAAAATAGTCTGGCTCGGCTATCACGCATTTTTAGTAAATGATCGAGCATCTTCGAGCTCTCTGTCAAGCGTATAAATTTGGGAGACAGATCGGTGATACACCTTTAAACCTTGAGTAGCCTGGGAGAAACAACAAGATTATTTGAACAAAATACCTAAAATGTTGTTCCCTGTGATTCCAAAGCATTTTAGGGCTTTTTAAAAGGCATGTCTGTAGCGGCTAACAGAGATTGATACATACCGATTCTTCAGCTGAACCATAAAGTCGCAGAAAGTATAGGATATGCAGAAACCTGCTCCACTGCTGTTTTCACAAGTTCCTTTTTGTGGGAAATAAAACCACGTAATTTAAAACGTCTTAAGGCAAGACAAATACCATGTATGAATACCAGGGATGAACCCAAGAAAGGATTTCAACTGCACGCCATGGGCTTGATCAAATTGAAAAACGTTTTCACACCCAGTTCGTTTCCAATCAAGTATGAATACGTAACATTAGAATTCCAAGTCATCGTACAAGCAAATTGTAAATTGGTTTGTTTCGGCTCAGCATGGGCACTTTGAAAAGCTAAAAACATGTGCAAATAAACACACATGAACGAAAACGCGTGCCATTAATGTACGGTTAATGGAGGGATTTTAGCCAAAAAGGAGAGTTCTTTCCTACTGAGCCATATATTTTATTTATTTTATAAATCTTCATTGTTTGCTTTCAGATAAGGCACATTCAAGCTGGTCCTTAAAACCATTATTGATGGATTTTGAATACACCAAGCTACCAAATTACAAATTTAAACTTCCTTTACAGCTGGAAGACCTGTCATGTACAAAGTGTTTTGAGAAGGAACATTTCCTTTCAGTTATCAATAAAGGAAGGAACATGCAGTGGTCCTTCAGCAGAAACGTTCCCGGAGAATTACTTTCACTGGCTCTCTACGGGCCATTAAAGGAAGTCAATACACGGTTAACAAGACCTACGTTTGGATTAACCTTCTCAGTACCTGCAATCTTGGGGACGTTTAACACACCCGATACGCCAGAGTTTTGTCATTCGGTTGGAGGTGAAGTAGCAACGCCGTTTACTTCTTCGAATGGGAACTTGTGGAAGACATTTGTAAGATTCTTGATTATGATAGCTTCTTTGGTAATCTTATTACTCGTTTTCTTGAGATGGAAAACGTTCTCAAGAAAAAAACGGAAAGTCAAGAGTGGTGAGAAAATTTCTAGGAGGACTGTATTCTCCAGCTTATCGACAAATGGAACTCTTTTTGTTTTGTCATTGCTCTCCGATACAGTAAGTTCTTCGTCTATTGCTTCAATTATGGCGACTTCTGTAAATGAGACCACGTTTAACACTTCTTTGACGTCTGCGACGCATCCAGAAGACTCAAATGTGATGCCTTCTCCCCAGTCGTCATCATTTGGCGTCAGGCCTACGTATTCCACACAGTCAAGCACTTTTTTAAGAAGCACTGGAAATGTGGAAGCAGCATCGTCCTCGTTTCATGAGATTTCAGAATCGCTTGTAGTTGTAACGTCAATGAGCAAGTCATCGATGACTCTTGGAAATTCAAACGCTTCATATCAGTCAAGAAATTTCATTTCAAGCCCCGCTCTTTTCACTGAGATGCAGACGCACTTTCTAACAACTTCTACTTTTATTTCATATACAGTGCTACTAGATAATCCCAACAATAAATCATCTTCTAGCCTATACGCATCGCACTTAGCAAGAAAAACTGGTTCAGCCAACATTCAGCATTCGTCTGTTGTGAACGAATCAACAACATTAGTATCGATCTCCATGCAAAGTTCAAAGTTTCAAACTCAGGTTTCATCTTCTTTGCAGGGAGCAAATGCAGTTGCAGTAACACAAAGCCACTCGAAATCTATGGCTCTACGAACAAACGAAGTTCTTTCGGTTTTCTCATCTGTGGTTGCATATTTAATGTCCGATTCGGCACACGGATCACTGTCTGCAAGTGAACTTACCAGCTCAGTGCCAACTTTGATGACGGAAACTTCGAAAATCTCATCTAGTGAATTTCAAACTGATACCCAAACAGTTTACTCATCTGAGGGATTAACAACGTCTACAAGATTTTCCTCTTTGAGTGTATCAGTCCTGTCATCATCATTATTGCTATCCTCAAGAATTTCACAGTTTCTTTTGTCAGGGCTTAGTTCTGGGTCATCATCCACTGCAACATCTCCTTCCGCGTCATCGTCTTCCGTGCAATCTCATTCGATCGGTACAATTTTAGTAAACCGAGTCGCATCAACGTTATCACTCAACTCATCGTCGTCTACTGGCCGCAGTCATTCTCACTTGACACAATTGCTATTACCAACTGCTTCATTACATGATTCATCGAGATTGTCATTAACAGTATTTTCAAAACCACCGCTTTTGTCATCGTCATCGCCATCATCTGCATTGTCACCATCACTGACACCGCGATCATCGTCTCCGATGTCATCACTGGAATTGATTTCATCACTGAAATCGTCGTCATCAGCATTACTACCACCAACATCATTACCATCATCATCTGATTCATCGTCCCGAACCTCACTACTTTCACAGACGACATCATCTGCACCGTTATCGTCACCACTGAGTTTGCTATCATCGTCACCCCCAACACCACCGCCACCACCACCATCGCTATCATATTCATCGTCATCATTTCCATCTCATTCATTGACACACCGATCATCGCTGCTATTACGTCAGCTATCAACACCATCACTATTGGCAACAAATCGACTTTCATTGTCTCCAATGTCATCAGTAAACACAATAGCGTTGACTACATCAAATTTGCCAGCGACATTGTCCGTGGTTTTATCTTCATCAGCAATATCAGTGTTACTGTCGATATCGTCATTACCAGCACCATCTCGATCATTGCTCCAGACCTCATTGATTTCACAGACGACATCATCTCCGTCGCGGTCACCACTGGGTTTGCTGTCATCGTCACCTCCAACATTACCGCCACCACCGCCACCACCATCGCTAGCATCTTCACCGTCGTCATATCCATCTGAATTATTGACGCACCAATCATCGCCATTATTACCTCAGCTGCCAACACCATCACCACTGGCAACAAATAAATCTTCATTGTCTTCGATGTCATCAGTTAACGTAACAACATCCACTCCATCAGAATTGTCAGTGACGTTGTCCATGGTTTTATCATCATCGGCAATATCAGTGTTACGATCAATATCATCATTGCCATCATCATCTCGATCATCGTCCCAAACCTCATTATTTTCGCACATGGTTTTATCATCATCGACAATATCAATAAACGCTTCGTTATTACCTCTAACTGTCCAAGTGTCTTTGCTTGATAGCTCAGGAACTGTTAATTTTACAACTCAGGCAACTCCCCAGCTCGGCTCCATCACGCACAGTGAAATCTCCCCACAAACTCTGATAAGTTCTGTATTGTATTCAGTAGCCCATATCAATCCCAGTGCTCCAGAGGAGATGAGAAAAATTAAGCTTAATTTTTCGGTGCTAAATGAAGACTTCCACATTGACTTGTCAAATGAGACTTCAGTCCGCTATATGAACCTGTCTTACAGAGTAAACTTTACGGTATGTATTTTATATCAATACTTTTTATAGCGCTTATGATTAAATTGGAGGCAAAACAATGCACATAGAAAAATAAAGTACATACACTGGTACACGAGCACTCCAAATTTCTCACTCATCTCTACCACAAATCAAAGAGTATTGGTTCGAAAAGAGAATTTCGTTGAGAATGCTAAACGTATAATAAAACGTTTTTGTGTTTATTTATTCTCTCACGCACTTGTTCTTTCGTTCGTTCGTTTAGTCAGTCAATCAGTCAGTCAGTCGTTCAAGCTAAGCCTAAAAACAACAGATAAAATAACTGTTATTTTAAGACTTACTTTTTTCACTTTCTATTACACCTCCTTAGCTGTGGGAAATTTTTAATCCAACCGTGGAAGGACTAGAGGATATTGAAATTCTACAATTCAGGTTTGTGTTAAATGAAATGAGCCTGCCTTGTATTAAAAGGAAAAGAACAGATGCTTTTTACCTCAAAGTAAAATTATTTCTCCTTGTCTTAAATGTGGTCAGTGCATTGGTTCAGCTACTTTCAAACGTCATTACTGGAGGTTTTAATCGTTTTTTTTTTGTTCAAAATATCGTCATATCGTAACCATGGCTTTTTCCTTTCTCTCGGCTCTGCTGCAAAGCACAGAAATAGCAGGTATTTATTTTCAGTAGAATTCTTATTGTTTGCTCTTTGCTATTCTCTTTAGCAACGGAAGTGTGAAGGTAGACTCGGAATTGGTAGTCAGGAATTCTTCAAACGTCACCTCACAGCAAGTGAAACAAACACTAGTTGCACGGAACGGCACCAACACAGAAGGATTGACTTTTAGCCGAATTGTTGCTAAAGGTGAATACGCTTTCGACATGCAAAGAGAAACAGCAAACTGTCAACATAACCCAAAGAAGTTGGACTAACATCTTTCTCGCTGACCGCTGACCGCTGCCGCTTCAACCAACCAGTTAAATAATTGAAATTCTTAAACGGTGCTGTACATGCCAAAACACACTTTACCTTCTACAGCTTCACTACCTTGAGTAAACTTCTTGTTTCTCTCCACTGTTTATCTTACTCTTTACTAATTAACTTAACAATACTCGCCCTACATGTAAGAGGCTATATCAGTTAATTGTCAGTTGCCCTGACAAAGTTTGTAAAAAAAAAAAAATGAAAAGTGATTGGCTTTTTCTGAGTGTCCAATAATCTGTTTTTGTACAATAGAGATATGTACTCCTGCATTCTGCTTGAATTCAGGGAGCTGTGTGAACAGTGACAATGGAGCGAGTTGCAGGTTAGTCACAATGAAACATGAACAAGGCCGATCTGCTTTGTCTGTATCAGCTTCACTTCAGATAATTGTTTTTCTTCTTTTTGCATTAACATGCAGTTGGCTTACGTCTAATTAGTTTTAGGCAATGTAGAGAAATAGAATGACAATTAAATTTTACACGAAAAAACAATTGTAGTTTACGCGTAGTGAATTCGTCCTTTCGATCTCATTATCGATATGCCGTATCAAGCGCTCCATTTCTCTTTTAAGTATATGACGATCTGAAACGATATGGGTGTAGCTTGGCGTTATAAGTTGAGAGGGTGAGTTGACTAAAACCTTTTTTTTTGTTGTTTTCTCAAATAAGCTGTCGCAGTGCATTTGAAGGATCAAGATGTGAACACAAAAAGGGTAAGTCAGCTTTCTAACATATAAAAAAGTCACAAATAGATACAATGAGCACCATAACTCGAGGGAAACGAACTGCCGCGCGTGGGGGAATTTCCATTAACGCATTGCCGTGTCTAGCTGAGACACACTATTTGGCATGGGTTGGACGCCTTTGAGATTACACTCCCCGTCAAACGGAAAATGTTTGGTGGCCAAGCATTTTACCATCGTTTCGCCACCTTTTTTGGCCATGTCTGAGCGTATTTGTTAAAACAACTCAAAACATTTTTTACTGTCATGTTTGATAGGTGATGTTTGGTCCATTTGGCCAGCACGCACGTATGCGTGCTACGCCATCTCATTCGCTTGTATCCTTACATACCATGTTTTGTGGCCCATACCTCCCTGCGTCTCAATCTTTGATCTCTGTATCATCAAACATGTTTTAAACCATTCAGCCAGGGCTTGAAATATCAACATGTTTGTCACCAAGCATTTCGGAATCCCGTTTGGCCGGGGCCTAAGGCTGCCAAACGCATGCCAGCTGCCAGATTTTCCAGCCAGTTTTGAAACATTTGACAAGATTATAACTCAAATGAACCAAATAATGGTAGATTCCAGTAGAGTACGGCCTAATCTCAGTGGTACGCACTTCAATTGTTCAATGTGGTTTGATTGGCCAAAACATTAGAAAGTGAAACCTCAGCTCAGAATAGGGCTCCACCGAAGGATACGTTTAAGTTTGATCACACTTGAGATCTTTAATTGTGGACGTTTATGTGTTGTCGTGTTCACCCCTTAGCAAAATGATTACATCAGTAAGAGCCACTGTTGGGTCTAAATTGACCTAATGTGTATTAAAATGTCAGTGTAATTTCTTGTTGGCATGTTTTAACATTTAGTGGATGCTGTAAACGGAAACTATACCGAGTGGTCAGATTTCACGGAGTGCAGCAAAACATGCGAAGGAGGACAAAAAAGTCGCAGCCGTACTTGTACCAATCCCCCACCAACAAACAGTGGAAGAGATTGTAAGGAACTGGGGCGAGATGTAGAGTATGTCGACTGCAACGGCGATGTCCGCTGTCCAAGTATGGATTTATAGAAATTGAATATATACAATACAGTTTACTGTCGTTAAGAAATACTTGCATTCTGATATGGATCAGAAAATTTATGTTGTACTGACACCTTCCCTTCATAGTTTACCTCTCCCGTCTGGGTTAGGAAAGGACAAAATTCGAAAATTGATGGGTGCATACATGGGAGGAGTGGGGGAAAAATCATAATTAACCCAAAGAAAAAAAAGACAAGAAAAACAATTGTGTCAAGAAGAAGGAAAACAAAAAAGAGGTTTACCTGCCAAAAAAAGTCCTGCACGAGCAAAAAAAGTGATGTAAGCTGAAAACCTCCCTCTTATTGGTCCGTCCCTTAGACTGCTCCGCTCGTTTTCATGAATAGGAAGCGAAGCTTGTCATTTTATCGCGTTCCTAAATGAATTCGTCTAGAACTACCTACACAGGAGAAATAAAGTTCAACTTCATCGCAATGTGTTTAAGACGTGTTTTCTCGTAGTTTCAGCGGAAATCTGGATCGCTATTGGTGTGTCCTGTGGTGTTTTCTTACTCCTACTTATCTTGACCATTGTTTGTATCTTGAGAAGACGAAGGAAACAAGCAGAACAAAGAAATGGGTAAATATAATATAATACACCAAGTAACCAAGTCCTACAGGAAGTGCAGAGGTTGATAATGGGATTGAAGATCAAGTGAATTGGTACACCTAAGTGAAACGACACGAAACATGGCCGATCAAACGCTTCGTCTAGGAAAGAATTGAGAGTAATATGTCACTTAGTTCTTGTAACACGTTGAAGAGAAAATAGCACTAGCAATTCAACTTCTGTGAAGTGAGAACTGCAAATTAACATGCATCGAGCACAACAACCCGGGGGTACTCTCCGGAATTCGGGGTAGGGTTGTGCCGCCCGGTTCTCCAAGTTCACACCAAGACATGCCATTTTTCACACCCGTTTTCATACCTGGCCTGGCCCGTTACAATTTTTCCACTGGCTTTATTGTCATAAGTCATAAAATTGGTAAAATTCAGCTCGAATGATACATTTTGGTTATTTTTCTTTCTCTACTATTCATTTGGAGTTAAAAATACAATTATACGCTCCAAAATGGTCAAAACCTATATCCGTTTTCAGATCAAAACGGCTTAAAAACCATGCCATTTGGCGCGGACATACCTATATACTGGCTTATATAGAGAAGTACCCCCCCCCCCCCACCCACCTCGGGCACACCAGCAACTTGGAGAAATGGATAAGGAAGATGTGCAGCTTAGATTGATAGCTTTTGGGGAACGTATATCCAGTGTTGTGTTTTCTTTTAAAAACTTCTAGCACCAACGATTTTTACAGCAATGGTCATGGCACCATGATTCCACTGGAGGTAATATACGAGGACAAAACAGTGCCTAAAGTCTCCCCGAAAGGGTATGCCAATCCTGAATTTATTGGAGATGGCGAAGACGACAACGATATCTACAAAGCTCAGCTGTTGTTATTTCTGAAGCAATCTCATTTGATACGGCCTAATGTCTACCCAGATGAGCAAGACAATAAATCTGAGACATTGGAAAATGCCCGAAAGATGTCTGCGACATTTGCAGTCAGCGACAAAAATCAAGAGGACAAAAATAAAGCGACAGGCGTAACTCGAGTCCCCAACGTTGAACCCTCCTCAAATGTAAGAATTGTTCCTTGTGGACGGTGCAAACATCGCGTTTCGATTGCTCTAGAGGACTTTGTGGTTATAATATTGTCGCTCAATGTATGAAACAAATTAGTAAAACTATTCATGCGTTATCATGATCAGACTATACACGCAAGGCCAAATGGTTTCTATTCAACAAATAGATTCCATTTTCAGTACGTGTGTACTCTGATAACGCACGGATGACGTCAATACGGGGTAAGAACAAAGAAGTACGCTACAAGGCGCAGGTGAGTAGCATCCAAATGGAATCCGTCAGTTTTATATTTGTTGTTGATGTTTTTTTAACTTTCTTTGAGTAATGACGTCATTCGTGAGTCTACACTTTTAAATCTCAAACTCGTCCAGACCAATCAAACAGGGAGGTTTGTACCGTGCATAAATGTATAATTGTTAAATAGTAATTAATGTTTCATGAGTAATATATATCTGTCCAATTTTGAGAGACCATACCTGTGAAGTGTAGGTATTCAGCAAGGGTATTACTTATCTTTGACAAAGTCCTCCTTGCCCTAATAATCTGAATTGGACGCAGTGATGTAGCCAGGTTGTAGTTCTAACGGAAGGGGTGATTGGTTAAAATAAGAGGGGTAACGTAGGGGGGTGGGGTGGTATTAAGTTTGCCCTAACAAAGCACTAGTCCAAAGAAGTTGTGTGGTACTAGTGTGGGACTTCTCTATTGTGGTTATAGCTTTTGTTTTGCTGCAGAGCCACAGCCACCACTCAATCAAGTGCAACCGTACATTTTCGAAATATCATCAACCTTTGTGGCTCAGGGACTACATGATTACAAGCATAAACGATTATCAAACTTTTGCTTCATCACAGTTTAATCCCATCTGATTACATCATAGGCAGCCCAATCGTTGTGTGTGTCATGAAAAGTTGATATAAAAAAATTGACCGTTAAAGACCTAGAATTCCAACGAACCGAGTGGCGGTGGAAGCCTTCCTACCTTCATTTTACTGTTTCTTATCATAACAAACAGTAGAGTAAAGGTGGGAAGGAGTTTCTGTTTTGCCCTCTACAGCGCGCCCTTCAATGGTTAGTTCATGGTCACATGATATCTAACAATGAAAGTGTTTACCGCCAAATGCCATGAGCGGGCAACATTGCGAAAACTATGACGTCAAACTGGAAACAGTTCACTGTTAATTACCTGTGAAATGTTAACTGTTGTTGCGCGTGATCAGAGCGTGTAGTTGAAGGTGGCCTGATGTTGTCGCTGTTGGCGCGTTTTTCAAAATTTGTCTTTGTTTTTGTTTTGCACCGATTTGATCCATTTGTTTTGCTATGTAACAAATCACTTAATCACTGGTCCCTTGGGGAATAGTGAATTTTGTCTCCCGAGCGCTCAGTGGTTCCTTCGACTTCGTCTCGGGAACCATTGAGACTCTCGGGAAACAAAATTCACTGTTTCCCTCGGGACCCGTCATTAAGTGTTAAGTGTTGATTAGAAACTTTCCAGTTAATACATTTCTTATTATAAATGTTATTTTTCTGTAGAGCAAAGCAAAACAGGGTGAAAATGCACTTCCGACAACAGAGTTATGGTAAGCAAAAGTAACAACAACTACAGTTCAACCTATTAGGGGGTAACCCTCAGGGCAATAGATAGTGGCCGCTTAATAGAGGTAAAAAAACACTCGAAGAACCGTCATCAGGACTCCTGGCTACTGGCTGCCTAATAGGGGGTAACCGTTTAAAGTGAGGCCGCTTGATAGGGGTTCGACAGGACCGAAAGAAAACTTGAGGAAGTAAAGAACTTCCAGGAGCCCATATTTATTTATGGGCTCCTGGAACTACATAACATAAATATATATTGGTATACATAACCTTTCGTCGTGCGTTTTATAGATGAGCCTCTGGTTAGAATGTAAACTTCATCCCATGTATTGATTGATTGATTGATTGATTGATTGATTGATTGATTGATTGATTGCGTGCAGAGAATAAACAGACAAATCGCTATTACAACGCAAGATAGGCTGTCTTTTTTTCCGTTGGTTTCTCGAGCATCGTAAAAGCATTTAAGCATCGTAAAAGCACAAAAGCAGCGATCGAGAGACCAGAAAATGAGACTGCAAGGAGGAGACCCCAAGAACTGATGGCTGTGCGGTGCAACGAGAATCGCAAAGTTTGTTTGATTTTACGTTTGTTTCAGTGAGTTATATTCCTTGTTTAGGGCAAGGGTTTAAGGCAAAAAATGGTGAAACGTGTAGTAGATGTTTCATTCAGATGCTAAAAAATAAAAATTGAAAATTAGAACACTGATGAAGCGGGAAGCCATCTTGACGCCTTCATCAAATATTTTTTCTAGTTATCTATTTTTCTATGTTCTGTGCAGCATAAAACTCAAGCACTGGGGAATTTGAATCTATTTTGTTATAATCTATTCTGTGACATTCATATCAGTTCAGATTTCATCTGCACCATTGTACACTGGGTGCCATTAAAAAAACTTTGAGACAATATGTTTATTTTATATTTTTCAGATACTGTGCCCTTACAAGTTGCCTAAAGAAATAGTAAAGTTACCAAGTAACGGATCAGTTTCGGCGGTGTCGCCGGAACCACGTGTCATAAACTATCGCATTCAATGTGGTAGTAGTGTATGTACATGATACACATGAAATACAAATTGTCGCAAATAGCGACTAAAACAGTTTTAACTTTTTATAGTTTTATGTAAGTGACTTTAAAATCTTGTATTTTATATAAACTAAGTAGATTTTTCAATCATATGTTCACA
This sequence comes from Galaxea fascicularis, assembly GCA_948470475.1. Lineage (NCBI taxonomy): Eukaryota > Metazoa > Cnidaria > Anthozoa > Scleractinia > Euphylliidae > Galaxea > Galaxea fascicularis. The sequence continues at coordinate 16,858,640 of OX419343.1, read as the reverse complement.
AATCATTACAAATCATAACGTAGTATTCGCCCGATAGCAGTTGTTACAAATGCAAAGTTTTCATGAACACAGGCGAACCTGGAAAGATTGTTAATTCTGATATTTTTGCAAATATGAATGGCTTTAGCTGATAAGCCGTTGTCAAGTAACCTCAAGTATAGGACGGAAGAGCTGATCGTGCACCAGTTACCGAGTTTTGAGTAGCTTAGACGAGTTTGCGATTGAAGTAGAGGCGCACAACTGAACCATGAGTAAAAAAACAATGTATAAAACGAATGGATTCCATTTGACAGTACATGTATACTCTGATAACGCGCGGAGAACGTCAAAACAACGTCGTTCGGACATCAGACACGCCTGCTGCTCTTAGCGTACTTCTTTGTTTTTACCAAGTTTGATGTCATCCGTATGTTATCAGAATACTGACACGCAATGAAGATTGGCATCTAATTGTTAACTTTCTTTCCAGGTAAACCATTCCTGTGAGTAGCGCAAATAAGGCAAGCGATACCGCATGTAAAATGCATGGAGTCTGAGCACGACAACTCAAAGGCAAAATTGCATAACCTCTTCCTCGCTAATTAAGTAGACCTATTTGTTTGCTTTACTTTTTTACCGGAATAACCAGTTATAAATTAGAAAGCTTTAATGACAGCATCGAAAGATGCATCGTTTGATAATAAAGCACGTGCTTCAAAGTTTTGGATTAGTCTTCTGATCTATTGTTAAATATCGCTATGTCTTTTCGATTCACAGTTTTATTCTATACCTTACGCGATGATCTCGAGTTTAATCAGGTCAGATCTGAAAAAAACAAAACAGGGTATCGTTGCGCCTCCATTCCACTGCGGGAGGCAGCTTGCCGGACACTTATAAATAGTTAGGCTACGAGTCGAGCGTACCACTGAGGGAGGCTATTTTGATTATGAACAAAAGAATAATTTAAAGGCAGCCATTTTTGCATAGGGTCTACAGGCTAAGGGAAATGATTGAAAGCACGTGGCATATTTCACATCGCATAAAGTCTGGAAAATATTATCATACTGTAGTTGACCTCTTTGTATAAAAGTTTGCAACAGATCACTGGAACAATTCCTGTTGACATACAGATCTAATTATGGCCATCGTTTTGTGAGTAAATTATTGTTATTATCTGTTGGCACTCCAGGTCAGTCAATCTGAACTTTTTTGATATTCGAGTTATATTTTTCTAACATCTTACTGGAAACAGAAAACAGGAAACAGGCCTGAACACTGGTCGCAGCCACTTAAGAAATTTGAGTGGCGATCGCTTACGAGAGAGTTCTTGAAACAGTATTTGACTGAGAAACAGGACGGTTATTTACAAAGTGGTCGCTTACGGGAGGTGGTCGCTATGGGAGAGTTGACTGCATGCACAAGTAAGTACCATTGGGATGAGTTCATTTGAAACAAACTGGCCAGAGTTCAAATGACACACAACTAGAGAACAACGGCCGAGTTGTCCTCCATCTGTAATGACTCGATATATTTTCGTTCTCTTTCGGTTTTGGCTCGCGTTTTTAGAGCTCGTTCCGAAACAAGAACGCTTGGATGGAACACACTACAACTGTGTTCTCTTGTGAATTATTCTGTTTTCGCGCCCATTCAATAGCAGAATAAAAGAATGAGCAGAATGAAATGCAGACCCTGAAGACGTGGAGCTGATTTGCGTTCTTCTGATACCGTTTTTGTTGTTGTTGTTGTTGTTGTTTTTTTTTTTCGATTCCTTTTTCGAACTGTTCTTTCTTCAAAGTGGCTTGCCTAAGGCCCGGTTAAGACGCCGTACTTGAGCTGAGCCTAATCGAATTCAGCGATTAGGCTGACCTAAATTAATTAATTCCGGCTAAATTGATTCAGACGCCGAACTTTATTTGGCCGAAATTAATTCACTAAAGAAAATTAAGATTTGGTCGACGGTTTAGCATACAATTGGTAACATGGCGGACGCTGACATCTGCAAACAAGAGCCTTTCTTCGGCTCAAAATGATACTATCCGTCTCAGACGTCCGTGGACAGGGGCCTTTTTTCAGTCCATTTCACGGACCGTTGGTTTCATTCTGCGGTTCAAAAATTCCGTTCACGTTATAACATTTTTTGCTGCTCTGTTTCCAAAATACTGATCAAGTAATGCCTTTGCAACAAGAAGCGCAGAAGGTGTCGGCCTTTACACGTTTCTAAAGAATTAAGCTTCATTAGACGGCGGGGCTTGGAACAATCTGATGATGGAATAGGATCGTGCTGGATCGAAATTATGCGAAAAAAAACAAAAGAATGTAGTCGGTTGCGTCTATAGGCACCTACCCAAAGACTGTACTAATATACATGTTACACTTAAAGAAAAAATTCTTATGACCTCGGTGGGAATCGCACCCACGACCTCCGGATTAGATCTACCGTTGCTCTGCCGACTAAGCTACGAGGTCGGACAGAGAAAGTCGGGAACGATTAAGATGGTGAATCGCGGCGAAGAGAAAGTAAGGGTACATATATATGTTGTGCCGCGTAGCACTATAAACACATACAAGTGGTGGAACAGAGAATTAACTTAATTCGATTCCCACCGAGGTCATAAGAATTTTTTCTTTGCCTCGTGTGCTTCCCTGATACCCTTCACTAGGGCTAACGCCCAGTGGGTTTTTCATGGGTTTCTATTAGCACTTTAATTTACACTTCAGAGTTAATTCTCTGTTCCACCACTTGTATGTGTTTATAGTGCTACGTGGCACAACATATATATGAATAATGTAATCAATGTACTAAAGTCCTTATCTGATAAGCATGCACCTACACGAAAATTATCGAACAATAAAAGAAAACAGTCAGCTAAATCATGGATATCTAACGCCATTCTGAAATCAATAAAAACGAAGACAAAAACTTTTTAAAAGTCATTTCCTTGGTAACAATTCTGATAAAGTAACCTACTGTAAATCGTATTACAACAAATTAAATAGAATTAAAAATGTAGCGAAAAAGAATATATTTTCAAGCACAATTTAGACTAAACAGTGAAAATCCAAAACCGACATGGAAACTAATCAGTACGATAATAAACGGGACAAAAGGTTTTGCGAAACCGCCAATTACCAAACTTATTTACAAAAATAGATGCTACACCGATAAAGCTAATATTGTACATAAACTAAACACGCATTTTATTAATATTGGCCATGAACTGGCTGACAGCCTCCCTCCGAATAATTATGATGACCCTACCGAGTATATCAAACGTTATTTTCGAGATAGTTTCTTCCGCAGTATTCTTGTCCATGAAGTTTACGATCTATTGCTAGGAACAAACCTTAACAAGGCATTATGAAACTTGCTTCAAGTCATATCTGTGAATCCTTAACCTTTATTTTTAGCCAATCCCTACAACAGGGTGTCGTTCCAGATATCCTGAATATTTCAAGGGTTACACCAACTGATAAAGGAGGAGAAGCTACAGATCCTACCAACTAATGAACTATCGCTCTATCTCAACTTTATCAAAGTTTACTCAAATATTTGAAACACTTATACATAAGCAGCTTGTCAATTATATTGATAAGCAAAAAATCCTCTTCCAATTCCAATTTGCCTTTAGAAAAGGACACTCAACCGCCGAAGCTATAACTGATATTACAAATACGTTAAGGAAAGCTATTGACAATAACTTATACACCTGTGGTGTCTTCCTAGATTTTTCAAAAGCTTTCGATACTGTGAACCACATGATCATGTTGGGTAAATTAGACGCTTATGGAACAAGGGGGATACCTTTCAAATGGTTTCAAAGTTCTCTCTCTAATAGAAAACAATATGTGGAGTTGGATGGAGTTAAAACTCCATCCAACTCCACATATTGTTTTCTATTAGAGAGAGACTTAAAAGTCCCCAAATCAGACAATGTTATGTGGAGTTCCGCAAGGGAGCACACTCGGACCTCTCCTATTCCTTATTTACATTAACGATCTACCAAATAGCTCAGAACAATTAAGTTTTACAATCTTTACGGACGATACCAATGTATTTGTATCCGCAAAGGATCTTAAAACACTTGAACACTTGATGAACTCTGAATTAGCCAAAATGAAACGATGGTGTGATCAGATTAACATGATATCTATAAATAGTATGAGTAAAACAAACTTCATAAAAGGATTTTCCAATTAGTTATTATTGTCATCATCATCATTATATTTATTATTATTATTAAGCTCTCATGTAAAAACAACATGAAAAATACATTAAAATAATTATGCATTTGATTCGGCTCATGCGAATAATAATAATAGCTTTATTAATCTCCTAGAAAGGCTTTTCTGCTTAATTTACAATGTCAGATATCTAAAACTTAGTTTTCCAAAAAAATCCTTAAAAAATGCTGTTTTATTTTTACTTTAAATACATCTAAATTAGTGATAGTCTGAAACTCATCTGGCAGACTATTCCACAGCTTTTGACCTCTGAAGGTAAACGCGCGCTGACCTACAGCCGTCCTACAGAGTGGTATATGTAGGCGGTCCCTATTCCTAGTGTTGCAGTTGTGCACTTCCGATCTGGCTTTAAACTTCTGACAAAGATATGGAGGCGCAAGTCCATTTAAGCATTTAAATACCATGGTAGCATCCCTGACGGCAAGTTGTTTAATAATTGGCAGTCACTGTAACTGTTTAAGAATAGGTGTAACATGATCAAATTTCCTCGTTCCAGAAACTATCCGGGCTGCCAAGTTTTGCACTGCTTGTAATAGCTCAATGTTTTTCTTGGTGGTATTAGCCCATACTGATGAACAATACAATAATTTACTGAATACGAGAGAATTAATTATAGTGACCAACGTGTACTTATCAAACAGATATTTTACACGATTAATTTGACAAAGGCTACCTATACATTTCGAGGTTACTTGAGTTACATGTTCGTCGTACGTTAGATTACAGTCCATTGTAACTCTCAGGTTTTTCGCAGACTTAGATGGTGTAATTTCCTTGCCGAGTAGTGTAATGCTTAGACTATCTGGTATCTTCGTCAGCATCTGCGGAGTCCCCAGAACCAGAAGTTTTGTTTTGTCAGGGTTAATGAGTAGACTGTTCTGGCAACACCATGCAGCTATGTTCCGAAGATCTTCTGTCAGCTGCTCTGCGGCTAAGGTGGCATCGCGTACGGGAAATGAGAGGTATAACTGTGAATCATCAACATAGCACTCTAACGACCCTACCTTAGGCACAGATGGTAGATCGTTGATGTAGATGTTAAACAGTGCCAGGCCCAAGATTGATCCTTGTGGTACACCATACGAGACTAGGAGGGGTTCAGATGTTTCGCAACCAATTCTCACCGACTGATTTCTTCCGGTCAAATAGCTTCTAAATCATTCCATTGCTTCTTTAGATATACCCATTGCACGTAGCTTCTTTAACAAGGACATATGATCAATGCTGTCAAATGCCTTGGAAAGATCTAATAACCCCAAGGCAGTGACTTGCTTGCGATCCATTGCCTCCAGGGCAAATACGGCGTCTGAATCAAAGCCGGTCTACAGTCGTTCTTCCCGGCTGAGCTAGGCGGGATTAATTGGCTCAGCCGATCTAAATTAAATTAGCCGTTCCCAATTGATTCAGACGCCATACATGAACTTAATTCGTTGAATTCGATTCGGCTCGGCTGAAGTACGGCCACTGAACCGGGCTTTAAATACGTCATAATGTACTTGGATCGTTCTCTTATCGTTCTAACTGGTAAGACAGTGTGACTTGCCTCTCTGCCAGGGTTTTCAATAAGAATCAGGGTAAGTGGCAAACGTTTAGGAGTAGGCGGAGAAGGTACGACTTTGTTCATGCTATTCACAACATTTGAGGTAAGTTCTTATCAAAGTAGGCGGCGAAATCATGTAAAGTAGACGGCGAGTTTCGCCGGCCGCCGGCCCTTATTGAAAATACTGCTCTCTGCCCAGGACTTCCAACAAATTTAATCTGATTGCCAACTGCTGGGAACAGCGCAAATACTGAGGATTTTCTTATGAATGTCATGTTAATGTTGTTTTGATTATTTCGGAAGGGAGAATAGCGGTAGAGAGGGAGTGAACCATAACTTTTTGTTCGACAAACTTAGATTAGAATCTGTACTTTATTTACCACACAACACAATGCAGATACAATACAGCATCCTTCTTAGTGTAAATACCTTCACATCAGTTGGTAGCATTATTTACAATGTTCAATATCTTACAACACAGCAACAATAATTTTGATCCTACCTATCAATTTACTGCCTTAGCTGTCTTGGCAACTGGGGACACCAAACAAATGAAACAACATTAAATGTTCAATTGTCGGCAGCGAAAAGTTTATTACATCTGTTTCCACGAAAGTATGACTAAACCACCAGCAATACCCTCTGTCACCCGATCAGTTCTTCAAAGGTTGGTTCTTAGCTTTAAAATATATTAAGCGAGCACTTTAGAGTAACATGGAGTTATCATGGAATATCAGATACACTGTATACAACGCCTAGGACAGCTTCTGGTAAATAATTATTGGTTATTTGAGGAAAGTAGACGTGGCAACTCGTTCTTACACAAGCTTTTTAGATCACGATAGAAAATAAGCCTTGTAAAGACCACTGTGTGGTTTTTGAGTGCGGACAAAACACAACTTTTAGGCCAGCGGAGTGTGTGAAATCAAAATGGTCTAAATCATGTCTCTAAGTGACTCGGAATGTAGAGATACACCTCGTGGTTCATACATAAATTTTTGTACACTTAAACAGCAGCCCACCCCCTGACGACTCTTATCTGGTCGTATCTCCATCATGACAGTTACGCTAAACACTCACGTCACGAACAGAATTATAGCCAAATACAATAAGTAACAACAGTAGAAATTGATTGACTACTTGTGGACCTATTAGAAAACGCAAGCATTACCTAAGGAAGCGCACGCCAAAACGAGAAAAAAACAAAGTTATGTACTTATTGAGAAAACAACTTTTCTAGAGTAGTCATTAATTTTAATATAACACCATTCACTGTCCCAATCCCGTAGTCATGTGTGAAGATTGACAGATTTCTTTCCCGTGCTTACTGTCCATTCAAGTTGGAGCAAACCTTTTCGTTGATGCTAATAATAATTTTCCCCCTATAGCAGAAAGCAATTAGGGAGTGATGGGCAGAACATAAAAAGTCGTTAAGTTGAACAACGCCTTTGTCATAAATTAAAACTCTTCCTTCGTAAAAATGAACAAAAAACTCACCACTCAAATGTAGATGATATAATGAACTATGTTACGTAAATACGTATGTGTCGGTGAAATAAAACACTATGTAAGCTATGCAGAAGCTATAAGCAGTCAAAGAATATCCAACTTTGAAAGAAATCTTCATAAATATATCTTAATTACCAGTTACTAGGACGGCGCAGCACGTGTTATCACACCTCACTACACTCCTATGGGGTTAGTGTTTGTCGTGATCACGCCCTGAGCATTTGAAACACTTGCCATCGTAGTAGCAGCGAGACTTTCTAGTTCCAGGGTTGCTCGGTGCGCCATCTGTGTGAGAGCGCTGGTAGCCACATCTTCGGCTGAAGCAGGTTCTCCGTGAGAGTTTGCTGTTATAACTCCATTGGTTTGTTCGGCGACTTGATGATCTGTGTGTAACGCAAAGACAACAACTAAGTAATACGAACTACAAGCCACTCGGTTCCAACACGGTTATACAGTAAATGGCACAAGTACAGAGTGTAGGGCGTAACACGTTCGTACTTAGAAGTTTATTAGAGTCATGCAAGTAAACTCAAAACGCCAAACCTCTTCAAATTATCATAAGATAACTCCACTGGTACAGAAAATATCTGTAGTGTGAAACTTAAAGGGGCATCATTTAACACTGTACTGAAGGATGAATTTAGCGGAAGAGCAAACCTTGAGTTTTTCTACTGCAAATTCCAACAAAATTACTCTCACAACTTGAAAACAACTGACAATTTTCAATTTTCCATCCACATCTACACTTGTCATCCATAACAACAGACATCAGTTTCGGTGCGGTGGATACTCTTTGATGCGACTACGTCCATGTCATATTGCCCTCTTGAATTGATGTTTACATGTAGCTTGTCCTAAACGAGCACGATGGCGTGAACACTTTCACAGTGCAGTAGCATACTCTTTGGATAGACAACTAAACCATAAGTTCTGGGGTTTCCATTGATGCCACAAGTAGTACATGTTTTTTGCATTTTTGAATTCATGCTTTTGTATTTCCTGACCAAGACGAGCAGGATGGCATGAAAATTTTCACTCGGAACATTCCAACCCCATGACATTTTTTTCTTGAAAATTCTCACACTCGCGAAATCCAGGTAGAAACGTGTTCAATGTGGAATCCTGACCAGCAGGTTCAAAATTTATCTCAGGACTTGACCTAGTGCGGATGTCCTGATAAACGGCGGAAAATGCAAAATGGCACAATGGGTGTCCAGAAAAGGAAGGCAAAATGTCTAAGTACAAACAAACGATCAGCTAACCTTTTCACAGTGGCAATACTGCAAGTATGTTAGTAGCATGTAATGAAGATACTCACTCAGTAATTGCGAGTTTCGTTGCTGTGCTATTGTTACAGGGCAGTCCTTGTGAGCAAGGAGAAGAGATTTTAACTGAGCAACTTCAGTTCGTAAAAGGGTAATTTCATTCTGAAAACAAGTACAGGACAAAAAGTATTAGCCTAAGTTGAGTGTCAATCTACCTTTTCCATGAGAACGTTATCTTTGTGAAACTGACACAAGGCTGTGCTCTAAGAAAAGTAGTTGGGAGTACATAACCTGTTAACCCTCGAGATTGAGGGCGCCCAGCATTACCTGTACCGTAAGTTTGGTGCAAAAACCAATAATTTCCTGATCGCCTTAAGGAAAAAGTAAGTAGCCTGGCAAATCCGGGCTCTGCAAGACCATAGCCCTGCTCACATGTTCCAGACACAACACATTTTGGGAAAAAACCACATGTACCATTCATTTTTATTTATCTATCTACATCTACAAATGTAACTATTTATTCATCCGTTCATGAATTTTAAATTTGCCGGAAACACACACAAACACAAACTTCAACCAGAACAATATGCCTTAGAATTTCCGCCAAACTAGAAATTTATAGTTTGCGTATACGCAAATCCAAACGTTTAGAGGTGATGCAGTGCAAACACGTGTACCTGCAAATGAGCATTCGTATTTGTTAGATCTTCAGCTTTTTTCTCTAACTGTTGTACCCAAATTTTCCTTTTCTCTCGACACCTTGTTGCTGCAGCTCTGAAAGAGAAGTGCAGACCTTAGGTCATCCACATGGATACTGAAAGCTAATTTAATAATTGCAAATTTATTACAATAATTACATTAATAACAATGATATCAGACAAAATTAAACCACCGTTCAGCAATGACCTGCCAAATGAAATCACTAGTGCCCTAAGGACTACGTTATGGATTATACATGTCACTTGCACGTACACTATGACAACTCTTAAGGTGACTAATCTAAGCACATTAAGTGAAGTACATCAAATGAAGCATGGGTCAGAGACTGGTTAGGGCAATGGATGTCACTGAACAAAAACACATAAATCCAGTAAAAACGGGAACCTACTAGTTTTTTTTTTTTTTAATGTGTAACCACTACCTTGACAATTAGTGGATATGCAATCTAGTTTTAAAACTATACTTTAATTTAATTGAAGAGGTTTCAGTCCAAAGCCCATGGTTTTCACGGAGCCTGACCCTGACACCATCTTTACTTGTATGTACTTGTAAACCTTTATCTTTCCCAATGTACTTAATAGTGTGTGGCAGAGCAAATAAAAACTAAATTGACATTATTTTGAATAGTCACAGTTACTGTAGTCTGCTCATTTGTTTAACCACTTATTGTAGAATGCTCTATCGGTTATGCCCTATACATATGTATGAGTTGTAACTGGCTGCTGATGTCAAGTAATAATTATTTTATTACACTGTATCTTCACCAACCGATTTCTTTCAAGAAAGCGCTTTCGTCTTTCATCAGGGTCTAACTCATCTTGTGTTCTTCGAGGGCGTTTTCTGCAACAAAATTTTTTTTTAGTAATAACAACAATAACGTGAACAATTCTTTACTGCACTGGGCAACAAACTTCAGTTTTCTGGTCAAAAAAAAAAAGATGCCAGATGATTTTAAGTGTGATGGTGGCATGGAAAAAGACAGACAGACAGACAGACTGACTGACTGACAGAGTTACTGACTGACTGACTGACTAATGGTGCAATGAATGGCTGTCTGACTGTATGGTTGGTTAATTGGGCACAATGGAACTTGCAAAATGCTCTGTTCCATGTTATAATGATAAATACAACTTATGTAAAAATCTCAAAACCTGTCAAAGTAAACTTACGAAGCTCCTGAGCTTCTCTTGCTTTCTTGTGCAGTCACACTGGTATTAGCAACTATTGTGGTTGGATGATGTGAATGATTCATGTGGTTTCCTGGACTTGCCATCCCATTCTGTTGCGTTACCATGTCAACAGCCTCAGTCATGGCACGATGGATAATATTGCTAGGGTTACTTTGTTGGTGGAGTTTCAGTTGCTCCTTGAGACGCTGCAAAAAACATTAGCAGTTAGTTAGGGGCAGTCAAGAACGATTTTGGGACAATTAAATTTTGAGATGTCAATAAAATTAATGGTGTTTGGGGATGAAAGTGACTCTACTTTGCCTTGAAGATCTTGCTAAGCAAAAGTACACTTACGTGCATACAAGTACAAATTGTAAAGTAACTGTTTCACCTTTGTTTTAACAGATGAAAGATTCTAACAACTAAGATATACTGTACATGCACTTCTGACAAGTAACAGCACACTATGTGTTACATGATAAATGTACACTGTACAAGTTGTAAAGAAACTGTTTCACCTTTGGTTTTAATCTGTACAATATTCTAATAACTTAAAAATACTACAAACGTGTACAGTGTACATGTATGTGTACTTCTGACAAAGGGATATAACACCATCCTTTAACACAAGTCAGTGCCCTTAAAGCATCACACATACAGCTGTATCACTTGGTTATAATTATTATTAGAGATCTTAAGATACCCCGAAAAGCAGCTGATACAGTCATTAAAAGTGTCGAATGGCGGAGAAATGTTCATGGTCAAAAATCTTTTATACATAGACAAAATTTTACCAGCCACTTTTGTGAACCTAAAGCTTATCTAGACAAAATAGAAAATGTTTCGAAAGTTCATTTTCTAGAAATGTTGAGCTTATTATTTACTGCTATGAGGAGCGGGGCATCCGTGATCAACTGTAAAATTGAGGAAAATAGTTTTAATGCAAGCTTTATAAAATAAAATAATAATAATACATTGCACTATAAAAATTAATACTCAGACACAGCCGGTTCTATTCAAGTCTTATCAGTTTTGACCAAATAAAATCCCAAAGCAAAAGAGAGGAAAACACTACAAAGGCCACGATGTGTACCAAATGGGAAGAAGTTGGTTCCAGCCTTCTATGTTTAGTCCAGGTAACTTAAGTTAAACTTGCCATCAAGTGTACAGCCACCGGTAATTTACCTGTACCCATACACCGGAATCGGGGTATCTTAAGGTCTCTATTATGATCATGATGCATCACATGATTAAAAGATGCCTTCTTGAAAACAAAATTAATCCTTGACTCTAACTATCAAAATAAGGTCCACAAGAACACCTGTTCTTTGAAGCAACAACAACAACTCTGCTATGTTACTGTATAGAGGGACTTTCCAGATTCTTCGTCTAAGTCAAACAATTATCATTCCAAAACACTGTACAGTACTATACAATTTAACTGTATCAGGGTTTTCAGTAAGATTGGCTTGTACTTATCAACTTCACAAGCAGAAGGGTTGGTTGTGCATTCTAATATTAATTAATGTTCTCATAACTTGCACAGGTACATATGAACAAACCAGAGACTGGTAAAATGGGTTTGTTGTAATGGGGTTCACTATATTTACACTACAATGAGACCCTGTTATGACAGAGGTGTGGGAAGACAACTGAACCCTTTCATAGATATGTTGGGGTTAGGTTAATACATGTACAGTGTAGTTTTGCCACTAAGATTAAACTAAGAGATATCAATGGTAAGGTGTACTTGTGATTAAGCCTTATTGCTGACTTTGTTATTCATAATAATTATCATCAGTTCTTTTCCTTTGGTAATATCATAACGCTCTAGTTGTACAAGTACAGGTGTATACATAAAATTAGTTAGGAGAAGGAAGATGAAATGAAATTGACTAAAGAAAGCCTCCCCTTTCCATTGTTAGTATTAAATAATTGTCCCTGTGGTTGCCAGTCAAAATACAGAAATGGAGCAGACAAGTTACAGTTGTAAGCTACATGTACATATAATGGAACATTTTTGTACAGTACCAAGAAAAAAAAATCTTGAAGATTGATCAAGGCATAGAACACTAACCTGTTTGGCACTTCCAACAAAAGATGGAGGACTACTGGCATTGGGGCTGCTAACAATGGCTGGAGTTGGTATAGATGGAATGGGCATAGTGCTGGTTGCAGAGTTGGCACGACTGTGGATGTGACTGGGTACTGGAAGAGCTGACGGCACTTGAGCATTGGGTGCTGCTATTGAAGCAGGTATTGCTGGTGGGATATGAGGTGGTACTCGCACCAGCACTGACACTGGAGCAGTAAGGATCACTGACTTTTTAGTTTCTGTCCCTGCTGTGGTTGTTGCTATCTGTGACGGGGTAAGTGGAGGTGGTCTTAAGAGAACTTTAGATTCTGATTCTTCAATCACAATGACATTTTGAGAAGGAGTATCACTGCTGGCAACTGAGTTTTGACCTGAAGACAGTTGGGCAGTTGGGTGAGCATTGGAGGAATTAGATGACTGCAAGGTAAATAAATGTAATTGTGTCATTATTAAGGTTAATAAATAGAGCAACACAAACTGAAAAAATGTTCTCTACCTTTGAGGATGTCATACTCCTAGACTTCCACATTATAATGAATGTTGTTGCTTCAAGTATATGATAACAAATTCCATAGTGGTAAGTGATGTAACATGACTTGTATGTTTTGGTACAGTATGTAGTTATGGTGTATAAAACAAATACACCGAATGTAAACCTTAACAAGTCAGATACTTTTTTGCAGTAAAGTGTTAAAAAATACCAGCCTATTGAACCTAAACGTTAAAATCCTTAACATCAAAAATTCAGCTTTTAGGATTTTTGTTTGGAATTTTCTGTGTTAACAGCTGAAAGATAAATCTTTCGAAAAATGAGATTAAAATTATGCCCCCTTAAGTTTTCTAACCACACAGTCAAATACAAGCAAACAGAATTGAAATTTGTCCTGAACTATCTATTTAAAGGGTCCTGTTGTAAAGAAACCAATGCGGGAAACTAAGTGCCCGTGTATCCTAACTTTCCAGCTTCAAAATTGTAGCTACTGTGCACTGTATGTTAGGAGTATTTTGTAAATAGTGACAGGCCTGCGTGACTCTCACGTGTGTGATAGCCATTTTGAAAGTTTTGCTCTCACAAGTATATCTTTGTGGGACCTGCCTCTTTTGTATGGAATTAGAGGAGGTTCTTTGTAAATTTCTCTGAGCAATGGTTGTCGTTCTATTAAAATGCCAGTTTTCCATTAGTATTTGTTTCAAGTTAGTAACTGATGGGTGGTATTGCATGACAAAGCAATAAATGATGAAAATAGCAAAGGTGATGACCATGAGTTACGAAACTGTCGCAAGTGGGTCACACTTCAGCGCCTAAAATAAGAGCTGAATTGAATAAAATCTTTTGAAAATGGCCAAAAACAAGAGCTGATCAATTGACCAATTGACTGTTTGAGCATGATGAAGCCAGAGCTGTGTGTTGGTCAGACAAGCAAATTGAAGTGGAAAACCCTCCCGCTTTCAGAAACATCCTGGCCCAACATTTGTTGTTGGGAAATGTTGAAGATATAATTATTTGCATTCATGAGAAAAAGGTCTTGGAATTTTTACCTGCTCTGGCACAGTGGCTCTCTTGAAATCCTGGAATGAATCATAGTGTCAACAAATCTGATGCAAAAAGCATGTCATCATTTTAATGACCTGGCAGCACAGGCCACCCAAGCATACTGTGTGTGTAATTAGGGTTTGAAGGTCACTACTAAAAAATTCTATTTCAAAGAAATAAAAGCAAAATTAATCTCTCTTAAATATATGAAGTATATTCTTTGGTCTATCTCTAACAAATCACCGTTTAGTCAACTAAAGTTAATACAGTATTCTTTGAATAGTCAATAATTATGAAGCAGTCGCTAAGCTCCCGTTTGGAATTCACGTACATGTAGTGTAGCCCTTGGCTTAGCGGATAATTGTGAAGCCAAAATGGATCCAAGACAAAGTGCTTCTGGGGCCTATATGCAACAGAATTTAGAAACTGGCCCTCATCAGACAGGTAGATATACAATCTTTGGTCTCTCTGGTGGCAATTTGACGGAGATTGGTTGATTTGTTTGGAATTTATTGGTCTTCGCGTGGTGAGGGTTCTTTCAGAACTCGCCTGCCTTCAATAATTAAATACACTGTACAGTACCTGTACGTGTCGGAAGGAAAATCGAAGAAATGGTGTTAAAAACGGCCGATAGGCACAAGGCGGCTATGGAATAAAAGTAAGAAGACTTTACAGGTTATATTTTGAGTGATTATGATTATTTTCTTGATGCTCACGTATTAACTTTAGTTGACTAAAAGGCGATTTATTACAGATAGACAAAAGAATGGACTTGATATATTTAAGATAGATTTGCTTTTGTTTCTTCAAAATACATAATAGAATTTTTTTTTGAATGACCTTCAAACCCCGATTACACACACTGTACACTTGGGCTGCCTGTGCTGGCAGAACCAACTACATGCACTCTGGTATACTACAGTATTTTTTACAAAAGGTCATCAGCACATCTGCTTGGCACCCAAAACTGTTCTTAGTTAAACTGTCACAGAAAAGAAAAGCACACAGTTATTCCACAGTGTAACATAACTCCTGAAAAGGAGATGTCCAAAACACAATGTGCTGTTAGAAGGAAAGGGCATCTTGCCAAGTTCTAAACTGCAATTTGGCAGTGAACTGTATCAGCAGTTTTATGATCTGTATGTAGACTGGCTGGGTAGGACTGAGAAAAAATGAAGAGACCTTTTAAGAGCCATAACAGCATAAAATAATTATTGTTGCTAATAATTATTATTGGGAAGTTTTTTATCACACTTGGTCTAGAGACCAACAGTTTAATAAGAAATCCACAATTTAATAAATTTAAATTGTACAGCTACAAGGTTTGAAATTGGCATTTGCCAAAGCTAAGTTACCAACCCTGCAACTGCATGTACTTTTGTGGCTTTTCTTTAAGACTCCATAAACATGGGCATGCAGTGACCTTCTTATTACCCCATACATGTACTTGCTTATACCATGCCAAACAAAATACCACACTGTCATTAAGTTAAGGTCAGCAGGGCTGTCACTAACTTTGGACGTAGGTGGTGATATACCAAAAATAGCCAGGCATTGAAGTTGCTGTAGTGAAGTCAACACGCTGGCATGATATACCTCAAATTACGAGGGGAGAATCCCCTGCCCCTTGCCCTTGATGAGAGCCCTGAAGGAGGGATTGACTTTGTCTGAAATACACCATGTACCTATTTGAGGGATTCATTTCCCTCTACAGGATGATCAGGATCCAAAAACAACCCAGATAGAGTGCTTCCAAAATACATGAACATGTACATTCACCTGCTCATGTGATAGAAAAATACTACATGTACAGTAAGCCTTAATGCATTAAGTCAATGCAAATTACAAACCTGATCAAAGGGATTGTCTAAATCCTGAAAAAGACCTTCTTCCTCACAGTTCCTTAAGAATCGTGTTGGAGTTGGTGTCTGATCTACAAAAACATAATTAACAGTGCTATAATTTGAAAACAATAATTGTCCTGGGCAACTACAGTTGAACCTTTTTTATCTGTGGTAAGACCATTTCTTTTAAATTAGAATTGTTAACTCAGCACCCTCCCACCTATGGAGTTCCATCCCCGCCAAAAATCAAAGTTGATCACAACATTCAACTTGACAGTTTTACCATTAACTTGGCAAACCTCAACATCATATTTCACTCTTCAACTTTGTACTTTGTATCACAAACATTGAAACTTTTGACATCAACTTTCAAAGTGACCGTTCAACATTCAACTTTATCCATCAACATTCATGTTTACATATCAACAATGGTCTTGGCACATGGGCTGTCAGCGAAAGAGGACGTTTGAATCTCCAAGTCGAATGTTGAGTTACCAAAGGCGCTTCAATCCCGCCAAAATTGAACTTCAGAATTCAACTTTCAAGTTGATAATTCAACATCAAATGTTACTTATCAATACCCGTGTTTAACAATGAACGTTGGTTGTTTAGTTATCAGAACGCACCAATCCCACCAAAAATCCCATTGAAGCACTGTAGGGGAGGGGAAGGGTAATTTTGTACGCTGTGGCTATGTGGCCGGTAATCGGCCAAGGTGTTAAAAACACTAAATGGCCGGCAGTGCGAGAGTTTTCGAAAAAATTGTCGAATCAAAGAATCCTGGCTAATCCAAACCATTGTATATCGATTAGGAAAAGAGGAGCGATCCTGAAATGATTTTTAAATCTCAAGTCCAGCGCTTGCTTTATGCTGGGCTTATTGGAAGAACCGTATTTCGTGACACTTCGACTGCCGGCCAAGGTGTTAAAAACACTAAATGACAGGCAGTCCGATAAAAATTGCAAGATCGAAGAATTCCAGTCAATTTAAACTGTCAAAGATCAGCCATCTATGCAACCGGTTTTGTAGGATTTATCCATCATTTCTACAATTTTTATTGGACTGCCGCTCATTTAGTGTTTTTAACGCCTTGGCCGGCAGTCGACCTGAAAAAATTTAAGTGTTGCAAAATACAATTCGTCCAATAAGCCCAGCATAAAGCAAGCGCTGGTTTTGAGATCTAAAAATCATTTCAGGATTGCTTGACTTTTCCTAATCGACATACAATGGTTTGGATTAGCCAGGATTCTTTAATTCGACAATTTTTAGAAAACTCTCGCACTGCACTGCTACCCTGCTATCATGATAGAGGATCTTGACTTAGGCCCTTGAAAAGGACTATAACTTGAGCTCTGGAACTCAGATTCTTTAACATACTACATTTGCCTACACCTTTTTACCAGTCCGTTTTAGCTGTGCACCCCAACTTACATTTAAAGTCTCTGTATGTTTCCTACGGTACAAGTATTGACATGTACGTACGGCATGTAAACTTGATTCTGGAAGGAGACATTAACTGCTGATCACCACTAGAGCTTTGCTGGATAGCTGTTATGATCAGTCACCAGCTGCACGGAGCTGTAGATACCATCTCAAAAACATAATAGCACTTTGTACTACTAAGGATGGCACTGCTGCACAACGGTGTACATGTAAACGTATGCTTGGCAACCTCCGGATTGGTATGGAAATTTGCAGTTATTGCAGTAAACAACTATCTAAATTCATTTGATAACAACACATGAACTTCGGCCAAAAAGTCTTCAGACCTTAAAGCGAAGTAGTCACACATAAGTGACTTACATCGACAGTATAAGTTCAATTAAGCTTAATTTATCAATACTGACACAAGTCACTTGTAACAACCCACTTTAAAATAGACACAATGTTGTTACATGAAGAGAGCTTCCCCTGGTAACACGCTGAACCAATTTAGAGATCACAAAAACCAGCTGAGAAAATTGTTAGAGAACCTGCCACAATGCAGCTGTACGGTACGTTGTATTGTTTCGCAATATTCGTCATCAAGTATAACAAAAGCAAAGAGAAAACTCATTTAACATCATCAATGCGATTTCTCACGCACGCTACAGTATTCGAAAGAGAGACAGCTTTTAATGAACCTGTGATAAATCTTAAAACAACCCTGACATTACCTGCAACAGAAATATCTGTTCCTCTGAGCGAACCAAATTTTAGTGTAAGCTGGTGCTTTTGTTTGTGTCTTTCCAGATGATCGTTGTTGGCGAATCTCTGCGAGCGAACAGAGGGTGAAAAAAATTAGCTAAATGTAGGCTTACGTAAGGCTGTGAAACCAACACAAGTGACGACATCACTTTAAAATTAAACCAGTTGCTGACAAACTCCCCCCAGGAAGATGAAGTTCACAGGAACAGCTCACAGAAGACGCGTACCTGTCCACATCCAGGAGCCGTACATTCGAACGGTTTGTCATCGCTGTCCGACATATTGAATCCTTCCTTCTTCATAAGCCTTCGAAATCGGTTGCTCTCACAAGCCCAGAAACCTTAAAACTCGCACAATTTTAACAGGCCATCGAGGGTTTTCACTTTGACCCTTTCTGGATCTTTTAATGTAAAAGAAATACAAAATTTACCCTCCAAAAATAGCAAATTTCTCAGTTAAAAAGCTTCTTCCCTCGCGTCCCTTGAATGCATATTTTTGTCACATGACGTAATTACACTGCAGCGGACGTGACGTCATGAGCAACCCTCGTTTGGGTGTTTCTTCCTTGAAAATAACTTCCGTTCTGTGCTCTTTTGTGATTGGCTGCTTGGAATTGGAAGCTTAATTAACAAACCTGACTTGTTCCCATTTGATTGGCGGAAAATATTCCAGTATCAATGGCGGGGAAAATTTCGATACAATTTATTCCGGTTCAAAACCTCTATGAATATGAAAGTTTTCATGCGGCGAGCTTATTTCAATAAACAATTGCAAACAGTTGGGTTACATGTGCAAATTTTTCAAAATTTGAATTTTGCGCTCTTTTGAGTGCTCTCTAAAAACACACTGAATCGATGTTTTCATGTACGTGACATGCTTGTGAGCCGACATCTTTATGTCACGCACAGTGAGAAAATCTAAAATTCAAACTGCTCTATTTTCAAAACAAAGTACGCTTCCGAGCTCAAAACACACAAGCAGATACATTTCTAAAATGTCTTTTACGTGATGAAGCTAACAATGGAAAAGTCTCTTTACTTTTGAATTCTACCTTTTACTTGCGTAACGTGAAAACCAATGTAGAAAACCGATGTGGTAATTTGTGAAACGAGAGAAAGAATGCAAGGCACCCTAAAACAGATTATTTTCGGGAGAAGTTGATTTTTACCTAAAGATGTCAAAATCCTGCAAGTCCAATTAGGGATCACTCTGTAAGGTTGAATTGTTGTAAATTATTTGTTATGCGTGAAAACCACTTCTCGCTGTAGCTAACCGCGAGCAGTACTTATCTTCGTATGCTTTTACGTCTTTAATAAACTAAACTTGAACTTGAACTTGGATCCGAGCAGTGTTTTTCGTTTTTGTTCGGGATAACCAAACCTATTTCTTCCGATCATATATAACCAAGATAGAATTTTAAAAAACCTCCTTCTTTGAACGTGAAATAATAAGCTTTCCCGAGAATGAGGCTGGCTCAGCCACATCCTCCTCCGTGAGTGCCTAGTTTACTTGCATGGTCGGGGTTACTGTCACAACATTGCCGTGACTTTGATAAGGTGGAGAATTTGTTCAAATCTTTGGAAGCCAAAACCACTTGGGGTTTGCTTGACACATGTGGAAAAATAATTCTTTGGCGAGTTCTACAATGTGAGGGGGACAGGGGACGGTATACCGGGAGAACAGGGGGCGGAAAATGTACGGGAGGCGGGAGGGGAAAGGGCGGGAAGCGGGAGAGAAATACAAAACGCTGACTTAATTCATTTATTAGCGCGTTCGAACGCTATCAAAAACCAGACCCAACAATGTTTTACAATGTTATTTGACTTGCATTTAGCGTCCTCCGAGACTTTACACAAAATTTTGTATCCGAGCACATGAAAATTTGCGCTTGAGCTTTCTTCTGAACTCAAGGCGAAAGATTCGCAAATGGGTCTATACTGGATGTAAAAACACATTTCAACCTCACTTAAACAGTTTCGGTACACACAATTTTCTCCAGTTGCCACCCACCAGGAGTCAACCGAGGGCTTCATAAAAGGAGAAGCACTCGGACGTCTCCGAACAAACTCCTAGGCAAAAGAATTCAAAACTAAAATACTGCATCCCAAAGCACATCTTATAAGTCTATCGAACGAAGATACCCAGAAACTCTGATCAAAATATTATTATGGCAGCACTCTGAGACATTCAGCAGAAACGCAAAGTATCTTACCTTTTCTCAAAAGTAGCTTTTAATCTATAGCTAAACCTAACCACCACTTATAAAAATATTCAAGGATCCCGCCATCGTTTCATATAAAAGGAGCAGATTCCTAAAAGACATACAAAAGACATACTCGTGCGAGCGCCAAACTATAAGCTGGCTCGCACGAGTATATGTGGATAGGAAATGTGTAGGCCTGTAGCCATCATTGTTACCCTTGAATGTTGAGCAAAATATCAAGGACATAAAATAACGAAAACAAAACACGAAATAATGAATGACACTGACCAGCATGGGTTTGGAGGCCTTTTAATTTACCTGGGGGTGGGAGCAACGCCAAAAAGGGCGGTGGTTGGGGCACAAAGGTACGGGAGGCGGGACAGCAGGGTACGGGAAGCGGGAGGTTCCGACCCCCCTGTCCCACCCAACTTCAATGGATTTTCTCAGGAACCAAGCGGAATATATCGAAAAGCCTCAAAGAGTTTTTTGGGCTATTACCCGCAGAATGATAAAGTCCAGGTTGTTTAGATGCTCGAAGCAACGCAAGTCTTATTCATTCGGTTAAGGAGGCTCGCAGCAGTTTTTTTGGCTTGGGGATTCTGAAATCAAAATTTCTTATAGAAGAAAAGCTTCGATTTCCTTGAAACTACAACATCTTCTCGACGTATGGCCAAAGTTTATCTTCTCATCGGTTTCCAAACAACAGCTGTTACCATAGCAACGGTAACACAGGCTGCTCATTTTAAGAAGCTTAATTATCTCGAAATCCAGTCAGACACTTCAAAACGAAACTTTGAGAGTGTAAACAACTCTAGCCTCACAACTTGTAAGCCAAATTAGAGAAAAATCAAGTTTTTTGAAGAGACACGAAACTTTTACACCATTTTTTCCTCCGTTCAAAG
>OX419343.1:16829951-16832451 GCA_948470475.1 Galaxea fascicularis | reverse complement strand
ATTCAGATAATGAGTTCTATTGTTCTTGAGAGGAAGAACAAGCCAAACTGTATAACTTCCGGTGCAAGTACAGGTTTTTTTTTTAATTATCAAAAGCCATATAATAAATAATTTATTAACCTCGTCCGTTGTATTAACCGGAGCAATAGCGAGGTCAATAACAAGACCAAGTACTCGGCAGTAAGTAGTACATACATCTGAGCGAGTGGCTGCTAAGTTTTCGCTTGCGCGCGGACGCAGCCCGAGCTCAAGCCAGTGTGACCGCTCAAAATTAAGGGGGCTTGCCGTAAACACCTGCCTTGCTAAACAGCCTAAGGACAGTTCTAACAGTGGGTGGCTGACTCTCAGTTGTGTGTCAAAAGCACAGGGCTGGGAGGGGGTGTTGTTTTGAGACTTTGACTACAGTTAGAGTTTGTGGCCTTGTTAAGGTGATTCCTCTGTTTTGTACTGCGCATCCCTACTGCGCATAACATTGCAACATCAAAAATGACCAAAATAGCAGCGGATTTTTATTGTCGGTCTGGATTCTAAGGAAAAACAAGGTCGTTTTTGCAAGCCAAAAAAGGCTGAATCGATCTATAATTGTATCAAACGTCTTGAAAAATGAGTGGGCCGCTTATAGTTTGAATTTAGCTTATACTGAGAAAGAGGACGATTTTGGCGTTACATTTTCACTGCCCGGAAGATGAGTTGTGGAATTGTGAGTCCTTGCAAATTTCCTTGATGAAGGTTGCAAGACGTGTTAAATGCCTTTTAGGCTTTCCGACTGAACAGATCAGACATGCTGACATGTACATAAACTCGATCTAGTCTTCTCTTGGCCCTATAGCTTTTCAAACAGGATTTTCCCGCTAGAGGATCCCTAACTCGACAAAAAGCACGGTGATCCCCATTTTTAAATGTATGAATTTAAATGGCAGAAGGTTAACTACAATATATCTCGATTTGAGAAACCATTACCTGCTGATAGCTTTAGTAGGTAAAGAATGAATGCTATACCGAGTAATTGCATTGTGACTAAACTTGATAGACAACAATTGCAAGGAAACGATGTTATGAGCTTGTTATATTTCGATATAAATCTATATCATCTACGGACTAAGCGGGATACAGGTAGCAGAGATTTAAATACTGCGAGATTGTATAACAGTATTACCACGTGAAAATGAAAAACAAAGAAACAAAACTGTCAAGAGAATAGGCGGAGTTCCCTACTGGCTTTTAAGCCATTGTTCAGAAATGGTGTTGAACGTTTGATATGATAAGCTTCTTTATATAGTAGTAGATTCCAATTGTCATCGCGGTCTATTATGTTTGTGTTATCACGTACGGTATGGGTGAGAAATTCTTTGTTCATTACAGTAGAAGGTGAATTGTTCTCATTAGTGAAAATATCCGGTAAGTTGTATAAATCTTGTATGTGTTTGATATTATCACAATCGTGCAGATGTTTATAGATAGCGCTTTCTTTGTCCGTGAGTGCATGTTCTTGTGTTCGGACAAGCAGAGTTCTGTTCGTTTTGCCGATGTACGAGGAATTACAACCAGGGCAGATGAATTCATAAACAACATTTGATTGGCTTAATTGCGGCGTTTTGTCCTTAGTGCTTGTGAAGAAACACAATTTTGTGGTCTTCTCTTTTATTCGGATGTCAATATTAGGATCGACGAGACATCTCCGAAGCTTACGTTTAAGCTTTTTGACAAGTTGTGTAGTTAGGTTGCCGACGAATGGGATGGTAAGCCAGATAGTGGGATGCTGGTTGTTGTGGGAGGTGTCGTTGGCAGGATGATCTGAAGCCCTATTCCGTGCATTTGTTGTAAAGCGATCAATTAATAGGTTGGCAACACGTTTAGGAAAACCATTCCATGATAAAAACTTCCTAATCAGCTTGAGCTCAGATTTAATTTTGTTAGGGGTACAGATACGGTGTACGCGGTCAATCAGTGCTCTGACCCAGGAGATTTTTTGTCGCCAAGGTACAAAGCTGTTAAAATTAGTGTGTACTGTCCAGTAAAAGTATCTTTTCTATAGATGCCAAGGCCATCACTAGCGATGTTGATATCCAGAAAGTGCGGAGTGGTATTTTCGAATAAATCGAAAGTAAAGCGGATATTTCTATCAAATTTGTGAAAGTGTTCCAGAATAGTGTTGATTGTGTTGCGTTTGATGAGAAGGAGCGTGTCATCTACGTATCTGCAATAGAAGGCAATTAGACCTTGATTGATGAGGTTATTTATAGTTTCATGTTCAAATTCTGTCATGATAATGTTTGCAACACTGGACCAAGCGATCCACCCATGCTAACACCATCGGTTTGTTCGTACAGCTTGTTGTTGCAGGAAAAGACAGTTTTCGTGCACGTGTCGCGGATGAGTTTGCGAAGTGTAGATTTCTTGAGTTTGGTTTTGACAAGCTTTTTATTGTAGATTCGATCTATAATAATTTTCAGTGTCCGCTGGAGAGGATACAACCGGTACTACGCACTACTCCGTTGGT
>OX419343.1:16798574-16829751 GCA_948470475.1 Galaxea fascicularis | reverse complement strand
AGGTACGATCGCCGATTTTTAACTTTCTCCGGCAAAATTTAAAAAATCGAAATTTTTACAAGGCCATAAGGGCAAGATTTAAAAGTGACCCAAACGTGCTGGAAACGTTGCAATCGTGATCTCCTAACCAAATGTAGGTACGATCGCCGATTTTTAACTTTCTCCGGCAAAGTTTGAAAAATCGAAATTTTTACAAGGCCATAGGGGCAAAATTCAAAAGTGACCAAAACGTGCTGGAAACGTTGCAATCGTGATCTACTAACCAAATGTAGGTACGATCGCCGATTTTTAACTTTCTCCGGCAAAATTTGAAAAATCGACATTTTTACAAGGCCATAGGGGCAAAATTCAAAAGTGACCAAAACGTGCTGGAAACGTTGCAATCGTGATCTCCTAACCAAATGTAGGTACCATCGCCGATTTTTAACTTTCTCCGGCAAAGTTTGAAAAATCGAAATTTTTACAAGGCCATAGGGGCAAAATTCAAAAGTGACCCAAACGTGCTGGAAACGTTGCAATCGTGATCTACTAACCAAATGTAGGTACGATCGCCGATTTTTAACTCTCTCCGGCAAAGTTTGAAAAATCGAAATTTTTACAAGGCCATAAGGGCAAAATTCAAAAGTGACCAAAAAGTGCTGGAAACGTTGCAATCGTGATCTACTAACCAAATGTAGGTACGATCGCCGATTTTTAACTTTCCCCGGCAAAATTTGAAAAATCGAAATTTTTACAAGGCCATAAGGGCAAGATTTAAAAGTGACCCAAACGTGCTGGAAACGTTGCAATCGTGATCTACTAACCAAATGTAGGTACGATCGCCGATTTTTAACTTTCCCCGGCAAAATTTGAAAAATCGAAATTTTTACAAGGCCATAAGGGCAAGATTTAAAAGTGACCCAAACGTGCTGGAAACGTTGCAATCGTGATCTACTAACCAAATGTAGGTACGATCGCCGATTGTTAACTTTCTCCGGCAAAGTTTGAAAAATCGAAAGTTTTACAAGGCCATAGGGGCAAAATTCAAAAGTGACCAAAACGTGCTGGAAACGTTGCAATCGTGATCTACTAACCAAATGTAGGTACGATCGCCGATTTTTAACTTTCTCCGGCAAAATTTGAAAAATCGAAATTTTTACAAGGCCATAAGGGCAAGATTTAAAAGTGACCCAAACGTGCTGGAAACGTTGCAATCGTGATCTCCTAACCAATTGTAGGTACGATCGCCGATTTTTAACTTTCTCCGGCAAAGTTTGAAAAATCGAAAGTTTTACAAGGCCATAGGGGCAAAATTCAAAAGTGACCCAAACGTGCTGGAAACGTTGCAATCGTGATCTACTAACCAAATGTAGGTACGATCGACGATTTTTAACTTTGTCCGGCAGAGTTTGAAAAATCGAAATTTTTACAAGGCCATAGGGGCAAAATTCAAAAGTGATCCAAACGTGCTGGAAACGTTGCAATCGTGATCTACTAACCAAATGTAGGTACGATCGCCGATTTTTAACTTTCTCCGGCAAAATTTGAAAAATCGAAATTTTTACAAGGCCATAGGGGCAAAATTCAAAAGTGACCAAAACGTGCTGGAAACGTTGCAATCGTGATCTACTAACCAAATGTAGGTCAATCGCCGATTTTCAACTTTCTCCAACAAAATTTGAAAAATCGAAATTTTTACAAGGCCATAGGGGCAAAATTCAAAAGTGACCAAAACGTGCTGGAAACGTTGCAATCGTGATCTACTAACCAAATGTAGGTACGATCGCCGATTTTTAACTTTCTCCGGCAAAATTTGAAAAATCGAAATTTTTACAAGGCCATAGGGGCAAAATTCAAAAGTGACCAAAACGTGCTGGAAACGTTGCAATCGTGATCTACTAACCAAATGTAGGTACGATCGCCGATTTTTAACTTTCTCCGGCAAAGTTTGAAAAATCGAAATTTTTACAAGGCCATAGGGGCAAACTTCAAAAGTGACCAAAACGTGCTGGAAACGTTGCAATCGTGATCTACTAACCAAATGTAGGTCAATCGCCGATTTTCAACTTTCCCCGGCGAAATTTGAAAAATCGAAATTTTTACAAGGCCATAGGGGCAAAATTCAAACGTGACCAAAACGTGCTGGAAACGTTGCAATCGTGATCTACTAACCAAATGTAGGTACGATCGCCGATTTTTAACTTTCCTCGGGAAAGTTTGAAAAATCGAAATTTTTACAAGCGCATAGGGGCAAACTTGAAAAGCGACCATAACGTGCTGGAAACGTTGCAAGCGTGATCTACTAACCAAATATAGGTACGATGGCCGATTTTTAACTTTCTCCGGCAAAATTTGAAAAATCAAAATTTTTACAAGGCCATTGGGGCAAAATTCAAAAGTGACCAAAACGTGCTGGAAACGTTGCATTGGTGATCTACTAACCAAATGTAGGTACGATCGCCGATTTTTAACTTTCTCCGGCAAAATTTGAAAAATCAAAATTTTTACAAGGTCATTGGGGCAAAATTCAAAAGTGACCAAAACGTGCTGGAAACGTTGCAATCGTGATCTACTAACCAAATGTAGGTACGATCGCCGATTTTTAACTTTCTCCGGCAAAGTTTGAAAAATCGAAATTTTTACAAGGCCATAGGGGCAAAATTCAAAAGTGACCCAAACGTGCTGGAAACGTTGCAATCGTGATCTACTAACCAAATGTAGGTACGATCGCCGATTTTTAACTTTCTCCGGCAAAATTTGAAAAATCGAAATTTTTACAAGGCCATAGGGGCAAAATTCAAAAGTGACCAAAACGTGCTGGAAACGTTGCAATCGTGATCTACTAACCAAATGTAGGTACGATCGCCGATTTTTAACTTTCTCCGGCAAAATTTGAAAAATCGAAATTTTTACAAGGCCATAGGGGCAAAATTCAAAAGTGACCAAAACGTGCTGGAAACGTTGCAATCGTGATCTACTAACCAAATGTAGGTACGATCGCCGATTTTTAACTTTCTCCGGCAAAATTTGAAAAATCGAAATTTTTAGAAGGCCATAGGGGCAAAATTCAAAAGTGACCAAAACGTGCTGGAAACGTTGCAATCGTGATCTACTAACCAAATGTAGGTACGATCGCCGATTTTTAACTTTCTCCGGCAAAATTTGAAAAATCGAAATTTTTACAAGGCCATAGGGGCAAAATTCAAAAGTGACCAAAACGTGCTGGAAACGTTGCAATCGTGATCTACTAACCAAATGTAGGTACGATCGCCGATTTTTAACTTTCTCCGGCAAAATTTGAAAAATCGAAATTTTTACAAGGCCATAGGGGCAAAATTCAAAAGTGACCAAAACGTGCTGGAAACGTTGCAATCGTGATCTACTAACCAAATGTAGGTCAATCGCCGATTTTCAACTTTCTCCAACAAAATTTGAAAAATCGAAATTTTTACAAGGCCATTGGGGCAAAATTCAAAAGTGACCAAAACGTGCTGGAAACGTTGCATTGGTGATCTACTAACCAAATGTAGGTACGATCGCCGATTTTTAACTTTCTCCGGCAAAATTTGAAAAATCAAAATTTTTACAAGGTCATTGGGGCAAAATTCAAAAGTGACCAAAACGTGCTGGAAACGTTGCAATCGTGATCTACTAACCAAATGTAGGTACGATCGCCGATTTTTAACTTTCTCCGGCAAAGTTTGAAAAATCGAAATTTTTACAAGGCCATAGGGGCAAAATTCAAAAGTGACCCAAACGTGCTGGAAACGTTGCAATCGTGATCTACTAACCAAATGTAGGTACGATCGCCGATTTTTAACTTTCTCCGGCAAAATTTGAAAAATCGAAATTTTTACAAGGCCATAGGGGCAAAATTCAAAAGTGACCAAAACGTGCTGGAAACGTTGCAATCGTGATCTACTAACCAAATGTAGGTACGATCGCCGATTTTTAACTTTCTCCGGCAAAATTTGAAAAATCGAAATTTTTACAAGGCCATAGGGGCAAAATTCAAAAGTGACCAAAACGTGCTGGAAACGTTGCAATCGTGATCTACTAACCAAATGTAGGTACGATCGCCGATTTTTAACTTTCTCCGGCAAAATTTGAAAAATCGAAATTTTTAGAAGGCCATAGGGGCAAAATTCAAAAGTGACCAAAACGTGCTGGAAACGTTGCAATCGTGATCTACTAACCAAATGTAGGTACGATCGCCGATTTTTAACTTTCTCCGGCAAAATTTGAAAAATCGAAATTTTTACAATGCCATAGGGGCAAAATTCAAAAGTGACCCAAACGTGCTGGAAACGTTGCAATCGTGATCTACTAACCAAATGTAGGTACGATCGCCGATTTTTAACTTTCTCCGGCAAAATTTGAAAAATCGAAATTTTTACAAGGCCATAGGGGCAAAATTCAAAAGTGACCAAAACGTGCTGGAAACGTTGCAATCGTGATCTACTAACCAAATGTAGGTCAATCGCCGATTTTCAACTTTCTCCAACAAAATTTGAAAAATCGAAATTTTTACAAGGCCATAGGGGCAAAATTCAAAAGTGACCAAAACGTGCTGGAAACGTTGCAATCGTGATCTACTCACCAAATGTAGGTACGATCGCCGATTTTTAACTTTCTCCGGCAAAATTTGAAAAATCGACATTTTTACAAGGCCATAGGGGCAAAATTCAAAAGTGACCAAAACGTGCTGGAAACGTTGCAATCGTGATCTACTAACCAAATGTAGGTACGATCGCCGATTTTTAACTTTCTCCGGCAAAATTTGAAAAATCGAAATTTTTACAAGGCCATAGGGGCAAAATTCAAAAGTGACCAAAACGTGCTGGAAACGTTGCAATCGTGATCTACTAACCAAATGTAGGTCAATCGCCGATTTTCAACTTTCCCCGGCGAAATTTGAAAAATCGGAATTTTTACAAGGCCATAGGGGCAAAATTCAAACGTGACCAAAACGTGCTGGAAACGTTGCAATCGTGATCTACTAACCAAATGTAGGTACGATCGCCGATTTTTAACTTTCTCCGGCAAAGTTTGAAAATCGAAATTTTTACAAGGCCATAGGGGCAAACTTCAAAAGCGACCAAAACGTGCTGGAAACGTTGCAATCGTGATCTACTAACCAAATATAGGTACGATGGCCGATTTTTAACTTTCTCCGGCAAAATTTGAAAAATCGAAATTTTTACAAGGCCATAGGGGCAAAATTCCAAAGTGACCAAAACGTGCTGGAAACGTTGCAATCGTGATCTACTAACGAAGTGTAGGTACGATCGCCGATTTTTAACTTTCTCTGGCAAAGTTTAAAAAATCGTAATTTTTACAAGGCCATAGGGGAAAATTCAAAAGTGACCCAAACGTGCTGGAAACGTTGCAATCGTGATCTACTAACCAAATGTAGGTACGATCGCCGATTTTTAACTTTCTCCGGCAAAGTTTGAAAAATCGAAATTTTTACAAGGCCATAGGGGCAAAATTCAAAAGTGACCCAAAGGTGCTGGAAACGTTGCAATCGTGATCTACTAACCAAATGTAGGTACGATCACCGATTTTTAACTTTCTCCGGTAAAATTTGAAAAATCGACATTTTTACAAGGCCATAGGGGCAAAATTCAAAAGTGACCAAAACGTGCTGGAAACGTTGCAATCGTGATCTACTAACCAAATGTAGGTACGATCGCCGATTTTTAACTTTCTCCGGCAAAATTTGAAAAATCGAAAGTTTTACAAGGCCATAGGGGCAAAATTCAAAAGTGACCAAAACGTGCTGGAAACGTTGCAATCGTGATCTACTAACCAAATGTAGGTACGATCGCCGCTTTTTAACTTTCTCCGGCAAAATTTGAAAAATCGAAATTTTTACAAGGCCATAGGGGCAAAATTCAAAAGTGACCAGAACGTGCTGGAAACGTTGCAATCGTGATCTACTAACCAAATGTAGGTACGATCGCCGATTTTTAACTTTCTCCGGCAAAGTTTGAAAAATCGAAATTTTTACAAGGCCATAGGGGCAAAATTCAAAAGTGACCAAAAAGTGCTGGAAACGTTGCAATCGTGATCTACTAACCAAATGTAGGTACGATCGCCGATTTTTCACTTTCCCCGGCAAAATTTGAAAAATCGAAATTTTTACAAGGCCATAAGGGAAAGATTTAAAAGTGACCCAAACGTGCTGGAAACGTTGCAATCGTGATCTACTAACCAAATGTAGGTACGATCGCCGATTTTTAACTTTCTCCGGCAAAGTTTGAAAAATCGAAATTTTTACAAGGCCATAGGGGCAAAATTCAAAAGTGACCAAAACGTGCTGGAAACGTTGCAATCGTGATCTACTAACCAAATGTAGGTACGATCGCCGATTTTTAACTTTCTCCGGCAAAATTTGAAAAATCGACATTTTTACAAGGCCATAGGGGCAAAATTCAAAAGTGACCAAAACGTGCTGGAAACGTTGCAATCGTGATCTACTAACCAAATGTAGGTACGATCGCCGATTTTTAACTTTCTCCGGCAAAATTTGAAAAATCGAAATTTTTACAAGGCCATAAGGGCAAGATTTAAAAGTGACCCAAACGTGCTGGAAACGTTGCAATCGTGATCTCCTAACCAAATGTAGGTACGATCGCCGATTTTTAACTTTCTCCGGCAAAATTTGAAAAATCGAAATTTTTACAAGGCCATAGGGGCAAAATTCAAAAGTGACCAAAACGTGCTGGAAACGTTGCAATCGTGATCTACTAACCAAATGTAGGTACGATCGCCGATTTTTAACTTTCCCCGGCAAAATTTGAAAAATCGAAATTTTTACAAGGCCATAAGGGCAAGATTTAAAAGTGACCCAAACCTGCTGGAAACGTTGCAATCGTGATCTACTAACCAAATGTAGGTACGATCGCCGATTTTTAACTTTCTCCGGCAAAATTTGAAAAATCGAAATTTTTACAAGGCCATAGGGGCAAAATTCAAAAGTGACCAAAACGTGCTGGAAACGTTGCAATCGTGATCTACTAACCAAATGTAGGTACGATCGCCGATTTTTAACTTTCTCCGGCAAAATTTGAAAAATCGACATTTTTACAAGGCCATAGGGGCAAAATTCAAAAGTGACCCAAACGTGCTGGAAACGTTGCAATCGTGATCTACTAACCAAATGTAGGTACGATCGACGATTTTTAACTTTTTCCGGCAGAGTTTGAAAAATCGAAATTTTTACAAGGCCATAGGGGCAAAATTCAAAAGTGACCAAAACGTGCTGGAAACGTTGCAATCGTGATCTACTAACCAAATGTAGGTACGATCGCCGATTTTTAACTTTCTCCGGCAAAATTTGAAAAATCAAAATTTTTACAAGGCCATAGGGGCAAAATTCAAAAGTGACCCAAGCGTGCTGGAAACGTTGCAATCGTGATCTACTAACCAAATGTAGGTACGATCGCCGATTTTTAACTTTCTCCGGCAAAATTTGAAAAATCGAAATTTTTACAAGGCCATAGGGGCAAAATTCAAAAGTGACCAAAACGTGCTGGAAACGTTGCAATCGTGATCTACTAACCAAATGTAGGTCAATCGCCGATTTTCAACTTTCTGCAACAAAATTTGAAAAATCGAAATTTTTACAAGGCCATAGGGGCAAAATTCAAACGTGACCAAAACGCGCTGGAAACGTGGCAATCGTGATCTACTAACCAAATGTAGGTACGATCGCCGATTTTTAACTTTCTCCGGCAAAGTTTGAAAAATCGAAATTTTTACAAGGCCATAGGGGCAAAATTCAAAAGTGACCAAAACGTGCTGGAAACGTTGCAATCGTGATCTACTAACCAAATGTAGGTACGATCGCCGATTTTTAACTTTCTCCGGGAAAGTTTGAAAAATCGAAATTTTTACAAGCGCATAGGGGCAAACTTCAAAAGCGACCAAAACGTGCTGGAAACGTTGCAATCGTGATCTACTAACCAAATATAGGTAAAATGGCCGATTTTTAACTTTCTCCGTTAAAATTTGAAAAATCGAAATTTTTACAAGGCCATAAGGGCAAAATTCAAAAGTGACCAAAACGTGCTGGAAACGTTGCAATCGTGATCTACTAACCAAATGTAGGTACGATCGCCGATTTTTAACTTTCTCCGGCAAAGTTTGAAAAATCGAAATTTTTACAAGGCCATAGGGGCAAAATTCAAAAGTGACCCAAACGTGCTGGAAACGTTGCAATCGTGATCTACTAACCAAATGTAGGTACGATCGCCGATTTTTAACTTTCTCCGGCAAAATTTGAAAAATCGAAATTTTTACAAGGCCATAGGGGCAAAATTCAAAAGTGACCAAAACGTGCTGGAAACGTTGCAATCGTGATCTACTAACCAAATGTAGGTACGATCGCCGATTTTTAACTTTCTCCGGCAAAGTTTGAAAAATCGAAATTTTTACAAGGCCATAGGGGCAAAATTCAAAAGTGACCAAAACGTGCTGGAAACGTTGCAATCGTGATCTACTAACCAAATGTAGGTACGATCGCCGATTTTTAACTTTCTCCGGCAAAATTTGAAAAATCGAAATTTTTAAAGGGCCATAGGGGCAAACTTCAAAAGTGACCAAAACGTGCTGGAAACGTTGCAATCGTGATCTACTAACCAAATGTAGGTCAATCGCCGATTTTCAACTTTCCCCGGCGAAATTTGAAAAATCGAAATTTTTACAAGGCCATAGGGGCAAAATTCAAAAGTGACCAAAACGTGCTGGAAACGTTGCAATCGTGATCTACTAACCAAATGTAGGTACGATCGCCGATTTTTAACTTTCTCCGGCAAAATTTGAAAAATCGAAAGTTTTACAAGGCCATAGGGGCAAAATTCAAAAGTGACCAAAACGTGCTGGAAACGTTGCAATCGTGATCTACTAACCAAATGTAGGTACGATCGCCGATTTTTAACTTTCTCCGGCAAAGTTTGAAAAATCGAAATTTTTACAAGGCCATAGGGGCTAACTTCAAAAGTGACCAAAACGTGCTGGAAACGTTGCAATCGTGATCTACTAACCAAATGTAGGTCAATCGCCGATTTTTAACTTTCCCCGGCGAAATTTGAAAAATCGAAATTTTTACAAGGACATAGGGGCAAAATTCAAAAGTGACCAAAACGTGCTGGAAACGTTGCAATCGTGATCTACTAACCAAATGTAGGTACGATCGCCGACTTTTAACTTTCTCCGGGAAAGTTTGAAAAATCGAAATTTTTACAAGGCCATAGGGGCAAAATTCAAAAGTGACCAAAACGTGCTGGAAACGTTGCAATGGTGATCTACTAACCAAATGTAGGTACGATCGCCGATTTTTAACTTTCTCCGGCAAAGTTTGAAAAATCGAAATTTTTACAAGGCCATAGGGGCAAAATTCAAAAGTGACCCAAAGGTGCTGGAAACGTTGCAATCGTGATCTACTAACCAAATGTAGGTACGATCGCCGATTTTTAACTTTCTCCGGCAAAATTTGAAAAATCGAAATTTTTACAAGGCCATAGGGGCAAAATTCAAAAGTGACCAAAACGTGCTGGAAACGTTGCAATCGTGATCTACTAACCAAATGTAGGTACGATCGCCGATTTTTAACTTTCTCCGGCAAAATTCGAAAAATCGAAATTTTTACAAGGCCATAGGGGCAAAATTCAAAAGTGACCAAAACGTGCTGGAAACGTTGCAATCGTGATCTACTAACCAAATGTAGGTACGATCGCCGATTTTTAACTTTCTCCGGCAAAATTTGAAAAATCGAAATTTTTACAAGGCCATAGGGGCAAAATTCAAAAGTGACCCAAACGTGCTGGAAACGTTGCAATCGTGATCTACTAACCAAATGTAGGTACGATCGCCGAGTTTTCACTTTCTCCGGCAAAATTTGAAAAATCGAAATTTTTACAAGGCCATAGGGGCAAAATTCAAAAGTGACCAAAACGTGCTGGAAACGTTGCAATCGTGATCTACTAACCAAATGTAGGTACGATCGCCGATTTTTAACTTTCTCCGGCAAAATTTGAAAAATTGAAATTTCTACAAGGCCATAGGGGCAAAATTCAAAAGTGACCAAAACGTGCTGGAAACGTTGCAATCGTGATCTACTAACCAAATGTAGGTCAATCGCCGATTTTCAACTTTCTCCAACAAAATTTGAAAAATCGAAATTTTTACAAGGCCATAGGGGCAAAATTCAAAAGTGACCAAAACGTGCTGGAAACGTTGCAATCGTGATCTACTAACCAAATGTAGGTACGATCGCCGATTTTTAACTTTCTCCGGCAAAATTTGAAAAATCGAAATTTTTACAAGGCCATAGGGGCAAAATTCAAAAGTGACCAAAACGTGCTGGAAACGTTGCAATCGTGATCTACTAACCAAATGTAGGTACGATCGCCGATTTTTAACTTTCTCCGGCAAAATTTGAAAAATCGAAATTTTTACAAGGCCATAGGGGCAAAATTCAAAAGTGACCAAAACGTGCTGGAAACGTTGCAATCGTGATCTACTAACCAAATGTAGGTACGATCGCCGATTTTTAACTTTCTCCGGGAAAGTTTGAAAAATCGAAATTTTTACAAGCGCATAGGGGCAAACTTCAAAAGCGACCAAAACGTGCTGGAAACGTTGCAATCGTGATCTACTAACCAAATATAGGTAAAATGGCCGATTTTTAACTTTCTCCGTTAAAATTTGAAAAATCGAAATTTTTACAAGGCCATAGGGGCTAACTTCAAAAGTGACCAAAACGTGCTGGAAACGTTGCAATCGTGATCTACTAACCAAATGTAGGTCAATCGCCGATTTTTAACTTTCCCCGGCGAAATTTGAAAAATCGAAATTTTTACAAGGACATAGGGGCAAAATTCAAAAGTGACCAAAACGTGCTGGAAACGTTGCAATCGTGATCTACTAACCAAATGTAGGTACGATCGCCGACTTTTAACTTTCTCCGGGAAAGTTTGAAAAATCGAAATTTTTACAAGGCCATAGGGGCAAAATTCAAAAGTGACCAAAACGTGCTGGAAACGTTGCAATCGTGATCTACTAACCAAATGTAGGTACGATCGCCGATTTTTAACTTTCTCCGGCAAAGTTTGAAAAATCGAAATTTTTACAAGGCCATAGGGGCAAAATTCAAAAGTGACCCAAACGTGCTGGAAACGTTGCAATCGTGATCTACTAACCAAATGTAGGTACGATCGCCGATTTTTAACTTTCTCCGGCAAAATTTGAAAAATCGAAATTTTTACAAGGCCATAGGGGCAAAATTCAAAAGTGACCAAAACGTGCTGGAAACGTTGCAATCGTGATCTACTAACCAAATGTAGGTACGATCGCCGATTTTTAACTTTCTCCGGCAAAATTTGAAAAATCGAAATTTTTACAAGGCCATAGGGGCAAAATTCAAAAGTGACCAAAACGTGCTGGAAACGTTGCAATCGTGATCTACTAACCAAATGTAGGTACGATCGCCGATTTTTAACTTTCTCCGGCAAAATTTGAAAAATCGAAATTTTTACAAGGCCATAGGGGCAAAATTCAAAAGTGACCAAAACGTGCTGGAAACGTTGCAATCGTGATCTACTAACCAAATGTAGGTACGATCGCCGATTTTTCACTTTCTCCGGCAAAATTTGAAAAATCGAAATTTTTACAAGGCCATAGGGGCAAAATTCAAAAGTGACCAAAACGTGCTGGAAACGTTGCAATCGTGATCTACTAACCAAATGTAGGTACGATCGCCGATTTTTAACTTTCTCCGGCAAAATTTGAAAAATTGAAATTTCTACAAGGCCATAGGGGCAAAATTCAAAAGTGACCAAAACGTGCTGGAAACGTTGCAATCGTGATCTACTAACCAAATGTAGGTCAATCGCCGATTTTCAACTTTCTCCAACAAAATTTGAAAAATCGAAATTTTTACAAGGCCATAGGGGCAAAATTCAAAAGTGACCAAAACGTGCTGGAAACGTTGCAATCGTGATCTACTAACCAAATGTAGGTACGATCGCCGATTTTTAACTTTCTCCGGCAAAATTTGAAAAATCGAAATTTTTACAAGGCCATAGGGGCAAAATTCAAAAGTGACCAAAACGTGCTGGAAACGTTGCAATCGTGATCTACTAACCAAATGTAGGTACGATCGCCGATTTTTAACTTTCTCCGGGAAAGTTTGAAAAATCGAAATTTTTACAAGCGCATAGGGGCAAACTTCAAAAGCGACCAAAACGTGCTGGAAACGTTGCAATGGTGATCTACTAACCAAATATAGGTACGATCGCCGATTTTTAACTTTCTCCGGCAAAATTTGAAAAATCGAAATTTTTACAAGGCCATAGGGGCAAAATTCAAAAGTGACCAAAACGTGCTGGAAACGTTGCAATCGTGATCTACTAACCAAATGTAGGTACGATCGCCGATTTTTAACTTTCTCCGGCAAAATTTGAAAAATCGAAATTTTTACAAGGCCATAGGGGCAAAATTCAAAAGTGACCAAAACGTGCTGGAAACGTTGCAATCGTGATCTACTAACCAAATGTAGGTACGATCGCCGATTTTTAACTTTCTCCGGCAAAATTTGAAAAATCGAAATTTTTACAAGGCCATAGGGGCAAACTTCAAAAGTGACCAAAACGTGCTGGAAACGTTGTAATCGTGATCTACTAACCAAATATAGGTCAATCGCCGATTTTCAACTTTCCCCGGCGAAATTTGAAAAATCGAAATTTTTACAAGGCCATAGGGGCAAAATTCAAAAGTGACCAAAACGTGCTGGAAACGTTGCAATCGTGATCTACTAACCAAATGTAGGTACGATCGCCGATTTTTAACTTTCTCCGGCAAAATTTGAAAAATCGAAATTTTTACAAGGCCATAGGGGCAAACTTCAAAAGTGACCAAAACGTGCTGGAAACGTTGCAATCGTGATCTACTAACCAAATGTAGCTCAATCGCCGATTTTCAACTTTCCCCGGCGAAATTTGAAAAATCGAAATTTTTACAAGGACATTGGGGCAAAATTCAAACGTGACCAAAACGTGCTGGAAACGTTGCAATCGTGATCTACTAACCAAATGTAGGTACGATCGCCGATTTTTAACTTTCTCCGGCAAAGTTTGAAAAATCGAAATTTTTACAAGACCATAGAGGCAAAATTCAAAAGTGACCAAAACGTGCTGGAAACGTTGCAATCGTGATCTACTAACCAAATGTAGGTACGATCGCCGATTTTTAACTTTCTCCGGCAAAATTTGAAAAATCGAAATTTTTACAAGGCCATAAGGGCAAAATTCAAAAGTGACCCAAACGTGCTGGAAACGTTGCAATCGTGATCTACTAACCAAATGTAGGTACGATCGCCGATTTTTCACTTTCTCCGGCAAAATTTGAAAAATCGAAATTTTTAAAAGGCCATAGGGGCAAAATTCAAAAGTGACCCAAACGTGCTGGAAACGTTGCAATCGTGATCTACTAACCAAATGTAGGTACGATCGCCGATTTTTAACTTTCTCCGGCAAAATTTGAAAAATTGAAATTTCTACAAGGCCATAGGGGCAAAATTCAAAAGTGACCAAAACGTGCTGGAAACGTTGCAATCGTGATCTACTAACCAAATGTAGGTCAATCGCCGATTTTCAACTTTCTCCAACAAAATTTGAAAAATCGAAATTTTTACAAGGCCATAGGGGCAAAATTCAAAAGTGACCAAAACGTGCTGGAAACGTTGCAATCGTGATCTACTAACCAAATGTAGGTACGATCGCCGATTTTTAACTTTCTCCGGCAAAATTTGAAAAATCGAAATTTTTACAAGGCCATAGGGGCAAAATTCAAAAGTGACCAAAACGTGCTGGAAACGTTGCAATCGTGATCTACTAACCAAATGTAGGTACGATCGCCGATTTTTAACTTTCTCCGGGAAAGTTTGAAAAATCGAAATTTTTACAAGCGCATAGGGGCAAACTTCAAAAGCGACCAAAACGTGCTGGAAACGTTGCAATCGTGATCTACTAACCAAATATAGGTATGATCGCCGATTTTTAACTTTCTCCGGCAAAATTTGAAAAATCGAAAGTTTTACAAGGCCATAGGGGCAAAATTCAAAAGTGACCAAAACGTGCTGGAAACGTTGCAATCGTGATCTACTAACCAAATGTAGGTACGATCGCCGATTTTTAACTTTCTCCGGCAGAGTTTGAAAAATCGAAATTTTTACAAGGCCATAGGGGCAAAATTCAAAAGTGACCAAAACGTGCTGGAAACGTTGCAATCGTGATCTACTAACCAAATGTAGGTATGATCGCCGATTTTTAACTTTCTCCGGCAAAGTTTGAAAAATCGGAATTTTTACAAGGCCATAGGGGCAAAATTCAAAAGTGACCCAAACGTGCTGGAAACGTTGCAATCGTGATCTACTAACCAAATGTAGGTACGATCGCCGATTTTTAACTTTCTCCGGCAAAGTTTGAAAAATCGAAATTTTTACAAGGCCATAGGGGCAAAATTCAAAAGTGACCAAAACGTGCTGGAAACGTTGCAATCGTGATCTACTAACCAAATGTAGGTCAATTGCGGATTTTTAACTTTCTCCGGCGAAATTTGAAAAATCGAAATTTTTACAAGGCCATAGGGGCAAAATTCAAAAGTGACCAAAACGTGCTGGAAACGTTGCAATCGTGATCTACTAACCAAATGTAGGTCAATTGCCGATTTTTAACTTTCTGCGGCAAAATTTGAAAAATCGAAATTTTTACAAGGCCATAGGGGCAAAATTCAAAAGTGACCAAAACGTGCTGGAAACGTTGCAATCGTGATCTACTAACCAAATGTAGGTACGATCGCCGATTTTTAACTTTCTCCGGCAAAATTTGAAAAATCGAAATTTTTACAAGGCCATAGGGCAAAATTCAAAAGTGACCAAAACGTGCTGGAAACGTTGCAATCGTGATCTACTAACCAAATGTAGGTACGATCGCCGATTTTTAACTTTCTCCGGCAAAATTTGAAAAATCGAAATTTTTACAAGGCCATAGGGGCAAAATTCAAAAGTGACCAAAACGTGCTGGAAACGTTGCAATCGTGATCTACTAACCAAATGTAGGTACGATCGCCGATTTTTAACTTTCTCCGGCAAAATTTGAAAAATCGAAATTTTTACAAGGCCATAGGGGCAAAATTCAAAAGTGACCAAAACGTGCTGGAAACGTTGCAATCGTGATCTACTAACCAAATGTAGGTACGATCGCCGATTTTTAACTTTCTCCGGCAAAATTTGAAAATCGAAATTTTTACAAGGCCATAGGGGCAAAATTCAAAAGTGACCCAAACGTGCTGGAAACGTTGCAATCGTGATCTACTAACCAAATGTAGGTACGATCGCCGATTTTTCACTTTCTCCGGCAAAATTTGAAAAATCGAAATTTTTACAAGGCCATAGGGGCAAAATTCAAAAGTGACCAAAACGTGCTGGAAACGTTGCAATCGTGATCTACTAACCAAATGTAGGTACGATCGCCGATTTTTAACTTTCTCCGGCAAAATTTGAAAAATTGAAATTTCTACAAGGCCATAGGGGCAAAATTCAAAAGTGACCAAAACGTGCTGGAAACGTTGCAATCGTGATCTACTAACCAATGTAGGTCAATCGCCGATTTTCAACTTTCTCCAACAAAATTTGAAAAATCGAAATTTTTACAAGGCCATAGGGGCAAAATTCAAAAGTGACCAAAACGTGCTGGAAACGTTGCAATCGTGATCTACTAACCAAATGTAGGTACGATCGCCGATTTTTAACTTTCTCCGGCAAAATTTGAAAAATCGAAAGTTTTACAAGGCCATAGGGGCAAAATTCAAAAGTGACCAAAACGTGCTGGAAACGTTGCAATCGTGATCTACTAACCAAATGTAGGTACGATCGCCGATTTTTAACTTTCTCCGGGAAAGTTTGAAAAATCGAAATTTTTACAAGCGCATAGGGGCAAACTTCAAAAGCGACCAAAACGTGCTGGAAACGTTGCAATCGTGATCTACTAACCAAATATAGGTACGATCGCCGATTTTTAACTTTCTCCGGCAAAATTTGAAAATCGAAAGTTTTACAAGGCCATAGGGGCAAAATTCAAAAGTGACCAAAACGTGCTGGAAACGTTGCAATCGTGATCTACTAACCAAATGTAGGTACGATCGCCGATTTTTAACTTTCTCCGGCAAAGTTTGAAAAATCGAAATTTTTACAAGGCCATAGGGGCAAAATTCAAAAGTGACCCAAACGTGCTGGAAACGTTGCAATCGTGATCTACTAACCAAATGTAGGTACGATCGCCGATTTTAACTTTCTCCGGCAAAATTTGAAAATCGAAATTTTTACAAGGCCATAGGGGCAAAATTCAAAGTGACCAAAACGTGCTGGAAACGTTGCAATCGTGATCTACTAACCAAATGTAGGTACGATCGCCGATTTTTAACTTTCTCCGGCAAAGTTTGAAAAATCGAAAGTTTTACAAGGCCATAGGGGCAAAATTCAAAAGTGACCAAAACGTGCTGGAAACGTTGCAATCGTGATCTACTAACCAAATGTAGGTACGATCGCCGATTTTTAACTTTCTCCGGCAAAATTTGAAAAATCGAAATTTTTACAAGGCCATAGGGGCAAAATTCAAAAGTGACCCAAACGTGCTGGAAACGTTGCAATCGTGATCTACTAACCAAATGTAGGTACGATCGCCGATTTTTAACTTTCTCCGGCAAAATTTGAAAAATCGAAATTTTTACAAGGCCATAGGGGCAAAATTCAAAAATGACCAAAACGTGCTGGAAACGTTGCAATCGTGATCTACTAACCAAATGTAGGTATGATCGCCGATTTTTAACTTTCTCCGGCAAAATTTGAAAAATCGAAATTTTTACAAGGCCATAGGGGCAAAATTCAAAAGTGACCAAAACGTGCTGGAAACGTTGCAATCGTGATCTACTAACCAAATGTAGGTACGATCGCCGATTTTTAACTTTCTCCGGCAAAATTTGAAAAATCGAAATTTTTACAAGGCCATAGGGGCAAAATTCAAAAGTGACCAAAACGTGCTGGAAACGTTGCAATCGTGATCTACTAACCAAATGTAGGTACGATCGCCGATTTTTAACTTTCTCCGGCAAAATTTGAAAAATCGAAATTTTTACAAGGCCATAGGGGCAAAATTCAAAAGTGACCAAAACGTGCTGGAAACGTTGCAATCGTGATCTACTAACCAAATGTAGGTACGATCGCCGATTTTTAACTTTCTCCGGCAAAATTTGAAAAATCGAAATTTTTACAAGGCCATAGGGGCAAAATTCAAAAGTGACCAAAACGTGCTGGAAACGTTGCAATCGTGATCTACTAACCAAATGTAGGTACGATCGCCGATTTTTAACTTTCTCCGGCAAAATTTGAAAAATCGAAATTTTTACAAGGCCATAGGGGCAAAATTCAAAAGTGACCAAAACGTGCTGGAAACGTTGCAATCGTGATCTACTAACCAAATGTAGGTACGATCGCCGATTTTTAACTTTCTCCGGCAAAGTTTGAAAAATCGAAATTTTTACAAGGCCATAGGGGCAAAATTCAAAAGTGACCCAAACGTGCTGAAAACGTTGCAATCGTGATCTACTAACCAAATGTAGGTACGATCGCCGATTTTTAACTTTCTCCGGCAAAATTTGAAAAATCGAAATTTTTACAAGGCCATAGGGGCAAAATTCAAAAGTGACCAAAACGTGCTGGAAACGTTGCAATCGTGATCTACTAACCAAATGTAGGTACGATCGCCGATTTTTAACTTTCTCCGGCAAAATTTGAAAAATCGAAATTTTTACAAGGCCATAGGGGCAAAATTCAAAAGTGACCAAAACGTGCTGGAAACGTTGCAATCGTGATCTACTAACCAAATGTAGGTACGATCGCCGATTTTTAACTTTCTCCGGCAAAATTTGAAAAATTGAAATTTTTACAAGCGCATAGGGGCAAACTTCAAAAGCGACAAAAACGTGCTGGAAACGTTGCAATCGTGATCTACTAACCAAATATAGGTACGATCGCCGATTTTTAACTTTCTCCGGCAAAATTTGAAAAATCGAAAGTTTTACAAGGCCATAGGGGCAAAATTCAAAAGTGACCAAAACGTGCTGGAAACGTTGCAATCGTGATCTACTAACCAAATGTAGGTACGATCGCCGATTTTTCACTTTCTCCGGCAAAGTTTGAAAAATCTAAATTTTTACAAGGCCATAGGGGCAAAATTCAAAAGTGACCAAAACGTGCTGGAAACGTTGCAATCGTGATCTACTAACCAAATGTAGGTACGATCGCCGATTTTTAACTTTCTCTGGCAAAGTTTGAAAAATCGAAATTTTTACAAGGCCATAGGGGCAAAATTCAAAAGTGACCA
Source organism: Galaxea fascicularis (assembly GCA_948470475.1). Taxonomy (NCBI): domain Eukaryota; kingdom Metazoa; phylum Cnidaria; class Anthozoa; order Scleractinia; family Euphylliidae; genus Galaxea; species Galaxea fascicularis. The sequence continues at coordinate 16,811,326 of OX419343.1, read as the reverse complement.
AAACGTGCTGGAAACGTTGCAATCGTGATCTACTAACCAAATGTAGGTACGATCGCCGATTTTTAACTTTCTCCGGCAAAATTTGAAAAATCGAAATTTTTACAAGGCCATAGGGGCAAACTTCAAAAGTGACCAAAACGTGCTGGAAACGTTGTAATCGTGATCTACTAACCAAATGTAGGTCAATCGCCGATTTTCAACTTTCCCCGGCGAAATTTGAAAAATCGAAATTTTTACAAGGCCATAGGGGCAAAATTCAAAAGTGACCAAAACGTGCTGGAAACGTTGCAATCGTGATCTACTAACCAAATGTAGGTACGATCGCCGATTTTTAACTTTCTCCGGCAAAATTTGAAAATCGAAATTTTTACAAGGCCATAGGGGCAAAATTCAAAAGTGACCAAAACGTGCTGGAAACGTTTGCAATCGTGATCTACTAACCAAATGTAGGTACGATCGCCGATTTTTAACTTTCTCCGGCAAAGTTTGAAAAATCTAAATTTTTACAAGGCCATAGGGGCAAACTTCAAAAGTGACCAAAACGTGCTGGAAACGTTGCAATCGTGATCTACTAACCAAATGTAGGTACGATCGCCGATTTTTAACTTTCTCCGGCAAAATTTGAAAAATCGAAATTTTTACAAGGCCATAGGGGCAAAATTCAAAGTGACCAAAACGTGCTGGAAACGTTGCAATCGTGATCTACTAACCAAATGTAGGTACGATCGCCGATTTTTAACTTTCTCCGGCAAAGTTTGAAAAATCGAAAATTTTACAAGGCCATAGGGGCAAAATTCAAAAGTGACCAAAACGTGCTGGAAACGTTGCAATCGTGATCTACTAACCAAATGTAGGTACGATCGCCGATTTTTAACTTTCTCCGGCAAAATTTGAAAAATCGAAATTTTTACAAGGCCATAGGGGCAAACTTCAAAAGTGACCAAAACGTGCTGGAAACGTTGTAATCGTGATCTACTAACCAAATGTAGGTCAATCGCCGATTTTCAACTTTCCCCGGCGAAATTTGAAAAATCGAAACTTTTACATGGCCATAGGGGCAAAATTCAAAAGTGACCAAAACGTGCTGGAAACGTTGCAATCGTGATCTACTAACCAAATGTAGGTACGATCGCCGATTTTTAACTTTCTCCGGCAAAATTTGAAAAATCAAATTTTTACAAGGCCATAGGGGCAAAATTCAAAAGTGACCCAAACGTGCTGGAAACGTTGCAATCGTGATCTACTAACCAAATGTAGGTACGATCGCCGATTTTTAACTTTCTTTGGCAAAATTTGAAAAATTGAAATTTCTACAAGGCCATAGGGGCAAAATTCAAAAGTGACCAAAACGTGCTGGAAACGTTGCAATCGTGATCTACTAACCAAATGTAGGTCAATCGCCGATTTTCAACTTTCTCCAACAAAATTTGAAAAATCGAAATTTTTACAAGGCCATAGGGGCAAAATTCAAAAGTGACCAAAACGTGCTGGAAACGTTGCAATCGTGATCTACTAACCAAATGTAGGTACGATCGCCGATTTTTAACTTTCTCCGGCAAAATTTGAAAAATCGAAATTTTTACAAGGCCATAGGGGCAAAATTCAAAAGTGACCAAAACGTGCTGGAAACGTTGCAATCGTGATCTACTAACCAAATGTAGGTACGATCGCCGATTTTTAACTTTCTCCGGCAAAGTTTGAAAAATCGAAATTTTTACAAGGCCATAGGGGCAAAATTCAAAAGTGACCAAAACGTGCTGGAAACGTTGCAATCGTGATCTACTAACCAAATGTAGGTACGATCGCCGATTTTTAACTTTCTCCGGCAAAATTTGAAAAATCGAAATTTTTACAAGGCCATAGGGGCAAACTTCAAAAGTGACCAAAACGTGCTGGAAACGTTGTAATCGTGATCTACTAACCAAATGTAGGTCAATCGCCGATTTTCAACTTTCCCCGGCGAAATTTGAAAAATCGAAAGTTTTACAAGGCCATAGGGGCAAAATTCAAAAGTGACCAAAACGTGCTGGAAACGTTGCAATCGTGATCTACTAACCAAATGTAGGTACGATCGCCGATTTTTAACTTTCTCCGGCAAAATTTGAAAAATCGAAATTTTTACAAGGCCATAGGGGCAAAATTCAAAAGTGACCAAAACGTGCTGGAAACGTTGCAATCGTGATCTACTAACCAAATGTAGGTACGATCGCCGATTTTTAACTTTCTCCGGCAAAGTTTGAAAAATCTAAATTTTTACAAGGCCATAGGGGCAAACTTCAAAAGTGACCAAAACGTGCTGGAAACGTTGCAATCGTGATCTACTAACCAAATGTAGGTCAATCGCCGATTTTCAACTTTCCCCGGCGAAATTTGAAAAATCGAAATTTTTACAAGGACATAGGGGCAAAATTCAAACGTGACCAAAACGTGCTGGAAACGTTGCAATCGTGATCTACTAACCAAATGTAGGTACGATCGCCGATTTTTAACTTTCTCCGGCAAAATTTGAAAAATCGAAATTTTTACAAGGCCATAGGGGCAAAATTCAAAAGTGACCAAAACGTGCTGGAAACGTTGCAATCGTGATCTACTAACCAAATGTAGGTACGATCGCCGATTTTTAACTTTCTCCGGCAAAATTTGAAAAATCGAAATTTTTACAAGGCCATAGGGGCAAAATTCAAAAGTGACCAAAACGTGCTGGAAACGTTGCAATCGTGATCTACTAACCAAATGTAGGTACGATCGCCGATTTTTAACTTTCCCCGGCAAAATTTGAAAAATCGAAATTTTTACAAGGCCATAGGGGCAAAATTCAAAAGTGACCCAAACGTGCTGGAAACGTTGCAATCGTGATCTACTAACCAAATGTAGGTACGATCGCCGATTTTTAACTTTCTCCGGCAAAATTTGAAAAATCGAAATTTTTACAAGGCCATAGGGGCAAAATTCAAAAGTGACCCAAACGTGCTGGAAACGTTGCAATCGTGATCTACTAACCAAATGTAGGTACGATCGCCGATTTTTAACTTTCTTTGGCAAAATTTGAAAAATTGAAATTTCTACAAGGCCATAGGGGCAAAATTCAAAAGTGACCAAAACGTGCTGGAAACGTTGCAATCGTGATCTACTAACCAAATGTAGGTCAATCGCCGATTTTCAACTTTCTCCAACAAAATTTGAAAAATCGAAATTTTTACAAGGCCATAGGGGCAAAATTCAAAAGTGACCAAAACGTGCTGGAAACGTTGCAATCGTGATCTACTAACCAAATGTAGGTACGATCGCCGATTTTTAACTTTCTCCGGCAAAATTTGAAAAATTGAAATTTTTACAAGGCCATAGGGGCAAAATTCAAAAGTGACCAAAACGTGCTGGAAACGTTGCAATCGTGATCTACTAACCAAATGTAGGTACGATCGCCGATTTTTAACTTTCTCCGGCAAAATTTGAAAAATCGAAATTTTTACAAGGCCATAGGGGCAAACTTCAAAAGTGACCAAAACGTGCTGGAAACGTTGTAATCGTGATCTACTAACCAAATGTAGGTCAATCGCCGATTTTCAACTTTCCCCGGCGAAATTTGAAAAATCGAAAGTTTTACAAGGCCATAGGGGCAAAATTCAAAAGTGACCAAAACGTGCTGGAAACGTTGCAATCGTGATCTACTAACCAAATGTAGGTACGATCGCCGATTTTTAACTTTCTCCGGCAAAATTTGAAAAATCGAAATTTTTACAAGGCCATAGGGGCAAAATTCAAAAGTGACCAAAACGTGCTGGAAACGTTGCAATCGTGATCTACTAACCAAATGTAGGTACGATCGCCGATTTTTAACTTTCTCCGGCAAAGTTTGAAAAATCTAAATTTTTACAAGGCCATAGGGGCAAACTTCAAAAGTGACCAAAACGTGCTGGAAACGTTGCAATCGTGATCTACTAACCAAATGTAGGTCAATCGCCGATTTTCAACTTTCCCCGGCGAAATTTGAAAAATCGAAATTTTTACAAGGACATAGGGGCAAAATTCAAACGTGACCAAAACGTGCTGGAAACGTTGCAATCGTGATCTACTAACCAAATGTAGGTACGATCGCCGATTTTTAACTTTCTCCGGCAAAATTTGAAAAATCGAAATTTTTACAAGGCCATAGGGGCAAAATTCAAAAGTGACCAAAACGTGCTGGAAACGTTGCAATCGTGATCTACTAACCAAATGTAGGTACGATCGCCGATTTTTAACTTTCTCCGGCAAAATTTGAAAAATCGAAATTTTTACAAGGCCATAGGGGCAAAATTCAAAAGTGACCAAAACGTGCTGGAAACGTTGCAATCGTGATCTACTAACCAAATGTAGGTACGATCGCCGATTTTTAACTTTCCCCGGCAAAATTTGAAAAATCGAAATTTTTACAAGGCCATAGGGGCAAAATTCAAAAGTGACCCAAACGTGCTGGAAACGTTGCAATCGTGATCTACTAACCAAATGTAGGTACGATCGCCGATTTTTCACTTTCTCCGGCAAAATTTGAAAAATCGAAATTTTTACAAGGCCATAGGGGCAAAATTCAAAAGTGACCCAAACGTGCTGGAAACGTTGCAATCGTGATCTACTAACCAAATGTAGGTACGATCGCCGATTTTTAACTTTCTTTGGCAAAATTTGAAAAATTGAAATTTCTACAAGGCCATAGGGGCAAAATTCAAAAGTGACCAAAACGTGCTGGAAACGTTGCAATCGTGATCTACTAACCAAATGTAGGTCAATCGCCGATTTTCAACTTTCTCCAACAAAATTTGAAAAATCGAAATTTTTACAAGGCCATAGGGGCAAAATTCAAAAGTGACCAAAACGTGCTGGAAACGTTGCAATCGTGATCTACTAACCAAATGTAGGTACGATCGCCGATTTTTAACTTTCTCCGGCAAAATTTGAAAAATTGAAATTTTTACAAGGCCATAGGGGCAAAATTCAAAAGTGACCAAAACGTGCTGGAAACGTTGCAATCGTGATCTACTAACCAAATGTAGGTACGATCGCCGATTTTTAACTTTCTCCGGGAAAGTTTGAAAAATCGAAATTTTTACAAGCGCATAGGGGCAAACTTCAAAAGCGACCAAAACGTGCTGGAAACGTTGCAATCGTGATCTACTAACCAAATATAGGTACGATCGCCGATTTTTAACTTTCTCCGGCAAAATTTGAAAAATCGAAAGTTTTACAAGGCCATAGGGGCAAAATTCAAAAGTGACCAAAACGTGCTGGAAACGTTGCAATCGTGATCTACTAACCAAATGTAGGTACGATCGCCGATTTTTAACTTTCTCCGGCAGAGTTTGAAAAATCGAAATTTTTACAAGGCCATAGGGGCAAAATTCAAAAGTGACCAAAACGTGCTGGAAACGTTGCAATCGTGATCTACTAACCAAATGTAGGTATGATCGCCGATTTTTAACTTTCTCCGGCAAAGTTTGAAAAATCGAAATTTTTACAAGGCCATAGGGGCAAAATTCAAAAGTGACCCAAACGTGCTGGAAACGTTGCAATCGTGGTCTACTAACCAAATGTAGGTACGATCGCCGATTTTTAACTTTCTCCGGCAAAGTTTGAAAAATCGAAATTTTTACAAGGCCATAGGGGCAAAATTCAAAAGTGACCAAAACGTGCTGGAAACGTTGCAATCGTGATCTACTAACCAAATGTAGGTCAATTGCCGATTTTTAACTTTCTCCGGCGAAATTTGAAAAATCGAAATTTTTACAAGGCCATAGGGGCAAAATTCAAAAGTGACCAAAACGTGCTGGAAACGTTGCAATCGTGATCTACTAACCAAATGTAGGTCAATTGCTGATTTTTAACTTTCTGCGGCAAAATTTGAAAAATCGAAATTTTTACAAGGCCATAGGGGCAAAATTCAAAAGTGACCAAAACGTGCTGGAAACGTTGCAATCGTGATCTACTAACCAAATGTAGGTACGATCGCCGATTTTTAACTTTCTCCGGCAAAATTTGAAAAATCGAAATTTTTACAAGGCCATAGGGGCAAAATTCAAAAGTGACCAAAACGTGCTGGAAACGTTGCAATCGTGATCTACTAACCAAATGTAGGTACGATCGCCGATTTTTAACTTTCTCCGGCAAAATTTGAAAAATCGAAATTTTTACAAGGCCATAGGGGCAAAATTCAAAAGTGACCAAAACGTGCTGGAAACGTTGCAATCGTGATCTACTAACCAAATGTAGGTACGATCGCCGATTTTTAACTTTCTCCGGCAAAATTTGAAAAATCGAAATTTTTACAAGGCCATAGGGGCAAAATTCAAAAGTGACCAAAACGTGCTGGAAACGTTGCAATCGTGATCTACTAACCAAATGTAGGTACGATCGCCGATTTTTAACTTTCTCCGGCAAATTTTGGAGCGCTCGTATTAAGGTTAGCGCCGGAGACGCCAGCTTTTAGAATCCCTCTGGGGCGTTTTATTCACATTTATCAACTCTGTTTAGAATACCAAATTTTTGTGTACTACTTCCCCACCGACGCAGCACCACAGTTTCTTTAGAAACTACTTCTTTTAAATGTAGGTACAATGGGTCTAGGGAATAGGACAACACATCTTCATAAAAATATCATAACCTGGCTGTGATTAAATCGTCGATTTCTCCTTATCAGACAAATCGAAAGGTCGGTCATTTTGCGTTTAAGCTGGCGTTTTTACTAAATACCCATTGAATTTCTATGATGAATTGTAAAATCGCTCTAAAGGTCAACGATTAGTCAAAATAATACACCAGAACGAAAAGAAAAAGAAAAAAGAAAAACCAAAGAAGGTTGCCGATGTCTGGATTTGAACCCGGGCTTTCCGATAGTCAGGGGATAGACGTACCTTTCGGCCAAGCCCACTATGAATAACTTTCCTAGAGTCCAGAGATGAAATGGACAGACACCGAACCGGAAAGCAATTCTTTCATAAATTAAATCGAAGACAAATCTATCGAACCGATCCAAGGTGAAACTCATTATATCAGGCCTTAATGATTGCGACTTAGTAGACAGTAGATTTAGTAGAGAGTGGCTAAATTGCGTAACAAGTTAATCGCCACGCATGACGTTAGTAAAAATGTCTTGGACAGAAGTGGTTACTAAAAATTAAATTACGATCAACTTGAACTACATGCTAAGCAAAAAGGGGGTTTAAATGGCAAAACGGCCGCTTCAAAATTCGGATAATTTCTTGTTTTTTTATTTGTCGTGTCCGTCGTGAGGCCCGGGTCGCGCTCGGCCAGAGCTGCAAGAATTTTTTTTTCATTTCGCCTGAACTGAGAGTTGATCGCGCGACCTAGGGATCTCAGATCAAAAGTTCAGTCCGTGCGCTTATCACTTGCACTACTCTGACATCAGGGAACTATGACAGATAATTTTCCAGTACTTAAAGCATGGCAGTCACGCATCCAGTTTGTCACCCAAACAAATATCCTTTGTGTTTACTCGAGAAAGGATCGACAAATTCCAGAAAATCGAAGAATTTATCTGATCTAAACTACGATATTACCATTAGGATATGGTAAGCGATTCCCAAGACCTTTGTTGCCTTTCAAATTCAGCTGTAAACAACACGAACCACGCACATGAAATGATGATGCAATCTTTACCTCTGAATCTGTTTCAGAAAGGATAAGACTGTTAGAATTGGACATATGGTCAAAGAAACCTCCAAAGTGACCATTCAACCTGTTGTTTACTTTGGGAATCATTGACATGACGGAATCTGATACGAAGGGAAATTCCCCAGGGACCAGATATGAAGTGGAGATGCGCCTGGGCAGACGCCCAAGCGCAAAACAATTCTTTCATAAATTAAATCGAAAAATTTATCGAACCGATTCAAGGACTTAAAACTGATTATATCAGGCCTTGGTGACAGTGATTATTTTTATTTGTAAGACAGTGGCCAAATTTTCTTCAAAAGTTACATCTGAACCGCAGACAGTGATGATGCAATCTTTATCTCAGCTGAAATCATTATGTTTTACGTAATAAATTAATTGTGACGCATCTCGCAACTAAACGTGTCTAGGACAGAAGTGTTTACTCAAAATTTTAAATAACAATCGATTTGAACTACATACACCTTATTCCAAAATGGCGACGACTTTGTTATTCCTTTGTGTCCATGTTAATTGGCCCTTGTTGCCTCGTTTTAAGCTAAAAATTCTATTGTATTCTGCAGATACGAACGAGGCAAAGAGGGCTAATTAACATGAATATAAAAGAATAATAAAATTGTCGCAATTTTGGAATAAGGCGTATTCTAAGGATAAAAGCGGTCCAAATGGCCAAAACGGCCGCTTCAAAATTCGGAGAATTTCTTGTTCTCTTAAAGGGGCTGTCAGCTTCCAGACCGCGCAGGCCTGGACACTAGTCAGTTCCGAAAAACGTTTACCTCAACCGAAATCAAAATTACGCGTCGTAGACATCGATAATGAATCCGCTTCAATCGTGCTGTGTTTCATTTGATCTTTGATGAAAACCTGTTCCTGAATATTATATTGGTCATCTTTTAAAATTATTTTATCATATTTAGCTAAAACGGATTGAATGAAGTATCCAGTAGAACATAGCCTGCGAACGCAGACGTATTTCCGGTTGTCGTTTCTCTCCACTCGAAAAGAAACGTCTGCGAGCTCGAGCGGCAAAACGATTTCTGTGACGCAAAATCTTTTGTTTGGTAGTGGACCAATCAGATTAAACGATAGGTGCACGCTCGAGTTACTCTCGCTCGAGCATACGCTCTTGCGTGTCTGGAATGTCCACGCCAGATTCTCAGTTAAGGCGTGTGAAATCATGAGTGAAACTCCGAAGAAGATTTCCCACGACGGCGTCTTGTGTTTGGCAAAAGCAGGGTTGACCTACGGTCTTTGGTTTTTCGTGCTACAAATGTTGATCTTTCTGTTTATGTCGACTCTGAAAAGCTGGCCATTTGTCGCACGCAGTGTTTATAATCACACGCAATGTTTAAAGGTGGACGAAATTAGCGGAGAAATCAGGCATGATTTCGGCGGTAATTTGCCCCTTCTTGTTAAAAGGATGGCGAAAGATGGCAGCCACACACCGGTGGCGAAAAAAAGCCTGAATTTTGGAAATCCCCGTGCGAGCGCTACTGGTTTGCATCGTTGCGAAACCAATAACTGAAACCACCAAGAACATCATAGCTTGCGAACGCAGACGTATTTCCGGTTGTCGCCTCTCACACTGGCAAAAACAACAGGAGGAAAGTACTATAACCGCAGTTACAGAGCGGAGCGAAACGATGACAGAGACACAGCCGTAATGACAGTGGATTTTAGCGCTCAATTTCTAGTGTTGCACAGCTCTCTAAGAACTTACAATACTAAAGAAAGGATAAAGAGACGAATAGTCGCAAAAGAAACACAACATCTTGCTACAAATAAAAAAGAAACAAATAACCGGACCCTCGGGCCTGGTAATGCACAAAGACTGCAAGATAAAGATTATTATATTACGCGGCTTAAATTCCTATCCTTTCAAAGGTAAGAAGAGAGAGGCTGTACTGTCACTGAACGCACTGAAACGAGCCAAACCAAAGCTAGCCAAAATGCTTCAGATTGCATGTAAAGGACCACAGTCGCTACACAGAAACAACAACGGTCAAAACAAACAGGCAATAAAACCCAGAAATGACCTTTGGTATCAAAATACGTAACATGCGACATTCAAGGACATGGCTGTTTCAATCACTATCATCATCGTGTTGCCCCACTTAAAACAAGCAAGAAGCTAAAACGGTCAATAGAACCGAGGTAAAAGTGGCAAACACGCAAACAGGAGTCGTGTAAGCCTTCCCCCGCAACCCTATTTTACCTTCGTGACTATCGTGCGCGCCTTAGTTCTGGATTTTTAAGAGCTAAACTGTGATTGGCTGAAGACTTTTACGTCACAGAAATCGTTTTGCAGCTCGAGCTCATTGCCTGATTTCATACCGTGAAGGACTAGGTACGAGTCTGTAAATTATGGGATTAGCAACTATTGATCCACATAGTCAGAAAGAGCACACCGAGATTCACAAAATCCCCAAGTTTGGTGTTAATCGGGCTAGTTTTGACTGAGATACAGGCATTTGAAAACGTAAAAAATTACAAAGAAATGTATGGAAATCCGGACAAATCAGGACTTTTGTCCGGATTTCCATACATTTCTTTGTAATTTTTCACGTTTTTAAATGCCTGTATCTCAGTCAAAACTAGCCCGATTAACACCAAACTTGGGGATTTTGTGAATCTCGGTGTGCTCTTTCTGACTATAATTTACAGACTCGCACCTAGTCCTTCACGGTATGAAATCAGGCAATAGACGTTACTTTTCGGGGGGAGAGAAACGACAACCGGAAATACGTCTGCGTTCGCAGGCTAAGTAGAACATGACAGATGAGGAAGGGGAAACGTGAAGGCGCCGGGCGGAAGAAATCGCCTACATTATTAAACGAAAACAACGAAGGAGATAAATCCAAAACACTGGAGAGCCAACCACCATTCTATATATTGGGAAAATCGGGTTTTCTCAAGCTGGAGAAAGATTCGAGCGGAGGGACCCTTTGGCAACGATTCGGTGTTCGCTTCATGGCTGCTCGGTTTAGAGCTCAGACGGAGGCAAGAAAATGAGTGAGTCAAAGTACAGAAAGTACCATCTCGTTCTGCAAGGCAAAGTATCTTATTGAAATCAGAGTGTTTTACCGCTAATTCTTCGATCCCTTCGACTTCGGACATGTCGTTTGTCAGACGTTTCGCCTTCCCTGGATATGTTCATTCGTAAATTATCCGTGGTATTAAAGACAATTAGTGCTCTGGTATAAATCACAATCTACAATAACAACGTAGACTTGCATTTACTTGAATTCAAGAGGTTTGAAGATTTGCCAACGGGCTTTTGCATTCGCACGCGTGCTGTTGTGATATGCAAATTAGCTGGGAAATGGTATCTTATGCACATCCGCATTAGCTGACTGTGTCCCTTTAAATGTTAAATCAAAAGTATATGGTCTCCTATTACTATCTCTACCCTACTGCGCATAAGGAAAGTTATTGTTCATGACCGTTTCTCTAAAAGAATTGTTTACATCCAACCATGGTAGAAACTGAGATCCTTATTTCATTTTCAAATTTTACTTGAACATGTCAAAAGAAAAGAAGCGCCGGTAAATTGGCCTAACAATAGGATATTTAACGGCCTGGGACGAGTTGCTCGAAGCATGGTTAGCGGCTAACCATTGGTTAAGTTGGATTAAAACCTATAGGTTGTCATGGTATTTAACCTCGGTTAGCGCTAACCATGCTTCGAGCAACTCGGCCCTGTCCTACATCGGAATACTGACCAACTTTATTCCATTGAGTTATTTATTACAGGTATAGCCCACACCGAGCATGGATACAATTAACATTGACGCATATTTTGTAGAACCATTCAAGCGCGGGAAATCCATTCCTCCTTATCACATTACGTTTAAGGTGGATCAATCTCGAAATACTCATTTTCGCTATGCTACCTGGTTGTTGAATTCGAAAGAGTGCGGTTAAGTAAATCTGGCTGCAAACCACCTTTCCAAAATTAGGTTTCCTTGTTAGAAATAACATGATACTCCTTAACACCACTGTCGGCGTTACACAGACGTCTCTCTTCCCGATTTTTCTGGGGGAGTAGGCGGATGTACACAGGCCACTGATTTAAAAAAAAAAATCAGAGTCAAATGAATAACAGCAAACCCTACTTAGCTTTTTACTGAAATAGTTATCTTTAATTTATTTACTTTTTTATGGATTTTTTAAATTTTTCCTTTATTTCATTTTTTATTTTCGATTTTTTCAGGTACGCACGTGCGTACAGGTAGCTACGCCCCTGCCAAGGTCATACGTTGTGAATGCAGAAGGAACAAGTTAGTATAGGTAATCACATGATTTCGAGTGCAATCTGGAATAAGTAACCACGAGTAAATTTTTCAAAGACTAACAAAATTGCACGATCCCGCAGGGCGAGTGCAATTTGGGGTTTTTGAAAAATTTACAAGTGCTTATTTATTCCGAATTGCACGAGAAAAATCATGTGATTACTTGTTAATATGTGTACAAAATTTCAGACAAACAGCAGACAGTTTGTTTTCATTTTGCCATGCGGGGTTAACACACTCCGCCTTCAAGAACCTGATTGATCCAAAAAATGACAAGCGGCTTGTTGACATGTTTTCAGAGTATAGACCAAAAAATATCCTCTGAGGAAAAAGAACTAGTGTTAAAATCAGGCCATCTTTGAAAATGCTGTTCGCTTTTAAAATCCCGAAATAGAGCAAACAGTGAAAAGTCCAGGCTTGCTTGTTTCAAGAGCTCAACTTTTTGCAGTTATTCGATTCCAAAGGAGAATCAACTTCTTAAAATAGCTTTTCTGGATGATCGCTGGGGTCCTCGGCATGGTTTTCGCATATCATTATGGGTTTGTTTTGCTATGGTTTTCAAGGTACCCGTCAGTCATTTTTAATTTCAACCCTTTGCACTAATTTCGTCTTTCTGCACTACAAAAATTTCAGTGTTTTGCACTGTTTGAGATTGACATGCTCTCTGCCAATCAGAATGCAGAAATTTTTGTATGTATATCATTACAGAAGTAACAGGCGTGACTTAATTAAAACAGCTGAAATGCCAAATCTGCAACAGCAACCAGAAACTCCTCAAACTAACACGATAAGACC
>OX419343.1:16761074-16793574 GCA_948470475.1 Galaxea fascicularis | reverse complement strand
GTGAAATTTATGTATATCAAAGTAATTAAAATTGACTTTGCAAGGTGTGTTAGATTCAGGGTCAAAATTAGATAAATGTGGAATATTACCAAATTATATCAGATATAGTCTGCAACACTGGCAAATCTTCTAGGATAGCATTTACACTATTGTTTGAGCACAAGCAGCTTAAATTGGAATTATAAGACAGCTTAACAAGTTCATTATCTTCAATTGAGTGAAATGGAAAAGTTGACTGGGTGCATGTCTGGCAGGTCCACTTAAGGCTACTGGACTTAAAGTACTTGTAATCAGCTAGAGTAAGGGAGGTGCAATTATAAAAAAAGTGATAATAAAAGTTTCACAAACTGCATTTCAATTTCCTCCCATTAATCCTAATTATCACAAATAGTGCATGAGTATCTACCAGTATCTAATCTTGAAGTCATTTAAACAACTTTCTTGCACTTAGCTTGGTTAGGCAGATGCTTCAGTAGTACTGGTTGATTCAGATGTTGATCGTCGTGGTTGCAGCTTTTCCAAATCCCCAACTGATGTGATATGTGACGCTGGGGTGCGCTCATTACACCTCAAATAAATAACTCCATAATATGCCCAGATAAACTTATAAATTATTTCTGGTCCTTGTGAAATTTGAGACAATTCTTGAACAACTTTCTTTTCGCTTCCGTTAGACTTTCTTGAATAAAGATATTGCTCTCACCGTAGTGCTCCAGGTCGATGTCACTAATATTATAGCTTTTCAACTTAGATCTAGCTTTGTAAAAAAGATCCCGAAGAATGAATGTTCTTTGAGTGTTGAATGTAAACAAGGATGTTTCGCGTGAATCAACTTATTAAAACTTCGTAATTCGAGTGTAGAATGTATGCTTATTCGAACGATGAAATCAAACACAAATGTTTTGCAAGGTTGATTGAATGAATTTGTAAAGTCCACATGGAAGATGATTTTGTCGAACATACATCGCAGTGTTTTGTCAGCAAAACTGCTCTCTCAGGCCTGGTTCAGATGCTGTACTTCAGCCGAGCCAAATCAAATTCAATGATAGGCCCACCTAAATTAATTAATCCAGGCTGAATTGATTCAGACGCTGAACTTTATTCGGCCAAAATTAATTCACTGAAGAAAATTAAGATTTGGTCAACAGTTTAGCATACAATTGTAAATATGGCGCACGCTGAGATCTGTAAACAAAAGCCTTTCTTCGGCTCAAAATGCTACTATCCATCCAAGACATCCATGGACAAGGGATTTTTTTCAGCCCACTTCAGTGACTGTTGATGACAGTCTGAGGTTAAAAAATTCTGGTCATGTGAAAACATTTTTTGCTGCTCTGTTTCCAAAATACTGATCATGTGATGTCTTTGTGCATGCTGTCATGTACAAACACAACAAGGATAGTGCATTTGGAAACAACTAAGGCCAGTGTGTAGATAAGTAAGATGCAAACACAACTTAATTGACGCCAGTCCTTTGTCAACAATGTACCCACACAAAGTCAGAAAAAAAGTCGCCCTTGTAATATATTAAGTATCCCATAGTACATATTGTGTTAGTACCCAGAGTGCATTGCTGTAATAAAGTTATGTTGGAGCAGCCATATGTTGTGTGTGTGCCTTGTGGTTATTCTTAGCCAAATTGAATTACAATATACTACAGCCCTGATGTTTTGACAAGGTCGAAAAAGTCGCCCTGATGTTTGAACAAGGTCAAAAAAAGTCACGCTCGCGTTTTTACAAGGTTTCACTGTTCTCTTGAAAAAAGAAATGTTAGGGATGTGTCCTTGGGCTGCTAGATGACTGTAAAATAAACAAGGGAACTAGTCATTGCATTGAATGTTGTGTGTCAGATATCCTACGCATTATCCTTCTGTCTGGTGGATGTTGAGCCAGATTATAAAAAGCCTGTGGACGAGAATTTTGTAGTCATTTGTTTACGGTTATGCGCAGTACTGCAAGTCGTCTATTTGGAAGTTCAATGCCTACCATTTCTTTAAGTGCCACATGTCAAAAAATGCGATGTTTGGTTGCATGTTGTGGTAGTGAAGTTCACATCGAATTGAAAGATGCCACAGACAACCATGAAGAGAAAAACGTTGAAGAAGATGACCCAGAATCAGATGAAACTGTATTATGATGTCGACCTTCCTTTGGCTTTAGGAGGAGTCGACAAATTGTATCATGCAGCATGTTGGTATGGATTAAAATGCTCTCAAGTGGTCAGTTGGCTCCAAAGTCCACCTGGTTACATCCTACACACCCGGGAGTCAAGGCACCTTTTATGAGTCCGAGTTGCAGAAAGTGATAGAAACGTCTCATAACTTGTTTCGCATTGAAAAAGTTTTAAAACATCAAGGAAAAGGGGCGAACAAAGAAGTGCTGGTGCCTTGGAAGGGTTGGCCTAAGAATTACGACAACTGAGGTCCGTACAACCAACTGATAGCCTTGCAAAAACAGACAAGACTCGAGAATACAACCTTTACGTGACACTTCCCAGTAACGCTTGTAGCAATTTATTTCTAAACATTTCTCAGTCCTCTTACCTCAACACATCCATTTGAAAGATCAAGAAGATCAGGAAGTGGGACTACACCATATCATGTATCCACTATTCACACGTCTTGGTCTAACGCTCTGATGACTTCAATCAGTTCACCTTACCCGATGGTGGGTATTGAACAGCCCAGCATGTTATGGAGGGAATATCGTACGAATGACACAGCGCTGCTGCAGCGCTGCAACAGTTCAATTTTTTGGTTGCACAGCGTTTAAGTGTCACTAAAGAAGTGCTCGTGAGTCACTCAAGCAGCCAACCCAAAATATTGTGCACTGCGAAAGCGCTGCAAATTTTTGCATCGGTAAAGCAGCGCTGCAAGCCACTGCTTAAAAGCTGCAATGATGATCAAATGTAAACATCTGAAAACATGCAAACTGGAACCTTTTTCTGGCGATGTTAAAGGTTGCAATATCGCTGCACAACGCTGCAGATCTACCTGCCCATACTAGGAAATGTAGCGTAAGTAAGATCAGGGATAAATTGAAACCAAAAGGCTTTCAAAAAGCAAAATAACTCACTAGAAATACCTTTTAAAACAATTTATTACCTTGACCATCAAAATGACGAACAATCGCTGATGGTATATGTGTTTTGTACGGCTGTCGACCGCCTGTTCGTGAAAACCTTTAATGGTTTGTGCCTCAATCAGGGCTTCAAATCCACAGAAGGATGAAGACTCAGTTACTGAATTTGGTCTCACACGTTTTATGGTCATTTCGAAGTTGGCGTAGAAACATATCCTCGAATTTTGACGGGACCCGTACATAACACGAAAACCTACACTGTAAGTGTAACACGAACCGAACCGACACGTCACGAACCCACGAGCAAGACCTAAGAATGCGATGTGAAACGTTTTGCGCGGACCAGACAAACCGGGCTCTAGTGCTGGCAACACAACACGCCTCATTATTAAATAAATGCCGTTTCAAGCACCCTTTCCGCTACGATGTTAAGATTGCTTTACAGTCTTAAGATGGTTTAAAATCCTTATTAATAAAACCAAATCTAGTTATTGTAGCTACAAGAGGTAGATAACAAAATCTTTCACCCCATTGGCCCAGCATGACTGTAATTGAGACCTTAAAATACCTTGTGACCCCAGGCGAGGCAGTTTCACTTTGCGCGCTCAAATTTGAATTAACCGAGCAAGATTCGTCGATCTACAGGATCAACCGTTCCGGCCAGTACGTTTCTATTAAACTGTGTTTCTGAAGCTTCGATTGTGAGTAACTATGTCTACGCAACTTCTTGTAAATGAGCAACCGGACAAGGCAAAAAGTTCCCAAAATATGCCATTGTTTACTGGATAGAGACGAACGAGTTGAATGTCATGCCGCTTTCAAGAATTCGCAAAGACAAGAGGGAACAGGGCGCTTCAACTACCTTAAAAGCTGAAAGACAAGACTGGGAAACTAAAATAGTGAAAATCGGTGGTGAGTAGAAATATGTAAATTTTGTATTCTACAATATTACAAAAGGTGGGAACCGTTTTGCTGGAGACAGAGTTATTTGTATACTTCATATCCAGTGTCTACACGAATAATATCCCAAAAACCATTCCGAGTCTTAGAGCGCTAAGCAGTATGTACCTGCAAGTTTCTTTTTTGAGCCAAATGCGCGAGATTTTATCCCCGGAGTGCAAGGGGAATGCCTGAAAATGTCTGAACATGACCGAACAAGTTCCGAAGATAACCGAGGATAGTGGACGAATCCAAAGACAATTGGTTACCTACTTTTTCGATGACGAGACTTTGGCCAAGTCAGTTCCTTCGCAAGAAAGCCGCGCAAAGGGCAAAAATGTGCTGGACCAGAAGATCGTCCATGCCATAATTGGTAAGATATCAGTCATTTAATAATAAGGATAACGAAAAGTTAATTGTCAGCTACAAGAACAAAAAAATAGTGACTGTTCAAAGCACTCTATAAAACTCGGTGGCCTAAACATGGTTTCTGTTGGGTGACAAGATTGCTTATAAGTTGTATAATTTCTTTACTGCGTTCAAATTCACAGTAGAATTTTTGCTTTTTTTGTCGAACAATTTAATATATATATTTCAGGTATTTTTATTTATTCCTGATTTCTTTTATATGTTTTTAGTGTATACTAAGAAGTGCCATTCCTTGTGGGTCAAGGAAAATAAAGTGAACAGGGAGGCAAGGTTTGATTGGGGGCGAACTATTAGGAATAAATGCACAACTGCAGGAAGGCGACTGCAATGAAAGTTAAAAAACGAATGAACCTCTTCTGTGTGTATTATCTTATACACCGTCTTCAAGGAAACATTGTCATGTTTTCTTGGCAATTTTCGCGCCTTGTACTATAAAAGATAGTAAGCATCTTAGTTTCCCATGTGTATTAAAAAGTCATCATGAAGGTTTCAGATTATATATATTTTGAGTTTTTTCCTACTTGTCAAACTTTTGCTTATGGACACTATGTATTGTTAAATAATGTATAATTGCAAAACACGTGATAAGTGAGACGTTTTCAAGTTGTGTAGTCGAGTCCTGTGTATCGATGAAAGTTTAAATATTCACATTAAAGGTTGGAAGTCAGTTTAGTCTGCTGTTTACTCGTTGTAGAGTACTAGTTATGTTAGTCGTAAATGGTTTCGTGAGCCAGCTCGTGACGATTGCATGACCGAACGAACGGCATTCGATGAAGAACCACGCAAAGAACGAGAACCACAGGTAAGCGAGCTGATATGACCTATATGCCCCTTAGGCTGATGACAGATGTTCCTGTTGATTGAATCACAATCACGCACATCAAATATTCCTTGCAGCGCGAAAGCAGCGCTGCATAACTCTGCATAAACACTGTTATTCGACCATACGTCTCCCGTGTGGCTATTCAGCTGCATCTTTCTTGCAGCGTTCCTGCAGCGCTCACCATCGCTAACGCAGCACTCACGCAGTCATTTTTTGGCACTACTGCAGCGCAACGAAAACAGCGTTCCTGTAACCTTTACGCAATGCTCGTTCCAGCGCTTATGAGTCCCTCAAGCAGCGCCGTGTAAACATATTCCGTTTCGTACGGGATATATCCTACAGTGTCTGAACAATGATGTCTCACTGTCTAAACCCGAAATAAAAGTGAATGAAGAATGGAATGTAACTCTGAACTCTCTGGATGAAGGGATTATGATTACAGTGTCAACTGCTTGTGCACTTGGGTGGATAACGGACGAACATAACGTTATGCCTGGAATTCAATCGAACAAAGATATCTCCCATTACCCCAATACATAAATTTGGTCATGATTGGTGTGTTATACCACCTCTGACCTCCATCACATTTCCTGGCATTTTTGTCATTCCTTTCTTGTTGTCTCTCTGCCCGTGTACAACCTTGGCAAGTGAGTGACAAGTACTTACTTCTCTTACATGAAATCAACACTTTTCAAAGAGAAAGAACATTGTCTACCTACCATTGCGCACAAACGTATTTCAAACTGTTGAAATCTACTAAACAGGTGGCTGTGGTTAACGGCTATCAATTCTAGACTGTATCGTCAACGCAGTAGTACTCTTTCATTGTCGAGCATCATGACAAACAGTTTTTACATGGTGTTGATCAGTAAGGCAAGCCTGGATCAGTATCCCGAAAACAAGCCGGCCGAGTTTAAGATGGAATTGCCATCCCAGCTGCACCTAAGTGAAGATTGGGAAGTGGCCATGACCCGCATCATCTACCCATACACATGGCAAAATGTGAGAAACCACCAGCTCTATTACACTTTGCTTTGTAAGATGGCTGGATCCTTGGCCATAATCCATCCCCCTACCAAACGGTCAAAGATGTAATTGATGGTATGTTGACAGGACTTTGTAACGCTTTAAAGAACATTTTTCTCAAAAGTGAACAGCCGATTACAAGTTTAGGAGGAAACGAATGCTTTTACATTCACAAAAAAACTCAACAATACTTGAGGTTGAGGTTGCCCAATGCTTGGTATGACTCTGCCCAAGTCGTTAGCCTCCACCTTGGAGTACTTAAATCTTAAGTTTCCTACTTTGTACCAAATTCAGAGCTCCGCTCTTGTCAAATTCCATTGTCGAATTCCATTATCAAACAGTTTACCATCAAGATCAACAAAACGTTAGTGACAGAACAGTCAGACGCTCAAGATTATAATGCTTCCATCAAGACATTATTGAACTTTACGGAACAGGCTAAGAAATTGCACCTTACCAAAGCTCTACAAAGACACTGCCGGTCACATGGATGAAGTGGACAATACAGCAGACAGTAACGAGGGTCTGGTAAAAAGAGCAGCATTTGCCAACAACGGAGCAGAAGTGGGGTTGGTTGGAGTATCACTTTGCAACGTGTTTACCACTGACAAGTTACTCCTGGATGGTTTGGAAATCAAAGTCGAGGTGGATCTAAACAGTGACGCCTTTGTGCTCAAGGGGGGTGAGACTCGCAGCAACTGCAAACTAAAGATTGTGTCAAGCACTCTCCATGTATACACAGTGTGTGTAGCAGACAGTATGAAACTAGAACATAAAGAGATCATGAAAGGCCAAGAGGGAAGCAGTGACCTACCAGCCATTATACATTAACCAGAACTCCCGCGCATTCCAAAATCATCCCTCAAGGGGTGTTACATCATACAGAGATGGACCTATTCCATGGGCTGATTCCCCCAGTGCATCATTTTTGGAATGATGTGAAATGATGCCTATAACTGCAATCTAGGAAGAAATCCTTTCAACTTTATGTTGTTTCGTCTGCAAGAACATTCGCCTGACTGTCAGATAGATGATGAAATCTAAAATGGGGACAATGTTCACTCGTTCGATGGCCTCCTGGTAGGGCAGTCCTGAACATATTATAGACATTGGCTTGGGTCGAGCACATCAAGAACTGCAGGTTTTACGTAGTCGCGAACCACGCACTCTTCTGCGACCTTTGATAGACATGGAGTAAGGGAGATAGGTCTGAGCTGTTTCTTCAAGTCTTCATCGGCTTCACCTTTGTAAAGGGGATACGCCCGCGAACTTCCAGATCTTCGGAAGAGATTGTTCTTTCAAAGAGAGATTGATAATTCTGCTGATTGGGAAGGACAGAAGTTCAGCATACTCCTTGAGCATCCAGTTTGGTATCTTGTCTGGACCACAGGCCTTAGAAGGGTTTAACGCAGCCAATAACTTAAAAATACGGGTTTCCGAAACCTCCGGAAGCTCAGGCGAGTCCTCTTTGATGCGAAGTTTGGTCAGCGGTTGGGGCAAGCGATATTCTTCAAGAGGTTCAAGAAAGAAGAAATGCCCTATTCTACTCTAGATGTGACAGGCAGGAAAAAGATCAATGGTTACAACACCCTGTTCTCAGGTAGTGGAGAGGTGGATTGCAGTCTGTTCTTGACATTGATAGACAGGTTTTAGAGAACGGTTATGGCTTGTTCCCTTTGATTTGACGCCAGCAGCAATCTCAACCATTTGACACCCAATCTAACTGGCAACGTCAACCTGTACCTGAAGTTTGGTACTCACACTGCTCTGGTTCTCAATTTAACTGTGTACCCCGAAATTTCAGAATCAGTTGGAAATTCATCGCAACAGGCTGTGGTCTGCAATTTGTCACAAGAACTATGGCAAGCCTGTCTTTGTGACCCTGTATTAGCACCACTGATTTGATGGTCATCAGATTGAATTCATTAATGTATGCATCTAACATGGCTGCCACCATTTTTAACTCAGCCAGTTTAATTTATAATTTTTTTAACACTCAGTAGTGCAATCTTGTCTGGAAAATACCACGATTTGTCAGCTATATACAAGGGTTTTAGTGGGAAGCAATCTTCTTTTGGTTTAATCGTCAACAGAAGAAATTAGAGCTGCATTGTTTGCCAATTCCAACTCGACTGCTCTATGTCTGGCAAAAAACATGGCGAGATCTGTTTATTTCTTCCATTCTCCCACCAAAACATTACAATCGCCATGGATATTGAGAGTCAACCTGATCCATGTAATCAGATTCCTAACTGTACTGGATTAAGTTAAGTCTTCAGCAAAGTCAACCAATTCAGGCAACCATAAGATCGGCTGCAAATTTAAATTTCCCGCCAAGCTCACTGATCACAAATATTTGAAAAGACAACAACTATTGGAACTCCGCTCATGGAATCCTGTTTCAAGGAATTTGTTTCTGTCCTTGAAGGACTTTGGCATTCTTTGGACTCGCTGTGTGCGTGCTGGCGCTACAGTAAAACAATGACCTTGTCGATACCAGTAAGATTTGGTTGAGAAATAGGGAGAACGACCCAAGTTTATTATTCTGATCAGAAATTACCATATTATCACAATGTAAACAGACCCAGTAATCTTGGGTCACTGGCTAACAATCTTATCGCTGTTCATTGGACAAGTTTAAAATCGGAAGGTGAACCAGCTTAGACTGTGTTCTTTAAATGCTCAATCGCCCAGGAACAAGGCAGCCGATTTTGTTTGTTATGCTATTTCATCTCGAGCTGATGTATTTGCAGTCACAGAAACGTGGTTTTCAAAGTGTTATGATGAAGCTCATCAAGCTGAAGCCACTCCCCTGGGATTCAAACTCTTTGACCATATCCGTGATGGTCGTATGGGCGGTGGAACTGCATTATTAGTCAGACTCTCTTCCTGCAACGAAGGTGGATGCTGGCAAGAAAACTTCTTTTGAATATTCTGAATGGATTGTGGATTGTGGCTCTCACAAACTTAAGACCCTGATTATTTACAGGATTCTGTATTCTATTAAACATCCAATCACAACAAGTACTTTCTTTGAGGAATTTACAAGCTACTTGGAACCAGTGATAATGTCATCAGAACTCTTATTAATTACTGGAGATTTCAACATTCACGTTGACGACCCTTGTGATAATAATCACGAGATGTGTGGACAGTCTATTGCCAACCGACCCTATTGCTGACTGTCTATTCTCTGATCACTTTGCGGTGATCAGTGATTTGATAGTCAAGAAACCATTGCTTACTGTCAAGCAGATATCATAATTATGGGAAAATCAAGAGCATTGACACTGAATCGTTTACAAACAACCTGCAAAAGTCAGCTCTATGCCAACACAGTCCTGATAGCCTTAACGAGCTGGGTTACCTTATACAACACAACATTGTCTAATACTCTTGATGCACACGCTCCTGTTATCACCAAGACCATCAAATCACTGCCACTTGTTCCATGGTACAGTGCGGAGATTAAAGAAGTGAGAAGAGAGAGATGGAAAGCAAAGGAAATGGCGCCATACCCGATGTGGCTCTGATTTGTTAACTTTCAAACTGAAGAAGAACTATGCTACCAAACTTATGAACAAATCACATTTATAAAAGCTTTACTGGCGAAAATAGTTCTCACCAGAGAAAGCTGTTTGCTGTTGCAAAGACACTGCTGAATCACACCAATGAAGTACCCTATCCATCATTTAAAGACAAACTAACATTTGCAAATGAGATGGGTAACTACTTTATAGAGAAGATAGACAACATTTAAACTTAACTTGACAACATGGCTTCTCAATTGCCTGTTCTTCCACCATCCAGCAACAGCTGCTCATGCCCACTCAGCATAATGGACCGTTTTTCACAGCTGTCTGAAAATGATGTGTGCAATTTGATCGAAAACTCTGCGAAAAAGTCCTGCAGACTTGATCCAATGCCAACACCATTAGCTGTCAACTGCATTTGACTCACTTCTCCCTGTTATCACCAAGATCATTAACTTATCCCTGTCTACTGGCTATTTTTCTGGCGAATGGAAATGTGCTATTGTTAATCCTTTACTTAAGAAACCAGGCCTGGATCCCATATTAAAAAAACTATCGACCTCTCAGTAATCTAGCTACAGTATGTATCTAAACTTACAGAGAGGGCTGTAGATGAAGAAGTTCAACTTCACATGTAAACGAACAATAGAGACCTTAAGATACATGTACCCTGATTCCAGTGTACAGGTACGGGTACGGTGCCATGTTTGACCATATTTGGTAATGACTTCATCTCACTTTCCGGTAACCTAGAGCGGTTTAACCGGGGTAAGTGGCACTCTACCTGTGTTTACTTACAGGAAGCGAGGGAAGACGAAGTTACTTGCGATCGCTTGCGAGAAAGCAGAAATGAGCCAAAAGGTAAGTAAATTTGTACTGTATAATTTGTGATTGTACCAAGCTACGTCTAATTAACAAGAAACATTTACCGAAAAGCAGCTGATACAGTTGTTGGAAGTGACGAATGGCGGAGAAAGAAAATCTTTTAGTACATAAACAAACTTTTACCAGCCACTTCTGTGAACCTTAGAGCTTATCTAGCCAAAAAGGAAAAAGTAAGTTTTGAAAGGAAAATTTCTAGAAATAAAATTAATGTTAAGCTTACATTTACTTCCACAAGCAGCAGGACAATCGCGCTTGATTTCGAAATCGAGGAAATAGTTTTTATCCAATCTTTATAAAAAATAATACATTAACACTGTAAAAATACTCAGCCACAGCTGGTTCTATTCAAATCTTATCAATTTTGACCGAATAAAATCCTGAAGCAAAAGAGAGGAAAACATTGCAAAGGCCCTTTAAGTCCAGGTAACTTAAGTTAAACTTGCCACCACTTATCATGTGTATGGCTACCAGTAATTTACCCGTACCCATACACCGGAATCGCGGTATCTTAAGGTCTCTAATATCTATACTCTACTCCAGTCTGTGTACAGCACAGTACGGAAACTGCTCCTCTTAAAGTAATGAATGATATACTACTGAAAATGAAATCAAAGCATGTCACTCTACTAGTTATGTTGGATTTGAGCACAGCCTTTGACACTGTTACTCACAAGATTTTGCTTGAAAGGTTGCAGCACGACATTGGTATTTCCGGAGTGCCCCTGCAATGGTTTAAGTCATACTTGTCAAATAGAAGTCAAAGGATTGCAGTTCAGGGAACGTTATCTCGGAATTTTAATCTTGATTGTGGTGTTCCCCAAGGTTCCTGCCCCGGTCCATTGCTCTACGTCATCTGTGCATCAAAGTTGTTCAACATCATGGAACAACATCTTCCTGACACGCACTGCTACGCTGATGATTCTCAGTTATATTTAAGCTTTAGACCAGCTGATGGATTGTCATCCCAGACCAATGCCATTCATACAATAGAACGATGTACAGAGGACATACGGCACTGGATGGTTAGCCATCGTCTATTACTGAATGATGACAAGATGGAATTTCTGTCACAAGACTGTCTAGTAACTCTTATCCATGCGTTTGTCACAAGTCGACTAGACTATTGCAATAGTCTCATGTATGGCCTCCCGCAGTGTCAAATTTCAAAATTACAGAGAGTACAGAACGCTGCTGCTTACATTGCTCTTGACCTTAGTAAATTCTCCCATAATTATAACTCCTGCACTGTGACAACTTCACTGGCTGCCTGTCATAAAGCAAATTCAATTCAAGATCCTGCTTCTCACCTTCAAGGCTATTCAAGGACTCCCTCCTCCCTACATCAGTGAACTTATAACTGTCAAACCTAAGTCTACCTATGGTATCCGCGCAAACAACAGTACTCTGCTACTACCTCCTACACAGAAAATGCTACCTACGCTTGGTGCTCGCTCCTTTACTGCTGCTGCCCCTGCACTTAGGAACAAACTATCTCCTGACATTAGAAATGCTGCATCCTTAAATTGTTTTAAGAAATCAATCAAGACTTTTCAATTTAATGAATCATTTTAAATTTAATTTTTAATTTTTATATTGTTTTTAATTATATGTGAACCTTTTGTAAAGCGCTTTTGATCATATCTGGAAAGAGTGCATAGATAGAAATTTTAAATTTATTATTATTATATACTGATTCAAGCCATGTTCCCAAGTGACAAATTACCTGTCATCAACACCTACATGTACCCCGCCAGTCTCATTGCAAACACAGACCCTCACGACAAACCTGGAACACACTGGGTAGCCATGTACTTTGAATCACCACAAGAAAGTGGATTCTTTGACAGTTATGGATTTCCTCCTGAGACATACAACATGGATACTTAAGTTCTCAGGCAAACTACATACTACAATGACAAACCGCTGCAGGGACTAGACTCTGATGTTTGCGGAGACTATTGTTTCTTTTATTTACTTCATTGAGCACAAAATGTGGACATGAACACCATTCAATCTTGATTTAAGCGATATGATTCACAGTGGAATGATGCTCAAGTTGCAAAGAGTGTACACACTTATTTTCATTCGATGACCAAAATAAAAAATGAATCGTTTCTTCAAAGTGAACAGCAAGGTTGTAAGTCGTTTCAGTGTTGTCAGAAACAATCATTAAAATAATGTTGAAGAAAAGTTATGTATACATGTGGTCGAGGTCTATTGAAACAAAAAGGTCTCTTACGAGTCTTTAGAAATCCAACTGAGTTTCCCTGCAAGAACATGTCTTGATTCAAGTGCCTTAGCAGTATCATCATAGCCGGCCCGAGTCAGTGTAGAAAAACAACCTTTATGCTGCAACTACTTCAACATGCAGTTTGTTTATTTTAATGCCTCATTCACAAGATAGTGTATTGCTATGGAAATTGGTGGGATTCTTATAAGGACATGGGAAACCAAGTGACATTGATGGAGGGTGTTCCTGAAGATTTTTCCACTTAATTCCCATTGAACTGTCACCCAGGCATCACCATGTTAGACAACCTGATGAGAAACTGTAGCAGCAATGAACGGATCATTGCAATGTCACCTGCATTCATTTGACACAAAGCCTCTTTCCATCTGGAAAGTTTTCCCGCAGCATTTCTGTCAATGTCCACTACATTATTGCATTTAATAACCCTTGCGATACATTGGGTTTGCAGACATTGAAACAACAAGCCTTTGCAGGACAAGTTCCTTACGCATGGGAACGTTTTCAAGATGCCACTTTGCAACCCTGTGCTCATCTCATGCTGGATTTGCATGTGTGAACACCAGTTACTCTATGATCACGTAGCAACATATTGCCTTTGTCACAAACATATCCTGTAGTTTACTTCAACAAGGAAACGCATAAAACAAATGAACCATTGGCAATGGACTGCAGTTAACACGATGACTTCCAAAACTTCGCATCATGATATTATCTTTCTCTCTTCATATTGACCAGCACTCATGAATTAATGACAAGAACCAACTGATTATACTATCTATAGTATAATCAGTTGTGATTATACTATCTATAGTATAATCAGTTGGTTCATGTCATTTATGAGTAGGCTAGGTAGCAATTTTTTATGACATTAGGGTCCCTGCACAAGTTAGAACTGGGGGATCAGCAAATCTTGTATAAATCCTCCACCTTCTTGAGCTATGGTTTGCTCCTTTGTCTTGTACGAAATACTTGGTTCGACAAGATTAACAATGGTATGCCTATGTTTAATAAAGTTGTACTTCACTTCCTTACAGACTGGCATGTTTCCATGAAGCACAATGAAAACAACCTGCACTAATGCGTGGGCAACAAGTAAGAGTTGAAGGCAAGGTAGATTGTTCTTTAACTCATTTTATGGCCTTGTCTCAAGTAGTAAAGATAGCAGGCACCAGTATCTCAGTCTATTAGCAATTATAGCAAGCCCCACTTAAGGTTACCATATTATACCTTTACACATGTCTTCCCTTCAACTGATGTAGCACATCTGCTTTAAACTGTAGATATCTACACTGTAAATCTCCTTATCAGATTAAATTTGAGTTCATGATGTTACCTTAGCTGGTTGGAGAAATCATCTTCTACAGTGTCATCATCCCAGTTATCTTCCCAAACATGCATATCCGCCTGGTCTTCATCCACTGCTGTCCACTCTAAAAACAGCACAATGTAAGAAGTCTGAAAGTCTCTCTAAATCTTTCCTGCAGAAAGTGCTGAACTACAGCATAATATCTTGGAAGTACCAAAAATACCAGTAAATAAACAAGATGCAGTTGGGGGGGGAGGGGGGGGGGAACGGAAGAGGATTGTAACATCAGTGGAAGGGTATACATCAGTGGATAGGGTTGTTTGCTGAAGTAGGAAGTCAAGTGAGGTCTGTCAATTTCTTCAGTGTAAATGACCCAAGAAACCTGTACATTAGTTTGTGTTTTGTGGGAGCACATCTTTTTTCAGGCACGCCTCTTGATAAAGAAATGTTTTCTGTAAAATTATGCAATATCCACCAGCGCCATATGCATTAATGTAAATTACTTTGTTGTCTGGAACTTTGGCACACGTAAGTAATTTGAACTGATGGAATACAGATATGCAAATTTGTATACAGACTATAAGATCCACACCAAAACCTCATCAGGGGCACCCAACAAGCAAATTAAGCAAAAAAAAAAACCTTTAAGGGATATTTCTAGGCCTCTTGTAATGTTTAAAGACTGTTTAAAGAGTTGTTTTAATCAGCGAGAAAAATCTGATCTGTTTGGATTTCTTACATGTAGCTGAAAATTGAAGTGCCCAAAAATTTTAGGGAATGAAATCTTCATTTCAGAAATGGCTAGCTGAATGTTACCTTCGAAGAACTTCTCTGCAAACTATTTGCTTACCTGAAAATGCTAGGCGACCTTGTAAAGAGCCAAAAATTGCCACAATATCCCTTCCAAAAATCTAAGACTATTTTCCTCTGCATAATTCTCTGGTTGCAAATCTTTTTGGTGATATTTTAGTTAAGAAATCATTAGCTTTGTGGCAATGCATTATCTGAAAGTCTTAGAATGGGTAGACTCTGCTGAACAGTTATTTTCTCCCAAACAGATATTTTCATTTCTTGTTGGGTGCCCCTGCTTCATGGCATGACTACGTCATCCATGAGCTAAAAATCCCTGGACTATGTCTGTAAACTGCGCGACACAAGATGTGTCCTGGATTTCATGTTCTAAAAGCACTCAAGTTCCACTTAAATTTGAAATAGTTGAGCAACACCAACTTTAATTGGCTTTGCCAAAAAAAAGGAACCAACTTTGATTTGAAGATGTGAAGTTAAAATTTGCAACTCCAATTCTATTCAGGACTGAGACAACAGATCACCTCAGAATCTGATAAGAAGGACAATAAGGGAAATTCCCCAGAGAGCAGATATGAACGGGAGATACGTCTGGGCAGACACTGAACCAAAAAGCAATTCTTTCATAAATTAAATCGAAAAAACCTATCGAATCAATCCACGGATGTGAAACTGATTATATCAGGCCTTAATGATTGCGATGTAGTTGATTTGTAAGGCAATGGCCAATTTCTCTTAAAAAATTACATCTGAACCATGGACTTGAAATGATGGTGTAGTCTGTGCACAGTCATCTCAGCTGAAATCATTTTGTCTCATGTAACAAGTTAATCGTCAAGCATCACACTACTAAAAGTCTCTTGGACAGAAGTGTTTACTCAAAGTTAAATTACGATCAACTTGAACTACTTTCTAAGCACAAACCAGCTGTTTTCAAATTCGGTGAATTTATTGTTTATTCATTTAAGTCTCCTCCTGTCCCTCCACCAGTAAGTACTGCTTTGTCTCCATAGTCTTCTTGGCCCAGTGTTTGTAAGTTTCAGAGGGTGGTACAGAGGCATAGGTTTTTTGATCTGCTGATGTTGTTTACGTGTTCAGTGTTCATGGCATCCATCGGTAGAGTAGGTACAGAAATGAACATGTAATGCAGATCGTTTTTCGTTCAATCCTTTAAGTGTATATGTTGTGGTTCAATTTTATCCCTTTGTTTCTGGCTATGGTAATGTAAGATAATGTATGATAATTAAAAAAATGTAAAAAAATTTAAACCAAGGATAAAATTGAACCACAACATATATAACATAAAATATTTTATTGGGTTATTAGGAAGACCTTTCAAATGATGAAGAATGGCATTTATTTTATTGTAATAGCATTTTTGGTTGCTGAGTTATTCAAGATTTTGGATTATGCATATTAGAGGACTTGTGACATCATAAGGCAGACACAAAATGAAGTAAAATCACAAAATATGGAATATCTGTGCAAATACTAAGTCTACAGGGTTGGTGTCAAGGCTCAAGACTAACGATAGCCAGCTAGCCACAGACTCGTAAAAATTCCGTTTTGGCTAGTAGGTTTTGCGCTTCACTGGCCATTTTGGCCAGTGAAAATGTTAGCACAAAACATGTACACTAGTCCCTGGGCTAGTAAGCTGAAAAGTTAGTCTCGAGCCCTGGATGTGCTACTGGAACTACACACTCAGACATTGTGATAGCGGTTATGATATGTCACCATAGCAACATACTCATTACCAGAACTCTACCTTCCCAAAATGAAAAATGCCTTATTTGTTGCTCCAGAGTCTGACAGACTTTCTTATAGTTGCGCTGTGTAAGGCCCATATTTGCTCACACCCACTGAATGAACATGAAGAGAAAATAGCTCTTCTTGGGAAGGGAAACTCTGATCAATTTTATCCTTTGGATGGAGAGGCCCTGGATCCCATTGTGTTGGCATGGAAATGTCTCAGTGGACCATATCATGGAACTTTGAAATGAGCAGGGCTGTCATTAAGGGCTGGGGACCGGGGATTTTCCCCTCGTATTTTGAGGTATATTCCCGGCTACTTTGATATAAAACCAGCCTGTTGACTTCACTACAGCAACTTGAATCCCTGGCTATTCTTTTGTATGTCCCCACCTACTTTAAAAATTAGTGATAGCCCTGAACGAGTGTAACAACTGCAAAAGGTTTTAGCTCTATACAGAAAAAGTCTTCAGAGATATTCCATATTTTGTGATTTTACTTCATTTGTGTCTCCCTTCTGACATCACAGGTCCTCTAATTTGCACAAAACCAAAATCTTGAATAACCCAGCAACCAAGAATGCTATTACAATAAAATAAACACCATTCTTCATTTTGAAAGCTATTCCTAATAAGCTACATGTAATAAAATGTTTCATGTCATAAGCACTGTCTTTAAACAAAATAGACCTTTACAGTTATGTTCAAGTTCACACTGCAACCAGGTGGACAATCAGACATGGTTTGATGCTACTTAAAGAGAAGATTTTAAAGGCTGTAGATTACGATTTCCAGCATATTTAGATGAGTGCCTTGTTTTTTTGTTCCAGCAATGTCCATAGTCAACATTTGAGTGATAGTTGCTGTCACTTGTTATGATCCCTTTTTTCCTGAAATCTGCACCTTGTCAGAGTTTGTGTTGGTATTTGTTTGTAGAGCCAAAGCTTAAAAAGCAGATAAGCAGTGACTTTCGTTGATAAAGGATAGAGCAAATCGAAGCAGTCTTTGTTATAAAAAATAAACAGCCTATTCACCTAAAGTACCATAATTTCCAGCTGATTACCCATGGGTAATGTGTTAATATCTGAGCAAACAACTGTTGCTGCAGGTAATGGGGAGATGCAGGTTATGTGATAAAATCTTCCAGTACTGATAAAGTATTTGAAGTTACCAGTACTGGTAATTACATGTATGATAAGATCGATCATTAAATACACCTTCTACAAATCTGCGGTTTGCCTCATTTGTTTACATTTTGAACTGGAACAATGTTACAATATACTGGAACCCAGATGTCAGTTATTATACACACACTTTCCTACTAATATTACCTGGTCAGTTTTTGCATTGCGCTTTTGCTTTAGACATTAAGGATGATGAAAGCCAATTTAAATTGAATAGAACATAAAAGCAAAACAAAAAGATCTCTCATATTTGAGCTTTGATAATTAGCTTCAATTGGGTTTGTGTTTCAGTGTTTGAAATGAATTTCATTGACCGTGAAAAAGCTGCACGATAAACATGATGCTGTCACGAGTTGAACAAACACACAGATTCCTCATATTTGAGACAGAACAATTTGCTTTGGCATTTTGTCAACCATTCTCACCTACATGCGTTTTACCTTTTGTCTAGAGACTGCACAAAAGCTGACTGAAAACATGACACCGACAGGAATTGAACCAACAGATCTCTGATATTTGAACTTCGATAATCAATTATTTTACTTTCGGTATCTTTGTCAGCTGTTTTTAATAATTGAAATAAATTCTCACCTACATGTGTTTGAGCTTTTCCATTTTTTTTTCATAAAGACCACAAAAAAGCTGCAAAAAACATGATATTGATACAAGTGGATTTCATGTCACCAGATAATTAGTTGCTCCTGACAAAAAAAAGTTTGTCAGCACGCATGTAACCAAAACATTGATGGTGACAAATATAACCCAAGGACATGTGGCGCATCAGTGAAAACTATCCAGTTGACGATATCTTGAGCTAAAGAGTATTTTCCCGTTTTAAGCAACGTTTTAGGCCTACTAGAACCCAATATATACATTTTTTGGAGAAATTGCCAACACTGAGCACTTTAAGAGTGGGACAAGCATTCATTGCACATCAGTAGAATATTGAAAACAATGGGTGTGAAAATTTACTGATTGCAATACCCACCCTCGTCCATGTTATAAAAAGGTAATTGACTGAATAAGAATAATTTTAAACCTCCATCATTTGCAGTTAGTGTATCCACGAGTCAGTCACGCATTTATTAAGCGGCCGTCGCTTAGCGACGTGCCGCTTCTAGTAATACCCGTTTTTTTTTTTTTTTTTTTATTTGTCGTGTCCGTCGTGAGGCCCGGGTCCCTCTCGGCCGGAGCTGCAAGAATTTTTTTTCGCCTGCACTGAGATTCGATCGCGCGACCTCGGGATCTCTGATCAAAAGTTCACCCTGCGCGCTTATCACTTGCGCCACTCAGACATTGGTCAACTAAAATGGTTAATTTTACAGTACATAATGCATGGCAGTCACGCATCCGGTTTTTCACGCAAACAAATATCCTTTGTGTTTACTCGAGAAAGGGGATTGACAAATTCCAGAAAATCCAAGAATTTTTCTGATGTAAAGTACGATATTATCATGAGGATATGCTAAGCGATTGCCAAGACCTTTGTTGGCTCTCAACTTCAGCTGTATACAACACAAACCACGCACTTGAAGTGATGATGCAATCTTTACCTTACTCTGGTTAGCGGGGAAATTCCCCAGAGGTTTGGGCAAACACCGAACCGCAAAGTAATTCTTTCATATCGAAAAAAAATCTATGGAACCTATCCACGGACTTAAAATGAATTATATCGGGCCTTTGTGATCGTCATGTAGTTGATCTGTAACACAACGGCCAAATCCTCTTCGAGAATTACACCCGAACCGAGTACTTGAAATGATCTGAAATGATGGTGCAATATTCGTGTCACGTAACAAGTTGCTAGTCACGCAAAGCCGACAGCCACAGAGCGCGTCGTATGGCCTGCGTAAAATGCAGCTTGATTTTAAGAAAAATATAAACGTCTAGGGAATCGTTCAACACATCTTGATGAAAACATCATGACCTGGATGTGATTAAATCGTCGATTTCCCCGACTTATCAAAGAAATCGAAAGGCCGGTCATTTGGTGTTTCGGCAGTTTGTTTCTACTAAATACCCATTGAATCTCCATGTGTAAAACTGAAAAATCGCCCTTAAGCTCAACGATTAGTCAAATTAATACTTTAAAAAAAAAAGCACAACAAAAAGAAAAAAAAATGAAAAACCAAAGGAGGTTGCCGTTGCCAGGAATTGAACCCGGGCCTTCCTGATCGTTAGGGGATAGCCGTACCTTTCGGCCAAGCCCACTGTGAATAACTAATGAGGGGAAAATTTATTTTCTATAACCTTTCGGCTCACGCACTTGTTCAGAAAAGATAGGACTTTTTCCCAGAGTCCACAGATGAAATGGACAGACACCGAACTGTAAAGCAATTCTTTCATAAATTAAACCGAAGAAAAATCTATCGAACCGATCCAAGGTAAAACTGATTAAGTCAGGCCTTAATGATTGTGATTTAGTTCATTTGTAAGACGGTGGCCAAATTACCTGACAAGTTAATCATCACGCATCACGCTACTAAAAGTGTCTTGGACAGAAGTGTCTACTTAATATTAATTTACGATCGACTTAAACTCCATTCTAAGCACAAAGGCGGTCCAAATGGTAAAAAAGGCCGCTTGAAAATTCTGAGAATTTCTTGTTTTTTTTATTTTTCGTGTCCGCCGTGAGGTCCGTGCCCCGCTCGGTTAGAGCTGCAAGAATTATTTTTTTTTGTACTACCTCCACTGAGATTCGAACCCGCGACCTTGGAATCTCAAATCAAAAGTTCTCCGCGTGCGCTTATCACTTGCGCCACTCAGGCATCGGTCGACTACACGTGTTAATTTTACAGTACACAAGGCATGGCAGCCACGCATCTGGTTTGTCACGCAAACAAATATCCTTTGTGTTTACTCGAGAAAGGGGATTGACAAATTCCAGAAAATCCAAGAATTTATCTGATCTAAACTACGATATTGTCATAAGGATATGCTGAACGATTCCCAAGACCTTTGTTGCCTTTCAACTTCAGCTGTAAACAACACGAACCACGCACTTCAAATGATGATGCAATCTTTACCTTACTCTGGTTAGTGGGGAAATTCTCTTTCATATCGAAAAAAAAAATCTATGGAACCTATCCACGGACTTAAAATGAATTATATCGGGCCTTTGTGATTGTCATGTAGTTGATTTGTAACACAACGGCCAAATCCTCTTCGAGAATTACACCCGAACCGAGTACTAGAAATGATCTGAAATGATGGTGCAATATTCGTGTCACGTAACAAGTTGATAGTCACGCAAAGCCGACAGCCACAGAGCGCGTCGTATGGCCTGCTTAAAATGCAGCTTGATTTTAAGAAAAATATAAACGTCTAGAGCATCGTTCAACACATCTTGATGAAAACATCATAACCTGGATGTGATTAAATCGCCGATTTCCCCGACTTATCAAAGAAATCGAAAGGCCGGTCATTTGGTGTTTCGGCAGTTTGTTTCTACTAAATACCCATTGAATCTCCATGTAAAATTGAAAAATCGCTCTTAAGCTCAACGATTAGTCAAACTAATACTTAAAAAAACAGCAGAACAAAAAGAAAAAGAAAAAAGAAAAACCAAAGAGGGTTGCCGTTGCTAGGAGTTGAACCCGGGACTTCCTGATCGGTAGGGGATAGACGTACCTTTCAGCCAAGCCCTCTATGAATATGTAATGAGGTGAAAATTACTGTTTATAACCATTCTGCTCACGCACTTGTTCAGAAAAGATAGGACTTTTTCCTAGAGTCCACAGATGAAATGGACAGACACCGAACCGTAAAGCAATTCTTTCATAAATTAAACCGAAGAAAAATCTATCGAACCTATCCAAGGTGAATTTGGATAAATCAGGCCCTCCTTAATGATTTAGTTTATTTGTAAGACGGTGGCCAAATTACGTAACAGGTTAATCGTCACGCATCACGCTACTAAAAGTGTCTTGGACAGAAGTGTCTACTTAAAACTAAATCACGATCGACTTGAACTCCATTCTAAGCATAAAGTCGGTCCAAATGGCCAAAACGGCCGCTTCAAAATTCGGCGAATTTCTTGTTATTATTAATGCCTGGTGTGAAACGTCTATGTCAAAGTTTTACATTTGAATATAAGCTGAAGGTTATCGCTTGTGTCAGTGAAATTGGTAATCGAACAGCAGCACTAGAGTTTGAAATCAACCAGTCCATGATCCATTACTGGCCAAAGAAAAAGGATGTCATGGCAAAACTACCAAAACGTCAACGCACTTGCTGTAATGGTATTGCAAAGTTTCCCGCATTGGAAAGAACCTTGAAAGAGTGGGTTGTCAGCCAAAGAGAAAGCAGCTGTGCAATCACTACTGTCATGATCCGACTCAAGGCAAGAGAGTTTGCCAAGCAGATGAATGTTGTGAATTTTGTTGGTGGTCTGAGCTGGTGTAGCCATTTCATGCACTGAAACCGACTGTCTGTGTGAGCAAAAACCACTGTGGGGCAGAAGCTGCCAGATGACTGGGAGCAGAAGGTCACAAACTTTCACCGGTTTGTTTCATGAAGAAAAGAGGAGCTTGGAATCCATGAAGATCATGTCTTCAACAGGGATGAAGTCCCTATGTCCTTTGATGCTCCTTATTCCAGAACTGTTGGTACAACTGGAGCTGAAACTGTTCCTGTGTCTACTACCAGGTCATGAAAAAATGGGCTTCACTGTTGTCCTTGCATGTTCAGAGGAAACTAAGGCCAATGGTCATCTTTAAACGCAAAACAATGCCAAAAGAAAATCTTCCGTATAGTGTGGTTGTCCACTGCCATAAGATAGGTTGGATGGACAGAGATGGAATGGGTGTTTGGGGTCAGAAAGTTTAGCATGCTAGACCAGTGTCCTTCTTTGGTAGAACCTCCCTACTTATCCTCAACAGCGCACATATCGATGAAGGCATTTGTAACACTTTCATAACTGAACACAAAACAACCAATGCAGTGATTCCTGGAGGCCTTACAAAGAAGCTGCAACCCTTAGACATTTCTGTCAACCGTTCATTCAAGAATCATGTTCGTGTTGAGTGGGAGAAATGGTTTTGCAAAGGCAGGCATTACAGGTGGCACCAACAATGACGCATCTGAAACATCTGACATCAGTGACCAGCAGATGGCATCTGCAAAAATTCTGGAACCTACATGTATACTTGACGCACACTTGATTGACTTACTTAATAGTGATACTGAGGATGAAGATTTTAATGGATTTCAATGAAGTCTATCAGCTTATGCTGTGTATTTCAAATTTGAAGGAACGTTTACAGTAATTTTCAATAATTCTACGTGTATTTTTTGAATTTCTTTTGTTCACTATATTTTTAAATAAAAACACTGAATTCATTTCAATCAAAACTTTCAGTTTGGTTTGTCATACTGTTTGTTGTCCCTCATTCCGCCCACCCGATCCATCATCCGATCCTATTTTTAAAACTCATCCCAGCTTTCTTTCAACAAATCAAGATGGCGCTGAAGGATCGATCACAACAACAAAATGTGGCTACAAATTCGCATTCTGTCAAGTATGAAATGTTCATAAATGCCTCTTCAACTAGGATAAGGTATGTCCTGGATTAGTAGAGTATTTTTTGAGGGTCCCCTATACTTTTTCCGTGAAACGTGATTGGGTCTATTTTTTTCTCGTGAAATGTGATTTAGGTTTTTTAAATTAAATTTGTGATTCGTGATTGCCCTTATTTGATTTTTGCGTGAACGTGAACGAATTTTGGGAATTAACCGTGACGTGTGAACAGTCTCAATATTTTTATGTGGATGCATTTTGCAAAGTGGACTGTAGAATTGGCAACAAAATGACATGAGAACATTCTTAGTATACAGATTTAGCTACGAAGAAGAAAAGCTTACTGGTATTAGCAGTAAGGTAATTTGTGGACTCTAGAGCATTTCTGAATGATTTTCTTTTGTATTCGAGGTGCAGGTTATCCACCAGTGCAGGTAATCTGCTGACTTTTTTTTTTCACTTGATACAAAAATAGGCTGGTGTGGGTAATCTGCTGTGCAGGTAAATGACCGGACAGTAGATGTGATGATCATCAAAGGTTTTAGACAAGTCCTTACCATCAACTAAGCTTGGCAATTAACGGGTACCTTTGAAAAAACAGTATCAACAGATTATTTGCCTTGTAAATCTAGTATGAATTTGCCTCTTAATATAGAATGTGCCTTAGGATTTACTTCTAGAGTCACTGCTTTATTTTAAAGAACCTTTGTCAACCCTACATGTACAAGTCTTGCACGGTATTGTAACCTTGGTGTCAGTCAACTATGCACTCACGAAGACCAAGAGACAATATTATTATTGTGTGAGGTCCTGAAATTACAATGTAGCAGAATAAAATCAAGATTACATCAGAAAACAAACTTTGACGAAACCATTGAATATGAATGGCTTCTTTTATCTTAAGTTGGAAGCTGGTGGAAGCATGATCTAGGATGCTAAAACAGTCACTAGAGCATTAAAAGTGCGGCAATGTTCAGAATTTTAAAAATATGTGAGGTCCTATCATTGAAAATGTGCTCACGTACGTGCGTGGAAAAATGCCAGGTGGTTTCGCCGACATAGCAGGCACTACAGCCCGCACACAAAAACTTATATACCACACCCGCACGGAGCCCACGAGGGATAGGATCCTTTACACTAAACAAGTTACCGATTTTAAATGATGAGGAAACTAGCTTAATATCAATGTTGTTACAATAGCGTTTAGCAAACTGGCGAAACCTTTTTCTGCGTGATAATAGAGAAAGGACCAATGTAAGGCAATTTAAAGTAAAAAAAAAACATTTACAAAATTCTGAACATTGCCGCACTTTATGCTCTAGTGACTGTTTTAGCATCCTAGATCACGCTTCCACCACCTTCCAACTTAAGATAAAAGAAGCCATTCATATTC
The DNA here is from genome assembly GCA_948470475.1 of Galaxea fascicularis. NCBI lineage: Eukaryota > Metazoa > Cnidaria > Anthozoa > Scleractinia > Euphylliidae > Galaxea > Galaxea fascicularis. The sequence goes on along the minus strand of OX419343.1, from coordinate 16,768,651 downwards.
AATGGGAAAAACCTACACTTAATCATCAACTTTATCATGTTAATTTAAAATTTTCTCTGTAATAATGTACATTGCCATGGTTCCTTTTGTTCTTACACTTAATTAGCATTTTATTTCACACTATATATTCAACTCTGTACTTTGTACTGATTTAAACTGAAGATGACAGAAGTTTCTGTCGAAACATGTTTTTAAAAAGTGTCGTGTTGTTTCTGCAAATTTCGTCTACAAAGATTCTTTAAAATAAAGTAATGACTCTAGAAGTTAAATCCTATGAAAATTACAAAGGCACATTCTATATTTGGAAGCAAATTTGGGGAAGAATTCCACACAGACCCATACATTAATAATAAAACGAATAGAGTCTCAGTCACAAAATGCATGTATAATTATTATATGTGTACATGCATTTTGTGACTCAGACTCTATTCGTTTTTGGAATAGTATGACAGTGATGCATGTATAAATAATGTATGGCGCTGTACGGAAATCTTTCCGCAAATTTTTACCAAATATACAGAAAAAATAACCTGTTGATACAGTTTTTCAAAGGTACCCGCTAATAATTATTGTTCAGTTTGATTGATGGTGTGGACTAGTCTTTAACCAGATCTCTACAGATAATCAATTTGCTGTTTTGGATAAATAGGCAGTTCATTTTTTAAATTATCACTCAAACCTTGACTTTGAGTAGCGAACTTCGAGACTTCGCCTAGATCTTATTCAAACAAAAACAAGAAGCAACTCGTCTAAATAGACTGGAAATGACGACTACAGCTGTGTATTATCACCATGGCTTCTACAAGCGAAGGAGCAGCATTTTGAAATTAATTTGAAAAGGAAGGCAGAAGAAAGACTGTTGTGAAGTTCTGAAGTGTTACTTGATGAATTCATGTCTGGGTTAGTTGACCTTATCGCTGAAAATTGTTTACATATGGGTGTCCTCAGATAAGAAATAAACTCGCCACTCAAAAGAAAATTACTGCTCTCATTTTAACCTGAGCATCAGCCTTTCCTGAGAAAAGCCTGATACTCAACTATTCATTCCGTTCAAACGGATGGTAATTTCTTCTGAAAGGCTGACCCAAGTAGTGAATGGATGGAGACTTTCCGAACGGCTGATCCAAGCCTTTCAAATGGTTGACGGTTTTTTCTTTTGCATTGCGTCTAGCTCATGAGAAAGATACACAGATAGACCGTTGTGAAAAATTGGTCAGGCATATTCCATGATTGGGCAGTTGTAGGATTGATAGAACTGTATTATTCATCTGGGCCTAAACCTGCATGCTTTAATTGAGATGTACAGAACAGGTGTTTCCTAGCTTTCTAAACAACTTCTGCAATATGAAGGTTCCATTTTAGATCACTAGAAATATCTACACTCAGAATCTTAGCGTGTGAGGCAACATCAATATTTGCATGTCGATCGGATTATGTGAAACGATTTGACTTCTATAGTAGAACGATCTGACTTGGAACGATCTGACCATGGAACAAAGTGACCGTAAACCCTGTTGAAAGCCAGCCATCACTCCATCGAAAACGTTGATGTATAAATGTGAGTAACATATTCTAAACAATATTTGTACTGGATATGGCAAGGCTTACTTGTATTCACTGCCTTTGCCCTCCATAGAAACATTTTTTTGCCCAACTGTTTACCGTTTTCAGCTATCTGTTTACAGATTTTGTTCAACCGTTTAACATTTTAAGGCATCCGTTTATTTTTTTTTTTGGATCCGTTTAACGGTTTACTGAATCCGTTTTTGGACTTTACTCTACCGTTTAACGCTTTTGGCTATCCGTTTAAATGGATGAGGACGCCGTTTAAACGCTCTAATTGCCCGTTTACTAACCGTTTAAAACCCGTTTATTTTACCCGTTTAACGGTAAAGCGTTAGTGTACAAATCCTGTGCACAGTCACAAATCAATTTCAAGTCCGCAGCTTCAAACTTTTCCAGGTATCACGGATCTCTTTCTTTATATACATTCTTCTGTGCTTTGAATTCCAAGACTGCCTCTTCTTAGCCAAGTTTTCTACGCTTTTCTGAAAGCTACCAGGAGAAAGTAGCCTTCGACCAGCGCCATAGCGCTTTCTTCCGCGCGAAGGTCCGCATTGAAAATAATCTCAAAAGAAAATTATTTCAAAAAAAATTCAAACTGAATTGGAACGAAACAATAAAATTTCAACCGTTTGAACAAATGGAGATGTAAAATAACAGCGATGGGGACGGATTTCACACCAAAAACACCATCACCCGCATCGTTTGATTTCGCGACAGAATGAACAAAATAATATCAAAATTTAATTTTGAGCATGTGCAGAATTGGGATACTGGTCCTTTAAAATATGAAGATGAAGGTAAGCGTCCACCCACAAAGTAAGTTGTTATAAGGGAAAGTAATTATTTAACTAAAGCATACTTGTATCACGTTGACCTGCCATTTTTTTTTTTTTTTTTGACGAGTGTGGGTGGCAGTTTCAATGGCCAAGAGGAACACAAACCCTCTATTTTCCGTCCGTTTCATGGCTGAAACACTCATGAAATTACAAAACGGGATCACACTGGAACAAAACTGGAAATTACCTTCAGTGAGAAACTCTTCAAATTCGTCGTCTTCCTCCAATAATCCTAAATCTGTCTTCTTTGACGGGACAGCCATCTTTACGTACGTTTGACGGGACGTTTGACCTCTAGAATATTACTTACACGACGCAGCCAACGGCCTTAGTTGTCGTCCGCAGGTCAATTTCGTCGTTATGAAAGGGACCCGAAAAATTTGCATACATGTATATAAATTGTTCATGAAAGCTACAGATGGCCAACTGATCGTTGGCTTCAAAAGAATATTGATATCCTATCCTTGTTTGGCGCCATGCTCCCATGACAGCGGTGTAACAGAGGAAATAGACGAACAGAGAATTAACTGAGGAAGCTGTTCGAAATTGCAAAAAAAAAGTCGCTCTGCTGCTCAAGTATTAACCTTAGCATCAGTTGGACAGTTTGTTTAAATATTTGTAAAAATGGAAGAACTACAACAGCTCGAGCAACTCTCCCTTGTCTCTAAGATTTGTACTGAACTGGACAATCATTTAGGCATCAACGACAAGGATCTCGGTGAGTTAGAATTCTTTTCTACGGTTTTCGATGGAGGTCATTACCAAAACTTATAACATTAACTTCATTCTGTGAAATAATACTTAATTCTTTGAAACGCAAACTTGAATGGAATTCTGCGAAAAGCAAACTTGAATTATACGAATCACGTTTTATTTCACAGAATCAAATTGACCAATAACATCACGACTTCGTTGACCAATCACATCAACGACCAGAGTATTTATACCATCTACTGACGTTACACAAATCACTTGACTCTGATGATGACTTCCACTCAGGTTGTCGAAACGTCAGTCAGTGTCACCACAAACAGTCCTTCTCAGGACTACACTCAACCGGACAATCATACTTCACTTAATTAGTGAGAACTACTCCTAGTTATGAGGTAATATTGCTAATGATCTCTATTGTAACCGTACTTCTCTGCCCATGTCAAGGTCTGAACAATCAATGAAATCGCTGAACGATGGCAATCAATGGCAATTGAAGTCAATTAATTGATTGATATTGATGATCGATCCAGACAATTTGTCATGCAAGTTTTTGTTATTATTGATCGTCATTGATTATCCATGTCATTGATAATCAACGAGAATCATCGATTTTCATTGATTACCAATATGTGACCTCTCACACAAAAACGTACGCTAATGGTTTTGTGTTTTTAAAACGGGAAAAAACCAACGGCTAACGGACAGGAAGTGAACAGTTTTTCTGACAGCTTCAACAGCTTTTCCAACAATTCCAACAGGTTGCAATTTTTTGCCAATGGTTTGTTGTTTTTCCAATACCTTTTTACCAATGTTTCAATGGGTAGCCGAAAAGACAAGTGTTAGTTTTTTTGGTTTGGTTGTATTAATTTTTCGTTTTACTCCAGTAGTTTTAATTTACGTTAATTTATAGTAAAAGCAAAACATTTAAACTTTCTTTCACTATAATTAAACAAAATGTTTCCATTTAACACAATATTATTACATACAGCTATTAAAGCCGTGTAACGATAACATAGTCCTACATCTCAATGAGCGTGTTTGTCAACGTTCATGCGAAGGCTTCGGATTTCTTTTTCTTATTATTTCCATTTAGCAGGAACTATACTGGTCTCCTGTTAAGTTCTGTGTACTAGACGTATGGGGGCCCTCTTTCAATACTTACTGTAGATTTAATCAAGTGTGCAACTCAAGTATCTGTTCTTCGCCAAGACGCAACGAAAACGCAATGACGAGAAATGTTCTAGTGCCAGGCGCTCACACTCTTTTATTGCTCGAACCAGTCCCCCACCTAAGTCAGTGGCCATGATAAAAACTATAAAAACTAATTGAGTTGATTATTGACCAATACAATCGCAATGGCATTTACTCTGTTTACTGGTATTTAGGAAAAGTATGAACAGATTTAAATTAAGCGCGCTTGTTTCGGCTGACGCTTTATTCGTCACGACTCGTCACGATTTTCGCCACGTCACGTTTTTGCCCCCGATATCAGAATTGCGAGAAGCCGCTGAAACAATATGGCGCCGGGTAATTATGGTGATCGTAAAATCGTCGCTTTGTTTTACTACAATTCTCCACGGCAGCTTTATGTTTTCTTTTAAAAAAAGCCCATTTACCTTGGAATTCCAAATGCCGAGGGGACAAAAGGTTAGTCGCCTGCTGGCGACCAGTTCTAAATTTCTGGTCGCCAACGCTCAATTTTTGGTCGCATTGGCGACCAGTCAGTCGCAATGTCGGACCCTGGTTGGTCGACCGGTTTCATTTAAACAACATTAAACACTCTAAGCCATTTGCTATATAAAAGGTGCTGGAGGAAGATGCTGCAAAACTTTCACTGTCACATGACCCACCTAAAAAATGCGTGAAGTAAAATCAGATCACATGCTCCATTTTTACTGTCAGTGAACACAATGTCAATGAATCTGCTTGACCGGTGGAAAATCGGTAAGTAAAAGAAAATCTGACTCCAGCAGAGAGGAAAATCCAATGAGAAAGCAAAAACATACAAAGAAAGTCAAATTCCAACCGACATGGAAAAAAGAATTTCCCACGTTAAATTTGATGAGTGAATTTTCAATTTTTAGCATGGGATGAAGGAAATAAATTTATATTCATTACATAGACATGTACATGAAATTGGGCAATTCCAGAAAATATCCATACCCAACCACGGACGGCTTCCATGTTTTAACCCCCCCTTGCCTTCGGAAATTCCAGAATGCATTCCCCCCCATGCCCTCAGAATTCCATAATCGTGAACCCCCCCTACCCTTCGGAATTTCCGGGGTTTTTTTTTGGAGGTACATTTTCGACTTGGCAACGTTTATATGAACAAACAAACATGAATTTATGCCTCCCCAAGGCTGTGATCTAGCGGCGCCAGGCGACAAGCTTTACTCTTCAGCGACAAGAAAAACCTACCGCGTGTGGCCAGGCCGTGCAACCTTTTTTTTTAAGTCTAAATTTGGCTACATTGTATAAACACCACTTACGGTAAAATTCGTCCTCTTTGTTTTCTTGTGTTGTTTTGACGTTCACAAAGCAAAATAGCTCAAAAGACTGTTAAAATCTTTTGGTCGATTGTCGTCCAGCGGTTCGAATGTTTAATTATCTGACAGGCATTCCTTGGAGGGGAGGGACAGGTACAAGTTTTTTTGCTGTTTATCGGGCGGGAGACGGGAATATCAACAAGTGGTACATTTTCAGATTTTATTCACTTGACAAGAAATTCATCAAGGTAAATGTGAAACCCACGTTTTACTGTTCACTTCTATAAGTTATGAGCGTAAATACGTGTCTGATCAATCGATGCTTGTCTTCTGCTTCCGCGATCATATGTTCGTGGTTTATTTATGAACTGCAAAAGTCGACAACAATAGCGTTTTCACTCTACTCTTTCTACTCTAGAAATCCCACCTGTGAAACCCCCCCCATGCCTTCAGATTTCCAATCGCAAATACCCCCCCCCATTCCTTCAGAATTCCAGTTCAAAGAACCCCCCCCTCCCCTTCAGAAATCCTAAAAGCTGTCTATATTTTAAATTCTGCAGTCAGTTAATTTTCTGTTGGGTAAAATGTTAGTTTCAGCTAACATTTTGCTAAGAAGACTAGTCTGAAGGCATACGCGCAAACACTGTATTACGCGTATTGAAAATAAACAAAACTCTTTCTTGCTCTGTGGGAAGCTGTCAAGCCATTGAAAACAACAATGACCTGTTAAGAAATGAAGAAACAATATGTTACCTCATACATACTAATCAGGCATACTGTATACGCGTAGATACGCGCATGTTTGTATATGCATGCGCGTATGTTCATCGATGAATACGCGTATGCGCGTATTGGGCTGACGCAAATTAAGGGTATATTTTGGTTTGGATATAACTGAGCTGCACTGTATCTGTTCAGCCATTCCCTGCTAATCGTTTGAGCGTCGAAGAAATCCATGCGCTTGGCTTCAAAGCTTTGATTAAAGCTTTCAAAACATATGTAATCACTCCAATCAAAATTATTTCGAAAAGAATTTTTCATGTTTCAGATTCTAACAGAAATATTTCTTAAAATTAATGTACATTGTATTAAATAGCTGATCAATCTACAAATTGTACATGTATGTGTAGTGGCCATGATTTTCCTTCCTGTTCAAGATTTCCAGCCAAAACGTTTTTGAGTTAAATGTTCTTCAGTACAACTTTTTACATTAGAATTTGGAGTATTTATAACATGGAGAAAACAAGAGCTGATTTAACAACTACTGCGCCATTTTCATGACCTTGGCTTTACCTCGGTTAACTATCCCGCAGCAACTTTGGAGCCTAACTGCAAATTTTCCTTAGTAAAAAGGTGGCCTACTGTGAGAACACCAAGGGAAAGTCGTGGCATTTCCATTACCCCGGTTTTACCATGGTTAACTATTTAGGGCAACTTAAGAGCCTGACTGCCAATTTTCCTTTTCAATCAATAATTTGGGCATTGTGCTCTAAATGGACCTTTTCTCAGTTTCTGATGCCATTTTGGTTGGGTGGGCAAACACAGCTCAAATTACAGTAAATGTGGCCGACTTGGAACCCCTGTAACTCTGCCATCAAGCAAAAATATCTTTTGAAAGACATTTGTACTGAGACTATTTTCATGAAATGTAAAGACTAGATTCAGCCAACAGACTGTAAAATGACTGTAAACGAATTTTTGTGGCTACTGTTGAAACAGTATCCAGTGAGTTGTGTAAGTACATGTAAGTAAGTTAGGCCCAGTTCAGACGCCATACTTTTCATGAGCTGAACTAAATTCAAATTTGGACCGACCCAAATTAACAAAAGTACACTGTCTTGTTGATTCAGACGTCAAACTTAATTAGCCATTCCACAGCCGTCCCTAATACAGTTTCAGGAAAAATAATCAAAATTGTCAGTGGTTTTCAAAATGTGTAGTTCCAGAAAATATCCATACCCCCCCATGGAAG
>OX419343.1:16686074-16753574 GCA_948470475.1 Galaxea fascicularis | reverse complement strand
GTTGCCATCAAAGTAATACAGATGCCTGCATTTGGCAATGATAGCTGAAAATTTGGTTAGCATTAAAAGGCATGTGTGTCTGCTATTGCACCTTATGCATGGACCCCCAATTTTGCTTTTTTAGTACATCCTTTGGTTTTTAGTTTACAATTCATAATGTTTTCTTCTTTCAAGTGATGGGGAGGGGGGGCAAACGGTTTACATACTGTACAGTCTTTAAGAACAACAGATTTGAGCTGAAGTTTTAAGAGTTTATTTTAGAACGAGCACAAACAAAGCAGGAATGAATAACAAGTGTCATTGATAACCACACATCCAAGGGGACTGATCAAATCAACTGAACCAACTGAGCATGATGATTGCCAATTTATAATAGATTTCAGGAAACTATAGGGCTACTACAAACCAAATAAGGCTTTTCATATTAGGGTAAGGGTAAGCGGGGGGGGGGGGGGGGGGGGGTTGCATAGGTACTGCTGGAATTGACTGGTGCATAATACTGTGTCTTCCATCAAGCTACATGCCATCCTGGAATGTGCTACCACATTTCTTATCTTAGTTAATAATTTTAAGGTAGTAATTTCATTGATGTTGCCTTGTTATTTTTTCTATTAGCGGAGTTTATAATTATGCTGGGTGAGAGAAACCCCACTTTGGACAAGTTCAAAGCAGCATTAGCAGACAATGGTGCAGAATTTCCAGTAAGTAATGTTCTATTTCTCAATCACTTTTTGCATCCCTCCCGGACAAAGAAAGTGGAGTTTGTTTGGTGTGCAACTTTTTTGTACAAGTTTAAAAGGATCTTAGTTTTGGTGCCTACTGTTGCTGTGCTCTTAACTACAATTTTTTATCCATCTGTAGTTTGTTTTTCAGCTTGATATTTTTTTTATGTAATCAGCCGCGACTTGTGTGCAAAAATTAGTCAGGCGGCATCAAGTTCTCTGTAACTTTCGCTTATTAAACAGAAATTCCTGTCACTTTTGAAAAGTTTCCTGTTTGTTAAACAAAAAATGACATTATTTTTTGTACAATCTTGTCTAGCTGTCTAAAAATTTGCATGTATGTATTTCAATTGGTTCAAATTACATCTGTCAAATTCACAGACAACAAAACATTTGGGGTATTTAGGGAAATATAATGCACAGTAATGCATATGGGGCCTGAGGATCGTTAAAATGGTGTAAAACTGTTTAAATTTAAGGAAAAAACGAGTGCTTAATGTCACTATTCCGTTATTCAAACTAAGAGTAGATGTAGCGCAACCAGACAAAAGGTGACACAACAAAAATACGCAAACAACAATATGGCGTAATAGAGGGGGACACAGCCCTGTGGCAGGTTTGACACGACTTCATGGTAGGTGCACAAACAAAAGGCCTCACTTATTCCCACACTGACGTGGGAATAGAACAAGAGTGTTGGTAGAGCCTTTCTTATCTCCCTAGCACAGCACAGGCTGGATTGGACAAGATATTAAGGCTAGGATATAAGATGGCAAGACACAAGCAATGCCAAAGCTTGGGGGAAGTCGCTACGCAGACTTAATCGAACCACAAGGAGTGACCCCAGTTTATTGGCACATAACAAATAAAAGCCCTTCTCCAAGGGAGGGAGGGTGGGAAATTTTAAAGCTAACTTGTTACAAACTATGTACTCTCATGCAAGCTGCCAGGATAATGCCCTCTGACAGTGTACTAAGCTTTATATAGCAAGACAGTGTCCCAAAGTCCGACCAATAGGTACAGCTGTACTATGAACTAAATAGACACAATGTGGCGAGCTTGTTAGCAATGAATGGAGCTAACAAATATGTGGACCAATCTAGGAGAAGCTAAGATATTTTGCTAGATTATACCATGAGATAGAAGCTAAAATACAGACATGAATAGTGTTTGTTCTAACTGCTAGAATAAGGGAACGTTCACTCATGAATTGAGCTTTCAGTATTGTACTATTGTTTATCCTACTGGATTGCGTGATGAACGTAAACAGCCTAACCTTCAATGGGTGTCATGTTCCATTAACTGCGTTTTACCGACCGGTAAAAGCGGCAATAAACAGTTCTAGTTTACCAAGAGGTTTACCAAAGACGTGCTCTGACCACAAATTACAAACAAGGATTCTTGTTCATCAGTTTTTTTTCTTAACAAATTATAGTTATTCTGAAGTGGTCCAACACAGGATCTCAGATAAAATGGTGATGACGCAGGCACTCTTGCCAGGACACGGCACGCAAAGGGTGTCATTTGTCATGGATATGAAAATATTTAATGAGGAAGACAAAGAATGGCACGCAGCTTTTGTTTTCCGTGACTTAACACGCATAACCTTTTCTTCAAGCTAGTGTGCAATTTGTCACACTTAGAGTGCTATTAAACACTGCAAGCGTGCCATGCCACACAGTGAGCTAAAAAAAAAGGATTTGGCAAGGCTGAAGTAAAGCAGTGCAAAGTTTGAACATACCAGTTTTCACCGAGATACAAAAGTAAAGCAAGTTTGCGAGTTAAACCATTACACCAGTGGAAAATTACTGCAAAATAGTGACAAAGAAGACAGCAACAAACATCAGCTGTCTGTCTGACACTGTTTAAGGTATTGAAGCTGAGAAAAGAAATTTGGAGTTGGAATAGTCTTTATTAGGCTCATGCAGTTGCTGTGTTGTAACTCAACTTGACACGCTTCTTTGTGTGACTCAATATTTGTTTTTGTATGTAGGAGTCTTTCACATCCAACTTGTTGAGACTGATTCAGAGGATGAAACCTAAAGTGGCAGAATGTGATGATCAACTAGGTATGTAATGCAGTTATTCAGTTTATGTACACACAATAGGTCATGTTCGTATTCTCGGTATTGAACTGGATCTAGCATGCAGTGGAGGCTCTTGCAGGGGAATCTTTTCTTATGTAAATGTATTCTCCTGCAAGAGCCTCCACTTCATGCTAGATCCAGTTCAATGCCGAGAATATGAATATGGCCTATTTAGTGCTCTTATCAGACTACACTTTTTTAGAAAATGCTGTCTTAGAATTAGTCCAAGGGGTTTCCGTGGGTGCAGAGAAAAACATTAACAACTTTGTACATTTCATGAGCATATTTTACGGGTCAACCTCAGTCAGTTTTATACATAGTCAAACCCTATTAAAAAGCCACCTTCTATTACTAGGTGGCTAGTAATCATTAGGGAGCTTATGCAAAGACAATGTCGCTAAGGATGACGGTGTCTAAATGTCTGTGTGGCTGTTGACGTCCTGGTCCCAGTTGTCATTTTGTCATTGTCCCATTTTGATACTTATGCAGGCAAACGCATGAGGCGTCTATTTGGCTGGAATTTACGAAAATGTTTACTTTGTGGAAACTGACTGCCTCCCATTAGGTTTTGAAGAAAACATACTTCTGATGAGGAATTCATTCTCCTGTGCAATATGAATACTTCTAAGAACCCTGACTTTCCTTTGTGGCCTATCGATTACTCATCGATGACATTGATTACTCATTGATGTAATTGATTACCTATTGATGTTATTGATTACTCATTGATGACCCATCCATTACTCATTGACTATTATACTGTGCTGAAAGACACATTTCTTGCCTTCTTGTACCACATTTTGCATTTGTGATTCTTTTATCTATGTTATCCATATTTTTCTGTATAACTGGCATTCATGTTGACAAAATTGCCCCTTTGCAAAAGGTCAAATAACCTTAATATGGCATGTCAAGAAGTGAAGTGCTTATCACAAATACGGGTGATGCTTAATTGTGCAATATTTCACTTTACTCAACTTTTTATTTAATAACAAAACAACTGAACAGGAACCAACCAGTCTGAAAATGAAACTTACAAGTACGCTGAAAAGATTAAGTTGTTTTTATCTTGTTCTTATTCGTCAAATACTGTTTTCAGCAATGATATGATATTGATGAGTAATGAATGAAATCAATGACTGATCAATGCAATCAATGACAAATCGATGCAATCAATGACTAAACGATAACCAAATATTTTGTGGCCTATTGATTAGTCATTGATTACTCATTGATCATCGGCAATAATCAATGACATAAATCAATTGATTACCTATTGATTACTCATTGATTTCATTGATGCCATTGATGTCATCAATTAGTTATGCCTGGAAATTAATATGGCTATGCCACAGGACTTGAACCATGACTCCAGTAAGGACTTCTCTATTATTGTGATTCCATATATTTTTTTACTGTTTTGCTGCAGAGCCAAAGCTATCATTCAATCAAGTGCAAATGTAGATTTTCGAAATATCATCGGCCTTTGTGCAACAGGAACTACATGATTATGATGAGCAAAAACGATTAACAAACGTTTCTTCATCACAGTTTAATTGCATCTGATTACATTTTGATGCAAAGGGTAAAAATCACTTAACTCTAGGTTAACAGAACTTTCTAGTGTCCCACTATTAAATCCAACTTCACAACCGACATGTATCAGTGACATTTTAATCTACCAAAACAAAATATTTTACAACAAAAGTGCGATAAAACTCAAAGCGAGCTCTCTTCGACACCACCCATAAAAGAACAAATTAAAGTACTTTGCTCGCCTTATTTTCAACATTTTATTGTGTCATTCTTGTGATCTATTACAGTAAAGACGATATATTACAGTAAATTGCCGTCGATGTCCTTTTTACAATAACATCAAAAAACGTTGAGCGAAATCGACCTTACTTTTCCTTGAGAAAAGTGACTGGGACAGACTGATTGAGCAAAGTATTTTAGCCATAAATCAACTCTGGTGATTACCTGCAATTATCTAGTAATCAGGTAATGATGAGAATGGTTTTATTCTTGACTTCGATCAATAATTACAAATATTGCAAACAACAAACCTTGACTACAAGTCGTGTGTGGTATTACCAGGTATTTTTGACATCACTGTTAATGATAACATCTGATTCAGGATTTCTGAAAAACATTTTCAGCCGTAAACATTGAACAAAGGACAAAGTTTTTACTGCAGTAGCCTTGAAGGTCTGCGATTTTTTAACAAACAACGAGAATTGCTTTTGAGGGACAACATATTGCTGGCATTTCCAATGCTGCCTGCAGCTTTTAAAAATCATGTTTACGTTTGGCAATGAGTTGTTGATTACTCTTTGTGAGTTTCCAATAATGTCAACAAAGCAAAGCCGAGGATATAAACCGTCCAGACTTCGCTTGGCTTTTTTTCAACCAATTCTTTGCCCAAAAAATGAGTGACAACAGGGAAAACAAAGAGTTTTAGGATCCAAAATGAAATATTGGATAGAAAATATGCATTTGGAAAAAAGACGAGCATTTTTTTAGTCCAAACAGCATGAAAACAACAAAAGGTAAGAAATCAAAGAACGATGCCGGCGAATGTTTCTTCGGCGTTCCTCGTAGAAATTGGAAAACTAAGACAAGTAACTAGCATAACTCATAGTCACAGAGACAAATCACCATATGTGATATAAAAGACACAACAGGAGTACTAACCTGCGGACAGTGTAAGTCAGTCAACAATCACTCTGAACGCACAGCTAAAGCAGAAGCTGTCATGTCACACAAAAGTATTCATTTGCTAAGCAGATACAAATCCTTGGTGGGCCTTGAAGTTTTTCACTGTCACTTTGTATTACTTCCCATGTCTACCAAGGAAGCTTCTTCAATTAAGGATTTTTAGCAGCAAAACTGTCCAGTTTAATACACAGCAAAAGTCGGCAATCAAAGACAGTGCCTACATGATTAAAAGTCTGCCAAACCACACAATCTTTTCTCTCGCAGATCTGTAAACTATTTAATAGCAAAGCCAGGCAATCCAATTTGCTGCTCTTAACATCCAAATGCTGATTCTCATCAGTTTAAACAAAAAAAGAACTGAGAAGTACAAGGTAGGCAGTGAATATGTGACCTCCCATAGGAAAACATACACTAACGGTTTGCTGTTAACTAACGGATTTCGAACAGACAACTAACGGTTTACTAACGGCCTTAATGTCATTCTTAATGTTTTTCTTGAACGCTCTAACGCTTTGGCCTAACGCTCTAACATTTTGCCCTAAGGCTCTAACGCTTTGCCCTAACGCTCTAACGTTTTGTCCTAACGCTCTAACGCTTTGCTCCAATGCTCTAACAATTTCCCCTTTAGAACGTTCAAAATGGAGTTCTTATGACCTTGGTGGGAATCGAACCCACGATTCCCACCGAGGTCATAAGAATTTTTTCTTTGCCTCGTGTGGTTCCCTGATACCCTTTACTAGGGCTAATGCCCAGTGGGTTTTTCATGGGTTTCTAATAGCACTTTAATTTACACTCCAGAGTTAATTCTCTGTTCCACCACTTTCGTGACAACAGCCGCGTCGACATCATTCTGTCATGAAGCCGAAGTCCATAACAAGTCTCGCTTGATAATAATATTATTATGATGCAAAGAAAACAAGACCAAGCTGTGAAATTTACCTCTACAGGCACATAATTATTTTTATGCTCAGTCTGCAGTCCTTGTAATCATAAAAATCTAGCCAGTGTTTTATACACAGTCCGGTTCCGCAGTGCATGCTTTTATTATAACGACTGCACAAATAGGACGTGATTGCGAATTTAAACGAAGTCAACTGCAACAAAAGCGCTCAAATTAACCAGCTTCGTTCTCTGACTCTAAGCTTTTTATTAACATTGATTTAGCGTTTTTGGAATGCAAAAGAAGGCTAATGCTCTGACATCTGAGGCTCACGCTCTAACGGATGAGACTAACGCTCTAACGGATGAGACTAATGCTCTAACGGATGAGGCTAACGTTCTAACGGATGAGGCTAACACTCTAACGGTTGAGGCTAACGCGCCAATGTTTTTTCTTAACGGTTGTAATGGATGGCTAACGGATGATTATATAACTCTTTTTCCATCTAACAGCAAACCGTTAGTGTACGTTTTCCCATGGAAGGTCACATATTGTTTGCAGGACAAAGATCTGTTGATCCTGGCGAAAAATTAAGCTTCGTTTTGGCCTGGCTTGAACCTGCGATCCAACTGAAAACCAGTACCTAGTCAGCGGTCAGCGGTCGAGTTTAACTACAATATATCTCGATTTGAAAGAAAGTTTAAAATTCTGCCTTAAAATGTTTTGATTTTAGTCTGGGTACGTGCACATGCAGTGAATTCTTAATTTTGTTACATAATATTAACTCCTGTTTAACTAAGATCATTTATGATGTAAGTTCAGGGTCTATTGCATTGAACTTAGAACTCTAATATCTTAATCCAAGACCTGTTCTTTTTAGAAATTCTCTGGGCTCCTTTCTGCCATTTAAGGTTAAGTAATGAGAACTTCATTGGTCACTAAATCACCATAAAGGTCATCTATGTTGTACAAAAACGAGCACGGTGACCCCTGCTTTTTATTGCAGTTTGCTAAACATACATGACATGATTACCAACTGGATGAAGTCTGAGAATTAATACTCTTTTTTTGGTGGAATCACCTCAAAAAGTAATAGCCGTTTCCACAGCAGCCTACAAAATTATTTCTCTCAAAGATAAAGTAATATCTTCTTTCATATTTTCAACAACAACTAACGTTTTTGAGCTATTTTGTGTAAACAAAATCGCTCTATGTCAGCATGAAGCTCAAGAAATTCTTCCGTGGTCAGATGGTTCTGCCTTGAACCAATGAAATAAAGGTTTCTTTAGATGGCATTGTTTCAGCCAGCGGCCAATCTAATTCCCTGTTTTACAGGTGTTTTTGATAGCATGTGGTCAGTGATGGTCAGCACTGAGACTGAGTTACACATGCGTGTTGATTACGCTCAAAGGAACACCAGCGTGGAATGTCACGTGTCATCCATCTACTGTTGCGTGATGTATTTATTACTATCACGCCAAGGGGTACCACCATTATGGTAGTCTTTCCGGAGAAAAGGGTTTCGATATTTAACGCATGCGTGAAGTGACAACAATAGGAGGAGATACTGGAGTCAGATTAGAATGAAGTATGAGTTGTGCTGTTTCGATGGATGATGAAGGTAGTAAGGTGGGGACGAAAGTATTTGAAGTTTACGGCCGCGGTTTGTTGGTTATAACAACCGTGTGTTTAGTCTCCTTCGCAGATGCTCTTTTGGTTTGTCACGCAATCTTTCCTCCCCAATGAACGTCTGATTATCGGAAATAATGCAGGCGGTGAAAAGCAGTAAAACACGTTAAACAAATAACGCTAGTCGTAATTGATTCAGCATCAAGGTAATTTGGTTGAGCGGTTCCTACTCGGGGAGCAAATATTTCATTTCGAAGTGGACGAGTGCTTAGTTTTGTAATTTTTCTTGTGTTTTTTTGTTCCTTTGCTAATTTTGTCAAAACTGCAAGAACATTGTTAAAACTGGAAGAGCATTGTGTGACGAAAATAAACATATGTTTGACGGATTTGAAAACAATAATTAATAGTCTAATCAGAAGTGGCTGTTTCCACAAGTGATATTTGTACGGAAGAAAAATGCTATGGAAGGGAATCCTCAATCTGGATATTAATTTTGTTCCCCTTGAAGTGAAGCCGTTTCTATGTTAAACAATGAAAATGGTGATTTCGGATAGTGAGCAATTTCATTTGTCAAATGGATTACTTTTGTCTCTCACGTGTAAACAGGCACCAAGACATACAGCCCTGTTTATTAAATGCGATTTTCAACTTTGATCTATCACGTGCATACGTTTGGTAATAGCAAGTTTGTTGGTTAATTCCCACATGAATAAGGCAGCACTGTTGGTTAAATGCGACTCCGAACTTTGATCGCTCACGTGCATCAATCACAAGATTTGCACGTGGTCAATTCAACTTGTTTACAACAACATCTAATTGAATTTATTTTCTGTTACAATGATTAGTCACTTTTAACCGTTTTTTATTGGTTACTTTTCTCAACTTCAATTTTCTCTCCTTCTTATTGGTGGATTTCGATCCGTTGTTTGTCTGATGATCGGGTTTTTTAATATTGTACAACTGTTGACGCTCTTAATTCGGAGGAGCTTATTTTGGAATTAATTGGTGGTTTGTTTTCGAGTCGGCAAGTTTAATATTTCCCTTCTTTCGGGATATAACGTGGTGTGATGCTCATTTGCTTACTGGACACAGACGTTGTCAGCAAAAGGCCCAACACTAAAATAAGAGCGTTTGTTTAGGTCGGACCATTTTTGCTGTCCGAAGTAAAAAGCATAAAGCGCTCGAAAATCAGAAATTCATCGTTACGGCAATTATATCTATATTCATTATCAGTACTGTATTCAACGTTGATTCGGTCTTTGTGGTCTCATATATTGTAGTATGTTGCATAGTTCGTCTGTTTGGAAATATTTCTTCACATGGTCCTGAAACCGTATCAGCACGTGTACGTATATTTTTTGGAATTTGAGAGACCGGACTGATAAATGACTCACCATTCAACCATTTTCTGACTTCTCCCTATGTTATCAACATTTTAGCACTCTTCACAAAATAGCTCAAGCACGCATTGCGTGCCTATGTTTTCAATAGGGTGTATAATTGCAGTAAAAGGTCACTGTAGGCATTGCTCTTGGGAAAACTGAATTGGTCAAATTGGCTGTAACAACTGCACTGTATATCTGTAACTACAAGTACATTTTATCTGGCACATCTTATGCTGTGTTACTCAACATTAATTTTGTGGAGCTTCTCTCTTGATCGACTTTCTTTTTCTTCTTGTGGGAAGCATTGATGATGTAATGATTTCAACACATTGTGTACATACACTGTTATTATTTTCTCAAGGGTACAGTTAGCATCTTTAATGTTTTGCAACAGGTACATCACCTGAAGACATCAAAGATAACAGTTTGTCTCCTTGGGAAAAGAAAAGAACAGCATTTCCTGGACTTTGTATTCCAGATGAAATTACAGAGGGAAGTAAAGTGAGTATCGTGCTTGGCCTTATAATGTTATTATACTTTCAGTTAGTATGCTTGCTGTGATTGGTCAATTTTGCTCTCAAAAGCATGGTCATATTCTATGCTATGGCCAGCTAAATTTGAAAGTGGCCTACTGTAAGACCCACCAGGGTTTTCTCTTTAGCCCCATCAACAAAATCAGACAAGCAAATGAGTGTGTCAAAATACTACCCTTTAAAGTGTATATAACACGTAGCTTATTAGGAAGAGCTTTCAAAATGATGAAGAATGGCATTTATTTTATTGTAATAGCATTCTTGGTTGCTGAGTTATTCAAGATTTCGGTTTATGCAAATTAGAGGACTTGTGACGTCATAAAGCAGACACAAAATAAAGTAAAATCACAAAAAATGGAATGTGCTATTTGCTCTTGATGGTCATCAGTGGGTGTGAGCAAATATGGACAGTACACAGCACAAGTATAAGACTGTTAGACTCTGGAGCAACAAATAAGGCATTTTTCATTTTGGGAAGGTAGAAGTCTGGTAATGAGTATGTTGCTATGGTGGCATCTTAACCAGCACATCAACCCTGTAAAATTTCAACCCTGTAGACTTAGTATTTGCACAGATATTCCATATTTTGTGATTTTACCTCATTTTGAGTCCGCTTTATGAGGTCACAATTTGCATAAACCAAAATCTTGAATAACTCAGCAACCAAGAATGCTATACACCATATTCCAAAATGGCTCCCATTCTAAGATTCTTTTGTTTTTATTCAAATTAGCCCTTTTGCCTCGTTCTCAAGAGCAAAATTCAAAAGAATATTTTGCCTTGAACGAGGCAGCAAGGGCCAATATGAATAAAAACAAGAGGATATTAGAATGGGAGCTATTTTGGAATAAGGTGTATTACAATAAAATAAATGCCATTCTTCATCATTTTGAAAGCTCTTCTTAATAAGCTAATAAAATATTTCGTGTCATATACACTTAAAGTCTCTACAATTGTTTTTAGTCAGTTACTCTAGTGTCACCGACACAGAGAATGAAATTTATTAAAAGAACGTTTTTAATTTTAAGGGTGGTTAACTGTTCTTACAACACACCATGTGTGCTAAACTGTCTGTTATTGCAAGTGAACATTTCTTTCCTATGATCAATATGAACAATCTTTCATTTCCAACAGATGGCTTTTTGTTTTGAGAGAGTGAAAGTTCCGAACATTTTTTTCATTGAACCCATTACATGTACCCTAGTGAATTCATGCTGAAACTTAATATAGAGCACTGGTAATTATCTAGGCATATTCTTGCTAAACTTTGTTTGGGATAAAATCTCATCCTCTGTTGGACAATTTTGGAGAAATTCAACAGAAGTCATCAAATTAATTTGTATTACTCAAGCATGGGACAGTAAAGTGTAATCATATGCACATTAATTTTGTCTTAATTAGAGCACAGAGGATGATGAAAGAGTGGCATCATCTGCCCTTGATGAGGTAAGCATAAGTAGTGGACCAACTATTCATAAAGTCAGTGTGTTTTTCATTGACCTTGAAAAATGCCTTCCATGTGTATTTGGAATTGGGCAATTCCAGAAAATATTCATACCCAACCACGGACGGCTTCCATGTTTTAAACCCCCCTTTCCTTCGGAAATTCCAGAATGCGTTACCCCCCCCCCCCCCCATGCCCTCAGAATTCCATAATCGAGTACCCCCCCACCCCCCACCCTTCGGATTTCCGGGGTTTTTTTGGAAGTACATTTTCGACTTTGCAACGTTTATATGAACAAAAGAACATGAATTTATGCCTCCCCAAGGCTGTGATCTAGCAGTACCAGGCAAAAAGCTTTACTCTTCAGCGACAAGAAAAACCTACCGCGTGTGGCCAGGCTGTGCAACCTTTTTTTTAAGTCTTAATTTGGCTTTCTTTTCTTGTGTTGTTTTGAGGTTCACAAAGCAAAATAGCTCGAAAGACTGTTAAAATCTTTTGGTCAATTGCCATCTGGCAGTCCAAATGTAAAATTATCTGACAGTCGTTCCTTGGAAGCGAGGGACAGGTGCGAGTTTTTTTGCCGTTTATCGGTGGGAGACAGGAGTATCAAGAAATTGCACGCGGTAAATAAGGTGCATTTTCAGACTTTATTCACTTGACAAGAAATTCATCAAGGTAAATGTGAAACCTACGGTTTACTGTTCACTTCTACATGTCTGATCAATCGATGCTTGTCTTCTGCTTCCGCGATCATACATTCGTGGTTTATTTACGAACTGCAAAAGTCGACAACAATAGGGTTTTCAAGGAACTCACTCTACTCTTTCTATTCTAGAAATCCCACCTGTGAACCCCCCCCCCCCCCCCCATGCCTTCGGATTTCCAATTGTTAATACCCCACCCATTCCTTCAGAATTCCAGTTCAAAGAACCCCCCTCCCCTTCGGAAATCCTAAAAGTTGTCAGTGGTATAGGTATGGATATTTTCTGGAATCGCCCATTTGGCATATTGTATTGCTTAATGAAGAATACAGATGTGACGGTAATTTAGGCCCAGTTCAGATGCCGCTCCACTTATGTGCCGAACCTAATTGAATTAGGTTCGACTTCGGAGCAGTTTCGGCGCAACAGCTGCTTCAGATGGTGTACCGTGTGTTGTGTGCTGCAGTCTTGTTATTACTGGCTTTTAAGGGCATTGGACACAAATTAAGTGTGCAGATTGGTTTCCAATATAATGGCGATTTTTTTTACCTACGAAGGCCGAGGTTGAAATCTAAAGCTCTCACCGAATTCATTAGGGAGGCTCAGTAAGATGGGTCTTTGCATTAACACCATGAAAACAGAAACCATGTGCATAGGAGTGCCTGCTGAGTTCTTCATTGACGGTGCAAAGCTAGCTAACTTCAACCGGTTTAAATATCTAGGAAGCTATGTCAACAGCGACTGTTCCGTGTAGTAAGAGCTCGTTTCCTGCATCCAGGCAACATCATGTGCATTTGAGGTCTGGAAAAGAGGGTTTTTGACTCACACGACCTTACAGCTTCTATGAAGCTCAGTGTTTACAATCAGTGTCTAATACCTGTATTAATGTATGGCAGCAAAACATGGACATTATACCAACAGACAACTTCGCACAATACAACAGCGACATCTGGGACTCATTCTCAAAATCAAGTGGGAACACTTCATAAGCAATGAAGAAGTACTAAAACGAGCTGGTACAGAAGACATCGAAGTAATGTTAGCAAGAAGTCGGCTGCGCTGGCTCGGGTATGTTTGTCAGATGGATGACAACAGCCAACAGAAGCAACTCCTACATGGTGAGCTAGCATCTGGCTTTCATCCTGTGGGAAGATGAAAGCTATGTTTGAAGGATAGCTGCAAGAATATACTCAAATCAGGCCTGTCCCTGGATACATGGCAAACTGTTGTCAAACATCGCACAAAATGTCGCAAATGGATAAACGGTATCTGCGAGGGTCTAAACAACAAACAAATCTTGGAATATGAGAGAAGGGCCAGCAGATGTAGGAATACAGGAAGACAAATTCTGCTAAGCCCGGGTGCGGATCTATAGGCGTCTATATACCATATGTCAAACCTAATATGAATTTTATATACAGAGAGGGGGTGAGGAGACTGGGACGAGTGACAATGGCAGTGGACCCAAATTTCTGAGCTCCACAAGCGGTGTCGAAGTAGACATGTAAAACGATATAAAATGGGAAGGAAGGTCCATGAAAAAGCAGAGAAAACCAAAGGAAGATGCAAGCGAGAGGAAATCAGCAGCTGAAGCTGCGAAAATTAGCAGGGAACGCCAGAAGCAAAATGTATTGATAGCACCCAGCAAATGGCGGCTGGGGCAGAAGATGATGTGAGCAATGTGACCAGCAAGAACACTGCAAGTGGATGTCAAACAAGAAGTTATGCTCAGGACCCTGCATTAGCAGCAATATAGGAGGCTGTGGTGAGCATTGAGGCAAATACTAATCTCCTCGTAAATGAACATAAAGCTTTTAAGGCACAATTCGAAGAGCTTCAGAAGAGCCTACAATTTACCCAAGTAGACGTGGCGGAGATGAAGAAAGAAAATCAGGAGTTTACAGATGTGATGAAAACAGCCAATAAGAAAAACAACGAGTTAGAAAAGAAGGTTGACCAGTTGGAGATCAATCTCAAGTCAAGCATAAAGCAGAGAAATATTTTAGTGGAGAAATTGGAAGAGGCAATAAAAATGCATGACAATTTGGAACAGCACTCACTGAAATTAAATTTAGAAATTTATGGGATACTGGAACAGCAAAAGGAAGATACAGATAGCCAAATGCTTGAATAATGACCTAGAGCCTGAAGGCATCCACATTGCACACTGCATAAAGAAAGGTAATACCCAGATAATATTCTCCCATGGCTTGGAGCACTCTAGAGGTATGTGTTTATTAGTAAAACCAAACAGCTTACCTTTGGAAACAATAGAAAGTGATGAAGAGGGGTGGTATATTTTCGCTAGTTTGAAATTAACAATAGAGGAGTTACATGTATGGATAGTCGATATTTATGCACCAACGGCCTATCGTCTGCAAATCCCATTTCTGCAAAAGCTTAGTCATCTTTTGGTAACTAAAATCTGTGTTTCTAATGTCATTATGGGAGGAGATTGGAAGACAACACTTAGCGACCTAGATAAGAGTGGTGGGCTTCCATGGAAGGAAACAATTTATAGAAATAGCTTATTGAGCCTAATGGCGGAACTAAACTTGGTTGATGTTTATAGAATGCTTCACCCAAACACCAAAACATATACTTATGTAATAGATTACTACATAAAAGCGAAACAGTTAATCAAACATGTAGAGAAAACAGAAACACGGTCTTCAATGCGCCTGATCATAAGGCTGTTTTCCTTAGCATTGAAATTGATCAATCATTCAAATGTGGCCTGAGTATATGGAAGTTTAATAACACTGTTGAAGGATAAGGAATATATAAATTTAATTAAAAACAGCTATCCTTCTATCCAAGGAAAATATCAAGAAATTGAAAACTGTGAATTGTGTCGGAATTGCTGAAAATGGAAATACGAAGTATGGCAATTGCCTATTCCAAGAAGAAAAGTTCAATTTAAGAAACCATGAAACTGTTATTCGATGTAAGTTAGACGAGTTAGATGCCAAAGTTTGCAATAATCAAAGTCTAGATGATTATATTTTAACGGAATACCAAACCCTTAAGAATGAAATGGCTGGAATTTATCAGATAAAGGGAAAGGAGGGAATGTTTAGATTAAGATTCAGGTGGATTGAATAAGGAGAAAAACCAACTACCGGTAAATACTTTTTCAACTTAGAAAAACGGAACTACGACAAAAAGGTTATAATTGAGCTTAAAACAATAAACGGTGAAGTAATCTCAGATCTAAGCAAGATAAACAAAGAAATAGAAAACTATTACAAAAATCTCCTGACTTCTAGAACTCTACAAGGAGAAGACCGCAATGATTTTGACGACTACTTATTTGCCTCCTTTTCTTCTGATTTGCAAAATCCAAAGTTTACCTGAAGACGAAGTAAGCGAACTTGAGCATGATCTGACAAAAGATTAATTGTTGAATGCCTTAAAAGGTTTCCAACCAGAGAAAACTCTAGGTGATGACAGTTTTATGAAGGAATTCTATGAAACGTTCTTTGAACTTTTGTGGACAGAGGAGAGGAGTCATTTCACTGATATTGAAAGTTGAAAGCAATCTTATGGTTTTAAGTAGCTAGCAGCCGATAACATTATTAAATGTTGACGATAAAATATTAGCTATAGAGCTATTGCAATAAGAATTGAGCCAAAGCTGCCTATTCACTCAGACCAAACAGGTATTGTCAAAGGAAGATATATCGGTCAAAATGTGAGGCTATTGAATGACCTAATGGAATTCACTGAGTTAAACAAAGGTCCTAGAATAGCGCTCTTCATAGACTTCGAAAAAGCCTTTGATACATTGGTGGCCTTTTATCCATCACACTTTAAATTTCTTTAATTTTGGCCCTTACATTCAGAAATGGATCTCTGTGCTCTACAGTGATGTTGAGAGTGGAGTTTTAAATGGCGGATACATGACTAATTATTTTCAGGTGTCAAGGGGTGTAAGGCAAGGATGCCTACTGAGCCCCTTATTATTTATCTTATGTGTAGAACTTCGTGCACGAAAGATGAGGCAAAATCCCAAAATTACAGGCATTAAAGTGCCCAATTCCAGTGAAGTCAAACTAAGCCAATTTGCTGATGACACTACATTGATATGCAAGGATACTGTGTCCTTGCATGAAAGTACACTGTAAAGAGTTGCTTGTGTGGAACTTTGGTGATCTTTCAGGCCTAAAGTTAAACAGTAAGAAGACAAAGGCCATGTGGATAGGCTCGTCAAAAATAACAAAACCAAACCATTGGAAATAAATATCACAAGGGACCGAATTAGGACCTTAGGAACCTACATTTCACATGATAGAGACAAAAATAATAATTCAAGACGTTTTAAATGAACATGGAAAATTCCTTATATGCAAAGAATTTAATTGTAAATACAAAAGCAAACCTTCAATCAAAGGCAGTTTCTACACCCAGACCAGCGACCTCAATTCTTGATGATTCTGATATATTTGATTTATTCACAGACAAATTGATTCAACTTTCCAAAATGCGATGTAAAGATACTACCTTCTTTTTCAAGAAAAAGCAGAAGTCACGCCTATGGCCATGATATCTTGGGCCAAGCAGTGCCCTGATATAGAAAGTAAATGGAAAAACTTGTTTAAAAATGTACCTCACCTGTCCGCGGACCACAAACTGAGACGATTCTCCACAATTCTCCATTAAGTTATTACACTGTCATTAAAAGAAACTAAAATGATTTAAAATATCTGACAAGGAGGAGCGTTTTTTCTGTAAATCCCCTGATTCCTTGGAACATGCATTTCTGGAGTGCCCTGCAGGTCTAAATGTCTATCAAGAAACCCTAGCATGGTTCCCTTTAACAAAAAGTTAATTTTTGCGCCATCTAAATTACAGCTGCTTTTCAAAGACTTTACCTTTTTCCCGAATACAAACCCAAACTTTATCCAGAAATTCGGCATCTTAATTGTGCAAACTCAAAAATATTACTATTCTTGTAAAATGTTAGAAAAAAAGCCAGATCTTCTGGAGCTGAAATCAGCGATTTCCTTACAATGAAAATTTGAGAAATGTTAAGGTTAACGCACAAAGTGTCAGTGACTTTCTCTTTTATATTCTGTATATTTAAACTATTCGTGTGGGTCTCCTACTGATTGTCAGTCCTGTGGTGTTAAGCTTTACTTGTTTTGTCATTCTGCTTCTGTATATCTCAATTACACCTGTAAAAAATATGGAGAAGGTATTCTGCATTTATACATTGTAATAATTAATGCATTTGGTTCGGCATATGAGAAGAGTGCTAAATGAATCTGTTGCTGCTCCAGTGTTGAATAATGCGGCAGACCTTGTCGAACTTAACAATGTAACCACACCAAATTAAAACTGCCGGACTTAATTCATCAGTTAGGTTTGGCACATGAGTGGAGCAATTTTATTTCAAATGTAAACGGATTGTAAAATCATTGTGCAGTTTGTCAAAATTTATGTTGAATACTGCATTAAACTTGACTAAAAGTGCGAATTCGCAGTTATTATTTATATTGCTGCATTATTTACGAGATTCTGTACAACTCTTATTTTTTCTTTGGATTACAAAATAGATACCAGTAAGTGCTGTGCTTAGTAAGCGAAAATTCTACCCTATTTGACACTGCGCAGGCTTCCAAACAGCTTGCATCACTCGTGTGACTCGTGTAACAAGTTTATATATTTTGAATAAACCCTTTTCTATATTGATTGGTGAACATGTGACGTGGCCATTTGGTTGCACCTCATTGCCCACCTTGGCTGATATGATGTAAATTTTCACGTGTACGAGAAAACGCTTTTGATTAAGGAGAAGCGACATGCAGTTGTTGACTGCCTATATTTATATTTGCTGAAAGTGTACATAGCTGAGGTATATGTACAATTCTATTAAGAGTTGATTTTTTTGGTAATAAAGGTTTTCTTCAATTTTTTATTTAAAATTACTATTATTATTATTATTATTAACAAATTTTGAGTGATTTCTTTCATTTAGCTGGAAGCTCTTATGTCTAAAGCAAAGCATTCTTCAGCTGAAGCCAGTAGGTAATGACAACAAAAGAGCTATCAGTAAAGTTGTTTTGAATTGACTTCTTGTTTGACCTGTTAATTTAAAGTTATGAAAAAACCCAGGTGAATTATCTTTGGAGTGAAATTACCTGTACCATTTGTGATAACTTCTTTTAAGGAGCTGAACAGAACTGACAATAAAAAATGTTTTAGCCAAGAACAGAATTTTTTAGACTTACAGCAGACTGGAAAAGGCTGGAAAAGCCTAAGAACCATTAATTTAACCTCTCATTATCACTGAAAATCATTGTTTAAATACAGTTGAAACTCCTTTTGCACCTGCCTGCCTTAAGCAGCATCCCAAATTACCAAAACTTTCCCACAGCCAAGTCAATACCAGTGGTACCTCTTGTGAGTAACCACCCCTCATAAGCAATTGCAATCGCTTTGGTATATACACTGTAGCTATTTGCAAGTTCCATTGTTTTTAACCTTTTGTGAGTAACCAGTTGTCACAGTCTCTCTTGGACCCTCCCAACCTCTGAGAAAGTTGATCAATGTGATGAACGGGTGTTACGAGTTCGTTGTGTTGATGAGTGAGAAGTGGGTTGTTTGCAGTCTAAACAGAACGCAGGGTTGTCGGAACAGCAACAAGGTTATTTATTCCAAACAAATGTACGTGTAGTAAACTCTGCACAAGGCTTCACAATAAGCTCACACTAGGCTTGTAAAGTTACACTCGACCTCCATCACACTTCAATAAACACGGCCTCCGCCAAATGTACTCGCGACCTCTGTCACACTTCAATAAACACGGCCTCCGCCAAATGTACTCGCGACCTCTGTCACACTTCAATAAACACGGCCTCCGCCAAATGTATACACGACCTCTGTCAACGCTCTCAGCTCTCAGACTTAATTCTTTACTTTTAGACTCTAAGAGAAACTGCAAAGCTACACCGATCGGCTTATATACTTTACAACAAAAGATTCTAGAACTTTCTGGCTCGGCTAAATAAAGAAACATTACAATAAGAAACTATTTACAGCAACATACGCAAACGGCTTAAAATAGAATTACTGAATCACGATGACACCGCACTAATTAAATATGCAGAAGATTCTGGACACTTCCAGACAGTAACGCGAGTCACGCAATAATTTTTCGTAACAACGGGGCTGATCACACCACATTTCCTCATTTCCAACCACTTTTTTCCGAACAGTGTACTGTATTTTAAAACAATTCAGTACAAAATGTAATTTCTAAGTGTATTGCTTTACGATAATGAAATTCTTTTGCAATAATTCGATCGTTCAAATCTTTTTTAGTTCTTGGTCAGTTTTCCCTGGGTGAGATCCAGTTTTACTGTGTTCAATGAAATTCTCTGCATGAGGAATTTGGAGCCACCTAAAGAAGTTGTGTGGGTTTAGTTGAGCATCAGTGCATGGCTGTAACTCTTTAATTATGCTAAGCACCCAAAAGTAAGCGACCATCTTAGCTTGACATTATTTTAAGGAGGTCGCACTGTACATGATGTAATTTAGTGATTTAGGGTATGTTTTGACTTTAATTTCTAGCAGCCAAGAAAATCAGCATGGGAAAAGCGGAAGACCAGAAAGACAGTCAAGGAATGCTACTAGGTAGAGTGTCTCCTTGGTGTAATTTATTTCAATCTAATATAGCATGTTTGATTGTAGTAATCAGTTGTACTTTTTGGTTATAGGCAAAAATCACAGTCAGAAAGCCCAAGAAGAGACAGAAGCAGGCGGAGTGACAAAGATAGAGACAGAGATAGAGGGAGAAAGCGGGAGAGAAGGTAACAGGTTTTACCTTTTGATGGTTTCTTTAGTTACTGTTGCTAGTGGCCTTTAATCGATTTCCAATACAAATACACAAAAAACAGTTTTTTTGATAAAATATGTTGTCTCCGTGCACTTTTTGGTTTTTCTTTTTTCTGGAAATCAAGGACAGTGCCTCATTTAAGGGCTAAGTACGTTTGTGCAGTTTGAGACTATGTTGGCAAAGCAAGTCTGAACAAGGACCACTAGAGTCTAAAAAGAAATTTGAGAGTAGCCATGCATTTTTAAGCGGCCGTCACCTAGTGATGTGCCGCTTCTACTGATACTCAAGCATGTTAAGGCATGGCTCAAGCCTCATTTGCATAAAATCTAAAAAACAGTAATTACTCTGTCAGAATTTGGTTTAATCGTTGCAGAATTGGCAGGCTAACCAATGTCGACTACCTTAATACTCTAAGACCAATAAGATCTGATAAAATGGGTCATGTGAAATTAATTGGTACTTTTTCAAAATAATTGGCACTAAAAGTTGTTATTCGTTATTGGCCATTATTGGCTGTTAGAGCCAATCAGATACGAGGATTTTTTGAAGTGCAGAGTACCACTAACGTTATTCAACTTGAGGTCTGTTACACCCAATGAGAAGCTTGTTATTCGATAACTAGATAATGCCAAATAACGTGTATATGTTATCTACTATCATTAGCCAAAATGACCAATCACATCTCATAATGTGTAAAGGATATCTTTGTTTCCGAAAATGAAACACTGAAGGAAGCACAAAACATTCTTAGTAATGAAAACATCTGTTGGGTCCGATAGTAACCGAAAAGACACGCAGGCACGCATAACACACACACCCTCCGTGAAATGCCGACGTCTTGAAATTGGTAAATGACGGAGTTCTTAACGAAAAATTTGTTTTAACCACCGGGCTTTTCATGGTTCACCTTTTGTCATTAACCGTACTGTTAAGATTAATTATAGCGGATAGAAGGTGTGTTTATATCCAGCAAAAAACGTTTGCAAAAAGTCACGACTACATTTACTTTCACTACATCTCCAAAACACTTTCTTTGTGTGGCTTTTTATGCTTTTTAATTGAAGGTATTGAATTCAAGAAAGCTATGCAGTTGTATGAGACAGTCGAATTATAAAAACTGCTAGAAAATTCAATAGCAGTTCGCCGAGCACGCTTTTCCACAGAATATACTTAAAATGCGAAAACCTACACCGTGTACGAAACGTAATTCATTCATATGAAGTACCGGTCTGAGAAATTGGTGATTTTACCGGATTCCAGTAGTTTGAGTTCTCATAATGTCAATCAGAACGAAGTTGTTCCTTTTCGCAGTATTTTTACTTTATTCAAGTTTTACGGGGAGCGCTTTATCCTTCATGCAACAGCAGACATACGCTGTCACTTGAGAGCTTCTTGAAATCTTGCGTGCTTTAGAACTGAAAAGCATTGTTAGCGTTGTCGAACCGAACAACAGTATTAAATTTCGTTGCACGAAATTGTGCTACTCAGAACAAAACATACGAAATTAGGTTGAAATCTTGTCTTAACATTGCTACTTAGCAGTAGGCAAGATCCTCAATCCTATTTGTGTGAAAAACAAAAAAAAAAACGTGTGCTCATCCACCAACTAAAACGTCCGCTTAACACAACTCCACCGACTACCCGCACAAAAAGTACAATCCGCCTTTATCAGTTGTCCCGCCAAATAATGAATTTCGGAAACAAACACCACACACACAATTTTGGCTGTGCGTAGATTCCCTGCAGCCGGGAAAACTACACTAATATATTAGATACCCAAAAGCCTCAAAATTCACGTCCAATTTTCACGAAAAATCTCATTCTCAAGCGGAAGAAGGATGAGAAAAAGAAAAACGTTTCTTACAAATTCATGACGAAGTAAAGTAGTCTAAAATTTAATACTGACCTTGGCCGAGGTCAAGTACAGCAAGCAAGAGACAAGCCTATCGTACTGGCTTGGTTGTGCAAGGTTTTACTTCTTGACTTTATGTCCCTTTATGAGTTTCCATCCCATCGCACTTTCGGAAAAATATTTTACTATCCGGAACAGAAATAAACAGTCGGAGTATTTTTCTTGCAGCGCAACCTTTCCTTCACTCATCCACACATGTTTGGTTAAGATTCAAAAGTCTTCTTAAGTCATGTAAAGACAAGATACAAGAAAAAGCAATCACTGACAACAAGGCTGCAAATCATATCGGTAATTCATGCATAATTCTAGGTTATGAATGGCGCGTTGGCGCGTACGCGCCTCTAATGCGTGCGCAGTTACTTTGCAAAACAATTACAGTGACAGTCGAGGAAACAATGCTTTATTTCAAGTGACAAAATACATTTGGTTCACATTACGTACCCTACATACAGAACAGAGGCTAGAGAGCGATTTACCTTCTTTGCACAGAAGTCTGGAAATTCTTATTTCAGTACATGGCTTCGGTTGAATGAAAGTTCCGTTGCAAATATTGTACAACCTCTCTGAGATAAATCATGACTATTTCTGTTTAATGATAAGTTTCATTAGCTATTGCGAATGACTGGATTAAGCAAATTCGGGCTTGATGCACACTGTCAAAAGTTGAAAGGGCAGCCAGTTCTTTAGGCCCCGATTACATGGAGAATTTCAGCCCGGGCTGAAACTTCAGCCCGGCTTCTGAAACAAATCCTCTTAAAATCGAATTGTCGATTACATGGAGAGTGATTCAGCCCGGGGCGCTTTTTAGCCCGGGCTGAAAATCCTAGCCCGGTTTGCTCAAACCGGGCTAGGATTTTCAGCCCGGGCAAACGGGCCAGAAAATCTGAAAAAATCTCATGTAATCGAAACAGAATTTCAGCCCGGGTTGAATAGTGAGCTTGGACATGCGCAGTGATTTTGTTTTCCAGGAAACAAGATGGCTGCTGCTAGTAGGAAGGAAAAGTTAATATTTCAGCCCGGGCTGAAGTTCGTCATGTAATCGCAACAAAATTTCAGCCCGGTTGACTGCGCTGACATTTCAGCCCGGGCTGAAATTCGCCATGTAATCGGGCCCTTAGTCTGCTACACAGCCGTTGTTAGTGTCGTCACGCAAAATACATAAAAGCGATCTCTCAACCATGTCAGCGCAAATCAGTCATGCTTTCATAAAATGCCATCGAGTTTTCAGAACAGAAAAGCCATATGTCTTAAAAATTCTGGAAAGACAGGAAAGAGTGGTATTTCCGATAAAACTTAAGCTTTTAACGCCGGGCATCTTTCGGAAGCAGATAGTAACAATGATGACTGTTTGAGGTGGGAAATTGGTCTGTAATCGTCACGAATACCACTACCACGGACATGACACTCAGCCCAATTTTCACTTAGTTTTACCTTTTGGAAAATTTGCAACGGAACTTTCATTCAACCGAAGCCATGTACTGAAATAAGAATTTCCAGACTTCTGTGCAAAGAAGGTAAATCGCTCTCTAGCCTCTGTTCTGTATGTAGGGTACGTAATGTGAACCAAATGTATTTTGTCACTTGAAATAAAGCATTGTTTCCTCGACTGTCACTGTAATTGTTTTGCAAAGTAACTGCGCGCGCATTAGAGGCGTGTACGAGGCGCGTACGCGCCAACGCGCCATTCATAACCTAGAATTATGCATGAATTACCGATATGATTTGCAGCCTTGTTGTCAGTGATTGCTTTTTCTTGTATCTTGTCTTTACATGACTTAAGAAGACTTTTGAATCTTAACCAAACATGTGTGGATGAGTGAAGGAAAGGTTGCGCTGCAAGAAAAATACTCCGACTGTTTATTTCTGTTCCGGATAGTAAAATATTTTTCCGAAAGTGCGATGGGATGGAAACTCATAAAGGGACATAAAGTCAAGAAGTAAAACCTTGCACAACCAAGCCAGTACGATAGGCTTGTCTCTTGCTTGCTGTACTTGACCTCGGCCAAGGTCAGTATTAAATTTTAGACTACTTTACTTCGTCATGAATTTGTAAGAAACGCTTTTCTTTTTCTCATCCTTCTTCCGCTTGAGAATGAGATTTTTCGTGAAAATTGGACGTGAATTTTGAGGCTTTTGGGTATCTAATATATTAGTGTAGTTTTCCCGGCTGCAGGGAATCTACGCACAGCCAAAATTGTGTGTGTGGTGTTTGTTTCCGAAATTCATTATTTGGCGGGACAACTGATAAAGGCGGATTGTACTTTTTGTGCGGGTAGTCGGTGGAGTTGTAGCCTGCAAACAGGCTCTCCGTATGGGTTTTTCCGAGATTTGCTTTCTATTGGGGCGCGGTCAAAAGGTAGGGGATTGGGGCGGGTGAGAGAGAGGAGGGCCTGCAATGGTCCTTGTATGATTTGAGTATTTACGTTCAGATTCTGAACGTAAATTGCTGATTGGCCAGTTCGACTTGACACATGTCAAATAAGTGAGTAGAGGTATTTCAGTCAATTCGACATGGCGACCGTGAACGCGGATAATATGGATTCTCAGCTCAATGAAGCTATCTCGTCTTTGAATTTAAGAGCTTCAAAGCGAATTGATCTGAAGAAAGAACAATACCTGGTAATAAGAGTCCCCTTAATGAAAAGGATGTACTAACCGTGTTGACTACAAGCATTGGAAAAAGCTTTGTGTTTCAAGTTTTCGCTGTGGTGAAATCGCTGGACTCCTCGAGAACACCACTGCAGATCAGATGGAAGAAGATGCGAATTCTCTGAGGATTGAAAGCAGTGGAACTCGAAAGCTCAGACGTGTTTGGAAAAACCTCCCTCAGTTGCCTGATTTTTTACTTGCCTTGGCCGAAGCGGTGTGCCATCGACCCACGAATGCATGCGTTCCATAGCGGCAAATGCACCTCATTTTTCTTCACAACGAGAACGCTGCGAGCTCTTCAACGTCTCTACATTTCAAAATACATGTAGTGTCAAACTCTTTGTTTACAGCCTTAAGTGGTGCGATAAGCGCGCATAGCTTTGTGTACAATAAAAGCATTTGCGGCTACTTTCCCCCTCTTAAGCGCCCGATTCTTTATTAGGCAAATTGTAGCTTTATCCTCAGGTGTTCTAATCATCACATCCCAATTCCAAGACAACTAAGACTTTCACGCTTGCGGTGTTGTCCGGAAGGTCGTCGATATTGAGATGTGCCAGGAGATTCGAATCGGATAATTGTGCTCCACTCTCTTTGACCGCGTGCCATTTAAGAGCAAGTCGACACGACTATCTCTCGGAATACCCAAATGGAGAGCCTGTTTGCAGGCTAGTGGAGTAGTGTTAAGCGGACGTTTTAGTTGGTGGATGAGCACACGTTTTTTTTTTTGTTTTTCACACAAATAGGATTGAGGATCTTGCCTACTGCTAAGTAGCAATGTTAAGACAAGATTTCAACCTAATTTCGTATGTTTTGTTCTGAGTAGCACAATTTCGTGCAACGAAATTTAATACTGTTGTTCGGTTCGACAACGCTAACAATGCTTTTCAGTTCTAAAGCACGCAAGATTTCAAGAAGCTCTCAAGTGACAGCGTATGTCTGCTGTTGCATGAAGGATAAAGCGCTCCCCGTAAAACTTGAATAAAGTAAAAATACTGCGAAAAGGAACAACTTCGTTCTGATTGACATTATGAGAACTCAAACTACTGGAATCCGGTAAAATCACCAATTTCTCAGACCGGTACTTCATATGAATGAATTACGTTTCGTACACGGTGTAGGTTTTCGCATTTTAAGTATATTCTGTGGAAAAGCGTGCTCGGCGAACTGCTATTGAATTTTCTAGCAGTTTTTATAATTCGACTGTCTCATACAACTGCATAGCTTTCTTGAATTCAATACCTTCAATTAAAAAGCATAAAAAGCCACACAAAGAAAGTGTTTTGGAGATGTAGTGAAAGTAAATGTAGTCGTGACTTTTTGCAAACGTTTTTTGCTGGATATAAACACACCTTCTATCCGCTATAATTAATCTTAACAGTACGGTTAATGACAAAAGGTGAACCATGAAAAGCCCGGTGGTTAAAACAAATTTTTCGTTAAGAACTCCGTCATTTACCAATTTCAAGACGTCGGCATTTCACGGAGGGTGTGTGTGTTATGCGTGCCTGCGTGTCTTTTCGGTTACTATCGGACCCAACAGATGTTTTCATTACTAAGAATGTTTTGTGCTTCCTTCAGTGTTTCATTTTCGGAAACAAAGATATCCTTTACACATTATGAGATGTGATTGGTCATTTTGGCTAATGATAGTAGATAACATATACACGTTATTTGGCATTATCTAGTTATCGAATAACAAGCTTCTCATTGGGTGTAACAGACCTCAAGTTGAATAACGTTAGTGGTACTCTGCACTTCAAAAAATCCTCGTATCTGATTGGCTCTAACAGCCAATAATGGCCAATAACGAATAACAACTTTTAGTGCCAATTATTTTGAAAAAGTACCAATTAATTTGAAATAGTGTTTATAAAGTCATGGAAATGAAGTTGCCCTGGCCGTCAAATCAACGTTACATTTTTAGTTGGTACATAATTGCCTAAATTTGATGATTCTCACTTTACAGTGTTGTGCCCACGTTGACAAGCTGTAGGTTATTTACCTGGTTGAACTTGACTTATCAATATACCATAAAGTACTGTTTACATCTTCTATTCTATTATACCAAAGGTGCAGTAGAAGCCGATCAAGAAGTAGAGATAAAGATCATAAGAGAGAGAGGCATCATGGCTCCAGCCATGTGGAAAAAGCCCCAAGTACCCAAGCAGTTGTTAGTCAGGTAACAAAAGCCTCTGTATCCTTCTACCTTATTACCTGCCCATTGCCTGTACATTATTGTGTCTGTCTGTCTGTCTGCCTGTCTGTCTGTCTGCACACTCAGGCTCAAGGAATGGGCACAGGCTCATTCCCTGAAAAGCTGCTTGGAATCGAGCCTATATATGAAAATTTAAGGTCACGGGGTATACATTGCAGTGAATATATTCATAAAACAAAAATATTGGTGGGGGTGCTTAACAGATGTGTAGGGGAATAAATGAAGTGCTCAAGGATTATTTTTATTGAATGGATCACAATACGTATTATTTACATCGCTATTTTATTGGTTTTGATTAAATGCTTGAAATGCACTAGAAGTTCATGCGACACAATTTGAATCCCTTGCAATTATTAAGGCCCCATCCACTCATCTGGACATTTTTCAATCCGCAACTTTTTCTTTCTGGATACCGGTCCCGTCCACATATTTTTGAATCTGCTCTCCAGAGTGGAAAAATAAACCCGCAACGAATCCAATAACGTGTGGATGGTGAATCTGGATATTTTATAACCCGATGATGTAACAAAATTGGATCCAGTCTTACTGCCAAACTTGCATGCTAATGGAGCAGGCTCTGTTGACAATATTCACAGAGGAGTCCTGTATACTTGAGGATGTTCGCGTGAACATTTTCCAACATTGATTTTTTTTAAACTTTCACTACTGTAAGATGATTAGTTAGTTATGTCAGAAATGTAAAAAATGGGGGGTCACTGACTTCATTTTGGAGACAACATTCCTGGAAGAACACCCTATACCTTAAAAAATCGGGCTTCATTAACGAATAAAGCCACAGTGTCTGTAAGCCCAAAAATATTGCAATTAAGTCTTTGAAGTGAAATGTTCTCTGCCAAATATTGTTTAAGTGGACCTGTTAAGTGAATTTAGTCAACTGGTGAGGTTCCTTAAAGAACATGTTCGCATTTAGCAACCATAGTTTTGCGTGCCTTGCAGCCACAAGATGACAGGATCCAATGTTCCATACAAAGAAATCTTGAATTTTTCTATGTTGATTTTTTGTTCATTTTTGGACAATGTGGAGGTAATTGTAAATATAATATGTTTCTGGAAAGAAAAGTAGGGGTCACTGACCATTTAAGAGAGTAAACTGATGGGGAAGGGAATGCAACAGCTACTATCCTTTTACTTGCTTACCTTTCTTCCTTAGCGCGCGGGCTTGATGGCTGACGTGGCATGACCTTGCGACATGGATTTCTTGCGCAGTGGGGATGCGTGTGAACAATTAGCGTGAACGTCTTTAAGTGAATACGGATACGTGTGGAATTGAATACACTACGCATTGACATGAAAATCTGCAAAGAAAAAGTTGTGGATACATGTGGTCGGGACCTGAGGCAGAAACAGAATATTTTAAGGGACCTTTTCACTAACATTTCGCGTAATGTCGGTATTTGTCGTCAGACTTCATATATATCCTTTACACAAATGCATACTAATACACTATCCTGTCCCTGCTACCTTAAGTTACCTCAAAGGTCCTATTTTAGTAGTTTCTACTAAACAAAGGAATAAATCTCCTAGGAAAACTTTTTTTGCTGCTATATTGCTTTCAACTGCAAGTACAGCACGATATAATTTGATCCGCGCACCATTTATCATCTTTATTTAAAACACGGAATCCCATTCATAAAAATGTTCTTCCAGAGAACCGTGCAAAATCATGGAACAAAACAGTATTAGTTTAAATATAATAATTACAATTCAACCAAACTACAAAACAATGTGAAATAAAATATTTCAGGCTTGTCTGCTCTTTAATAGTATTTGGAAGACTCCAGACTCCAGAGAGCCAGTTCTCTATAATGGAAGCTGTTTTTGCCACCCTCAGTGTAAATTATGGTCTTGGTACAAACAAATTGTGTGTCGAGTTTCTTAGATTACAGGAATAGACAGAGTTTGTACTATTGAAAATTTGAGCCAAATGATCTGGTGCAATTTGACTCTTTACTGAATTTAAACATCATTGTCGCTAATTGCCTTCTTGTTCATATCTCAGGATTATCCCACCCAATTTCATCCAATATCTCAACAGATCGTTTAGAGCAGAGCACAGC
Organism: Galaxea fascicularis; assembly: GCA_948470475.1. Classification (NCBI taxonomy): domain Eukaryota; kingdom Metazoa; phylum Cnidaria; class Anthozoa; order Scleractinia; family Euphylliidae; genus Galaxea; species Galaxea fascicularis. Next base: position 16,724,781 of record OX419343.1, on the reverse strand, counting down.
TGAAGCCCTGACCAAACTATCGAACGTTAGATTAAAAATTAGCGATTTGACGAGTTAACAATGTTTCGATGAATCCATGTCATCACTATCAAGTTCAGAATACATGATAGAATTGATAATATATCTAGAAACAATGGTGTGAAAATGTTTAGGGGATTCAAAAGGTAGTTAAAGTGTTCAGCTATTATGTAAAAAGCTTGGCACGAACTGAATCCCACTGCGTGTTAAGTTTTGGTTTTACGTTCCTGATAAACAGCATCTGGTAGATCAAGCAGTCAAACTTTGCGCTGCATTTCTTAAGAGTTGTTGGATGCTTGCAAGTGGAAAGCGAGGTGGCTGTTTATCGGGGGAGGTTAGTCAGTGGCACTAGAGGGCAGCGCTTAGTCAAACAAGAGGAATGCGTTAAGGTGACAACTCGGATGACTACTTTGTTCGTGGTTATGTCTTTCATCATGTACCACGCCCTAGCACTACAGGAGGTGGTGTTGCTGTGATGTTAAAAAAGACCATTAATGTTGATAGGAATAATTTGAGGACATTTTAGTGTTTTGAGTACATTGACCTGACGACAAAGATCCCAGGCTTACTAGTTCGGCTCATTGTTGTTTATTGTTCACCGCCGTCATCAAATAATCACCTTACTGTGAATTTATTTCTTCAAGAATTTGCTTCGCTAGTTGAGGTTTTAGCTCTGTTTCCTGGATCCATGTCAGTTCTGCAGATTTTAGTGCAAGATCATTCATGAATTTACTTCAGTCCTTTAATCTTCCCAACACACAAGGATGATGATGTTCTGGATCTCGTTATCACCAGGGTGGACGAGGTGCTTATCTTTGATCTTGGATGGTTTGATCCTGTTCATTCTGGCCGTCAGTCTGTGCACTACTGTTTATGTTCCCCTAAGAGGCAATATTTCTGCGACGGAAAATGTTTTATTGTAATCTTACTTCTATTGATACGAACATCTTCTGTCAGGATTTCGCTGATTTCGATTTGTTTTCTGAAGAACTGAATGATGATTTGCCTTCACTAATTGACAAGTATAACCTCTCCCTCAAGTCCGTAATTGACTGCCACACTCATGAGAAAGAACAAGTGCATACTTTACGCCCCATTGCACCTTAGTTCTCTGTTGATGTGTCCACAGAGAAGACAAAGAGGAGACTTCTCAATCGGAAATGGTGCACCACAAGGAATGACACTGATTGGAAACAGTATGTCACCCAATGCAAAGTTGTTAATGAGATTGTCCGTGCAAAGGATAGGTATTATGTAGCACTAACTGATGAGAAAAAAGGAAACCAGCGTGTTCTCTTTCATACTGTCGACAAACTCCTACATAATAAATACAACCCCCACTTTCCGTCTTGTAGCTCGGACAATTGTTGGTGGAGCAATTTAATCTATTCTTCATCCAGAAATTATTGGCTATCTGGAATTCTCTAATGGCTGATTCAAATCAGTTGAATGTTGCACTATCTGAATCTGTAATTATTTAAACTGAACTCACCTGTTTTGAGTCTGTATCAACCAATCATGTTGATAATCTTATCTACTCATCAAAAATTAAGTGCTGCCCGTTGGATCCTTAACCTGCCACTCTGATCACTAAGTGTCTATCTATTTTTCTGCCTGTTATTACAGAGATGGTAAACCTTTCCCTTTCGATTGCTTTGATACTTGATCTTCTCAAGCTGGCCATTCTCAGTCCTAGATTAAAGAAACTCACCTGAACCCATGGTTTTTATTTAGCGCTCGCCCACTCGCCAATGCGAGTGTCAAGCCCGTTGGGCTGTAACTGATTTTTTGTGACAAAATATAATCTAAACATGAACATACTAGTACTTTTCACATTTGAAAGATTTAGAAACCTGGTAGACATACACGCAAATTTGCCACTTCATAACTAAAATCTTATGGCTTCTGCCCAAGTTATAATTACATTAGGTACCCAATCAAAGTCATGATACATTATTTCTGATCATTACCAAACCGCTGAGAACAAGATCTGATGGCGATGATGGCAACAACAACTTGTGGCACTGTCACAATCACAAAGAATGTTGCTCGTAAAGTAAGAACTGTAAGCTATGGTTATGAATTATTTTGACTTAAGAATTGAAAGTGAGAGTCTTTGTCTGCTGAGCAAGAGGAGAAGGCTGAAGAGGAAGTCACCCTCGATGCAAAAAGGATGACAGCATCAGAGATGATGATGAGGGAGTGGTGTCTGACTGTGAAGGCGGTTGCATTTCAACTGAACCATTATCTTACTGTTAATTGTCTCTATAAAGTTTTTCAGTCGGCATATAAGAAGAATCAGCACTGAGAGTGCATTGTCACAAATGATATCTTGAGGGCTATTGATGATACTTCCAGCACTATTCTTCAGTTGCTTGATTTATGTTTGGCATTTGATACTGTGGATCACTATTCTGTTAAACAGACTGGAACATTGCTTTGGCATCAAAGGCACTGCTTTGAATTGCTTTCGATTTTACCTCACTAAACAGTGTGCAAGCATCAGAGAAAGTACTTCTTCATGTCGTAATCTAGAGATTGGTGTACCCCAGGGGTCTGTCCTTGGCCCAATCTTGTATGTTTTATATACTGCACCTCTTGGAGACATTTTACGTGAACATGGTGTCAAGTACCATCTGTATGCCTATGACACAAATGTATCTGTTCTTTGGATCTACTTCTTTGGAACATAGAGATCAGTCGGTTGAAACCATTCAATCATGTGTGAATGATATTGGTAAATGGATGACAGCCAACAAATTAAAACTGAATAAGAGCAAGACTGAACTTATTGTTATTTTTGCGCAACACCACCCTAGGTTGCAACTGGATACTCTAACATTTGGATCTGAAAATGTCTTCAGTAGGAATACTGCACATAACATTGGGGTCACCATGGATAATAAGATTAACTTCGTGAAAGTGGTGGCATCCATTTCTAAGTCCTCCTTTTATCATATAAGAAACATTGCTCGCATTAGAAGATTCCTGTCTGAGGAGAGCACAAAGACCCTTGTCCATGCATTTGTTATATGCAGGTTGGATAACTGCAACTCACTTCTCTACAGCTTGCCGAAGAATCAGATTGGAAAGCTTCAACGTGTTCAGAACTATGCTGCTCGTCAAGTGGTAAATGCAAGACAACATGATCACATAACACCTGTACTGAGAGATCTTCATTGGCTACCAGTGGATCAGCGAATTATTTGTAAAATTTTAGTTTTTACATATAAAGCTCTAAACGGTTTAGCTCCTTCTTATTTGAGTGACTTGGTAAACGTTGTTGTGAACACAGTGTTGTAGTGTTCCTCATCCATGAGCTGGCTCACAGGAGCCTTTGATTAATTTATGTTAATTGTTTTTCAGATCTGCCATGGAAAGGTGACCACTATCATGCAGTTTGGATGCTTTGTACAGCTGGAAGGTTTAAGGGGCCGACATGAAGGCCTGGTGCATATTTCACAGGTATTTGACTGTTTCATAAGTACAGCAGTATACAATAAAAAGGTGACTTAGTTGTCTGGCAAAATTAAAGCAGCAGATGTCCTCACCAAGCCTATCGTGTTGAAAATCCATTGCCTTATGGTATGAAATATCTAGTTTCTTTACTTGACATTGGTGGAAGGCGAGTGCTCTCATCACTGCACCAATCCTGCAAACAATGAGTTTGGAAAGGACCTGAGCATTGTTTCTGAGAAGGATTTATTTCTTTGAAGAAGCAAAGTGAACCAGAGGGGAGGTTCTGCAAACATTGGAACATTTGTCACAACCACTGGACCACGACAACAGAAACGACCTAACACTGCCAAGTGAAGGGCCCCAATAGTTATAGATGAATGCAACAAATGCCACTTGTGTCAGTCTCAATAACGGTCAAAAAACCTCTCATGATACAAACCTTTGCTATACCCAACTACCCAGCTCAGGTTTGTAAGGCCCAATCAAGAAAACAGGAAGGAAGCAGAACAAAACCAGCTCTCACGATGAAAATGAGGCAGTGCGAGGCTCTGGGTTGGAGTGCGAAAGTAAAGACAAATTATTTTTCCTTTTATATACATACACCCATTTAGAGATTTGGGACACTTGAGATATCATTCCGTCAAAATGATACAGAGTTTCAGCAAACACAAGCTCAGCACATTTTTTGAGCATTACTTCTGGTAATGTGTTCCAAAGAGGACAAAAACTGGCTTATCCAGGAGCTCGCAAAACATTCGGGCCCCATCACTGAATTTGTTGAGAAACTGTTACTCAACATGCAAAAACATGGAAGATTCAGAACTTGGAAGAATACGAGGTTCTGAAAGAAACCAAAAACCTGCTTGAGGAGCTTGATATTGAAAAACTTCAACAGTTTGATGACCTGACAAACGATTCTTGGTGGGTTCCTTTCTATGAAAGAAAAATCCTAGAACAATGTGGTACTTTAATTCGGGATATTTAGAGCATGTATGGTATTTGTGAGGGGGTTCAGGCTCTTTCCTGAAAACTGTGAAAAGAAATTTTTTGCAAAAAAACCATTCTTTCTCAGGCTATGAGGCTACAAAAGCCTATGAATGTATGGCCACAAAATCGTGATCGCACAATCTTGACATGGCTCCTGGCCTTGAGGCTTTGGAAAAAATGCGTCCCTTCTACCCTGAAAAGGGGATCAACATCTTGAGAGATGCGGTCAGTGTCCCGGGAGTAAGCGTGCATTATCTCCTTGGGGGGGAGGGGGGGTTGAGCGGGGGGCTGAGCTTTACAGTGTTTGCAAAGAGGCATATGAGATGTTGAAAAAGGCTGTTGTTGGGGGGCTGAGCCTCGTTTTCACATGGTACCATGAAGTCGGTGTTACGAAGATAAGGTCCCATGAGATGGACAACCCTGGTCTTTGCAAGCAAATTCTTGGTTATGATGCCAACGCCCTCTATCAACCATGCTCAACGAAATGTCGTACGGGAAGGAAAGGGTCATTTACTATACAGACGAGTGCATTGCTGGAGCAGTGCCACTTCTGACACAAAGGCTGAAAGATGGGACCTGGTTTGGATTCGCTGAAGTTGACATAAAGATTCCTGAGCCCCTTTGGCCCAAGTTTGAAGAGATGTGCCCGTTCTACAACAAACTGCAAACTGGCAGGAACCGTGGGGACAGGAAAACGTTGGTGGGAGTGTTGTCCATTGAAAATATGCTGGTGTATGCCCCCCCTACTTCACCGGTATGTGGACCATGGGGCGGTGATCACAGCTGTCTGTCAAACGATTGACAATCAACCAAACAAGACTTTCCATGGTTCATGGAGCAGGTAAGGAGGGAGACGTGGAAAAAAGCAGGGCGCTGCTTGCTGATGTGTTTAGACTGCTGGGAAACAGCAGGTAAGGGAAGCTCATCGAAGTGTTGGAGTACCAAACCAATCTGATCTACACAAAAGATGAGAAGGTCATTCACAGAGCCTTGCGAAGTGCATATTTCAGTGATCTTGATTAGGTGGGAAAAGTGTATGAGCTAGAAAGCCAGAAGCGGCGGATTACAATAAGAAGACCATTCCAGATCGGAATAGCTGTGTATCAGCTGGCAAAGCTACCAATGCTCGAATTCTATTATGACTTTCTTGACAGGTATTTCAAAAGAAAAGATTTCAAAATGATTCAGATGGACACAGACAGCAACTACATGGCTCTGCTGTGCGGCTTGAGGAAATCATGAAGCCAGAGCTCAGAGAAGAGTTAGAAACAAATGGTGGATGCTGCTGGACAGGATTCACAAGGAGCCAATCGAATTTCACATAAACCAGGGTTGATCGGGGAAAGAACGGTATCAGGAGGGACAACCAACAATTCTTCACAAGCAAAGCCATGCTTGGGCCCATCGTGTAAATAGTACAGCACCAGTTGATTTTGTTTACTGACGGCCCTTTCGAGCATATATATGCTCGAAAGGACCAGACAAGACAAGGCCAGTGGCAGACCAGACAAGGCCAGTGGCTCTCTTTGCCCTGCCTTAAAACTCACCGGGTTGGCAAAGATTCCGGACGTTGATGAGGGAGGCGAGCTTTTTTGATTCACCCCAACAGGTCTCAAGAAGGCGTCGACTGCCCAGCAACAACAGTTTTTTGTTTGACAGTGAATGTAGGTTTTTTCCCTGTCAGCTGTGTGATTTGATTATTCAAAGCTGAAACAATGTCAGGAGGCCTTTTCACCCATGCAGCAGACCGCTGGCCCTCAGGGAGTCACATTTCAACAGCATACGGCAGGCCAAACAAGCACTCAGCAAGGGTAGCCACGATAGCTTGGTCGCCATGAATTTCAACATGCTGGCATTGGATGGCTGTTTTGTGGTTTCCTATCTCTCTTGAGACAGCACCCATGAATTAATGCCCAGGGTCAACCTGCAGCAGTTTTGGCCATTTCAGAGGCCCACGCTTGTAATTCCTCTGGAAAGCTTGGTCAACCTCATCAGAATTTTTTCAAGGTCGAAAGTTTGGCCTCTTTATAGTGGCTGGCCACGTCAACAGTCAGTGTATACTTTGCACCCATATTGCACTTTGTCATGTGGCATTGGGTGTGGGCATATCAGACTTTGTACAAGGAACATGCCGCTGGGTGGGGAGGTAGATCTACCAAAGCGCCTGCGTGACCAACCACTTCAATCATGTGGAAGAGCGGAGTAACTGACCAGCATAGCATTCAACAAAACCCAGTTCAATGCCCAAGAAGGATGGTTACTGGTCACTATATCTATCACGCATATTCGTAAGATTCTTGAGAAATACAGAATCTTGGATGCTGTCAACACCATTGTCAGGCAATTGAGAAGTGTGCGACCTGTCACAGTGTCGTTTCTTGGGGAACGTTATCCATCACTTCAGTCATGACGGGAAGTTGGTCAACTATATTTGTTTTCTGCACGATTACTTTCAAGCTGTTCCTTCTGAAGCCTGGCCACGGAAGGAAGAAATTTTTGAACGTCTTCTGCAGCCTTTAAAAAAAATTAATTCAGCGACTTGACGCCATTCAAAAGAAAGGTTTGATAAGTGGTGGGTAACAAAGGGAGACGTCATACTGTAGTGAAACGTTTATTGTATTTCATTTTGACTTTTGCCAGTATTTCCATGCAATGATCAGTGATGAAGTTGTCAGCCATTTTCAACCTGTTGAGGAAGTCTTTTTCATCGAAAGGTTTGCCCCTGAGATAAAACCGAATAGCATCAAGGACTTTTTTGTACTCAACTCTGGGAAAGTTAAAGCTTTTTCAGTTTTTTTGTCGTACTTTTTAAGCTTGCCACACCCTTGACAATGAGCCTGAAACCGGTCAACGTTGCAAACACAATGGGGTTCAAAGTAATGCCTCCGGTAACTGCAAAAGTCACAATTGTGTTGCTTGCCACAATATTGCAAAACAGATTTTTTTTAAAACCACGGTACAGCTTTTTGTATTCATAATGTTTCTTGTAGTAGTAGTAGGCATAAAGATTTTTCAACATTTCAATCTTGCCCTTTGAAAGGGTCGTGTCGATGTGGTTAAAATTGAAAATGTTTTGTCGGGTGGTAGCCATTGCTATATTGAAATGGAGAAATTTCATTGTGTTTCACGGTGCTCTGTATTCAATGAACAGTAAAATTTATTCCTCCTCGATATCCATTGCCAATTCCACAGCCATGTGTCTGTATGCCAATACTGTGTTTACATTTATTGTTTGCAATTGAGTTGATTGGGTTGAAATAAAAGTCAGTGATTGTCTTAAATGAAAACTCTGAAAGAACTTCAAAGATATTGGTGGGTAGAATGATTTCAGCTTGAAATGCATAGCTTTTATTGTCAGTATTTGGCTATTGTTTGGAATTATTATTTTGTGACAACCATTCTAGGATAATGTTTTTCCATTCTTAGTGTTTAGAAAGGCATGGATGTGATGAATTGAACCGTGCAATTGGTGCTCATTCAAATCCAAGTGATGCATTGAACCGTGCAATTGGTGCTCATTCAAATCCAAGTCAGTTTGCATTACCATTTGACTGTTTTCAACAGCATAAAGTGCGTGATAAACTTTGGGGTCAACGTTTGCCACATAGCCCTTTACACCGTAAACTACCATGCAGAGGAGTGCTGTTCCGTCAATGAAACTGAACAAGTGTTTTTGTGTAGTTTGTGAGTGTTTTTGTTGTCTGACTGTTGATTGAAATGGTTGTGGCCTGCGCTGTCATGCTAACATTGCTCATTGTGATAGGAAAGAATTTGACAAGGAATGTGTGATAACCTGTTGGACGAGGGCCAAGACTGAAACCAATCCGTAAGTGGCGTGCTGCCCGCGTCCTTAACCAATGCGAGCATGTAGGCTTTTTTGTTTGTCAGGTGACGAGTCTTGAAAATCAACGATCACTGAAACACTGATGTTGTTCTCACTGCTGCTTTTATCGACATCTTCCATCAAATAGCGAAAAGCATCACTTTGCTGCCCTGACCGAGTCATGTGGGACTGGTTGACATATTTTTTGTTCACCAATGCAGACGAATGTGTCACATTGTCTGTCATCCATGTCAAGGTTGACAGTCATCCTCTTCAACCCATTGATATGGAGAAAATTCTTGTCCACATACCTCGGAGCATTACTGATGAAATGTGGTTTCAGATTAACAAAGTGGCTCAACAATGACGGAAAGGTTCTAGCTGAGGCACCAGAAGCTGAAAGAGCAAGTTTGGTGATTATGTGGAAGCAGACAAGTTTGTTTAGAAGTTGACAGCTAAAGTGAAGTGCTTAGTACAGGCAAAGTGACTTGGAATATTATTGGTCCTATGTTCTTTGTTTGATCCGTTGGGTTTTATAGCTCCCTACATAATGAAGAAGAAAGTGGGCTGGGATACTACCATTGAGGAAGTAGAGAGGGTTCAGTGGTTGTGGTGGTGAGAAGACCTCCCGAAGCTACAGGAATTTCAGATCAACTGTAACTTGCTTTTGGTCAGCTGCATATCTTTTCAGATGGATCCGCTTGGGTTATGGAGCTGTAGCCTTCTTGCGTCTTGTTGATGTCCATGGCAGAAGTCATTGCGCCTTTGCTATGGGCAAAGCATGACTTTCCCCCATTTATGAGATTACTATCCTGAGATTAGAATTGTCGGCTGCAGTTATATCAGTCAAGCTGAGCCAAATAATTCAAGAGGAGTTCAAACTCAAAATTGATCAAGTTAATTATTGGCCTGACTCCACCATGGTGTTGAAGTGCCTAAACAACGACACCAAAAGGTTTCATACTGTAGAGTCAAATCAGAAGAGTGTCCTCACCATCAGCGTGCAGGTATGTTGACAGAGATTCCAATCCTATCTCAACCGATCGTTGAATGGTCCAGATCTCTTATGGAAACAAGAAGATGCTTGGACACCAAGGATTGAAATCCCTGTCTTGATTGAAAATAGTTGTTACAAGCAAAAGTCAAGTTGCATAACTTGAAGAGGTCCATTGGAGCAAGACCTGACGACAGAGAAGCAGAATTTGTTACTGGATACCTGACTACTAACAGTTAGTACGTATCAAATCTTTTCTGGAAGCGCTGGATTAGGGAATATCTTCCCACCCTCCACGAGCTGAAAAGGTGGAATGAATCAAAGGAGAATCTTGAAGTGAACGACCTTGTCCTTCTGGTAGATGAAAGCTTTCCCAGAGATCAGTGGCTGTAGACCCCTCTCCAAAATGGCGGCAATGGATTTGAATGACTTTAAATTGAACTGAATGAAAAACAGGTACCAGAAATAGGAAGAGCACCTTTACTTAAGTAACCCTGTAAAGTTTTAGCATATCAGGTTTTATGTCAGCTGAGAAAATGTAAGTTGAAGTTTGACAAATTTACAGACTTTGTATGACTGGGGGTATGGCATTTCCCCCCCAGTCATACAAACGTCTGTAAATTTTTCATTCTTTAACTTACATTTTCTCAGGTGATATTACACCTGATATGCTGAAACTTTGCAGGGTTACTAAAGTAAAGGTGCTCTTTCTAGTGCTGGTAAACGTGTTTAATTTTAACTTATTTGAATGTTCAGCTGCCATTTTGGAGAATGGTCTATTGGCACATGTTGTACAAGTGTTTCCTTGTGACGATGGATAAGTTTGATCCATCAGAGTAAAAAACAAGCAGCACTGTTATCACCCGGAGAAAACATCGAAGAGAAAGGGAATCAAAGGTGATGAGCACAATGCTCACATGACCAGTCACTGAGTTTTGCTGTTTGGAGTTGTCAAACGCTTAGTCATCCTTGTTGTCAGAATAGTTATGAACATGTTGCAGTAATAGATTGATAAAATGTCGAGATGACTTATGGAATCCTTGACGAAGTTTTGGACATTGATGGTTCTGACATTGGATTTGCACAATATTCATGGTAATTTGCATGTAATTATGGAACAATGTCCTTTGAACTCAATAGTGGATACATAAGGCATAAACACTAATGTTGTTTATTTATGGAGCGGACTCTTATGTTTACTCTAGTGGGTATGGTAGCAGTTAAGGTGTAAACAAAATACAGTAGGAATTTCGTTTAGGGGCCAATATACCGGTAGTTACCATACGCATATGTTGTGGATCTAAGTTGTTGACCACATGACTCGGTTTCTCCCATAAAAAATAACAAACACCATTTTGTTTACTTGTTGTGCAACAGTCGGTAAATTTAAGGCCTCTAATGATTTTTTTATTGATAGATTTCTGGGCTTATTGGGCCAGTAAAAGGTGACAGAACACCAGGGACGCCCTTAGTCTCTTTTTATTCTTAGCTGAAGGTTGCAGCAGCAACCGAAACGTTTAATATCAACTTTTTAACTCCTTTTTAACGGAAGTTATTGCTTAAAGGCAATAAGGCTTTTTAAGGCTGCTAGGAAATACTAATTTTGACTGGCTTCGTTTTCTTGAATGGGGTGTAAAAATCTTAGGCGAAGAGGAATTGAAGACATTAACTACAGCTTTTTTTTTCTCTTTGTGCCAACAGCTTCGACGTGAAGGTCGAGTGGCTAATGTGAGTGATGTGGTTCACAGAGGCCAAAAAGTTCTAGTGAAAGTTCTGTCCATGGCTGGCAGCAAAATCAGTTTGAGTATGAAAGTAAGTTTTTGTTCTACTCTTGTCTTATCAAACTTGTTTCCCTCCTGAAATTCCTTAGTCTTTTAAAATTCCAATATTTGTGTTTTGAAACCTTCCTTGCTAATAGTTTTTGTCGGTAGATTTGGTTTGTTTCTGTAAACCACATAATAAACCTCAAGGACAGACTAAGGGATAGCTCGTTCTTTGTTGCTTTACTTGAAGTCATTGTGTGATGTGGTAACCATTTCATCCAGGTCATACATTTTGACACTGTTCTTTGGGACCAGTCATTGTTGTAGGGTTTTACCTAGCTGTACAAAACACAACACTGTCAGTGGTTTTGTAAACCACTTCTAAATAATAATTTAGCAACAGCTTTATACCAAGTTAGATACGTGATTTTCCGTCACCAACTGTTGTGGAACCATTTAAGAAAGAAAAAGAAAAAGTATTCCCTCCACAAATAGAGCAAGAAAATTCAACCTACAGTTCCTTGAACCAAACATGCGCGAAACTATCCAAAGTTTGCAATTTTTTAAGATTGTGGGCTGAGAAACTCACAGGAGACACAGTTAATCAATAAATGTCCCAGGACCTACTGAAATCTCCAATCTGTTGTGTAAAACATAAACTTGTGAAGGTCCGTTCTGGACAAAATTCAGCATTTATTTTTTACTTGTAGAAGAATTTATTTTTCACATGTTAAGTATTAATGTTTTCTATATGTAGAATTGTTTATTTCTTTTATTGTCCTAAACAAAACCTCTATGGATTAGTTTTTGCATTGGGCAATTCCAGAAAATATCCATACCCAACCACGGATGGCTTCCATGTTTTAACCCCCCCTTGCCTTCGGAAATTCCAGAATGCGTTACCCCCCCCCCCCCATGCCCTCAGAATTCCATCATCGTGAACCCCCCCTACCCTTCGGAGTTTCGGGGTTTTTTTGGAGGTACATTTTCGACTTGGCAACGTTTATATAAACAAACGAACATGAATTTATGCCTCCCCAAGGCTGTGATCTAGCGGCGCCCGGCGACAAGCTTTACTCTTCAGCGACAAGAAAAACCTACCACGTGTGGCCAGGCTGTGCAACCTTTTCTAAATTTGGCTTTGTTTTCTTGTGTTGTTTTGACCTTCACAAAGCAAAATAGCTTAAGACTGTTAAGATCTTTCGGTCGATTGCCGTCCGGCGGTCCAAATGCTTAATTATCTGACAGGCGTTCCTTGGAAGTGAGGGACAGGTACGAGTTTTTTTGCCGTTTATCGGGCGGGAGACAGGAGTATCAAGAAATTTGCAAGCGGTAAATAAGGTTCATTCTCAGATTTTATTCACTTGACAAGAAATTCATCAAGGTAAAGTGAAACCCACGTTTTACTGTTCACTTCTACGTGTCTGATCAATCGATGCTTGTCTTCTGCTTCCGCGATCATACGTTCGTGGTTTATTTACGAACTGCAAAAGTAATAGCGTTTTCAAGGAACTCACTCTACTCTTTCTACTCTAGAAATCCCACCTGTGAAACCCCCCCATGCCCTCGGGTTTCTAATCGTAAATACTCCCCCCCATTCCTTCAGAATTCCAGTTCAAAGAACCCCCCCCCTTCCCTTCGGAAATCCTAAAAGCCGTCCGTGGTATAGGTATGGATATTTTCTGGAATCGCCCACTTATCGGAACATTGAACATTGTAACTACAAGATTTTCAAATGCCTTAACTAAACTGAAACCTGCACTTTCTTGCATTGACAGTAGTTTAATTAGTTATTTTTTGCCAAAGTATGACTGTGAGAATGCTATATCATATAAAGACAGTAATTTCTCGATGGAAGGCAAAGGAAACTGGTCAGCTGGCCTGGCAGCTCAAGCATATTTGTAGATGTATGAGCCATAAGTAGGAACCCACTGCCCACTGCTGTGTGTTCCTCTGCACTTTGAACTTGTTGGGTTGCAAGTTTCACTTCTTTAGGTAAAATGAACTCCACTGATGGCTGAAGCGTGGAACAAAGGATAAGCTCTTCTGCTGATCCAGTAGAAACTGGAGAATGTAGCTGAAATGACGAGTTGTATGGCCACATACTCTTCTTGAAGCTGCTACTTCTCGATCTTATTTCACGAACATTTGATAGACTTCTTTTTCCTTTTTAAGTGTATTGGACCCCTCCCAAGAAAAGTTGGGTTTCAAATTTGCGCACACATTTTATTTTATGCTGGAGGTCTCGGGAGATACACCAGCAATGGTAGCTGCTGAAGAGCGGAAAGTATTCTAAGCTCTGCAAGGCCTCGCTGAATTTGTCGAACACTGGGGTCACATCATTCTGCTAATATTTTCTGCAGAATACTTTCCTCCACAAACACAGTTAGTTGGCCATTTTGAAGAAGGGCATTGACCATCATAATGCCTACATAGTAGTAAAGTGACAGCAATGGTCGCAAACCATGGTCAAAGTATTTTTCCTTCATTGCATGGTTCATTAATGGTCCACCAAGATTGCTCACCCATGAAGTTCACTTGAAATAACAACAACAATTTATTTACCCCATAAACTTACTTACATGCAGATAAATTATTCAAATAGATAGAGATAGATATAGGGGGGTCTGACTACCTGAAATAACTAAAAAGTTAAAAGGGGCAGGTAGCCAGTATTACAATTTGTTTAGGATAATTTAGGTCGGGCACACATACACACACATATACATCACAAAAAAAAAAAGGAAAATATAAAAGGTAAAGTATAATAGGAGGAATATAAAAACAATAATGAATTAGAAGATAGAGCAAAACAGCCTTAAATATATTGAATTGAGGCGAAGCTAGTATGTTTTTAAATATTGGGCTTGAATGTTTTTCTTAAACATTGCTTTGGATGATGATTTTATGTCTTTATCAATACAAATCAATACAATAGAGGGACCCTGAAACCGAATATTAAACTTGCCTTAATTAGTTCTAACAAAAGGAAGATAGTAAGATTGTTTTGCTGCAAGTCTAGTATTATATTTATGAATAGTAGTTACTTTTGTGAAAAATAAATGAAAGACAGTAGGTAGGAGCTGATTATGAAATTTATACATGAATGTAGCAATATGAAATGTGACCAGATCATAGAATTTGATTACCTGGAGAGATTTAAATAAGGGGCTCGAAGGGCTATCATAAATTATTGAGAAAAAGTGATAGTATGCAAGACTTTCTTTTGAAGTATAAATATTGGTTTAAGTGTTGCCCCATATGATTATGCCATAGATCAAAAAAGGGTAAATTAAGGCATAATATAGCTTTAACAGGATACTAAGATCTATATAATGCCTTAGTTTAGATAAAATACCAATGCTTCTTCTAATTTTTTTTACTACAAAATCTACTTGAGGTTTCCAACTTAGGTGGCAATCAATCAGTGTGCCAAGGTACTTAATGCAATACTCTCTTTTCAATTGTTTGTCGTTTAAAGAGAGATTAAAGGAAAAATCCTGTAATCTTTTTTGAGGTGGGTGAAATATTATGAAGTTTGATTTTCTATATTTAGGGAGAGTTTATTAGCACTTAGCCAAGTATGAACAATGATTAATTCAGAATTTATCCTATTTTGTAGTATCTGGATCAGAGACTTTTATTCTCATAAAATAAATTGGCATCATCTGCGAAAAGGTGAAAATCAAACAGTTCAGAAGAACAGTGGAAGTCATTTATATATAACAAAAACAACAGAGGACCAAGAACAGAACCTTGTGGGATTCCACATGTTATTATTACATTTCCGTGATGTGGTGTTATTTACCATGACAACTTGTTGGCGATCAGTAAGATAGGATTTGAACCAATCATTTGCAATTCCTCTTATACCATAATGTTCTAGCTTTCCTAGTAGGAAAGTCTAAGTCCATTGGAAGTCTATGATTGACTGTATCAAATGCTTTACTAAAATCAAGGAAAATTCCACAGGAATATTTTTGTTCTTCAATTGCTTTTTGTATTTTATCTACTATAGATAATATTGCATGATCAGTACTATGTTTAGACCTTAAGCCAAATTGCTTCTCAAATAATACATGATGCTTGTCTAGAAAACTAACAAGTCTATTATACATAAGTCTCTCAAGTAGTTTATGAAAAATAGAAAGCAATGAGATGGGGCGATAATTTGACAAGCTAGTTTGGGATCGCTTTTTGAAAACAGGTATCACATTAGATCATTTCAGGGCATTTGGTACATTACCAGACATAAATGAATTATTAAAAAGTATTTTTAATGGTGTACATAAAACAGATTTTAGCTGTTTCAGGATGTACTCAACTGATATACTGTAAGGTCCTGTAGCTTTTCCTGGTTTAATTTAGAAATCTCATTTGCAATCTCATCTGTAGTTGTTGGGTAAATAAAGAATGAATCACAAACTGGATTACATAAATATTCCATAGGAGATTTCTCTACAATGCTTATTGATTTAGTTAAGTTATTTCCTATGCTAGAAAAATAAGTATTAAAAGCATTTGTTACCTCAACTGGGCTAACAATTTCACGATCATTTACTCTAAGCTGGTTTGTAGTTAACTATTTGTTTAACTCCCTTCCATATTCTTTTGCAATCATTAATATTATCAAAGAAATAATTGTTGTAGTATTCCTTCTTGGATATTTTGAGAAGATGGTTTAATTTATTCCTAAATAATTTAAATTTTGAGTGGATATAAGTGGATCTGGTCTTAATAAATTTCTTATATAGGTTATTTTTAACATATATTGATTTTCTCAAAGCAGAGGTAATCTAGGCTTCGAGAGGAATTTCCGTTCCCTCTTGGAAAGTTGCTTAACAGTGGTATGCTTGTCAATAATAGTTGACATCACATTATAAAAGGAGCTGAATGTGCTTGAAGAATCTTGTTCAGATGAAATAACAGTTTGCCAATTGATAGTCTGGAATTCACTTATCATATCTTCTGGATTAAAGGTTGAATAGTCTCTTTTATACGGTCTAACATTGTTATGAGGAGATGAAAATTTATCGGAAATAAGAAAATTAGGCAAATGGTCTGTTATATCATAAATTATATTACCACTGATTGTGAAGTGCACCAATGCGTTGAAAAATATATTATCAATTAGTGTTTTAGAATGATCTGTTATTCTTGTGGGCTGTAGAATATGAGCTAATCAGGGTCCGACATTGCGACTGACAGGTGGCCAATGCGACCAAAAGTTGAGCGTTGGCGACCAGAAATTTAGAACTGGTCGCCAGCAGGCGACTAACCGTTTGTCCCCTCGGCATTTGGAATTCCAAGGTAAATGGGCCTTTTTTTTTAAAGAAAACATAAAGCTGCTGTGGAGAATTGTAGTAAAACAAAGCGACGATTTTACGATCGCCATAATTACCCGGCGCCATATTGTTTCAACGGCTTCTCGCAATTCTGATATCGTGGGCGAAAACGCGAGGGCCTGGCACTAGAACATTTCTCGTCATTGCGTTTTCGTTGCGTTTCGGCGAAGAACAGATACTTAAGTTGCACACTTGATTTAATCTAAGTATTGAAAGAGGGCCCCCATATGTCTAGTACACAGAACTTTACAGGAGACCAGTATACGTCCTGCTAAATGGAAATAATAAGAAAAAGAAATCCGAAGCCTTCTCATGAACGTTGACAAACACGCTCATTGAGATGAAGGACTATGTTATCGTTACACGGCTGTTGTGAGTCTCTCCCTTAATAGCTGTATGTAATGATATTGTGTTAAATGGAAACATTTTGTTTAATTATAGTGAAAGAAAGTTTAAATTTTGTGCTTTTACTGTAAATTAACGTAAATTAAAACTATTGGAGTAAAACGAAAAATTAATACAA
Organism: Galaxea fascicularis; assembly: GCA_948470475.1. NCBI lineage: Eukaryota > Metazoa > Cnidaria > Anthozoa > Scleractinia > Euphylliidae > Galaxea > Galaxea fascicularis. Next base: position 16,707,869 of record OX419343.1, on the reverse strand, counting down.
CCAAACCAGAAAAACTAACACTTGTCTTTGGCGACCAAACCCTTCCATTTGGCGACCAAAATTTTTAGTTTAGTCGCCAATTGCTCCCTTAGAAAAAAGTTAATTTTGGACCCTGCTAATAATATTTATGAAACCATTAGTTGGATAATGATTTTCAAATTTGAGAAGATCAAAGTTAAAATCACCTAGTATTGTACAGTACTTGCTACCTCGATCAATCTTCTCAGCGGTAGAATTTAAATACTCACAAAAGCTTTCCAAATTACCATTGGGATGCCTGTATATAATGCCACAGAGGATATTTAAGCTATGGGTATTGTGTATTTCAATCCAAAGAGCTTCATAATCAGCAGTAGAGGTAGATAGCTCTGATATGACAGTAAAATTCAAATCATTTTTTATATAAAAACCAACACCTCCTGCATTTGAAAGAGTAGGCTGCAAGAAAAATGAGTACCCAGGTAAATCAATATTAAGTAAGGGTTTCAGTTAAACCAATCACTGAGAAAGGGAAGTATACATGTAGCTCTGATAGCATAATATTAAGATCCTCAAAATTACTTGACAAGCTTCTGATATTAGAATTTAAAATAGAAAAGGCATTGTTACTTGATAAACAATAAAAAATGTGAGGGTTGCTGTAAAAGTCATGAAGGGTATAGTAGCTAAAGTTGATATCTGCAGACATATTCAGGTCCACATCTAAATTTGTCGGATGGGACACATTGTCAGCATAGTCAATAGCTATAGTCAATTAGCTTATACCTAAACTTTAAATTACAACATAGGATTGACACAACTCTGTCACTTGGATCACTGACAGAAGGCAGTTCTTCTAACAGTCTTACGTTTCCAGAGGGAGCAGTAGACTTCAGCAGCAGCTTGGCAGCATTTTCCTTCCCCTTCAGAAGAGTCGGACTCAACACAGTGCCCCCCTGCATTCTTTACGATTTCAACCAACATTCCCTCCATTTCACCAGTCAGTAGGGTCGACAACTCCCAATGTAGCTGTTTTGCATCTCATTTCCTACTTATATCGAAGCCTGATATGACTTGATGAGATCATTCTAGTTCAGGTTTTTCACACTTTGTTGGAATTTGGCTTAAGTATGGAACAAAGGATAAGCTAAGCTCTTTTTCTGATCCAGTAGCAAACTGGAGAATGTAGCTCAAATCAAGAGTTGTATGGCCACATACTCTTCTTGAAGCTGCTACTTCTCGATCATATTTCATGAGCTAGGCATCAATTTCCTTCCCCTTCGGAAGAGTCGGACTCAACACAGTGCCCCCTGCATTCTTTACGATTTCAAAGAACATTCCCTCTATTTCACCAGTCAGTAGGGTCGATAACTCTCCATGTAGCTGTTTTGCATCCCACTTCCTATTTATATTGAAGCCTGATATGACTCGACCAGATCGTTCTAGTTCAGGTTTTTCACACTTTTTTGGAATTTTTCCCCTACAATTTCTACTGTGACATCCTTTGAAACTACCTCGGATGACAACGGCCGACCAGCAGGACATCTGACCTTATACGGTTGCGACATAGATCTCTCTCACCTTCCGGAAACTCCTTTCCGTCTAGAAGTTGTGGGAAATCTCCTTCGTAATTCTTCGAAAGTGTTACTTTTCTGATTACTTTGGCTGTCTGTAAGAACTGCCGAACATGTCAAAGATGGTTTTAACGAGACAGAATACGTTACAGTTCCACTTGATGGGGAAGGGACTGTCATATGATTACCAGATCTAGCTGGGGCTCTTTCTTCAATCAACAATAAACAATTTATTCTCTGAATTGCGTTTTCCGCAATTCCTTGCACCGATTTGACTGACCGATTCTGCTGGGCCGACATTTTTGTTTTGACAAAGCACATGGCAAGAATACCCTCTCAAAGGTTTATGGGTGAAAACAGAGAAAAATAATTCGGCAGAACCATAAATTTATTTTGACTACCGGTATCCATAAAAAAATAATTCAGTGTTGGAGGAAACTTAAAAAATTTTAAAAGCGGAATGGCTGATTAAGAGAGAAAGATAAGGTTGATGCTAAAAAATAATTACCGATTAGAATAAAAGTAATATTCATTTAACAAAAATAATTCCAACACATGCAAAAACTAATTTGTAGAGGTTTTGTTAGGGAAAATAAAAGAAATAAATGATTCTAAATATAGAAAATGTTAGTACTTAACATAATTTATGTAAAATAAATTCCTGTACAAATAAAAAATAAATGTTGAATTTTGACCAGAATGGACCCTCATACAAACTTGTAGTTTAGGTGTGTTAATCTTTTTGCTGACATCAGCGAATAACCCTCAGAGTTTAGGGGCAGGCATACCTGGTAAATAAGTATGCAGGTTCCAAATTTTAATACTTCTGTTCAGACAGTAGTGACCAAAGTAACTTTTGTGATGTTGGTCAGCTTTCTTTTCAAAAAAAAATTATGCTCTCTGAAAGTTAGTGTAGTCCAAAGTAACAATCTTCATGTTTTGATTAATCTCTTTTACACATCAAAGTGAGACTCGTTTATTTCTTTTGAAACTTCCAGTTTGAAACTGTTGATTCGTACAAATTTCCTATGAAACTAATCAGAAAGCTTTTCCATGACCTTTGGCTTTTTGTTGTTGTTTATTTTTTCTCCCCCAAATCAATTATCAGTTCGGCTAAACATCTCTCACCTTCAGTTACTGTTTAAGGGCGCGGGAGACACATGGCTATGTATGTATCATAAGGCAAAAATATTGGCAGGCGTGTTATGTTGAAAAACTTTATATCATGAACGTTTGAAAGTCGATTCACCTAAAACTTGACGGAGATATTGGGGAATAATGGAAGTGCATGAGGATTGTTTTTCATTGAATGGAGCACGCTTGCTGGCAATGCAACGTGTGGGTGATGTCTATTTAATCGATAAGGACCCTTTGATATGACAATCCACAACACACCTAGTTTACCTCACTGTCACGTCAACTCACCAAATTCTTTATAAGTGGTGAATTCTTGGACACAAAATTAGTTGTTTTTACGTTTGGATTAAACTTGAAGTAAACGTTTTTCCTGTCCGTCCTATAACGATGTTTCTCGTTACATCACCTACTGTTATTAATGTGCCAACCAGAAGTTTATTGGCTGTTGAAACAATGCATGCTATCGTTCGGTGGCTGGCAAATTTGAATGTCAAAAGAAATGTGCTGTCAATGTTTGTAAACAGAAAACATCACTATTACTAATGAGTATTGCTTTTGTGCCCAGAGGCTTCTTGGTCCAACTTTTCCAAGTTTCAGCGGATATTAGAAAGGCGCAGATTTTTTTCCCTTTGATATTGTTTATTTCCACGGCATCTGAAGATGCAACACAGATGGTTTTTCGTTCGATCCTTAAACAAAATATACCTTTGTTGAGTTGGAAAATTGAAAGTTAATAAGATAAAGAACACAAGCTGCGAGAATTGAACTTTGAAATATTCCGCCCAGTGAATATAGATGTCGAAATCTCGGAAGCGACTGTGATTACCGTGCGGTTCTTCAACGATTTCTCGTCACCGGAAGGAAGAATGCAACAGGGAATGAATCAACAAAAACAAAGTGGAACAACTACAGAATACAGGGCATAAAGTAAAGGCTTTGTAGCCAAAAAAAAAAACATTCCGGCAAACAACGCATTTGATTTAGGAGCAATGTATAAGCTAATATATAATTGATTTTACTGCACATAATGAAGTGTTTTCCAACACACCTTGGCCAGGTTCTGTTGGAGGTGAATGCTCGATTGCAAATAAATGGCCTCCCAAAGCAAAACACTGATCTTGATCAGAAATTCTACATCCTTCTGCTTTAACGATCAGTATAAAACTTGTTTGTGAAAACATATTCAACATTTGGCAAAAACACAAGCATCCAAAGGTTTTTCTAGGAGAGGATGTAAGCTTAATTTGCCAGGCTAGGGTCAAGTTTTGGCATGATAAGAAGGTTATCTGTTCAGACGAAAAACTCAAGTTTGGAAAGTCACATTAATTATAGCTTAAAGCATAAATAGATGGATTCCCTAACAAAACAACTGACTGATGTGACCTGATGTTATCTCACCTAAGAATGGTCGGATTTTTTATTACGACCAAAAACGCATAAAAAAACTAGCTTGAAATGAGCCGTCAACCTAAAATTTCAGGACTTCAACGGGGCTTGAACCCGTGACCTCGTGATTTTGGTGCGATGCTCCTCTCGCGCGAGGTCATGGGTTCAAGCGCCGTTAAAGTCATGAATTTTTTTTCAGGCTTCTTTATGCAATTGTAGAAATTGCAATGATAACTGCGACGATCATTCTTCATTTGATTTCATATCCACAGTTCACATATAATTTCTTTCATATGCATCATTCACTAAACAGAAATTATTGTAATGCTCACAGGAGCCTTTGATTTCTCAAGTAATTACCCATTGTACGTCATGCATGTTTAAATTGTGATTGAGATAATTGAGGGGAATTCATGTATGTAATTTATTAACTCTTGAACCAGCTCTGTTTAGTAAGCCATGATTGTCGGTGATTGTTTATTTGCATTGTTAAATTGGCTGTTACAGGATGTAGATCAAGAGACTGGTGAAGACTTAAATCCAACCAGATCAAGGCAGCCAGTGGGAGGTGAAGTCATTGATATGGCTAGGAACCCAGACAGGTACAAACACAAAAGGGTAGCATGTTAAATTATTCTTAGAACTGTATTGGTTTGTTTTTCTGTTGATCGTGTTCTTGCCTAAATTAGATGAGAGCTAGTAAAATGGGTCCCTTTCTTTGAAGTAAAAACCTATGCAGGTAAATATAACTATGTTATACATCTGTATTTAAAATTTCATGACCTGACCCTGTCTTTGAAAAAATAAGAACCTTATTGAGAAACTAGAAGGTTTCTTGCGCATCATATAGATAAGAACCTATTGCCAGGCGATTCCAGAAAATATCCATACCTTTACCACGGACGGCTTTTAGGATTTCCGAAGGGGAGGGAGGGTTCTTTGAACTGGAATTCTGAAGGAATGGGGGGGGTATTAACAATTGGAAATCCGAAGGCATGGGCGGGGGGGGGGTTTCACAGGTGGGATTTCTAGAGTAGAAAGAGTAGAGTGAGTTCCTTGAAAACGCTATTGTTGTCGACTTTTGCAGTTCGTAAATAAACCACGAACGTATGATCGTGGAAGCAGAAGACAAGCATCGATTGATCAGACACGTAGAAGTGAACAGTAAAACGTGGGTTTCATTTTACCGTGATGAATTTCTTGTCAAGTGAATAAAGTCTGAAAATGTACCTTATTTACCGCGCGCAATTTCTTGATACTCCTGTCTCCCGCCCGATAAACGGCAAAAAAACTCGTACCTGTCCCTCGCTTCCAAGGAACGACTGTCAGATAATTTTACATTCGGACTGCCGGACGGCAATCGACCAAAAGATTTGAACAGTCTTTCGAGCTATTTTGCTTTTTAAACGTCAAAACAACACAAGAAAACAAAGCCAAATTAGGACTTAAAAAAAAAGGTTGCACAGCCTGGTCACACGCGGTAGGTTTTTCTTGTCGCTGAAGAGTAAAGCTTTTCGCCTGGCGCCGCTAGATCACAGCCTTGGGGAGGCATAAATTCATGTTCGTTTGTTCATTTTAACGTTACGAAGTCGAAAATGTACTTCCAAAAAAACCCCAGAAATTCCGAAGGGTAGGGGGGGTTCACGATGATGGAATTCTGAGGGCATGGGGGGGAACGCATTCTGGAATTTCCGAAGGCAAGGGGGGGGGGGGTTAAAACATGGAAGCCTTCCGTGGTTGGGTATGGATATTTTCTGGAACTGCCCATTCAGCCTGACATGGAAAGTTGTAGGTTCCTGTATGGGATTTTGCTGTTGGCCATTTCCACATTTACTTCAGTCTCCTCTTCAAAGCGAAACCTCATGCAAACATTTTAAAACAGTATATTAGTTCCTTTTCCATACAAATGACAACTTAATTAGTCGGGCCAAAGGCACTGAGTTGAAAATCATGTTTTGAATTCAGTCTTCTTTTCTGTGCTGCGAAATGCGCAATAGGAACATGTGGCAGTGTTTCATTGATAAATGAACAATACAACGCACGTGGCAGTGTTTTCATTAGTCAATGCACAATAGAAAGTATGTGCAGTCCTTTTACATATTTACTGACGAAGTATCTGACATTTGCAGAAACTTGTGTTTGTGTAATGTGACGCCTTCCATAAATTGACCTTAGTGAACGCTCAAGGTTAAACAATCCACTTCCAACTGAACACATTTACCCGCACAAATCTTTGTACCAGTTAACTTTGTCCACGTGAAAAGGTTTGCCAAATTTAAGAAAAGATTGGGAGCCACGCATGTGTTGTGGTCACAACTCGAACGCTGTGACAGTTCTATTTTTAGGGTCCAACACTCACCACCGCACAGAAAGGGTTAATATAAGGTTGGTCATCTTCACTTGTTGCGCACGTGACTCAAGTGACCTTTCGTGCACCACTGCACAGAAGGTCGGTCACTGTTTTCAAAGCTCACCTTCGTTTTTTTTTTTTTCTGCACAAGATGCTTTGATGAATCATGTCGGAGGTTTCTCTTACTATATCTTGAATCCTAAATCCTTTGATAAGCGTTTCCTTTCTCAAATCCATCGATCGGCATAAACAATGTGTTTATTTTCACCTCATTAATTCTGAGCTTACTTGGTGTGGTGGTCGTTGACACCACTTCAGATGCAGGTCATGACGGGTTCGTCAGTTAGTAGTAGCGTCTTCCACAGATTTTATTTTTCTTTTCTTTTCTCACTTTATTTTTTTTTTTCAAGTAATATTATTATCAATAGTTAAGCTGTAAACTATTTTAATTTGCAGTTTATAGAGATACAATTTTCATGTCGATGGGGTCACCCTTAAAAAAGTAGCCCCATGTGTCCGATGTAAGAAGGACAGACTTCTCTCTTTTTGCTTAGAACTTCATTAGGGATGCACACTATATTTTTGCAGGCCCAAGTTAAGGCTAATTGTAGCCTCCTGTTTCATATGAAAGAGTGCGCTCTCAAGCCTTGCCTTCACAAAGAGGCCCAATGTAACTCGGACATGGCCAATTAAAAATCGCCTTGTGACAATTTCTGTTTGTCACTGGTATATCAATTCTTCCTGACACTGATTGGATATTTTTGCCACTCTTTGAATGTTGTAAGACCTGCAGGCATTCCTGTGGTACCAGTTCACGAAGAAGACGAACCAAGTACAAGAAGAAAAGTTCAGAGGATAACCTCACCAGAGAAATGGGAACTAAAACAGGTTAATTACTGCATTCATTCGCAGCTACCGCAAATGTCTTATAATGCCAGAGATACTGATTCAATTTTGTTTAAATTATGTGCAGCTGATTTCAGCTGGCGTGTTAGACAAGGCAGACTACCCTGATTTTGACGAAGAGACTGGTATCCTTCCTAAAGATGACGACTCAGGTAAGTAAAAATTGCTCATCAGCCTTCACAGAAAGCATGAGATGGAAAAGGTGTTAAAATATCATACTAACATCAAACAGCCAGTACACTATCAGAAATTACTATGACCTGTTACGTGCCATTTGCATTTAAGTTCAAATTGATAGACATTCCAGCAAGTGACAAGATGCCTGGAGATCACACAAGGTTACCTGGGCATACTTACTGTTTTATTCGCATACCTGTAAAAAATATTTGTACGGCTTAGGGTTGGGTGTTAACCCAACTCAGTGTGTGTGCCCGAGCCCTTTACACTTGTCCTAAGCACCTAGAACCTAGACATGTGATGATGAGCCGGCTTTGTGCCCGGTTTCATGTTTGCAAACAAGGGGCTTTCCATGTAGTGATCCTGAAAACTTGCTAAACAGTTATCTCAAAATATATGAGAGGCTGCTAGATCAACCATTAACCAAAAATTATGGGTTAGGCAATACCCAAATTCTCGTTGTTGGCATATACATTACGTTTATTCATTTGCAACTATTTTGTGTTGGACCACTAAGCCGCTTAGATTTTGAAGACCTTTTAAGGCGATGTCCTGGGATTCATGGATGGTGCTCGTGGAAAATTTGCACATTCATGTTTGATAAGGCTTTTTTTGGCACATCTTTGTGAAACACTGAGCTGAACTTAGGCTTGAACGTATCTGTCATGTACACTGTAAGCCCGTCATACTTAATGTTTTAGTTTTGTGAAACCCTGAAGGTATATGGTTGCATAAAATTTCTGTCTTGGTTTTGCAGACGAGGACATTGAAATTGAACTAGTGGATGAGGAGCCTGCATTTTTACGCGGACAAACCAAACTTAGTGTTGCTATGAGTCCTGTGAAAATTGTAAAGGTAAACTAATCATAATGTGTGTAACCATTGCCGATTGTACAAAAACCTTTTTTTTTTTTCAGGCTTCTTTACACAACTGTGACGATTATTCTTCATTTGATTTCATATCCGCAGTTCACATATGATTTTTTTCATATGCATTATTCATGTACAAAAACTATTACTATTAACAAGATTGTCAGGATTGAACAGCTATCAAAAAAATCATGTACAAGAGCACCACAATACGTTCAGAGTGAACATGTTTGAAATTGCAGTGCTTGCATTTGCTGTCCAGGAAGCACGAAGCATAAACATGTTGATTCGTTCGTTATTCAGTCAAACTTTGGTTATATCTCAAAAAAATCTTGCAGTGTCAAGTTTTAGTTGCAAATTTTGATTCTTAATGTTGCACTCGTGAGGCAAAGAAACTGTTGCCAGCCTCCTTGAAGACAACAGTGCCAGTTTCAAGTACAGGAATCGCCGGAAGTCTTCCTCTTTTTCTTGTCCTGCTCTTCCCTCATCTTATAACACCATTGTTTATCTCCTGACCAAACGGCCAACTCTTGCTTGTACCTCTTTAAAATGTTTGCTTGCGAAGTCTGCTCTTTATGTCAATTTACTAGTTCTTCATTAATTCACACCCAACCCTTGGACAAAACGTCTTGGGAAAATAGGCCTTTTGGGGTCCAAAGGTCCCCCATTATGTGTGGCTCAACACACAGGTGTGTGTCTCTCCTTATTCACTGTATGTTGAATTTGGGAAGCCATCATTGTTTAGAAACCTTTAGGACGTGCAAACTAGGTTGATATAATTTGCGTATGCAAAGGCTTCAAACCTTGAAATTTTCTCAACGTATTTGTCCGAGATTATGATCATATCAGCGAGCAGCTGTTAAAGTGGCTGACACCGATTTCCTGCGCGTTGATAGCGTTGTCAAACAAAGAAATGCGCAAGCATTTGTAAACAGGTTGTGGCAACCAGTTTCCCGACATTATAAGTTAATACCAAGATGTAACTGATCGTCATTCATCCACACTTCAAAAATCTGATTTTCATTAACACTCATAATAACTTTACAAAAGTTGTATCTTTAAGACCCTTTGTTACTTCCTGTCATGCTCTGCACATTGTTTATTTTGTTTGAACTCGACAAAAATTACGGCCGACAATCTGCAAATTATAATCACGTCATTGTGACAAACTATATAAATGCCAAGAACTTCTACTCGGAACACTACTAACTTGCCATATGTATTGGCAATAAGCGGAAACTTTGACCGCGTTGCTTTTTTGAACTTGGTTCACTACAGCCGACCACGTAAGTCAGCCTATCACTGTGCAGCAGATATTCAGCAACTTCACTGTTGGTGTTTTTGCCAAACCCAGTATGGTCTTTCCACAAGCTGGAAACTGAATCTCGTAGCCAAACTTTCACTAAATTCTCCCTCCTTCAAAATGCGCGATGGTTACTGATTACTTGAGATCTTTCTTGGCCTTCGCAGTGGCTGAAGATTTTCGTGGTCCACGAAATATTAGTACGACCTTGTTGCATTACGGAAAGTGACAAAAGGTCTTTTAGATGGTGAATATCAACTCAATAAAACAGTGGGGCCTTGGGTCAGTTGTTATCATTTTTAGCTTGTCTTGTAGGATATACAGCTATTTAAAGTGCAGTAGTAGTGACCCATGGAAACGGCTGTAATTTATGCACGTTTTCCTTATCTTTTTTTTATTACCGATTTTAGTTTAGGGCTACAAGTTTATTAGTCTTAGGCGTATTGGCCGTTCCGAAATTCAAAAGGGAACTGGGGCGAGTTTCAAATTTTGAAGTAATCGATAAATTGACACCATCACATGAAAGATAACATTGAGATTGTTTGATTCTTTTAGGTTGAACAGAGACCAAATTATGGACCTTGAAACATAGTTCAAAATCCATACAAATGTCTCTAATTTTGTGACGATTAATCTCAATGTTATCTCTCATGTGATGGTGTCAATTTATCGATTACTTCAAAATTTGAAACTCGCCCCAGTTCCCTTTTGAATTTCGGAACGGCCAATTCTGTACTTTTAAAACGTTTACCAGCATTCGAAGCGGTGTGTGTTACAATAGTTGACTCTTAAGCCTTCAAGCCCCAACAGTGAATACTAACATTGAATTTATCCTTGTAACAATATTTTATCAGACATTGTGTGCAGGTAGGCATACTTAGATATGTATATCCACACATACTCTTTACACGTTCCCTGAGGAGGTTATTTCGCTGAAGTTGATAGTAAGAAAATTAACGAGAAATGATATATCACCAAATTTTACAGTTTCTGGGACATTCCATCGTATAGTTTGTCCATGAGTCCAGGAGTGCTTGCTAATTTTTTTTTGTTATTTATGAGAGAGTTGAACAAGATTTGCTTGTTCCATGATGATCTTATTTATTGTGGACGGCGATGTTTTATTTACCCCAGAATCCTGACGGCTCATTGCAAAGAGCGGCCATGACGCAGAGTGCATTAGCCAAGGAAAGAAGAGAGCTGAAGCAGGCACAAAGGGAAGCACAAGCAGACAGCATTCCAAAAGACCTCGGCAAACTCTGGATTGATCCAGTTCCAGATGGTAAGAACCAGACGTATACAGTTACTACACAGTTGCTCTTGTTGTTGTTGTTGTTGATGATGATGATGTTTTGTTTTGCTTTGCTTTATTAACAATTATACAAGACTTATGAACAGATCCTCACCACAGCATTTTAAGACAAGTACAAAAAAGTCTGCAACAAATGTGCCAGTAAATTCAGTGCAGGTTCCTTGGTGAAACTAACTTACTTCCGAGTTGGTAAAACTTTATATAAAAGAATTCCTAAAAAGTTTCAGCGAAACAAACGTGTTTCTGGTGTGTGTCTGCAAAATGATGTCATTTGTGCACATATAATACCTATTGTCTTTAGGTATTATGGTGTCACTTCAACACGTATAATACTATTGTCTGTAGGTATGGCATTTCAAAAACAGTGCCTTAGTGATTGAGATAGTGGCACCAATGCATTATAACATGTATCTAAAACTACATAGTTTTGATTGGTCTAGCCACATGGTGTATGAGCCATTATACCATGCTCTATAAATATGGTGACTGTACGCACCAGTTGGTATGTTTTTACAGAATGAAGTAGGGGATACTTACTAATAACTCGTTTTCGAGATAGGTAGGAAATTATAGCACCCAAAAGAGGTCACGAACTGGTGGCATTTACGGGTCACATATTTCAACCGTAAATTACGTACACTTCTGAGTCAACACGCAGGTAAATTCCAAAAAAATATAAGGAATAAACAAATACAAGTAATGAAATGGAGTTTTTTAGAAGGATTATTTCGAAGAGTGATTCCACTGCTGTTTTCAAAATAATTGAAATTCACCATATTTCAGATCCTTAGTTCACTTTTTGTGACTACTGCACTTGCGCAGCAGTCACTTTTGCCATTGTCTGAGTTTTCCCAAGGTAAGTAAGTAACAATAGAATACACATCGGAGCCAATCAGCACACACAAATATCCGAATTGTGGTCTCTCGGGAAAACTCCTTATTTGCCGGTAGTCTCCGATCACAAATGAAGATTTCAGCTGCCTCGTGTCATTGATCTCTCCAAAGGAATAGGGGTGAGTTTTCTTATATTTGACAACATTTACTTCTCACAGAGTTCATATCTTGTTTGGAAGCGATCAGATGAAAGGTATTTTTCAGCTTTCAGGTCGATTTTTACAGCGAATTTCTATGGTATTCCAACCTGATTTGACAACGTGTGATATTAAACCACTTATATACATGTCAGCTTACATCTGGACGTACGTACATAAGCCTCATACGTATGACTGAGAAAAACTGCCTTATTGCCACATCACTGAGCCTCCTCAGAGGATAATTAAGCCCATTTGCGGGAAAGTCCTTTAAGGGAAAACATGGGTGCCTTCTGCATTGTGGGAATATTGTGGAGGCTGCGGTGAATCATTACCATGTAGTAATGATTATTGATGACTGTGATGTGTTACATGTAAATAATTGCAGGCGACCCATCATGAATCTTCAGGTTGGTCAAATTGTAGCATGTGTGGGCTGTTATACAGTGTACCTGGAGTATATCTGCATTTTTGTGGACTTCCAACAAGAATGAAAAGAATGTAAAAATGCAGTGCTACGTTGGCTAAAGTATGCTCGTGGGTGCGAAGAAGACGCACATGTCATTAGTTGTCAAATTTTTTTAAACCTTGGATGTCATAAGCAATCTTTACAACAATGTGTTTTCGACTTCACCCTCAAGACTTAATACGGGTGAGTAGATTGTTAAACTATTTTCAACTATTTTACAGATTATTCTCAATATGTGGAGGTATATTCAAGTGGAGAACAAGACTTTTAAATTTGAAGGACATGTTTCGGCAACTCCTTTTCCCGTCGTCAGTTTACGGATGGAATTACAATGATGAACAATATATAACGGAAAATTAGAATAACAATGGTATGATACAGCAACTGATTACAAAGAAAGATTAAGATTTACATGAAACAATTTTTTTATTTAGGGAGGGTTTCTCCCAGTGAATATGCACTGCCTCCTTGATTTTTAATTGTTTCCGTGTTGTTGCTTGATCTATGACAACAAAGCACTCGCTCGAACAAAGTGTCCGACACCTAGGTGAATCCTGTAAATGCTTGAAAATGTGAGAGGCCTTATCCATATTTAAGTGCTCGTTTATGCGCCTGCAAATGTGTCAGGAAGTCTTGCTGACATAGCAGGCACCGCAGCCTGCACACCTGAATCTATAAACAACGCATGATTTGAGCTTTTTAGGGATAAGGTCTTTCACGCTAAACAAAGAGCCGATTTTGAATGAAGAAAACGCTTGATATTAAAGCTGTTGTCACAAAAACGCTGAATGGTTCTGTGAATCCGCAATGCGCAATTCCATCTGTAAACTGACGATGGCACAGGAGTTGCCGAAACATGTCCTTCAAATTTAAAAGTCTTGTTCTCTTCATCAAGATTGTTACAAAATTGCTACTTTTACGTCCTTACAGTCAAGTAGTATTGCCATGTTTCGGCTCGAAATTTACTTGACTTGAGGGCCGTCACGTTGAAAACATGCATAACTTTTGCGATCAATTATAGTCAAGTTATGAATCTCGGTCAACTTTGTTGTATGGGTTTCGAAGGGGTCTCAACCTCAAGTGTTCATTACCAGAAATTCTAGACAAAATGACGAATCCGTAGAGTGACGTAGAGTGTTAGACGTTTAAAAATGGCCCCCGGTTCGTACAGAAAAATGTATGGGGAAAATTGAAAAAGTAAAAATTTCAGATCTCCAGTAGCTGGTTCCACACATGCCAACCTCTAAATCAAAAGTGTAGGTATCAAATGATTTTTGTGGCTGCTGCCTCGAAGAGGTGAAGCGGTATATTTATCGTGTTATGTCCATAAATGCGTAACTATGCACAAGATACCCAAGAAATTCTATCCTGTGGGACACCATAGGCATCACAAGAAAAATAAACTTTGGAACCAATCACTAAGCGACGTAGATGTTCATAATTTTCGAGATACCACAGGAAACGCAAGAATAATAAACTTTGGAAAAAATCACTGCGCGACTTAGTTTTTCATAATGTACGAGAATTTATCCGCTCTGCCTCATTTTTTTTAAGTTTAGTTTGAGTGCACGAAAGAGTTTTAGAGTTTTTGTTTGGCAAACTGGTCATTTTTAGCCTCAAGAACAATTTCGAACGGGCTTTCTACATAATAATAATAATTTACATTTCTAAAGCGCTAAAATTATAAAAATATTCTAAAGCGCTTTATGAATCAACCATGCGCGGACATCTGAGATGCAGGGCTCCACAGAAGCTATGGTGTGGTCTTGTGAAGACCTGTCATTAGGTCTAAACGACAGATAAAGTTGTGTGTCATCACCATATCCGTGGGCAGAAGGGAGATGGTTAGCAATCACGTGATATAGTCGAGATATGTATAGTATAAATAAAATAGGACCCATACAGCTTCCTTGTGGGACACCACAGCGTAAGTGGAAGTTATCAGATGTGTGATCGTTAATGAGAACACGTTGTTTTCAGCCAGTTAGGTAAGATGCAAACCATTTATGGGCAGAGCCAATAATTCCAAAATCGTTTCCAAGAACGTTAAGGAGAATCTGATGATCGATGGTATCAAAAGCAGCACTAAGATCCAGTAGCACAAGAAGCGTAATTTCCTGACGGTCCATTGACATAAGAACATCACTTTGAACCTTAAGCAATGCAGTTTCGGTTGAGTGAAATCTTCGGAACCCTGATTTTAAATTCGGCAGAGGAGCATTGCCTTCACAGTGCTTGAAAAATTGAGAAAGAACTCCCTTTTCAACAATCTTAGAGATAAATGGTAGATTGCTTACGGGACGAAAATTTTTATAGGTTAACTCAAGGCCGGATGTCTTTAGCAGAGGTTTCACAATTGCTGATTTCCAATCATCTGGAACGTAGGCATGGCGAATAGACAAATTAGCCATGTGAGTAATGGGGGGGCAAGGACGTCAAGGCAAGACTTCACCAGCCATGTGGGGATCGGATCCAGGGTGCAAGAAGCATTAGACGATTTACTGATCATATTACAAATATCTTCAACTGATAAGGGCGAAAAACTGTCAAGTTTTACAGCTGGAGCAGCACTATCAGAACAAGGAGGATTAACTTGAATATTACTGATGGAGTCCTTGATAAGTTCAATTTTTTTAACAAAGAATTCCCCAAATTTATTCGCAAGTACAACTGGATCGTGCGGTGGTTTAGTAGAACCCTGGATAATAATTTCTGAGTCTTTGACCTGGCAAATTTTCGTGATCTCTTTTGATGATAATGCACAATGTAAACAAGTGGTGTTCTCGAATGGCAATTCCAGCAACGACAAGAATATTCTTTCCCCTGTGCACTCTCATGTCCAAAAATGTAATTTTTGTATTCTATATTGCAGCTTAATCAGTCTTGGATTCTACGCTACTTTGTAAACAGATGAAGTGTTGGTTTTATCATGAAACCGATTCAGCTTCCTGTCAGTGGAGTTTTTTGCAAGTTAACAAAAAAATTTTGTTTCACAAATTATAGATTTTCATGTCGCAAAATACAGAGCTCCGTCTCGCTAAACTACAGAATATAGAGCCATGAGTTTGAGTTCACTTCGCAATTAATGTTACAGAGCCACTTTCATTCCGTTTCGTTTCACAGCTTACAATAACCCAAAATAAAGAGTTGAATAAAGAAAACTGCTATGATGGTAATTTGCACCAAGCAATTTTTATTTCAAACGGATTGAAAGATCAGTCCCCTAGACTATACCTGCCAACTTATTCTGACTGAGGCGTGAGATTTTTATCTGGGGAGTGCCAGGATATTCGAAGACGACACGACCTTTTTCCAAAGATCCCTGAAGATTTCGGAAGAGTTCCGAATCATTCAGAACCCAGGATGTGTAATGCCAAACTCGACTTTCAGTTAAAGCATTGTCATCTACTCGTTCTTCATGGACTTTTCGTTAGGTGCTCTGGATTGAAGCTATTTTTGGAAAGTGTGTCATTTTTTCAACCAGGGGTGAGAAATTGACAAACAAACCCCCCGAACCGGTAGATCTGCTAAATTTGTTGGACAACCAAAGGTTCGACGGAATTGAAACAAGGTGAGGAAGGCGGTACATTGGCTGGTGAACAATTCAAAATCTGAACGAAAACAGCCCAACCAAAATGAGGCAAAGAATCTGCACTGAAGTCAACACATCCTTTTACATATGGCACGTTTTCAGCTATCAGTTGAAAAACACCAAGAACACAAACACTCTAATTTATTACACAAACACAGGATCACCATGGTTCAACAATTTTCAGGAGGCGCAAAATTGGTTGAATGAACAAGTAGAAAGGTGGATGCAGATTGATGGATCACAAAATGGAGTTCAAAAATGTCTTCCAACCTGGATGTGAAAGTTGTGATTGACCGCCAGCCGTTGGTCAGCACAGGACCCTTGCTGGAGTGGTTGCACAATCTCGCCCACGGGAGAGCGATGCTGGTGCTCGACACTTTCAACGACAACCTCTGTTTGTGGAGATGCATTGCGGTACACCAAGGGGCAAGACTGGATCGCTCCACAGCTGTGGCAAGATAGTTGGCACAAAGATTCTTCAACAACCCGACCATTGATTCCCGCAAAACATCCCTTGACGAACTTGATAAAGTTGAGTGCTACCTCAACCAAGGGAAAACCTTTGAAAACTGGATCGGGATCTGAGTGTACAAACCGGAAAGAGCTGTGGAGGAGGCAGTTTTCTGGCACCTCCGTCGAAACTCAACGGCCACGCGTTTCTGATCAAAGACATCGAATGGTTGGCAAGGATTTGTGCTTGCAAACACTGCAATGCCCGATTCACACAAACAACTTCTCTTCAATGCCACACCGCAACTTCTTCCAAAAGGGAGACACATTTCCTGCCCAAACGAAAAAATGGAAGTTGACAAAACAACATTCGAGCAAGCTCTCTTTCCTGACAGAACCATCAGAGTTGCACCTTTAACCTGGCTTGAGAGTGAAGCGCGGCAGCGAAAGATTCACATTCACCATGCGGGTTGCGGGCACGGTGGGGAAAGATGGATCGAAGGCACAGCATTAGACAGATTCCACGCCGCCAGCAAAACAATCCTTCAATTCCACGGCTGCCTGTTCCACGGTTGCCAAAGATATTACCCCGATCTCGCTTAAAAGCTCGCCCAGAACAAAACAGCAGAACAACTGTTTGAAGCAACCTGAAACAGAACCAACACGCTCCGTGCCGCAGGATTTCAAGTGACCGAAGAGTTGGAATGCAGATTCATGGAAAGCGAAGACAAAAACCAAAAACGTTCACAAAATCGTTCCCCCATGCAATTCTCTTCACCTTTGAAGCAATTGGCGACAAAAATCGGCGAAAAAAACCGACAAACGGTCTGACGAAAGTACCCACATTCCCATTTGAGTCTCAGTCAGCGACAGGCTCAACCTGAATTCCTCCCCCCATCTGCAAAAGAGATCTGAGAGAGCTGTGCCGCAAAATCGTGGAAGAACTGGAAAAGTGAGGTCAAGAAATCCGGAAATGGGTGCGCAAAGAGTTCATCCCCGACGATTTCTGGGCAATGCCTTCCTCCCACCAAACCAGAATCAAGGAATAGTGCCACCAGGTCTTGGTGCTCTGATTCAACTCCGGCAGCTACGATCTCAACCTCATCAAACAGTATTTTGTGGAGCGCATAGTCAGTGGTAGCCAAAAAATCCAACAAGGCTTCCTCGACATCATCAACTATCTCGGACCCGACACCAGTTATGAGACATGGCTGAAAGTGTACAGGTGTTCGCCAGAAAAATTGTGGTTCCTGTAGGAGTGGTTCGATTCCGTGGACCGGCTCGATTTCCGGGGGCTGCTGGATTACCCCACATGGTATTCCAAACTGAGGGAAAAATTCGTGCTGGCACTGTCAGAATGGAAGCAATGCAAACACCTGTTCCGGGACAAAGGGATGACCACTTTTGCTGACTGGCTGCAGCACTACAGCAATCTGGATGTGGCGCCGGGGTTGGAGGCATTGCAAAAAATGTGAACCTTTTACACCAAAAAGGGAATTGACATTTTGAAAGACTCTGTCAGCATCCCCGGCATTTAGATCCACTATCTCCTGTGCGGATTGATCGAGCAAGGGGCAAATCTCTGGAGTCCCTGCAAAGAGGAATACGAGATGTTGAAAAACGCGGTGGTCGGCGGTCTGAGCTTGGTGTTCACTCACTTTCATGAAGTGGGGGTCACCAAAATCCGCAGCCACAAACAACCCTATCCTCCTGTTTGCAAGAAGATCCTTGGATTTGATGCCAACGCGCTGTATCAGTCAACAATGCTTCGGGAAATGCCTTGCGGGAAAGGCGAAGTTGTTCATTCCCGAAACCCTGCAGCAGGAGCACAAGGTTTCACAGAAAAAGTTGCAAAAGGCGAATGGTTCGAATTTGCCAAGGTTGACATTGAAATCTGCGGGATCTTAAGCCTAAATTCAAAGAAATGTGTCAACACAGAAGTTCTGCGTGAAGCTGTGCTGCCAAGCATGCATGACTATCTGGGGCACATTGGCAGGGCCAGGAGCTGTAATATGTCTTCGCTTACTTTGGCCAGCTCTACAGCTGCGACGCATAAGTCTTGCTCTTGAAATACCAATTTCAGTCAGTGTTCGCCACAGAGTCAAGTTTAGCGGCTTAGTTAGAAAAGTTGACGACAAGACATTACACAGTGCCGATGTTGAGTAAGTGAGTGCCATCAGAAGTGTGTTCCAAACAAATAACTGTGACTAAACGTAAGGTAGCAGGAGATAAAAATAAAATTTAACAGAGACCCTAAATGCCGTGTGCTGCCTGTTAGGCGCACACTCACTCAAATCCGGTTCGGTCACGAGTAAGAGAAAGAAGCTGCTTGGCGTGCTGTCTGCTGACAAAATGCTGGTTTATGCGCCCCTTCCGAAATGGTACATCGTCCACGGGGCAAAGATCAAAGCAATTCACAGCACAATCAATTACACAACAGGAAAGGTTTTCACCTGGTTGGTGGAGCAAGTGACCAAACCGTGCTGCTCAGGCAACGCGGAAAAAAGCAAAGCACTGCTTGCTGAGGTGTTCAAACTGCTCGGGAACAGCACGTACAGGAAAATTATTGAAGCAGTGGAGCACCAGACAAACGTGATGTACACGAAAAACGAAAGGGTTCTGTGCTTCTTCTCCAATCTTAAGGAAATCAGGGAAGCGTATGAACTGGAAAGCCGAAAAGCACTGATCATAATCAAAAGACCATTCCAAGTTGGGATAGCAGTCAATCAGCTGGCCAAACTGCGGATGCTGCAGTTTTATTACGATTTCCTTGACAGGCTCGTCGATCGCAAAGATTTAGAGCTGATCCAGATGGGCACCAACAGCAACTACATGGCGATCAGCGGTGAGGGGTTGGAAGACGTAATCAAACCAGAGATGCGAGCGGAATTTGAGGCGGAAAAAAAGCAGTGGTTCGCCTGGAACAAGTGTTACTTCGTCGAGGAAGATGGAGGGGAAAACAAACTCAGCACAGAAGGAATCATTAGGAACCATTGTATGTGAACTGAGTGGTGTTGAGACAAAAAGACAGCAGATCTATGAGATCCTCCATGGGCAAAGACTTTTGAGTTTTGTCTAGCCACAACGTTAAAGTTGCCCAAGAACCTTTTCAGATGTTGAGTCATATTTTTGCCAAACCTAAGGATCCTGTGTCGAAAGAACAATGAACTGACGCTGTTTATTCTATCCCATGCAATGACTGTGATCATCAGTACATCAGACAGACCAAGCGTCAGCTTGGTACATGTTTAAAGAGCATCAAAAAGCAGTTTTTCTTTGCAAAAAGGAAAACTCCGCTCTGTCGGAGCCTGCTTGCCAAACCAACCATACAATAGCGTGGCTTTTTACCTGACACCTATTTACACCTCATTAAAACAAAAGGTCGTTAATTAGTGAGCCTATATATGGATCCTTTTTGCAACACTAGCTCACCCCTGATGAAGGGGAATGACAAAATGTTGGGTCGTGAATTGTAACTTTTTAAGTTACATTCATCAATTTTCAAACCAGAGTAGCATCAAACCATGTCTGATTGTCCACCTGGTTGCAGTGTGAACTTGAACAGAGCTCAACAGCATCATCACTCGTTTTGGTAACAATCCCAACTACGGAGTGAAAAGCAAAAACTCGAGATATCAAGTAATGACGATCGAAGAGCTCAAACAGAAAAGAGATGTGATTGAAGCCCGAAGAGAGGGAATACCTTCACCCCTGCAGCAGCTTCAGGAAGGCATCAATCGTTTGACAAAGACCCCTGAGTGGACCAAAAAAATAAGACGCGAAGAACAAGCTCTTGATGCCGCCTTCCAAGCCATGATGACAAAATGAAGAGAAGAAATAAAAGAGGATGAAGAAGAAATTGATGAATTTGATGATCAAGATTGGGAAATAGAGGCCAGCAGATTGAGGGAAGACATGGTTGAAAAATTGGTCGATTGGCTGTACGTTAGCCTCAGGTCAATCCACGCCGGGAACACCTCGACAAATCTTCGGAAGGTGGTCATTTCATTGCTGTCCAAGCTCGTCAAACAGGGGGTCATCAACGAATTCCAGAGTCGAAAAATTTTCAAAGACCTTATATGATGATGCTCAGCCTGTTGATCAACTCTCAACTTGCAAAATTGAAAAATTCAAGGGTAAAGTTGCATAACTTTCTTGTTAACTTCAACCTGCCCATCGAGTTGGACTTGCACGGCGATGAACAAGCTGATTACCATGACTTATTCATGGTACAATGTCACCGCCACTTTCAACAACAAACTGGAGTGGCATATAACTGGAGAAGCCTGGAAAACTCTGACTTTCCCTGACGGGATGTTTGATTACGAAAAACTCAACGATTATCTGCAGGCTGAGACTGGGAGTCATTGATCCAGATGCCGCCGAGAAAAAAACAGTCTTCACTCTGCATTTCATTTTCACGATTTTCCATGTGATCATGATTGCTGAAAATTACGAGCTTGATCTTTCCGACGGTAATTTCGCTGATTTGATCGGTTTCGAAAAAATAATTTCAAAGACAGCAAGACTTTCACCCCGTCAACAAGTCCTGCATTGATTCAGTGGGGATCAGGATCAGAGATGGGCGAAACAACATTCTTGACCTCAACGGACTCGATGTGGCTTTGATGATTGAAGAAGCGTAATTTTTCAAAAGGTATAGGAGCGATGAATCACACAAGCATGTGGATGAAGTTTTTCGATGAGCGCACAGGGCACTCGCTACAAACACAAAGGCTCGGGCATGACACGCTCATGTCTATTGGCAAAACTTTTGCTCGGACCACAATTCAGTCTTTGAAAAAAGCTGTGGCACAGGTGGGTGAAAAAGCTGCGGCACAAGCAGTCGAAAAGGGGGGAAAGAAGATTTAACAGTTGCTGCGAGCAAGGAGCTCTCGAAAAAGAAGTTTTGCCCGTCTGATGTGATGTTGAAGTTGAGCTGAATTCTGACTCTGAATTTTTTTCTGAATATACAAACATGTTTGAGTAACCTCGCTATCTCGAGAAGGTCAATTACGAGCAGTTCGATCTCAACACCCTGCTCAATTCTCCAGGAAACAGGCAGCACCAAGTCAAAACCAGGCTGAAGTTTGAGGTGAAAGATCAGGACATTGTTTACGATTGGTCCAATGCCTATTTTCGGATTGAGTACAAATTCCAGGGTTTTGATGCCGGCCACGACAACACGCCTACAAATGTTGCTGCTAACCCACAGTCGGCTCCCACCAACATTTCTTTTTCTCTGATCAAAGACATGAC
>OX419343.1:16666074-16681074 GCA_948470475.1 Galaxea fascicularis | reverse complement strand
TAGCTGGCTGGCTGGCACAAGGACCAGCTCGAAAACGAGGTCGTTGAAGAGGGCTTGGGGGTAGAAGGCACTGTTGACTGTAAGGATCTGATGGTTGAGCCAGACCCGGTACTTTTTCTTAAAAATCGTTTCCAGCTTGTTTCCCGCGTCGACCCGTGTGGTTGCTTTATCCCCTGTGCCTGCCCGGATCTTGCAAAGCTTTTTGGTTTGAGTGCCTTCGAGCAGCATGTTGTCCTGCTCTTCCTGCGAAAGAAAAAGGTTCTCCCGGATTTTGTAAATGTCGGAACCGACTGTTTCTTGCAAAACAGTGCCTGTGAACTTCACAACCATGCAATTGACCAGGGCGTAGGAGACGTTTTGCACAAGGAAGTTGTTGGCGTGCTTCCCGGTCAAGTCGATGTCGAATAGCAGCGCGAGCAAGCTGGGCATGAGAACTTCGTCCGCATTCAGCTTAGGCACCGAAACGTACAGAATGTTGCTGGGGGATGCTTCACTGCCCTCAAACGTGATGCGCTTGACCGTGCATTCAGCTTTTATGGCGCCAAGGGTTTTCTTGCTGTATGCCTGCAGAAGGTTTTCTTGCACAGCCATGGATGCAAACTATATGCTCCCGCAATTTTTTTTGTTCAATTGAAAAAAAAATTGGAAGTATAATTATTCATAATGGCGGAAGGCAGCTATGACGCAGAATTAAAGCTCCCCTTTGGAGTTGATCAACCTGGCCTTGATCGCAATCTTGACAATGAGGATGAATATGAACACCAAGTGGACACAACCCACCCGTTTCAACCTGGCGACTCATCCACGCCGTATTAGCCAGGGCAGCTGTACCATGGCAGCGAAGAAATTGAGATGCAAACAAGGCTGCACGAATAAAGCGGGCTGCCAGAAACGTCTTTTCACGAAAATACTCCTTTATTGGAAGGATTTGGCAGGCAACCCGGGAGTTCGCTTAGTGATCTTCGTGAGAAAACAAGAGCCCACAACCATAACAGGGGTAAGAGCATTTGTGCAGAAACCAGCTGCTCGGCCATATTGTTGAAAGAGGGGTGAAGAATAGCGTAGGTGAAGCCAAGGACATCATTGTCGTTGGCCCAAAGGGAGGGAAGTCGGGTACTAGAATCATAGTCAAAGACGGGTACAGTTTCAAATTATCCATCAGCTTTTTGGCAGAGAACGAAAAACTTCTCGGGCCAAAAGCTGAAAATTTGATTGCGGAAAGAAAACAACAGCAACGCAAACTAGAACGCGGTTTGGCTGCTGTGAGGCAGCAAAAAAGAGACGCAAAAGAGAGACGCAAAAAGCGGATGCAGAACTTGAGAGACGAAACCAAATTCTGCAAAAAGTCGAAAACGATCTTGCCAGAACAAAAGCTCAACGTGAGCATTTGGAAGATGGGGGATGTTCTGCCATCGAAAACAGTGCAGAAATCGAAAGGAGAAAAATCCTGGAAAATAATCTGAAAAAAGACATTGCTGAAGAGAAGAAAAAGATCGCAGACCTCCGCAAACAAAACAAAACCCAAGCAATGGTCGAAAAATCTATAGAAGACAAGTCCGAGCAGCTCGCGAAAATGAAGGAAAAAACGGCTGGTTTGGAAAACGCCCTCAACAGCACACAACCTCTCCAGGAACGCTAACAACAAGGAACTGAGCTGAAACAAAAAATCGAACAAGATCAGGCGATAATAAATGATCCAGATGCCCCTCCTTCTGAAAAAGAAGCTGCAAGAGAAAGGGTGGTTGACAACCAACAAGAGCTTGCGCGTTTGCAAATACAGATTGGGGAAAGTGAAGCCTCTCTTCCTCTTCGTGAAAGGATCAAAGAGATCTTCAAAAAATACGGCATGACCGTAACCACGATCGTTCTTGCGGCCGGTGTCAAAGGGATGGGAAACGGGCTGAAAGAAATCGGGAAAAAAACTTCATCCTCCAGTAGGACGAGGAATTCTCTCTGAGATTCCTTTGCCCGCCCTCCGTTTCCGAGAATGCTGCTGCGAACATTCACATGCACTCCCAGGATGGAGTAGACGAAAGCCTCGATTGACTGGTTCAGCTAAGCAAGCCCGGCAGGGGTCAACCCGTTTGCGATGTCGGGCACGAAATGCTCGAACTGCCTGTCTGCGCCCTGGTCGTTTCTAACTACAGGAGGTGGTGTTGCTGTGATGTTAAAGATGACTATTAATGTTGACAGGAATACTTTGAGGACATTTCGATCTTTTGAGTACATTGACCTGACTGCAAAGATCCCAGGCCTACTAGTGTGGATTATTGTTGTTTACCGTCCACGCCCATCATCAAATAATTATTTTACTGTTTATTTATTTCTGGAAGAATTTCCTTCACTTCTTGAGGATTTAACCCTTTTTTCCGGATCTTTTATCTGGTGACTTCAATTTCCATGTCAATTCTGCAAGAGATTTTAGTGCAAGATCATTCATGAATTTACTTCAGTCCTTTAATCTCAGTCAGCATGTCAACTTCCCTAGACACAAGGATGGTAATGTTCTCGATCTCGTTATCACCAGGGCGGATGAGGTGCTAATTTTTGATCTTGGATGGTTTGATCCTGGTCTGTCTGACCATCGGTCTGTACATTATTGTTTATGTTCGACTAAGAAGCCAATATCCCGCGACAGAAAGTATTTTATCGTAATCTTGCTTTTATTGTTATGGATATCTTCTGTCAGGATTTAGCTGACTGTGATTTGTTTTCTAACGAACTGAACGATGATTTGCCTTCACTAATTGACGAGTACTACCTCTCCCTCAAGTCTGTAATTGACTGCTATGCTCATGAGAAAGATCAAGTGCGTACCTTACGCCTTATTGCACCTTGGTTCTCTGTTGATGTGTCCACAGCGAAGAAAAAGAGGAGACATCTCAAACGGAAATGGCGCAGCACAAGGAGTGACACTGATTGGAAACAGTATGTCACCCAATGCAAAGTTGTTAATGAGATGATTGTCCATGCAAAGGAGAGGTATTATGCAGCGCTGATTGATGAGCACAAGGGAAACCAGCGTGCTCTCTTTCGTACTGTCGACAAACTCCTATATCGTAAATCCATGGCCCACTTTCCCTGTTGTAGCTCGAACAAATTGTTCCTGGAGCAATTCAATAAATTTTTCATCCAGAAAATATTGGCTATCCGGAATTCTCTAATGACTGATTCAAATCAGTTGAATGTTGCACTATCTGAATCTGTAACTAGTAACTGCGAACTCACCTGTTTTGAGCCTGTATCAACTAATCATGTTCATGATCTAGTCTGCTCATCAAAAATTAAGTGCTGCGCCCTGGATCCTTTACCTGCTACTCTGATGATTAAGTGCCTACCTATTTTGCTGCCTGTTATTACCAAGATAGTAAACCTTTCCCTTTTGACCGCTTTGGTACTTGATTTTCTCAAGCTGGCCATTATCAGTCCGACATTAAAGAACACTCACCTGAACCATGAAGAATTCAAGAACTTTCGACCAGTCTACAACCTTCCCTTTCTCTCGAAG
The DNA here is from genome assembly GCA_948470475.1 of Galaxea fascicularis. Classification (NCBI taxonomy): domain Eukaryota; kingdom Metazoa; phylum Cnidaria; class Anthozoa; order Scleractinia; family Euphylliidae; genus Galaxea; species Galaxea fascicularis. Next base: position 16,677,566 of record OX419343.1, on the reverse strand, counting down.
ATTATTGAGAGGACGGTTGCATTTCAACCGAATGATTATCTTACTGTTAATGGTCTCAATGACGTTTTTGAGTCGGCATATAAGAAGAATTATAGCACTGAGAGTGCATTGTTGAGAGTTACAAATGATATCTTGAGGGCCATTGATGATAATTCCACCACTATTCTTCTGTTGCTTGATTTATCTTCAGCGTTTGATACTGTGGATCATTCTATTCTGTTGAACAGACTGGAACATCGCTTTGGTATCAAAGACACTGCTTATAATTGGTTTTGATCTTACCTCACTAATAGGAAACAGCGTGTAAGCATCAGAGAAAGTACCTCTTCATGTCGTAATCTAGAGTTTGGTGTACCCCAGGGGTCCGTCCTTGGTCCAATCTTTTATGTTTTATATACTGCACCTCTTGGAGACATTTTACGTGAACATGGTGTCAAATACCATCTGTACGCTGATGACACGCAGATGTATCTGTTTTTTGAATCTACTTCATTGGAACATAGAGATCAGTCGGTTGAAACTATTCAATCATGTGTGAATGATATTGGTAAATGGATGACAGCCAATAAATTAAAACTGAATAAGGACAAGACTGAACTTATTATTATTTCTTTACAACATCGCCTTAGGCCGCAGCTGGATACTTTAACGTTTGGATCTGAAAGTGTCTTCAGTACTAATGCTGCACGTAAATTGGGGTCACCATGGAAGATAAGATTAACTTCGAGAAACAGGTGGCATCCATCTGTAAGGCCTCCTTTTATCATATAAGAAACATTGCTCGCATTAGAAGATTCCTCTCTGAGGAAAGCATAAAGGCCCTTGTCCATGCATTTGTTACATGTAGGTTGGATAACTGCAACTCGCTTCTCTATGGCTTGCCGAAGAATCAGATTGAAAAACTTCAACGTGTTCAGAACTGTGCTGCTCGTCTAGTGGTAAATGCAAGACGATGTGATCACATAACACCTGTACTCAGACATCTCCATTGGCTACCTGTGGAACGGTGAATTATTTTTAAAATTTTACTTTTCACCTTCATAGCCCTTAACGATTTAGCTCCTTCTTATTTGTGTGACTTGGTTAAGTTTTATGTCCCTGAACGTAATCTCAGGTCATCTTCTCAGAAACTGTTAGCAGTACCTTTTTCTAAGACGAAATCATATGGTGACAGAGCTTTTTCCATTTGCGCACCAAAGCTATGGAATGACCTGCCATTACATTTAAGGAACTGTGCCTCTTAATATTTTTAAAAGTAACTTGAAGACGTTTTTATTCAAGTTCACGTTCTGCTTACGATGCGTTTTTAACTTACTTAGTAATAATTTTAGTTGTTAATTTAATTACCTTATTTAAGGTTTGTAAAGCGCCTTAGAACATTTGGATTTCGGCCCTATATAAATTGTATTATTATTGTTAATGTCATAAAGCTTGTTGCCTTTTTTGCCCGTGCCGCCCTCATCTGCGAACCTTTGGTTTGACGGGTTGGAAATGGGCAGTGGGTACTGCTATTGCTTTCGTGCGAAGTCTCCGTTGGGATAGTTCTCGAAGATGTAGCCAAGGCTTTGGTTTTGGCCGTGCTTGAAACGAAAGTCTGCAGTTGGATCAACGCCGAATTCGGCGCAAATCCTTCTGTACGAGGCTTTGTCGTATTTGTTGACTGTTTGGGAAAAGTTCGGGTCGTCGGGCAGAGAGCTTATTCTCTGGAACCCACCCATTTCGAAGAGGATTCACCTCGTTGTGAAATAAACGTGAAAGAGATAAAAGACGCGGAGCCGCGAATTCCCGTCCAGTGCCTGCCCTGACAAAATCTCCCGCGAGACGCCATAGCCTGTTGTTGCACACCACAGCGCGAAGTTCAGCTGCTGAGGCCAAAACCCCATGTGCGGGCCGCCGAGCCATTTTCTCGCGTTTTTTGATGTTCTGAATGTGATCTACGTTTCTTTGAAAATCTGCTTGTACTGCGTGATGAAAAAGTTTGTGGGGGTGGCGTAAATTTTTTGCAAATTGTTTAAATTTAGGCCGATTTTTTCGCTGGTATTTTCCGAAAAATCCACAGCGGGAATTTTTGGCGAAGGAGGCGAAGACAGGGTTTCGGACAACAGGGTTTCGGACGCGGAGTTCAAACGGATCACGCATGAAATGAAGAGTTACGACCAAATGAAAGGGACTTTACGCGAAAAATACGCGAAAAAACAAGCCGCTTCGTCCGTGCCGGATCTCGAAAAAATTAAAGAAGAGATTTAGGAAGAATTTCGGAAAAAAATTGCGGCGACCGGCGCCACTTTGAACTGAAATTCGAGGGAAATAGCGTCAGATTCGAAAAAAAGGCCCATCTCACGGTGGGGAGCGAATGACCCCCTTAACAGTCACAATTCACTGTAAAACGGTTACAGGTAACACAATAAATTGGAACGTCGTGTTCTTGCGCATAGTCTAGGGCCAATTCTTCTTCATAGCCTTGCTCCACTTCTCTTTGAAAAGCATGAAGCTCTTCTTCAACCAAAGCCGATTCTTCAAGAATCCATAAGAACTCGGAAATATCACTTGAGTCTGAAATTCAATAAAGGAGTTCCTTATGGACTGCATCCCAACCGAGGGCACTCTTCTCTCTTTTTTTTCGCTGCAATCAGTTCCTTGAGGATCTTTTCTTGAACGAGTAGAGGCATGCACTGAATCAATTTGTCAAGCGGACAGTTGGCTTCCATGGAAAGCACAGTAGTGGCTGGTGGAGCTGCCGCCATATACCCGAGCCCGAGAGCCCCTTCCTCTAAAAGGGGTGTTGCCCTGGCGCACCCACCACCTCCGGAAAATTCCGGTAAAACGGTGGGGGCGGAGAGGGGCGCTAACCAACGCTTGCCCGAAGGCCAACGCCCGGCGAACAAATTGAGGCTGGCCCCCCGACACATGTTGGCCGGAGCTTTCCCCCCCCCCAACCTTCCCCGTTTTTGCCGAGATTTTCGGAGGTGGCATTTGGGCTGCCCTGGCGCGGCTGCCCCCGCTGCGCCAGAAACCCCCCCCCCCCTCTCCCCTTCTTTCCCGCCTCACCCCTTCCCATCTCCCCAACTGCGCTAGAACCTCTAGTTTACATGTGTGTTGGTGTTTCTCTTTTTATATAATGAAAAAGTCTTTGGATGTCAGTTACACTGTATAAAGAAGAAAGCAACCAATACCTTGAGCAGTATGCTTCTCACATATTACAATGAAAAGAAGGGCCCCAGCAAAGTTCAAAAGTTCATTGTGGACACCTTTTTTGAACTCCAATGATATATTGATGCGAAGTAATGTCACAGTGGAATGTACAATATCCACAAGTTAACTTTTGGACATTAGAAACTCTAAATCTTAAACCGTTCTCTCATCAATCAAATCCATCTGTATTAGCCAACATGTAACTGTCAAGGCCAAAGTCACCACCATGAGAAAAGGAGAAAAAGCAGGTGATTTAATTCTTGTGAACGGTACCCGTCTTCACCCTATGGCTTCAATAAAAATGGTATTGTGTGGAGAATTTCATCGGTGGAGTATAAAACAATATTATACATACCTTTTCCTTAATGTAACAGTAACGACATTTATTTAAACACAGCAAATTATGGAGCAGAAAAAAAAAACATAGAACGGTGTTTGCCCAGCTAAACCAAGAGAGAGTTTACACAACGGCGAATTTTGCAACAAACGCATTCTGCAGATATAGTTCAATACGGACATTAATTTCACTTGAAACTCGGATAGAAAAAGACCTTTGTAGTCGCGCGAGTTTCGCCTTCACGCTTAAAAAATGATATATTTCTGTTGCTTACTTGGGCCCAAAGTAATTGGCGTCAGCTGTTGTGGACACCCTGCCTTAACCCAGTATTTGTTTATTTTTTGTTTACGTCGTCATGTTTTGTTAATAGTTTATTTTAGAAGGCGAAGTTTAATAAATTAAATAAATTAAAAAAAATTGGTGTAGGATAGTCTTCATACCGGCATTTCGTTTCGGCATTTTAGATAGTGGTTTTGTTTCGATTTCAAGTTTGCTTTCGATCAGTGCGCAAACTGCTTATCACCGCGCGCCATTCCAAAGCAAGTTCGAAAGAAAAAAAAACCCTCTAAATTGCCCAGATGAAAGGCCTGTATGCAGGTTATGCGCCTTAATCCATACTTTCATTATAATACACGAGGCCAGTTATGAAAACGCTTGATTTTCGGTTTTAATCTTGAAGGACGAGGTATACAATATACATTCCTTGACTGCCGCTTCTTTACCGCTCGAGTGTTGTTGATCAAGCATTGTTTTGGCTTTGAAATCGGATAGAAAATACGACCTTTTGTAATTGGGTGATTTTCGGTTTCCCGCTCAAAGAACGAGTTATACAGTATACATTCTTTCCGTCGCTTGTTTACCGCACGGGTGTTGATACACGCATTATTTTCGCTTTGAACTCGGATAGGAAATATGACGTTTTCCAATTGCGTAATTTTCGATTTCACACTTGAAGAACGAAGTATACATTATACATTATTTGTGTTGCTTATGTAGCGCAGCAACCTTGTTGAAGAGGCGTAGTAATCCATAAATTCATGATAGTGCGTGAAGCCAGTTTTGAAAACGCGTGCTTTTTGGTTTCACGCTTAAAGAACGGGGTATAGACACATTTCTAGATTCTTTGTTTCCTTGCATGCGTTTCTCTATTTGAGGTTGTCTTTTCACCTTCACAATGGGCTGCCGCTCCGTATGAGTTCAGCATACGGACCGTAAGCAAGGTTGCCGATGTACGGACCGTACGCCGGAATCGACACACTGTGCCCCGACGTAATAATGAGATGCACGCTCAGTATGAGTTCAGCATACGGACAGCATGATCCGTCAACTGCAAGTGACGGTCCGTATCAGTGCGACAATATTGGATATGAGTGAGGTCAAATGTATTGTTCCAAATGATGTAATGCTTTCATTTAGCCAATGAAATCGCTACCAAGTGGTTTGTATTGTGCATTTTGCTGCACAGGAAAAATCTACTCAGATTATAACCCTAACCAAAATGCGTATTCCGTTGAAATATCCCTCGTTTTTAAACCCATCCAAAACCCCTTACGAAGTTGTAAAGCCCTTGCGCTGCGAGCAGTGTGAATCGTAGGAGAAACCAACTACTCGCAGGGAAATAAGCCCCGGGTATAAAAGAGACAGCTTACGGTAATTGTTAATTAGCCTCACGCTTATTCCTCACCTTCAGCGTTATCTCTTGTGTTGTTTAGTTGATGGTGATAAGCCAGTCTTTGCTCAAGATATGCGGGGAATAGGATTGGCTAATGAAGACATGCCTGAATGGAAACGAGCTACATTTGGTGGAAATAAAGCTTCCTATGGAAAGAAAACAAACTTGACAATTCTGGAACAAAGGCAAGGATTACCAATATACAAACTGCGCCAGGAGCTACTAAAGGTTTGTCAACTTGAGGTGGTTCGAAATAGTTTTCATTTTCCCGAGACAAGTTCTAAAAATTCTTTTGTAAATTATGTTTCGTGTATCGTATCACTATAAAATTTGGCACAGAAATAAAAGAAACATAGATTCATACATGACATTTATTTCAGAAAACGTGTTACCACGACGCATTCAGTTGAGCCCCTAATATCGAAATCTTTTATCTTAATTAAAAAAAACAAGTCGGTGTACTTTTTGATTATTGCTTTCTTAATTCTTTTCCTACCTACAAGAGTTTTTAAAAGTCGGACTACATACGCAGCCAACTGATCTTAGTTGTTACCAAAAAAATGAAAACAAAATTTTCGAGTCGACAAAATTAGCATTTGAGCATGCGCGACAAACGCGTGCTCTTACTTTTTATAGATATGGCGTATGTTTACGCGCGCGTGCGCTCGGCTAAAAACCCTTACGAGCCTCCTTAAATAATCACGAAGGACACTTTGTAACATCGAAGGACTGGTTTGATCCAACTCGTGAATTTTACTTGAACAATATTAGTCGCTGATAACGGAAGTGTCCCAAAGATTTTCTCCGTGTGGCTTGACATTTGGCAATTGAAAACCGTAACGTAAAAGAACTGCAAATGATTTCAAATTTACCTTTCTTGGAGCTTTGGTGAGAGGCTTTTAGTTGGCGTGACAGGCCAATACAGTAAACACCCGCATAAAGGAACAAGTGGATTAGGAACCTTCAGGCTGATATTTGATGAACAAAGCACCATACGCATATGAACCAGTTCAGCCTGCCAAAATTGAACAGTTTCTAATGTAAAAGTATGATAGCCTAGTTTTATGTCTTCGTTTCCCGGCCTTTAATAAAATGTTAAATACGTATTAATTACAGGCCTCTCGTAAATCTTTTCCACACTGTAGTTTATTCTCAGAAAAGAATAAGAACCTCATACCTCAACACGTCAGCCTGGAGCCGAAAATCATAGGTTATTTTATGCGGATGTTTACTGTATCGGATGACTCCGTAGCTCGATCGGCAAGGGCGTTGGTATAACAACCGAAAGGCCGCAAGTTAGAATCTCATCGATGTGTTGCTTTGAAAGTCCAGTGGCGATTTCTTTAAAATCATGCCGAACGTTCGTGACACTAGGGGAAAAAAAAATCAAAGGGCTGCTATGAGTCAAGTCGTAAATTGCATTAGTTCAGTAACAGTTTATAACTTTACCAGGAGGGGGCATTGGAAAAAAGGATAATTTCAGGAACTGGCGTTGAAGGCTGTCTTCAAATTGCTGATGAACTCCTTAATTAACTTATGTCGTCGGGAAGAAGAGCAGCCCCAAAGAAACCTGTACCGTGGAACAGTTATGTTGCACGAATTTGCGTGCGTAGTAGTTGTTTGTATTCTTCTCATTCCTCTGTAAGCTCCAAGCGACAAACTTGACAGTTGTGCGGAGTTACATTTCATGTATACAGTCAAGAGTCATAAAAGAACAGGAAGGGACACTCCCGGTATAGCCTTTTGGATATCTTAATTTGAAAAAAATCTGTTTTCAGAAACTAGTGCGGACGTAACAGGAAACAAATTCCCGGTAGACCGCGCGGGAAAAAAAACATGGCGGATGGGATGCGGACGATTATTTGGCTGTCACTCACTGTCGGTGATTGTCCTTTTCGGTCTTTCATTTGTTCGACCGTCTAATCGCTTGGTTGGTCGGTCCTTCATTGTTTTAGTCGTCTGGTTCTCTAGCCGTTAGTTTGCTCAGTTGTTTCATCCATATTTTTGTCGTTTTGGGTTCACTGATTTGAATGGTTTGTTGGTGATTTATCTTACTGGTTGTTGTACGATCAACGTTTATGAGGTTATCTAGAGTATTAAAAGCTGTATTTAAACATTGCAAAAAGGAAACTCTTGATGTTTAAATAACTTAAGGCCGCAGTACTATAGAGAGAGACTTCATCTTCTTACTTAACATAGAAGTTCTTATAACATAACAAAGAAAGCAACAGTGGACAAAAGCAGAACACGAAGAACACTACTACTAGATAAAGCTTGTGTACTTCTCCCTTTAAATGCTTATCTTTTATAATTTGTTTTAGTATCTTGATGGAATTTGTTTTCTCTTTTCCGAATTGAAGCCGTTTCCTATCTGTTCCGTGTATTCCAGTCAAAATTATCATAAGCAAGTTGCTTCTCTTCTGCATATCTTTCCTTAGTCTATTGGCCACGTCCAAGTTGAACAATGGCTTAATGTAAACAAAGTTCATCAGAATACGTTAACAAACGGCCAACGTAAGGCATACAGAAAAAGAGGAACTGAAGTCCTAAACGTTCGTACGGACAAGGTCCTTTTTAAGAAGGCTCGCAATGGTTTATTGGGTTTTGGTGTACACCATCATCACAACTGAAATCACAGTTGGATTTCCTTTGATTCGTTTCCTTTTCGCTACAACAACTTTTTTATATTGGTTTTCTCAGTTTTTAAACTGTATCTTGCAATTGCGCCCTCCTAAGAGGATAAAGATGCACTTTGTAATTTTTTAATAGCGTGACTTTTCTTTGAACATTTCTATCTGTTGGCCGTGGAAAGCAGCATAATTCCTCCCTAAGTACATACCATTTGTTGAGTTCCGCTGATAATCGTCAGATCTTTGTTCTTTTTAAGAGAGAAACGTAGTTGAAATCCGAAAGTGGAATCAAATCTTGGAAATTCTCTTTGTTTTACAAAAAAGTGCTTGAAAGGTCGATATTTCTCTTTTAGTCTTTTTCGCTATCAGAAAGGACCGAAATCGCCTACAGGAGAACACGTGCCGTAATTGTATGGGTTTTTCTCCTCGTCTTTGAGGAGAAAATACGTGCATGCATACATTTTATTGAAGCTTCTTTAATTAAGGCTTTTCAGCGACAAAAAAAACAACAACAACAAATGAAAACTCTATACCATAAACGTTCGTGTATAAGCGTATCCGTAGATAAGCTGCACCCCCAATTTGGAAGCGCAGATAAATAAAGTTTGAAGTTCCAGTAGAATTGTATTGCTATAAACAAACAGGTACAAACAATACAGGTTTCGAAACACCGACGTAGAAGTTGTTACCATCTTTCACATTTATCAAGCCTAAAGAAAGCGAAATTTCATTTGTCGTACCTTCTTTTTCGTTTGAATTTACGACATCTTTAACTTAAAATGCTCTTTTGATCCGATTTTTCAAGATTATCTCTTATAACACGCCATAAAGTTGAAATTCCTTCAAAACGAACAATTAGCCAAGCTTTAAATGTGGGGAGGAGTCTGGGCAAGGGACTGGATGTCGTCTGGGCATCATAACACAGAAAAGCACGCAGAAAAGCAAGCATACCACGTCTATAAAGATGTTTGGAAACCCGGAATAGGCGAAAAACTTTATGCACAACAGGAGCATGATAATGTGGTCGACAAATTTGCCGTGAAGGTGGTCAAAAACAATGAAACAGTCGGCTATTTACCTCGCGAGTACTCGCGAATTTTGTGGTATTTTATCGCACGTGACGGAAAGATATGCGTGGAAGTGACTGGCCGTAGACGTCACTGCAAACAGCTGTGTAGAGGAATGGAGATTCCTTGTATGTTGGTGTTTAGTTGTTTGAGTAAAGTGAAAATTAATCGCTTGAAAGACCTCTTGGAGAGCAAGTTTCGCTGATAAACACTCGAAAACACAAACGGCTCCTTTAGGAGCCACCAATCATGAAAAAGTCAATGAACAACAGCAACACGCTCTCAGTTTCGTTTGTGTTTATTTCTTGACATCTTACATGTAAGAAGTTTTATGAATATTTATTGGGTTTTTGAGAACTCCAAACACAGATGTGTCCGTGGATAAGCCGCACCCTTGATTTTTGGCTTCAGTTTTGTGGAAAAAAGTGCGGCTTATACATGGATACAATTGTGGAAGAAAAAAATAAAAATGAATTTTTAAAAAATAGTCTTCTGTTAGAGGTATTCGGGTGTTTCGCTACTCGGAAGGCAAAAGAGCACTGACCTGCAGTTAATCTGCAGTTGTTTAAGCCAACCACATCCACTCATGGCGATTCGCAGCAAAGCTAATATTACGGTGGAAGCACCTTGCGAGTCAAACTTCTAGTGCCCCAATCAATGAACTCAGTGAAAAAGTCTTAACAAATGATTGTATCTTTGAAGTAAAGGCGGTGAAAAAAAAACTGTTCTGGGACATCTTTGAACTGATATACTCCGTGGGCGAATATTCTCGCCGTGTTCACCTGGATTCTTAAAATTAAATATTGCTATGAAAGTGGCAAAAGCCGGGGTAAAAGTTAGTTTCACTATCTGATTTAAAGCGGTTAAGGCAAAACAATCGTGATGATGTCGGCTCCTGTTGCCTCCAACCCTCGACCATTATCTTTTTTTAGTTCAGTGTTTTCGTGTCGGAGATTCATCGACTCTTGTTCCATTTCCTCCATCTTTTTGCGGTAATTCATCGCGTTTATATTTTCACATAAGTTTGGCCGTTGTATTTTTTTCTGATATCTTCGCGTCTGAAATGTGGCGAGCAAACTTTTGATCCCTCAGTGATTCTGAACTGCTTCCTACGTCTCGACGGATTCTGTGGGTCCACTGTTTTCTCCTCATATAATGACATGTGTTCTCCTGTAGGCAATTTCGGTCCCTTCTGATAGCGGTCTAGATCACGTCGATAACGAAGACAGTTAATGACCTTTCGAGCACTTATTTTTCCAAACAAAGGCCTCACTAACCTCGCTTTCATTGCAACTCGGCCCGGGCTGTCCGAGTGATCCGCCATATTTGTTGAGTACGGGTCTGCGTAATGGCGCTGTCTTCGTTGCTGTGTAACTGGATAATGTATTGCGCATTTGCCGCTGAGAATAGTGAATTAAAGAAGCTTCCTCGGTGGACATGAGAAGTAACAGTGAAAAATACGTGATCTATTCCACTATCATTTAAAATCCATACAAACGTCTCTAATTTTGAGGCTGCGTCCCCCAAAACCATGCAAGCTCTTGAAAATATTATTTAGTTTTCGGACAACTGTAAAATCCCGTCATCCACCTACTATTTGGAAATAACTGAGGTGAAAATCAATGTGTTTACCCATTTTTAAGAATATCACAGAAATTGTATATATATATATATAGACAGAGTAAATATGGCAGACCAAACGATGAACTCCCAGTAGAAGGATCCAAGAAGGATACAGTGCTTTGATGTGTATTTTAGATACGTGTACAGCGATGAAACAGCAAGCAAACTTCTAACTGCTCCGGCTTTAATAAAATAGCGATATGTATACATATATATATATATATATATATATATATATATATATATATATATATATGTATACATATCGCAATAGATGCGACCTCTGCCGTAATTTCTTTGTGGAATCTAAATCATTTCCTAGTTTTCAGACGGGCAAAGAATACACTATCCATTCCAGACTTTCCTGTGATTCTAAAAACGTTATCTATTTGGCTTCTTGCAAGAAATGTCGCTTGCAATATGTGGGATCTACCACCACTGATTTCAGAATTAGGTTTCGTAACCATAAGTCCGCTATGCTCACAAACAAAACAACTTGTGAGGTAGCGGTGCATTTCAACAAAATCCCACACACTCTAGGTGATTTTTCTTTTCAGTGCATCGATCAGATGCGGGCTTTAAACGACCTTGAAGAGGTCGATAGGCTTTTAATCACAAATGAGGCTTATTGGAGTGCCCAGCTGTTCTCTCTGGCACCTCACGGCTTAAATAAAAGGAAGGAATTTCATTTTAAAAACAGAATCTGTTATAATTAATTTCCCCCCTTTCAGCTTCCGTTCTTGCGTGATCAATCGTTCAAAGGCCCTTTTCTTGGATTTTGTCAGCCTTTTGGGTGTCGATTGGACTCAAAGGCCCTGTTTGGGGAACTTATTACGATATTGTTTAAGCCCCCCCCCCCCCCCCAGGGATTTTGTTCTTTGTCGGCCCTTTCGGGCTCCAAAGGCCTCGATTTGGGATTTTGTTACGCTGTTACGCTTGATTTCTACGTCGGGGTGGGTTACCTTTCTAAT
>OX419343.1:16638574-16661074 GCA_948470475.1 Galaxea fascicularis | reverse complement strand
TAACCACAAATAACCATTGGTGGCTCTGATGACTGATTGGTTTAATGTATCAGGTTATGTGGACCAATCTTAGAGGAGGAGCTACCCACGGTAACAAGCCCCCAAAAGCAGTGAGAAAAATGTAACTGTTCTTCATCGTTCCGGCCAGGATAACCCTACTTCATTTTTCGATGACTAAGAACATGAGATCAATAAACTGAACGCTAGTGGTCAAACTGTCGTCCAAATTTATAATGTTGCAGTAAACTGACACCAGGTCTGTTTTGTTTCTCTCATCTGTTAGGTCGTCATTGCAACCAATATTGCGGAAACATCACTGACGATAGACGGTATATACTATGTGGTCGATCCAGGATTTGTCAAACAAAAGGTTTACAACTCCAAGTCTGGAATCGACGCGTTGGTTGTTACGCCCATATCACAGGTCATTATAGATCATACGCAGCGAGGATAGTTGAACGGTAGAATTAGGCTAAGGGTGTCGTTTCGTGTTCATGTGTCTTGAAATTTCTTTCAAGTGGAAGTTGCCAGCAAACTGAATGAACGTCTGCAATTGAAACTACTTATTTTTTTAAGGTTTAAAACTAACGTTGAACTTGCTGAACTTTATTCCCTGTAGGCTCAGGCTAAGCAGCGCTCTGGTAGGGCAGGGAGGACGGGGCCCGGTAAGTGTTACCGTCTTTACACTGAGCGTGCTTACAGAGACGAGATGTTACCGACTGCCGTACCTGAGATACAGCGGACAAACCTAGCCAGCACCATACTGTCACTCAAGGCTATGGGTATTAATGATCTCCTGTCCTTCGACTTTATGGACCCACCGCCTATGGAGGCAAGTTGCTGTTGTTGTCTATGTTGCCGTCCTCATTGTTGTTTTTGTTTTGGTTTACGTCTTTTGCTTCTGTAGATTTCAAATTTTATTTCAGCTTCTTTGTAAGGGATAAATGACATGAATATGAATGATGTCACCCCTGAATTTTCGGTTGCAGTGCTTGCAAAGTGGTACCTATTGCCATCATGATCAAGTGATCGCCTTGAACATAGGCAAAGCGTGCACATGCTTCTTAATTTTTTTGTTGATTTGAATATATTGTTGATTTTAGCAACTTTTCGTCTTTGTTTTCGAAACAATTGTGATCAGTAAGCCAAAAGCGAAATCCGATTTGCATATGTGGTTGTAACAAGGGATCGGTTTTCGATCAATAATCCAAAAGCGAAGTTTTGTTGACAAGATCCAATTTGTACATGTGGTTGTAATAAGGGAGTGGTTTTCAATCATTAATGGTTGTCATGCCATTTACTACGTGATAGACAACCATAACGGTAAGTTAATTGTACGTGCTTCGCTGCAGAGATGCCAACCTTCAAACCTAGAGATTTTTTTTTTCTGCGCCAACCACCTACCCCCCACTCCACACAGCCCACCTAATCTGACCTACCCCCTGAAATTTCTTTAAAGACGTCAACCGTCGCCCCCCCTTCCCCTTCCCCCTTCAATTTACATATCCCTTCGAAAAAGGGATTTTGACTGGTTGAATGCTAATCCAATCAGACTCACTGTTAGGGGAATGTACGTGTATTTCCGCATTGTTTGCAATGTAACGAATTACGACAATTACGTGTAAGACGCATGAATATAAACCCTTGAACCGTAATATATAAGCATAGGGAGCTGGGTTTTTGAATACATGTAGTTTCAGTTTAGGTTTTTGTGGGGAAGTGATCCAATGTCCTTTTATCGAGGAGAAACCGGGAGATTCTTGTGACAGGATCGGCGAGACGATCAGCGATCGGTTTGCACCACCTCGCAGATATATGGAAACATTTGTCCGTGCAGTGACGCAGACCGATCGCCAATCCTGTTGCCGATCACAAACCGTTACGGAAACCAGGCTTTGTTCGAAACCTTGTTCGGAAAACAGCGAACATGAATAGGTCTCGATCTTTGGACAACGGAAATATTTCACTTCTTGATTACAGGAATTCATCTTCGTGTTCAAGAATGTTTCGTTTGAGTCACATACAAATACGGCATGGTTTGCGTTGGTGATAGTTGGAGGTTTGACTATTGGTGAAGGGTCTGTGAATCAGGTTCCTGAAAAACAGAGAAACGGTTTTCTGTGCGCATGTTACAAGAAGTGGAACATCATCGACATAATTCGTTTTCGGATCTTCGGCGGATACTTCTGTATTTCTTCTGCTGATGTATTGGCATTCCTGATCAGGACCATCTGGTGGTTTCTGCATCTGTTGTCTTAGGGAGAACATTTCCTTCTCGAGTTGGCTTTGTTTTATGTCTTATGTCATTCCCCTCATTATATTTGAAACTTTGCTAGGTGGCTGCCAACGTCAAAAACATCAAAGAAATACAATAAAAAGAGAGGGTCCCCATGTCCGTTTTCACTCTTTGAGGCTTTAGTTTATACCCACTTTGGTACATTGTTAGCACAGTTTAAGTTGACAGCCGAAAGTGGTCTGAGACTATAATTTAAAAAAAAAATGGGATAGAAGCACTGGAATATAAGTTTTATTTTGTCAGAAGCACATCATGGTCGAAATTTAACCCCTCAAAGGTGAAGAAAAATTGTACTAATGAAAGATTAGTCGTGTGTTGTGCTTCTGTGCTTTACCGTTGAAGTTTCAATAGCCTCATCGTAAAGGAGATCTGTGAATAATAAAAACTGGACGATCGAAAATTCTTCAAATCTGGATATGTCATGGAGAATTGCATTCTCTTTCAAAATGAGAAATAAAAAGCATAGGTCCCCATACTCGTTTGGGAAAAAATCGCCATTTACGTTTTTCCAGGGGATGAGGAAAATGTGCTAGTAGAAGACATATCGCTGTTTGACCATCTCTCACCACGACTCCAGACACTGCTGTACGAAGCCAGAAAGTTCAAGAATGAGAAAGATTTTAAGTTTTGCTGGGCCAGGGGAAGCTAGAGATACGTTTACTCCCTTGTATTTCATACGGTAATTGATTTATGTATCAAAGCACTGTTGAGAACTCAAGGTTCACGTAGTAGACAGTCTAAACAAGATCAGAAATGTATAAGATCCTTGTTGAAAGTTACCGTTTTTCAACTTAAATGGCAATTTGCCTCTTTATCATGGTCAATGTAACAACTCGTTGTAAGTAAGCTACCTACAAAAAGAAATCTTGAATGCTTACCCTGTCTATACGATCTACATTTATTTAGCATGAATTCAACTCTTGATGACAATTTAAACCCAGATAGTAATTTAGAATTTCCGCTTGTCCAATGCCGATACTTTTAATCCTCATAGTTTTAAGGAGTATGGTTCTAGTTTTTTTCTAAGCGAAAAAGTATCAAGTCTTTCATTTTTGCATAATAATATTGCAAGTTTAACTAAAAATCTCGATAATTTAGTAGCCCATTACTTAGATGAATTAGATTTTCACTTCAATGTTATTGGTATAATGGAAACCAAAATTACAAAGTCAAATGAGCACTTGTGTAATTACCAAATCCCAGGCTACAATTTTGAACAAGTGCCAACACCTCTGGTATAAGTTACACCGTGCTCGAAGAAACGTCAACTGAAGCTTTCCAGGCACTGTGGGTTGAATTTTCATTCCTCAAACAAAAAAACATTTGCGGTATTATCTATCGCCAACATAACTCATCAGATCTTTTCCTCAATTATTTAACTGATACTTTAGACAGACTAAACTCAACAGGACTTAGAACCTCAATTAAAGTGACAAATAAACTATACGTTATGGGTGATTCTGTTAAATATAGTAGTAGGCCTCCTGCGGTCAGTCGACCATGGAAACTGTGCCCTATCACTGTCAGTTCATAGTGCTTTGCTCTAAACAGTGCCGCCTGTGGCTTATAAGGCCAATGCGGGAATGGCAGTCCTTGGCACATGAGGAACAGATGTGAGTAGATGCGGCAGGGTCAGTTGTTGTTTTCTCTTTTCGCCTGATCCTTTTTTCGATGGCTTCCTTGGTGATCCTGTCTTCATCTTCCTTCAGTTGCTTATGGAGGAGGCAGCGCCAGCTGCTGCGGTCTGCCGCAATTTCTTCCCAAGTCTCGGGTCAATTTCCAAGGCTTTCATATCTCGTTTGCACACGTCCTTGTACCTCAGCTGTGGGCGGCCATGGGGTCGTTTGCCAACAGCAAGTTCTCCATAGAGGATGTCCTTAGGTATTCTGCCATCCTCCATGCGGTGCGCATGGCCAATCCAGCGCATTCTGCACTGCCTGGGTAGTGTGTTCATAGTGGGGAGGCCGGCACTGTCCAGGACCTCAGTGTTGGGCACCTTGTCTCTCCAGCTGATGCCAAGGATACGGCACAGGCTTTGCAGGTGGAAACTATTTAGCTTCCGCTCTTTTTTGCTGTAGGTTGTCCATGCGTCGCTCCCGTATAGGAGGGTGCTGACGATGCAGGCAAGCATTGTGTGCTTGATGAGATCAAGAGGGATGCCATCTATTCCAGGGGCTTTGCCGCAGGCCAAGCTGTTGATAGCCTTGCTGAGTTCTTCCAGTGTTGGTTCGGCATCTAAGTCCACCATGATAGGTAGAGGTTTGATGGCATCCAATGCCGAGTTAACAACACTGTTCTCTCTGGGGTAGAGCTCTGAGTAGTGCTGTACCTAGCGCTCCATTTGTTTCCCCTTGTCAGTGATCACTTCCCCAGTGATGGATTTGAGGGGTGCTGTTTTGCTCTGAGGTGGTCTGAGAGCTTTCTTAATGCCTTTGTACATGCCTCTGATGTTACCTGTGTCCACTGCAGTCTGGATGTCGCGACTGAGCTCTTGCCAATACTCCTTGGCACGTTCCCTTGCTGTTTGTTGGACCTTGCTCCAAGCTGCTCTTAATGTCTTAAGGGTCTTTTCGCTTGAGAACGCTTATATTCAGCAAGGGCCGCCCATTTTGCCTCTATGACGGGGGTCATCTCTGCAGACTTTGCATCGAACCAGTCAGAACTCCAGGAGGTCTTCTTTCTGAAGATGGCTAGTGCTGATGTATGAATGCACTCTCGTAGGTGGATCCAGGTGTCTGATGCTGTACTTTGAGGATTTTTTGTGGAGATGGCTTCTTCGAAGGTCTTTGCAAATTCCTCGATCTTTGCTTCTTGTTGCATCTTGATGGTGTTGATGCAAGGCTTCCCTTGAGGTTTGACACGGTGAAGTGTCTTTGGTGTCAGGTGGATCTTGCAGCATGCAAGATAGTGGTCCGTGTCACAGTCTACGCTGTGACAGGTGCGGGTACGAAGCACGTGCTTGAGGCTTGTGCGCCTGACGATGATCATGTCAAGCTGGCGCCAGTGTTTTGAGCGTGGATGATGCCAGGACACCCGGTGTTGTGGCTTTGTCTGGAAGAAGGTGTTGGTCACACCCAGGCCGTGGTAAGAGCAAAGCTCTAGTAGACGCTGTCCGTTGTTGTTGACCTTGCCAACTCCAAAAGAACCAAGGCAGGAGGGCCAGGAGTCTCGGTTGGCGCCCTCCCTGGCATTAAAGTCACCCAGAAGGACGAGTTGTCCGTTATTGGGGATGTTCTTGATGACGACATTTAACTTGGAATAAAATTCGTCTTTGGCCTCAGGTGTTAATGTCAGAGTAGGAGCATAGGCACTGATGAGGGAGATTTGACCGTCAGAGGTGTGCAGGCTGAGAGTCAGCAGTCATTCACATCCCTTGTCACCTGGTTCAACTATCTTCAGCAGGATGTTCCTGACGTGTTCTCTACGATGCTCAGCGCTCTTTCCTTGCCAGAAAAAGGTGTAGTCCTTTTCTTTCAGCGTTCCAGAATCTGCTAGACGAGTCTCCTGCAAGGTGGCGATGTCTACAATCACAGAAGCTCATCGTTGATGACGGCGGTCTTTCTTGCATCACTGATGTTCTGGAGATCATCAAGTCCGGTAGTCATGGTGCAGACGTTTAAGAGCTGGTCTCTTGCTTTTGCTCATTCTTTTTCTCTTGCTTGGTGCGGATGTTACAGTCTGCTTGTTGGTTTAATCCCCATGCACCCAATGAGGAAGACCAACTGTGGCGGGGCAGCACCTTATTGACTGGGGGCTGCCCACCTTGGGCGGGTGGTAGCTGTCCAGTGAGGTCCGAAACTCCCTCCCACTGACAAAAGCGACCCCTGGCGCCACGCTCTATGCCAATCAAGCATTGTGGCTTGTAACCGGTAACTGCCACTTTCCGTGTTGGTTTGACGCTGTGAGGCAAAGCTGGAGTGTCCTCTCCAGGGCACAGGCCAGGGCATATGGAGGACCAGCTCTTGCCCAGTTAGCAGGACCCCCCTCTCCACGGCAATGACTGGTCTGGACGGAACGGCAGGGCCGATACGGTCTGGGGCCATTGACTTTGCAGGAGTTGCCAGAACGAGGTTGATTTCATATTAAATATGATTACGTTAAATATACATATTACAGAAATAGGATAACTACCCTCACACACCTTAGTGAACAAAAATATTATACTAATTACTTCCTTGCAAACATAAACAACACGAAGAAAACCTGGCAAGTAATAAATAAGCTTCTCGTAAACCGCAAAAGAAAGTCACACTATAATGCCACTAAAAGACCCACGTGATAATAACCTTGTCACACATAATCCTTCAAGAATACCTAACATCCTGAACGAACACTTTGCAACTATTGGTAATAAATTGGTGATGAAATTATCCCCATGTAGCAATTATATGGATTATCTGGCTAAATCCAAATCACCTGATTCTTCCTTTCTTTTTCAGCCCGTCTTACCAGAAGAGGTTAAATTTGAAATTTTATTGCTTTGTAATAATAAATCACACAGGCTTTACTCATGGCTTGCGCAGCTCTTGAAATGTGCATATAATATCATCTCTCCTGTCTTAGCGGAAATCTTCAACAGTTCAATCTCATTGGGGGCTTATCCATGAAAACTTAAAATATCAAAAGTAACTGTGATATTCAAATGCAACGATGAGACGGATGCTTTAAACTATAGACCTGTATCTTTACTTTCTAACTTTAATAAAATTTTCGTGAAAATAATGTACAATCGGATGGTTAGCTTCATTGAACAGCATTCCATTCTATATCCCTCGCAGTATGGCTTTCACACATCACACTATCATCGATGTAGTTGAAACTATTCAGTCAAATATGGATCGACGCTTGATTACCTGTGGGATCTTTATTGACCTAAAGAAAGCTTTTGATACTGTTAATCTTGAAATTCTACTTGACAAACTTAATTATTACGGTTTTCGAGGAATTATCAATGACTGGTTTGGATCCTGTTTGACTGATCACACAACCCAGACAGGGTCCCACATCTCGGTAATTGCGCATGCACATGCAGCGTACCACAGGGCTCTGTATTAGCGCCCCTTCTTTTTGCACCGTCAAATATTCTAAATCTTTTTTGTAGAACTTCTGACATACACAAATATGCTACCCGCTCATCAACCTCTCAGAACAAAAAAATCTAGAATCGACCTACAAAAATATTCTTTTTCACGTGTTGGAGCAAAAGTGTGGAATGGGATACCTGAAAGAATAAAAAAGCTACCAAAAAATAGTTTTAAGAAACAAATGAATAGAGTACTATTTGACATCTTGAAAACTGAAGATAGTTACATTGAAATAAATAAAATAATAGTTGATCTAAAGAATCATTAGAGAAGACACAATGTTGCAAACACCTTTAGTAACTTAGTATCTCAAGCTCTTTTTGTTCGATCCCGCACCATACACTTATCTTGTACTGTAATATAATTGCTTCTGTTTCAATAGACTGGCCTGCCACAATTAGCTATGCTACCTGCAGGTCAGTCTAAATTGTAAATTGCAATATTTCTATTCATTTTATTGTGATCAACCTTTAAACCTTTAATAAACCTTTAACTCCTTCAGAAAACCTGCAAAGTTTTGAACATGTAGGTGCACGGCGCGTGCTACTGACGCAAGGAATTATGTATAATAAGGATGGACAATGCAATTCAAAGGAATTACCTTCACGCCACATTTGTTTCTAAGAGTTTCGCGTTTTTCTTGTTTATCAATTGATTTTCCTCTTGGAGTTTCTTCAGTAAGATCGATTGTGTTTGCAGATCATCACTTAGGGATTTAATTTGTAATGCAAAATCGGAAGCGATGTCATCCATTGTTTTCCTTTGTAATTTCAGGAGATTGTCCCGTTGAAGTATTTTCTCTCTCAGTTGCTGGATGTCACCTGAGGCCATTATTTAGAACTGGGTGAAATCGGCCCCTAGAGTCGCAACGGTGTCTCTCACGGCAGTAATAGCTGTTAATCGATTCGGTGAGACAGATGAAGGTTTAATATCAGGAGTAGTTTCTTGTTCCTTCCATTTGACGTTGTATCCTGTTGCATCGCCATTTAGATGAACATAATACCGATTAGCAAATACAGATATCCAGCACAAAAAGCGACTTTCTGAGGAGCAAAATGTAGCACATTTCGTTGCAGGTTGGTAGAGGGACATACCAGTGGATTCAAAGTGCAGGTTTAGCAGTAGCGGTTGGTGAATGACATTTGTCGACCAGATATTTGTCGAGATCTGCACTGGGTTGAATAATCACCATGTGCGATGACTTCGAGACACATTTTTTCTCATGAGATACATCATCTGACAGTTGTTCTTCAGTCTTTTCACTGTCTTCTCTCATTAGTGAAAGGTAGCTGTAAATTTTGCACTAGGATCGGAGAAAATAAGCCCAAAAGAGACTACTTACGTTCCATCATAGCAGGAACCGTGTCATGTGATCAGAACCGCCTAAAAGGAACTAAATAGTGAAAACACAATAATAATAGAGTGTACACAAATTTAATTTGTGGAGCCGGGCGGACATTCCTCTTTGAAGGCTGCAATGCTGGTCAGGAAGAGGTATTCTTCGAAGAAAGTTTGAGTAAGGACAGACTGCTGTCAAAATCCACTTGTTTCTGTTTAGAGTAAGTGGAAATTTACCAACATAATCGATTCCTAAGGTGAGAAATGGATGTTTGCAAAGTCTTACTTGCATGGGACCAAGGTGTTGATCACTAGTTTTAAAACAAATACATTGGGGACATCTACGTACCCAGTTCCTGACATGTTTTGACATTCTTCTCCAGTAAAAATCCTTTGCGAAAGATTGATATGTGGCTTCTCTGCCTCTATGCATAGCAACTGGAGGGTCGTGATAGGCTCGTAACAAATGTTGAGGGAACTCAGTATCATCTGGAACTACATAGCGATAGTGATTTGGATCATCCATGAATTCATCACGGTATATGAGGACTCCATCAATAACTTCAGCACGCTTTGAGAAGTGCTGAGCCCACTGTAAGTGTTTGTTCGGCATATCTCGTAATTTGGATTTTTGGCCATTAGAGGACAAGAATTGGAAGGTGAGGCTACACCAGTAATCTTGTTGCTGATGTTTTGCAAACTCAGAACGGCGAGCGTTGATGTAGTCATCTGAGGCACAAACTCGCTGTCATGTTCATTAAACTCACTAATACTCTCAGTAAAGGGTGACAGAACTGAGGAATCAAGTCCTGCGGCTGGCAATTCTTTCTGTTCCTCGGACACCTGGAAGAAATGGTCGATGAAGGCTGTAAAGTAGAGGAAGGGGGCGATACTTTTGTCCACTCGACCAAGACAACTTTCAATAAGAACATTTGCTGTATTCTCGGCTGCACCATCTTGAGTGCCGTCCTCCTGCATTGGCTGAAGAGGACCAAGAAAAATGTTTTAAGGAACATGTTTGTCTACGTTTGCACTCAATAGCAAGGGTTGTGGTACAGATAGGCTTAGGGTCTGAGATGTGATAAGCAAAATAGGATTCGGATGAAGTTGCTGAAATGTTGCAAACGGATGCATAACATGAATTGGTCGGAACACGTTGGCCTTCAGGAATCATATGGAATGGGCCACTTAAAACTTTAACACCAGGTTGTATTTCTTGACTGTCAACCCATAATTCTGAGGGTAAAAGAGTAACAAGTGAAGCACCCAGGATGATTCAGTCCACGCTTTAACTTCCCGGAGAAAAGCAGGCAGGTAACGCCAGCATGGGTGTTGCTGCTGTGACCATGTACTTCTGTGAGTGGGTTCTGAAGGGAACATGAAATCTAGAACGACATGCTGGGGTGTATGCTAGGGTCGACGTGATCCACTAAGGCCTGAGTAGCAAGTAAAAAATTTTCGCCAAATGAGATAGGCCAGGAAACACCAGGAAATACAAGCATTTGAAGGTAGTTTCTTTACCATTGCTCCACTGTACTGGAATATACATGGTGCTTATAGCTAGCAAGTAGGACTGTGAATCAGCAACAGAAACTGCAACTGATTTCTCAAGTGACTGTTATTTCAGGTGTGGACATTAAGAAGCGATCAGCATGGGAGCGACTGAAAAGGAGACAGAACAACAACTCTCTAGGGGTAAAGACGTTTTTCACCTGCAGAGATGATAGGGGTCCAGAGAATGTGGCGGTTTGTTTTAGTGTACCAGTAGCGTTGGTGACAGCTGGTAACCCAAAAATTGCAGTGTCTTGGTCTCTAGGAGCGATTTCATTGTTTGGGCTATCTGTAGACTGAAGACCAGCCACCAGATAGCTAGCGGTTGACTCTGATGAACAGTTTTACAACCCCATTTGTTACAATGGATGATTTGTATACTCTTCCGGCAGAACGCTTATTGTTGGCGTGTTCACAGTTAGCAGAGGTGAACTTTCCAGACGTCTGGCGTTTTCTTGCTATGTGGCCTCGTAGGCTTTGTGCAGTGGCATGAAATGTCGCTCTTACTGCCACATGTCTTGCAGAAATTTTGTCGTTGCTGAAGGTGTCCCTGGCGTGAATTATATCGAGTACGTGAAGTCAGAAGAGCTGAACGTTTGGGTTTCCAGTCCGCAGACGCAGACCCTGGTGAGTTTGAAGTTGGCAATTTAAATGTGGGTGCGGTGAAGGATTGTCCGATGCGGCGTGCAGCTTCGATGGCTTTATCAAGGTGAATAATTTGATCCGCGTGGAGAACGATATGCAGAGCAATGTACAGCTGTAGCTTCGAGATAAACTGCAAGGTGACGTAAGTGGGACTAGCTTTAATGATTTTCTCGCCTAGTTTGTCCAATTGGTGTAAACATTTTTGTATTTGAAGGCAAATTGATCAATGGACTCCGAAGGATCTTGCACCTTTGCACTCAATTCTGAAGCAAGACGGCGACATTTCGAATTTTTGGGCTCTTTAAATACCTCTCGGAGGGCTTTTACATACAAATCAAATTGTTCTGATGGTGTTTTATCGGCGAATCCTTCCGTTGATTGACAAAACGAGAACACAGAATGAGGCCAGTCACCAATGTACTGCTGTTCAAGAAGCACTTTTCGATCAGGAGCCGTCGGATGAGCCGTCTGTTCCTGAAATCTTCAAAGAAAGTAAGAAATATCGTCTTAAACAGCTGTATCCTGTCAAAAGGTAGGAAACTGAAGTGTAGGAAGACGCAAATTTGGATTCTGAGGAACAACAGGATCAGGTACGAGTTGGTTCGGTTGTTGAGTTTCGGAGGCGGTAATGGCACCAACTTGAGTTGCGACTATGTTTAGATCCATTGTTAAACCTTGGACAACGTCGCTAAGTGCAGCAATTAATCCTTGTAGCTCTTCGTTTGTGGCAGGCATGGTTTACGAAGTGAATCCCGGTTTCTCCACCAATTTGTAGTTGGTGGATTTTGTAACTCAGGAGACAAAATCATGTTTTCTAGAACAACAACAACGGGATCTCTTTTATTTTCCCTCCTCGACCGGTTTCATCCTGGTTATAAATTAGAAATATCTATGTGAGAACCCCGTGAAAAGTCCTACACATTGGCTAAGTTGGCTCGAACGCACTTCTGAACTCTGATTATTACTAGTTTTAGTGTAATGTTTAGTGTTAAATCAGTGTTATAAGTAGCTTTTCAAAGATGCAAGACCCTTGTGATACAAAATATGCATATTTCAATAGCTAAGCTAAGCTGCGCTTTTCTTCATTAGACTATGATTTCAGCAATGGAGCAACTGCATTCTCTCAGTGCGTTGGATGATGAAGGCCTGCTCACAAGACTGGGAAGAAGAATGGCGGAGTTTCCACTCGAACCACAGTTGTCCAAGATGTTAATACAGTCTGTTCATCTTGGATGTAGCGACGAAGTGTTGACCATTGTATCCATGCTGTCTGTTCAAAATGTCTTCTACAGACCTAAGGTCACTGCTATGAACTGTCAATCACTTCATGTCATTGTAAACTGTAGCGTTTTGTAACCAAGCCGTTCTTCCATGATTTATGCGAAACTATAGATGCTACCTTTTCGTCTTTGCCCCACTCCTCTGTCTTCGCACATCCTTGCTTTAGTGTTTCTTTGGTTTGTTTTTAACAGGACAAACAAGCTCTCGCAGACCAAAAGAAAGCCAAATTCCACCAGTCTGAAGGAGATCACCTAACGTTGCTTGCTGTTTATAATTCTTGGAAAAACAACAAGTTCTCAAACCCGTGGTGCTTTGAAAACTTTGTACAAGCCAGGTCACTTAGGCGAGCTCAAGATATTAGGAAGCAAATGCTTGGAATTATGGACAGGTGAGTACACCCTACTGCTAATGTTTGGTCGCTGTTGAATGCTTCTGAATTTTTCACCTTTTATAGACACAAGCTCGATGTGGTTTCGTGTGGAAAGACAACATCTCGCGCTCAAAAGGCCATCACAAGCGGCTTCTTCCGAAATGCAGCGAGGAAAGACCCACAGGAAGGTTACCGCACTGTCACAGATAACCAGGTGGTGTACATCCACCCTTCAAGTGCGCTGTTCAACCGCCAGCCAGAGTGGGTTGTTTATCATGAATTAGTGCTTACAACAAAAGAGTACATGAGGGAGGTTACCACTGTCGATCCCAAATGGCTTGTGGAGTTTGCACCTGCGTTTTTCAAGATGGGTAATCCCACCAAGCTAAGCAAGCGTAAGAGGCAAGAGAGACTGGAGCCCCTGTATAATCGGTAAGTACTGGAAAGGGCAAATTAATTTTACAAGGGAACGTACCGTAGGTACGTAGGGTCATGATTACTGACTGCAGTGATCAGTTTTGGTCAAACCGCTATAATTCACAAAACACCTTTGTTATAAAAAATAGCACGGAGTCTGAAGGGGCATTTTAGCTGGAGTTTTGCCTTTTTAGTAATTTTATTTAAATCTTCAAATTATTATTAAATACCTCTACTCACGCACAAAATACTTTAATTTTGAAAATAAAGAACAGATTTGCGGGGCCGTAAACGTTTTCAAGCTGCAATCTATTTCCATCCTTGCCATCCATAACAATGGAAGACAGAACGCGGGAATAATTTCAGTGGAGTAACATACTCTGATAACAAAAGTTGATTGCCATTAACGTGAGAGACATATTTTAGGTTTATGAACGTTTTATGCACCATCTGTAAAAAGTGTATGTGAATAGTGAAAATAATATTTTAGTTAATTGATATGATGGTGTAGCAGTTTTGAGATTTTTTGTTATACTGTATATTTAATGTAGTTTAGAATATCCTCCGTGAATGGTGCTCCTGCGCTGTACACTGCTTGTGCGGTCTCGACTCCCGCACAAGACTGAATATTTTTCAGGTTTATTTTCACTACGACTACCCAGGTGGTGTTCATAACTGCGATGAACACTTACATCTTCATCGTAAAAAAGTGGAGTTTCTGTTGTAGAAAGAATTACAACTTGTGACGGCACATAAAAATTTTCGCAGTCGGGCTGTCTTCAAAGCCGTGAAAATAAATAATGAAATTGCAGAGTTGGCGGTCTTTAAATGGACCCGTATGAGTAAAAACACTCAAGTTATGGTAATTACTTTCAATAAATCGTCGATACCACAGGCTCGAGTAAACGCCGCATTTGCGAGCCTCTACAATGTCATGCAATCTAAACCCGTTAAAACCTGTTCTTGTTAACAGATACGAAGAACCCAACGCTTGGAGGATTTCTCGAGCCTTCAGAAGGAGATGAAAAGATTCCAGCAGGCCATGTATTACGCATGGCACAGTTGTACCTGTTAAGATGCCCCTCCTGGACAGCCCGAAATCCAGCCCTTCAGGCCCAGGGGTAGGGGGCGGGGGGAAATTGAAAGTAACTTCACGTTATTCTGGTGAATAACGCTACTTCTTGGTTGACACGAGACCGTGTGGAGAATACCGAATAAAGGTTTATGGAGTTAATTATTTTGGTCAGTCCTCTGGTTGAGTCATAGGGCGCGTTTTTTTATTCACAATTCTGGAATG
The DNA here is from genome assembly GCA_948470475.1 of Galaxea fascicularis. Taxonomy (NCBI): domain Eukaryota; kingdom Metazoa; phylum Cnidaria; class Anthozoa; order Scleractinia; family Euphylliidae; genus Galaxea; species Galaxea fascicularis. Next base: position 16,646,795 of record OX419343.1, on the reverse strand, counting down.
AGAATGGCCAGAATGGAAAATGCGTGTATTTTTCTATTCCGCATTCCTATTCCGGAATGAACAGAACGCCATTCGATCCATTCTGCTCCCTGGGGCAGAATGAACAGAATGCTGCGAATGAAAATCCAAGCATTCCGTACCAACCATTCTTATTCCAGAATTGTGGATAAAAAACGCGCCCATACATTTTAATGCTCTATTAAAAGTATTGATTTGATTCAGAAGCACTTTAAAACTTGCTTTAACTTTTTTCATAGTTACCAACTACGTGTGCTTTTAATGTTCTGTCCACTAGTGCAGTTACAGTTTTTAAAGTTAGGTTTCTGTTTCAAATATAGTGTTTATGTGTTTATTAATTATGATGTACAGGTAGTATCCTTTGTGCATAAAACTTTAGAATAGCATTTATAGTCTTGACAAAACGTCTGAGCTTGCTATTGTAAGGAAATCAATATTGTTAGGTACGTACACAAAATGAGCAGTCCCGGGGGTGGGTAATTGTCTCCTTCTGTTTGCCGGGTGGGGGGGAGGGGGGCATGGTAACGCGTATGTTTATGAAGCCTTTGCCCGTGAGTGTTCATAACAGTTACCGAGGTACAACAAAACTGGAATTTTACGGTATTCGGAGGGTCGCGCTCTACTGGGAATAGTACCTCGAGTAGGGCTAAGTTCCCAAATACGTCCTGGGAGAAACAGTTTTTCCGTGGTGTTACTACTTTAGTCCGCCAGTCAACGACTTGGTTTTCTGTGAGAATAATCTTTACGGTGAAGATTCTTCACGCAAAACATTTTGCCCAAAGTCAGTGTGCAGCGGCTATGACACGTTACACAAGACCACCTTCCTCTAACGCTGACATAACATGTGTCTGCTGAAAGAAAAACTCGTGAAGGTTTTATGGGGAATAGACGACAAGTTTAGTGGTCGGACACCACCTGTTTCCCCAGTGTTTTAGATAAACAATCCCTTCAGAATTGCTTACACTCTGTACTGTACGGGCAAACATGTGTTTCGTCTGCTGTTTCCAGTAACAAGAGAACGAGATTATGTAGCATATTGCCATTTTAAGTTTAATTCAATATTCAATTTGAAATACGCATTTAGCTTTATCTATTTCATTCTTTCTGGTCTTTCTGTTGTTTTGCTTTTATATTTTGCGAGCAGTGTGCAAAAATAAACCATAATTAACTACTCGTTGAAGTTAAATCTGCACCCTTCGATAATGTATTTTGGGCTCTGAAGCAATTCCACAACGGCTTCGACAGCTCTTTTTGCGGACTCAAATAAACTTAATGTATTACATAATATTTCAGCGAGCGGACGAATCAAACGCTCCAGTGATTCTTCCAGTTTTCACTCCCTCGCGATCTTAGTAACTGTCACACCTAAATAGGATAGTAAACTGATTTTTAACACCGTTTCTGGATATTTAAGGTCCAACGTTAAGGTAGGCTACTTTCGAAATATCAGAATCCAGCTTGATAGCGAGGCCCAGAAGGCAAAAACAATAGAAACGAATAGGTCATTTTACAGTTGTTCGCTCAGTGACCTGGCCTATGAATGGCAGCGAGGTTGCCGGTGACCTTGTATTGATAGAGACCACTGTTTTTATCATGTAAATCATCTTGTTGCAGTGCCAATAGGCCATATTCGTATTCTCGGTATTGAAGTGGATCTAGCATGAAGTGGAGGCTCTTCCGGGGGAATGTTTTCATATGTAAATGTATTCCCCCGCAAGAGCCTCCACTTCATGCTAGATCCAGTTCAATACCGAGAATACGAATATGGCCTATTAGTCTGCACTTACATAAGGAAAGCAGAAAGGTTTGTATCCAAACAAGGTCACCCTCGGCCTCGTTTCCATTCATAGGCCGGGTAATTCAGCCGCATCTGTAAAATGGGCTATTGCATGAAATGTAAAAGAAAATTAACATAACTCGCTTGCCATTGTTATTGTTGACCTCTGGGCCTCGTTATCACGCTGAATTTTGGTATTTCGAAACTAGCCTCCCGTTTTGAGACAGGTCGACTGCGATGGCTGTCGACCCGACTCACCGGAAGTCAGTTTGCGAGAGAATTTCAATGCAGCATGTCGGTATATAAACACTGACAAATAGTCTCTTTGAGAGAGACTTGAAATAATTTCAGTACATTGCTATATCGACTCATCCGACTAGGATCGTCACGACCCGTCACAAGAAAAGACGACCCGACTAACCGGAAGGTTTTTCGCGCCAAACTTAAGTAATTTTAGCACATCGTTATTTTGGGGCAAAGGAAAATAATCAAACGACTCCATCCGACTCGGATCGCCATGACCCGTGTTCTTCAAAAGTGGCCAAATGTTAACTCCATCAATCCGTAAAACATTAAAGACCACTTTAGACTGGGACAAATTCATTCGACCTTCGCTGAGAGGAGGGCCAATTACATTATAAAAGTAGATGGATAAAACCAGATTTTAGTTTACCACTTCCCTACGCTTATAGAACGAAGAATATGCATTGTGTGTAGCGCGTTTGTCGCCTCGCGCTTTTGGAACGAAGAATATTCCTTGAGTGCAGTGTGTTTGTGGCCTCATGCTTTTTGAACGGAGAATATAATACATTGTGTGTAGCGTGTTTGTGGCCTCGCGCTCTTAGAACTGAGAATATTCATCGTGTATAGCGTGTTGTGGCCGCAGGCTTTTAGAACAAAGAATATAATACATAGAGGATATTGCATGTCCGCGCGTGGATATGAATTTTATCTTCGAGTGGTCAACTCGATATCTCACGAGTGAGCGCAGCGAACGAGTGAGATATCGAGTTGGGGGCCGGGAGCGTTGGGAGGCGACTGTATTCGCAGGTTATGAACCAGAGAGATATCCGAAAATAAACGTATATTTCAACCTTTAATAAACAACAACGAAGTATAAGAAGAAACGAAAACTAGTTGTTTTGAAATACTTAAAAAACAGCTGAACGAACAGAGTGTTTCTTTCTCTTCAGTTCAAGGAACAGTTTTTCCTTCTAAGCAAAAGGTCTTTATTTGAAGTCTAGATGGTATTACACAGCAGATTTTAACAAAATGCTACTTTTAATGTTTTCGCCAGAATACGTTGAGGATGATAAACCACCCCAAACCACGAGATCGTAGCAACTATAAAAACTATAAAAATCTCATGAGAACAAGTAGCAAGTCACTTGGAGCCTCCATCTTCCTTACTCACCCTTGAACTCAACTATTTTGCGCATCTTTTTATTTTACCAGGAGTTATTTCCCCTCTGTTGGCTCATGCACTCCATCATTGCTAGGCAAGCTGTGTGATCTCCGAAATAACAATTGCGAGAAGTGTGGAGACCAAAGCTTTTCTTTTTCGTTCTCTCAGTTTAGTAGCTACGTCATATAATTTCTACCAAACGTCCTATTCAAAGGGTATTTGAAAGTTTATTACAAAGTGCGACAGCTTGTTATTACAAAGTGCGACAGCTTAATTTATTACAAAGGGCGACAGCTATTTTATTACAAAGTACGACAAGTGTTATTACAAAGTGCGACAGGTATTACAAAGTGCGACAGAACACGGTGTCATCTGTAGAGGTTCGAGTTGCTGTGCCTTACCCGTAGTTGCTGCTTGGCATGATAGACAGCTGTCGACTTTCATTTCCACCATCTTGTCTACACCGGGAAACCAGGCCTCTGATGACGTATTTCGTTTTACGATTCCCTGGTGTCCAACATGCGCTAGATCTACAGCTCTATCCCTCAGTGTGTAGGACTACGATCCTGGTTCCCCGCAGAATTATTCCCTTGACGACCAATATCTCGTCCTTCACTTCCTTGTACTCCTGTTCTTCGGGATCTGACCACTGGTCGGTCCCTATGGCCTTTATAAGCGCCTGGAGTGAAGTGTCCTTCCCCGTTTCCGACTTGATTTCTTGCAGTGCCGTCGCTTATAGTACAGCTGCATATGTGGTTGACATAGTCCTTTGCAATGTTGCACTCTTCGCGTTCTGTGATTCTTGTATGATGCCTCTTGAAGTCAGCCGGGTTCTCGGCGTATTTTCCGAGTCGGTACATAAGCTGACAGTTGTAGGGCATGAGCCTCAGCTTCCATCTGTCGATGTGGGCTGACGTTGGCCTGTGACTGTTGAAGATGCCAAGGAGTGGGTTGTGATCCGTGGCGACGGTGAATTCCGATCCGTACAGGTAAAGGTGAGAATGTTCAAAAGCCCAAACTACTCTCAGCATTTCCCTCTCGGTCTGGGTATATCTCTGCTTGACGTTGCTGAGCTCTCTGCTTGCATAGCTGAAAACTCTACCGTCCTGTACCAGCAGACATCCAAGTCCGACGGGGCTCGCCTATCACTTCAGTCTTGAGTCCAAGGTTGAACTACGACATCACGTATTTTCAGTCAGGGTGTCTTTGAATTTGTCGAATGCTCGTTGCTACTCACGGTCCACTGCCATGGCGTCTCTTTCCTGGTTAACAGTTGCAGCGGGGTGGTTTTCGTACCATAATCTGGGATGTAACGAGACACGTACTGAGGCCATCCCTAGCACTGACTTCACCTCACTGACATTCTCTGGTTTGCTCATGCCAGTGATCGCTTTGATCTTGTCTGGGCCTTCTTGGACTCCGTTCTTGCTGAAGATGTGTCCGTAGAACTTAATTTTACTCTTTGAGAGGCTGCATTTATCCTTGTTCGGGTGCACATCATGTCGCTGGAGCCGTTCCAATACGTCGCAGAGATTCCCGTCATGCTCCGTCTAGGTTTGCCCGAACACGATGATATCATCTGAGATGTTCTTGCATCCCGTGAGACCTATAAGTGTTTCCTCAATTGTGCTCTGGAAGATTTCGGACTCGGCGTTTATTCTTAACATTAGACACTTGTATCACCGGAAAACCTACATGTCTGCTAAATGTGTTGGTGGTATCCAGACGAGAGGTCTAACTTGGTGAACACTGTCGCTACATTGATGTCTGCAGCTAGGTCGTCGATCGTCGGCATCAGGTGTTTTTCTCGCTTCGTAGCTTTATTCTCCTGTCGCATAAGTAGTAAAGGGGGCCACTCTAGCACAATCAAAAGAATAAATTAACGAGAACAATGGGTTGAGAGAGAACAATGGGGGATATGGTAATTATCACGTGCACAGCACGAGGGTAGGAAAGTGGGTATGACGTCATCATCATAGGGGTCAAAGTCCAGGATTTCGCGATAGGGTTGGGTAGGTATCAAGAAATGACATCATCACATAGGTATGGGAAAGAGATTACTCAACTCCATGGCTTGTCACGCATCGTCAGCTCTTTTTTCAAGAAACACTGGCGTGATGAGCTCTTGAAAAATAAAATTGATTCTAATCGAAAAAACTATCGGGAATGAATGTGTTAATTCAAAGATCAGATGAAAATGTAAACAAGAATGTTTAGCGTGAATCAACGAATTATACTAAGTTTGTAATTCGAGTGTAGAGTGTATTCTTATCCGAATGATGAAATCAAACAAGAATGTTTTGCGTGCTTGATCAAAATGAAGTTGTAAAGTCCACATGGAAGATGAATTTGTCAAACTTATCACACGGCGTTTTGTCGGCAGAACCACGCGCTCCACTCTCATTGTGAAATCAGAAGTAAACACGGTTTTAGATTCGAGGTTTACCCTGGCTTATTGTAGAAAAAACGAAAACTTGAATCAAAACGCCAACGGAGAACCATCTTCGATTACGATGGAAAGATTTAACGCTAATGACAGTTCCAGTTTAGTTCAGTTTATTTATGAAATGTTGAATATTACAGAAATTACAGAGACACACAGCGAAATGTGAATATAAATGAATAGACAGCGGCGCAGAGGGATCTCGACTACAACAATAGTTCATTAGATGTTATTATTACATGCAAATTTCAGTCAAACAATTCACCTGCAAAACATGTTATTGTGGTCACTGAGGCGAGAATACAAACATCTTTTCTCAAAGTTGGCCGAAATCATTTTTACCGTAACAGTTTTTTATGAAGTTGTATTCGGTTCTTAGGGGTATCTCGCTTCCTCGAGGTCTTAAAAGCACCCTTTGGGCCGCCTTAAATTAAAGTGGTTTGATTCGACTTTCAGTTATAGGTATTAAAACAAGAGTCGGTTGAAGTTGTTTGAAACAATCATTTGAAGCGCACCACCAATGATGATGAATTACACGGACTTGACAATTCAACACACAATTCAGAGACTGAATAAAGTCAACCGCATTTCTTTGAGGGGGGAGGAACAGGGGAGTAAATCTCCCTTCTCCCTACTTTCTGAGCCAATTTCTCCCTCCTCCCTACTCATCCAGGTCCATCCAGTTCAAGTCTCCCTACTCCCAACTTTTCTTTTTCTCCCTCCTCCCTACTTTTCCCCCCTATTTCTCCCTCCTCCCAACCTTTTTTGGGCCATTTCTCCCTCCTCCCTATTCTGTTGGTAATACCACCGTAGTAGATTCGCTCTTCATTTGTTTGGATAGCTCTTGATACCGTTGCAAAAGTTGATCCAATAAAGTCACTTTTTGGTCTTCTGGTAAGGAAGAATCCATGATACTTTTCATGTCTCGATCCAAACGTGTTTATGTCGTAAGCTGCGGAGGAGCTGTTCACCGGTATTCTGTTTCGATACTTTGCAATAATTGTTCCGGAACAAGCAGGATCTTTTGTGTTCATTTCAATACTTTACCCAATAAATCCACGGCCAAAGGAGCAATCAAAGCGGCGAGAGCTGGTAAAAAAACCTCCTTGTTGATTGAGGACTTCTTTTTTTTTGACATGGTTTGATGCTACTCTGGTTTGAAGTTTGATGAATGTAACTTAAAAAGTTACAATTCACGACCCAACGTTTCGACACTCCTGTCTAGTGTCTTCATCAGGGGTGATCTAGTGTTGCAAAAAGGAGCCTTTTATACGCTTACTAATTAACGACCTTTTGTTTTGATGAGGTGTAAATAGGTGTCAGGTAAAAGGCCGCCATCGTCACGGTTTAAAGGAGCGTGGGCGGAGTTGATGTGCCAAGCTTCCAAACAAAGCCGTTGATGGTACCGCCGGTTAGTGGTGATAATTTTGGAATTATCCCACGCTATTGTATGGTTGGTTTGGCAAGCATGTTCCGACAAAGCGGAATTTTCTTTTTTGCAAAGAAAAACTGCTTTTTGATGCTCTTTTAAACGCGTGCCAAGCTGACGCTTGGTCTGTCCGATGTACTCATGATCACAGTCATTGCATGGAATAGAATAAACAGCGTCAGTTCGTTGTTCTTTCAACACAGGATCCTTAGGTTTGGCAAAAATATGACTCAACGTCTGAAAAGGTTTTTGTGCAACTTTGACATTGTGGCTAGACAAAACTCTCTTAATGGGTTCTGTAACACCGTGGATGTACGGGATGACGGCAAAACCTGTAGCCGAAACCTCGCCCCGGAGGTGTTAAGAGAAGGAGTAACTGGTTTTAAGCAGTTACGAAGGAAAGTGTTTGGGTAGCCATTGACCTTTAGGACGTCAAAAACATATTTTCGCTCTTTGGCCCTAGAATCACATGAAGATGGCAAACAATCAGCCCTCGTGAGCAAAGTTCTGGTTACGGATTTTTTGTGGCAGATGGGGTGGTGGGAGTCAAATGCGAGATATTTGTCGGTATGCGTGGGTTTGCGATAAACACTTGTCTCTAAAGTTCCCCGGTGCGCCCTATAGACATTCAAATCGAGAAAAGACAAACGTCTATCATTCTCACGCTCAATGGTGAACTGGATAGACGGCTCAACTGAATTTAAATGTGAAAGAAGGCGCTCCGCTTCATTTCCGGATACCGCAGAGATGACATCGTCGACATATCGTTTCCAAAACAAAGGTTGGATCGGTGAGGAAGCCAGAGCCCTTTGTTCCACATCTTCCATTACCATGTTGGCAATGACAGCAGAAACGGGAGAACCCATAGCCGTACCAAAAACCTGTTGGTAGTAGGTGCCATTGTATGCGAACTGAGTGGTGTTGAGACAAAAAGACAGCAAATCTATAAGATCCTCCACGGGCAAAGAAGTTCTTTGTCCCAATGAAGCGTCTTGTTTGAGTCTTTTTTCAGCAACACTAATGGCAAGATCAACCGGAATTTTGGTGAAGAGGGAAACAACGTCGAAAGAAACCAACTCGTTTCCTGCGTCAAGAGTTTTACCTCTTATAAAATCCGCAAAGTCACAGGAATTTTTGACAGTGTAATCA
>OX419343.1:16630732-16638374 GCA_948470475.1 Galaxea fascicularis | reverse complement strand
GGTTTTTGGTACGGCTATGGGTTCTCCCGTTTCTGCTGTCATTGCCAACATGGTAATGGAAGATGTGGAACAAAGGGCTCTGGCTTCCTCACCGATCCAACCTTTGTTTTGGAAACGATATGTCGACGATGTCATCTCTGCGGTATCCGGAAATGAAGCGGAGCGCCTTCTTTCACATTTAAATTCAGTTGAGCCGTCTATCCAGTTCACCATTGAGCGTGAGAATGATAGACGTTTGTCTTTTCTCGATTTGAATGTCTATAGGGCGCACCGGGGAACTTTAGAGACAAGTGTTTATCGCAAACCCACGCATACCGACAAATATCTCGCATTTGACTCCCACCACCCCATCTGCCACAAAAAATCCGTAACCAGAACTTTGCTCACGAGGGCTGATTGTTTGCCATCTTCATGTGATTCTAGGGCCAAAGAGCGAAAATATGTTTTTGACGTCCTAAAGGTCAATGGCTACCCAAACACTTTCCTTCGTAACTGCTTAAACCAGTTACTCCTTCTCTTAACACCTCCGGGGCGAGGTTTCGGCTACAGGTTTTGCCGTCATCCCGTACATCCACGGTGTTACAGAACCCATTAAGAGAGTTTTGTCTAGCCACAATGTCAAAGTTGCACAAAAACCTTTTCAGACGTTGAGTCATATTTTTGCCAAACCTAAGGATCCTGTGTTGAAAGAACAACGAACTGACGCTGTTTATTCTATTCCATGCAATGACTGTGATCATGAGTACATCGGACAGACCAAGCGTCAGCTTGGCACGCGTTTAAAAGAGCATCAAAAAGCAGTTTTTCTTTGCAAAAAAGAAAATTCCGCTTTGTCGGAACATGCTTGCCAAACCAACCATACAATAGCGTGGGATAATTCCAAAATTATCACCACTAACCGGCGGTACCATCAACGGCTTTGTTTGGAAGCTTGGCACATCAACTCCGCCCACGCTCCTTTAAACCGTGACGATGGCGGCCTTTTACCTGACACCTATTTACACCTCATCAAAACAAAAGGTCGTTAATTAGTAAGCGTATAAAAGGCTCTTTTTTGCAACACTAGATCACCCCTGATGAAGACACTAGACAGGAGTGTCGAAACGTTGGGTCGTGAATTGTAACTTTTTAAGTTACATTCATCAAACTTCAAACCAGAGTAGCATCAAACCATGTCTGATTGTCCACCTGGTTGCAGTGTGAACTTGAACATACCTTCTTTTTTTTTCTTGAGACTAGGTTTCTTACGCGTCAAATAGAGGAGCTTTGTCTTGTGTGGCTTCAACCGTTTAAATGATGAACTCGGTACGAGAATGTTTCCCTTAAGTAGGTTTAAAGCAATCTCGCCAATGGCCTTTATCTGTCCTCTGTTAGCGTGAGCTATCATCTCTTTACGTTGTTTCCCATTGCTATTGAAACAGGTACAAAGAAAGTGTAAATGTTGATTGACTTTGGAACCATTGGAGAGCTGTCGTTTTTTTTTGGTCGTTCTTCCAGAACGCAAAACCATGTTACCACCACTTTGATTCGTTTATCTTGCCGTACGATGCGACGTGTGAGAAGTGATCGTGTTAACTGCAGTCCACTGCCAATGGGTTATTCGTTTTATGCGTTTTCTTGTTGACGTAAACTACGGGATACGTTTGGGACAAAGGCAATATGTTGCTACGTAATCGTAGAGTAACTGGTGTTCGCGGATGCAAATCCAGCATGAGATAACCATAGGGTTGCGAAGTGGCATCTTGAAAACTCTCCCATACGTAAGGCACGTGTCCTGCAAAGGCTTGTTGTGCCAGTGTCCGGAATCCCAATGTATCGCGAGGGTTATTAAACGCAATAATGTAGTGGGCATCGAGAGAAATACTGCGGGAAAACTTTCCAGGTGGAAAGAGGTTTTGCGTCAAATAAATGAAGGTGACGTCACAATGATGAGATACTTTTGTAAAGAAATCCAGGATCCGTTCGTCGCCGCTGCAGTTTCTCATCAGGTCATCTAACACGATGATGCCTGGGCGACAGTGCGATGGAAATAAAGTGGAAATATCTTCAGTAATACCCTTTACCAATGTCACTTGGTTTCCCATCTCCCTAAAAGAATCTTGCCAATATCCATAGCAATACACGATCTTGCGAATGGGGCGTTCAAATAAACAATCGGCATGTCGATGTAGTTGCCGCGTAAAGGTTGTTTTGCCACATTGTCTTGGGCCGGTTATAATAATACTGCTCGGGCACTTGAATTGAGACATGTTGTCGCATGGAAACTCAAATGGACTTCTAAAGGCACGAAAGGGCCGTTATCATTTAAATAGACATAAACCCACACCTATACATAACTTTTGTTTTCAATTTTATTTTACTGATTGCTTCCGACAACACTGGAACGACTTACAACCTTGCTGTTCACTTTGAAAAAAACATTTCCTTTTTAATTTTGGTCATCGAATGAAAATAAGTGTGTACACTCTTTGCAACTTGTGCATCGTTCCACTGTGAATCATATCGCTTAAATCTAGATTGAATGGTGTTCATGTCCACATTTCGTGCTCGATGAAGTAAATAAAACAATCAATAGTCTCCACAAACATCTTGAGTCTAATCCCTGCAGTGGTTTGTCGTTGTAGCTTGCCTCAGAATGAAAGTATCCGTGTTGTATGTCTCAGGAGGAAATCCGTAACTGTCAAAGAATTCACTTTCGTGTGGTGATTCAAAGTACATGGCCACCCAGTGTGTTCCGGGTTTGTCGTGAGGGTCCGTGCTTGCAATGAGACTGGCTTGGTAGGTGTTGATGACAGGTAATTTATCACTTGGAAACACGCCTCGAATCAGTGGTGCTAACACAAGGTCACAAAGACAGGCTTGCCATAGTTCTAGGGTGGTATGCATCACGTTTGAATTAAGATCCTTGTGACAAATAGTAGACCACGCGCCTGTTGCGATCAATTTCCATCTGATTCTGAAATTCCGCGTACACGATTAAATTGAGAACTGCAACAACTTCAGGTACAGGTTGACGTTACCCGTTCGATGGGGTATCAAATGGCTGGGATGTCCACTTCCCGCTGGCGTCAAATCAAAACGGAACAAGCCGTAACCGTTCTCCCAATCCTCTCTGTCAATGTCAAGACCGTGACCACAATTCATCTCTCCACTACCGGAGAAGAGGGTGTTGTAGCCATCGATCTTTTTCCCGCCTGTTAGGTCCAGAGCAGAATAGGGCGTTTCTTCTCCGTTGACAGTCAGGCGAATATCTTGCAGACCAAACAACTGAAAATTGAAAGGATTTCTTCCCAGATTGCCGTTATAGGCATTGTTTCGCACCATTCCGAAAATGATGCATTGGGGAATCAGCCCATGGAATAGATCCGTCTCTGTATGATTTAACACCCCTTGGGGAATGATTTTGGCATGCGTGGGGGTTCTGGTTAACGTATAGATGGCTGGCAGAGCAGCGCTTCCCTCTTGACCTTGCATGATCTCTTTATGTTCTAGTTTCGTACTGTCCGCTACACGCACTGTGCGTATGCGAAGGGTGCTTGACACAATCTTTAGTTTGCAGTTGTTGGGAGTCTCACCCTCCATGAGCACAAAGGGCGTCGCTGTTCAGATCCACCTTGACTTTAATTTCCAAACCATCCAGGAGTAACTTGTCCATATTAAACACGTCGCAAAGGGGTACCCCAACCAGCCCCACGTCTGCTCCGTTGTTGGTAAATGTTGTCCACTTCATCCATGTGCCTAGCAGTATCTTTGTAGTACAGAGCTTTGCTAAGGTACGATTTCTTAGCCTGTTCTGTAAAGTTTAATAATGTCTTGATGTAAGCATTGTAAGCTTGATTGTCTGACTGTTCCGTCACTAACGTTTCGTTGATCGTGATGGTAAACTGTTTAACGATCGATGGAGAATGTCATTAACCAGAGTGTACTTTTTTCCTTCACCCGTGGCCGACCCATCTTGCTTGGTAATTTTTACCACCAACCGTAGCTCGGTCTTGTTAATGTCACTGTAGTCCTTTAGGGGTTTGATCACAAACTCGATGAGATTGTTTCCCGTGTGAACTGGTTCATAATCCAACCATTTGGTACTGACGATTGACACATCTGTGACAGGAACTTGAAACAACTGGAAGCTTGAATTCCCACCAGGGGCCGAGAGAGGGTGTGCTGAGGCCATACTTAGTCAAAAATAGTCTTGAATGTCGAATGCGATGTTCTCCGTTTCTTGATCGGGTGAGTACTGAATAGTTTGGCTTTTACCGTACGCTTATATGCTCTTTTCCCACGACCTTGCCTTGTAATCTCATCAATGGTGCCCGTGAGTAAACTTTTTCCAGCCGCTTTGGTTCTCGATTTGGCAGCTGCCTTCAAAGGTTGACCATCCATGTCGTCTTGCACAATTTGCATTCCTGTTTCCAACCCGGTATTGAGCAATCGCTTTCCAACGTTCTTTGCTGTTGTTTTGAGAAAGGGTGTAGCTGTACGAAATAGGGAACGAAACATTCCACCTAATCCGTTGTCCCCTTGTCCGTAAGGGTGCGTTTCTCCATAGATACTTAAGTCCCCTCCACCTTGTTAAGGAAAGGGTATAACTTGTTGGTGATACGGGTAAAATTGATGGTTCATGGGCAACAACATGTTATAGAATTGCACGACGTCGAAAATGCAACGTTACACGTACAGTACCAGACACAAATGTTATTGGTTGACCAGTGTCTCCTCTTATATTGATGGCCACTGATGTACGGAGTGAATGATAGGTTGGTTGTTTGACTTCTGTCACCGTGTCACCCGGCTGACCTCGGGTACCAGTATTCGGAGCACGTTAGCTTGGGCGTCTCCTTCCACTTGGGACTCGATTAGATCTGAATACACGTACATGGTCTAAAAAGAGTGTCTCGACAACATTCCCCACACCAAGTCTTCTTTTCTGGCAAGCGTGGTGTGGTAGTCAACAGAGTGATGCTTTGATCGGGTTTCAATTCGACAAGAGGAGAGATCTGGATTTGGTACAAAGCAGGAAGCTGGTTCTTGTGATTTAAGTACCCTAGGGCATGGGCTAATGTCTTGGGCAAAGTCACGTACCAAGCAGTGGGCAACCTCAACTCGAAGTAATGTTGAGCTTTCTCGTGAATGTAAAAGCACTCGTTTCCTCCTAAACTTGTAATCGTTTCTTGACTTTTGAGATAAAGGTCCTTCAGAGCGTTATGAAGTCCCATCAACATACCATCTATTACGTCTTTGACCGTACGGTAAATACCGCTTGGGAGGTGGATGGACAATGAACAGGCCCTGCCTTACAAAGCAAAGTGTAAGTCAGCTGGTTGTTTCTCACATTTTGCCACGTGTATGGGTAGATGATGCGGGTCATGGCCACTTCCCAATCTTCACTTAGGTGCAGCTGGGACGGTAATTGCATCTGAAACTCGGACGGCTTGTTTTCTGGATGCTGATCCAGGCTTGCATCACTGGTCAACACCTTGTAAAAACTGTTTGTCATGATGATCGACGACAAAAGTGTAATACCACGTTGACGATGCCGTCTAGAAGTGAAAGCCGTTGACCACAACCACCTGTTAAGTAGATTTCAACGGTTTGAAATATCTTTGTACGCAACGGTAGGTAGACAACATGTTCTTTCTCTTCGAGAACTCTTTCTCGAAATGTACCAGTAGGTACCATTTCATGTAAGAAAGGCAAACGCTTGTCACCCACTTGCCAAGGTTCCACGAGGTTGTTTGTACTTGCAAAAGCGTTTGTTTACACGGGCAGAGAGACAACGAGAAAGGAAAGGCAAAAAGGCCAGGAAATGTGATGGAGGTCTGAGGTGGTATAACACACCAATCGTGACCAAATTTATCTATTGGGATAAGGGAGATATCTTTGTTCAAACGGATCCCAGGTTTAACGGGGTGTTGGTCCGTTATCCACCCAAGTGCACGAGCAGTTGAAACGGTGAACATAATCTCTTCCTCAAGAGAGTTCAGAGTTACATTCCATTCTTCGTCCACTGTTATTTTGGGTTGAGACGGCGAGTCATCATTGTTCAGACACTGTAGGATTCCCTCCGTAACATCCAGGGCTGTTCGGTACTTGCCCTCGGGTAAGGTGAACCGATTGAAGTCATCTGAGCGTCGGACTAAGACATGTAAATGCTGACAACCACCAGGAACGTCAAACCACGATAACAGATACACGATATGATGTAGTCCCACTTCCCAATCTTCTCCATCTTTCAAATGAAAAGCCGAGGTAACGCCACACGGTAAGAGGACTTGGAATTGGTCAGAAATAGATTGCTACTAGCGTTACTGGGAAGTGTCACGTAAAAGTTGTTGTCTCCAGTCATGTTCTTTTTTGCAAGGTTACCAGTTGGTTATACGGAATCCAGCTGTCGTATTTCTTAGGCCAACCCTTCCAATGCACTAGCACTTCTTTGTTGACCCCTTTTCCTCGATGTTTTAAAACTTTTTCAATGCGAAACAAGTGATGAGCCGTTTCTATCACTTTCTGCGACTCGGACTCATAAAAGGTGCCTTGAATCAAATCGCCGTCTGCTTCCTTTAAACGGTATACAGGTGGATCCCTTGGAACTCTCTTGGCAACCGTAAAGGTCTTCTCCGTCCAGGATGGTAAGTAACCTTTCTCAAAGATTCGCTTATGTTTACTGATCTTGACTTGATCTCCTACTTTGAATTTATACTTTGCTGGCTTTCGCTGATCCTGATACAAGGTTTTCCAGACCTCTCTTGCATTGTGCACAGTTACATAGGTAGGCTTCATCTTGATACTTCGGTGGAAACGCTGATTGTATTTGTCATTGACTAACCTTTCCAGTTTGTCCAAATAGTGGTATGAGCTAGTTGTGGTAAACATCCGCCACATTAATTGCTTCAAGGTGCGATTGAATCTCTCGACCACTTGGGCTTTGGTTTCGTTGTATGTAACGAAATGATGCACGTTCTCATTTTTGAGAAAGGTTTGAAAAACTTTATTCTTAAATTCGGTCCCAGCATCGGTTTGCAACTTTAATGGTTTTCGGCCTTGCTCGAAGATATTTCTGAACGCTGTCACCAACGAAGAGCCGGTCTTTGATTTCAGGGGAATCACCCAGGCGTACTTGGATAGGATGTCGATACAAGTCAGCAAATACTTGTACCCCTTATTCCATCGACTCAGACTTTGCATGTCCACTAAATCCGCCTGCCACTGAGCATCGATATCAAACACTAATACTCTGTTACGACGAACGTGTTTTCGTACCGGTTTGTGTAGGGTGTAACCGGGTTGGCCTTGGAGCCAACTGAGCACTTGAGAGCGTTTCAATCCATACCGACGTGTTGCACGATACAATTTGTCGACTCCCCCTAAAGCTGAAGGACGGTCCACTTCATAATACAGTTTCTCTAATAGTCGGTTCATCTGATTGTGGGTCATCTCCTTCTTTTGTGTTTTTCTCTTCGTGATTGTCGATGTCATCTTTCAATTAGATGTGTACTTCACCACCACAACATGCAACTAAACATCGCATTCTCTGACATATGTCACTTAAAGAAACAGTAGGAGTTGAACTTTCACACAGACGACTTGCAGCACTGCCCATAGTTGAAAACCAAATGATTACAAAATGTTCGTCCACAGGCTT
>OX419343.1:16623232-16628232 GCA_948470475.1 Galaxea fascicularis | reverse complement strand
CTTTGATCTGTGGTTTAACTTAGCTTTTGCTGTTTTCGTGTATTTTACTATAAACCGAGAGCCATACCGCAATAACAGGCAGAGATGTCTTGAAATGTTGACTTTTTTGTCGATACGGTCCGGCAGAGTAACGAAGAGAAAAGCCAAACGACGATTCTGGATTCGGCCTCATGTCTGGTCAAATCTAGATCCAATTGACGAAGCACAAAGGCTTGAGAAAGAGATCGCCTTGACATAAACGGTTGGATTTAACGGTTGGATAGGTTCCGTGTAAACTCTTTGAAACCGTGTCGTTTTCGATGCGGTTTCCAGATCATGAAACCGTTTCGATTGGAAACCGCGTCCGTGTAAACGTAGCCTAATATTGCAGCCAGCTGAGGCCGTAGGCCTCAGCTGGCTGCAATATTTCTCATAATGCCATGCGCCCCAGTAATTATCTATTAATTAGTCGGGCGCTTCAAATGATTGTTTCAAACAACTTGAACCGACTCTTGTTTTAATACCTATAACTGAGAGTTGAATCAAACCACTTTAATTTAAGGCGGCCCAAAGGGTGCTTTTAAGACCTCGAGGAGGCGAGATGCCCCTAAGAACCGAATACAACTTCATAAAAAACTGTTACGGTAAAAATGATTTCGGTCAACTTTGAGAAAAGATGTTTGTATTCTCACCTCAGTGACCACAATAACATGTTTTGCAGGTGAATTGTTTGACTGAAATTTGCATGTAATAATAACATCAAATGAACTATTGTTGTAGTCGAGATCCCTCTGCGCCGCTATCTATTCATTTATATTCACATTTCGCTGTGTGTCTCTGTAATTTCTGTAATATTCAACATTTCATAAATAAACTGAACTAAACTGGAACTGTCATTAGCGTTAAATCTTTCCATCGTAATCGAAGATGGTTCTCCGTTGGCGCTTTGATTCAAGTTTTCGATTTTTCTACAATAAGCCAGGGTAAACCTCGAATCAAAAACCGTGTTTACTTCTGATTTCACAATGAGAGCGGAGCGCGTGGTTCTGCCGACAAAACGCCGTGTGATAAGTTTGACAAATTCATCTTCCATGTGGACTTTACAACTTCATTTTGATCAAGCACGCAAAACATTCTTGTTTGATTTCATCATTCGGATAAGAATACACTCTACACTCGAATTACAAACTTAGTATAATTCGTTGATTCACGCTAAACATTCTTGTTTACATTTTCATCTGATCTTTGAATTAACACATTCATTCCCGATAGTTTTTTCGATTAGAATCAATTTTATTTTTCAAGAGCTCATCACGCCTGTGTTTCTTGAAAAAAGAGCTGACGATGCGTGACAAGCCATGGAATTGAGTGATCTCTTTCCCATACCTATGTGATGATGTCATTTCTTGATACCTACTCAACCCTGCGAAACCCTGGACTTTGACCCCTATGATGACGTCATCCCCTCCTTCCTGCCCTTGTGCTGTGCACGTGAAATTACCATATCTCCCATTGTTCTCTCTCTCACCCTATTGTTTTCGTTAATTTATTCTTTTGATTGTGCCCCTTTACTACTCGCATGTTTACACATATCCTCACTCGACCACACCCAAGGGGTTGGACCTGTTACTGGCTCAGTAATGTTTACATTTTTCGTGCTTTTGGGACTGGTCACGGTTGCGTGACTCATGGCGACTTGGCAACAAGTTGGAACAACTCAAAGTGAACAACTTTCGACGGCAACGCAACACCTGAGGCAGACTCCGTTCCGTGCTCCTTTCGGCAGCGAAATTGGGACGTCACTGCCCGCCCGCCCGCCTGCTCGACACATAAGACACATAAGAACGACGTTTGCTAGTGTTACAGAACCCCCACGAGACCACAGATCAACACAAGATTATAACATAAATAGCAAAGCGCGCGCTCTGATTGGTTAATTCAGCATCTACTATTTGCCCATGGGTGTATGCTGCTGACGTGTGTGCTAAGGCAAAGCAAATATTTTGACAGACATTGTTTCCAAAGTAATGGCCGACGTCCCTTCTGCCAGTAATGCGAAACTGTGTTCACAGTTGTCTGAAGATGAAACAGAAATTCCATCCTTTGACCTATATGGGAGCATTTTTTCCGAGCCACCTGCAAAGAGATTCTCAAATTTAAGTGAAAGCTTGTAAGTGAGCGACACTCAAAAAAGACGAAAGAAGTCACAAGATGGTCTGTGTCAACATTTAAGGATAAACAAAAAGCTATTAAAGCTTCGTTGAAAATCATTAATGGGCTTTACGATAAAGATAAAACAAAATAAAGATTTAAGGCTCATTAAATATTCAGAAATTGTTCCTGTTAAGTTATGTGTAAACCCAATTAAATGCTAATGCGTAGACAATGTCGAGGAAATTACATTTTCAATTAACTATTTTCACGATTTTAAAAAGCGCTTACTTTGATAACAGATGAAAATAATCTGAAAAGTTAAGTTCAATTACAAACCAAATTTGATAGTACGTTTCTCAACTCAGGTACAGACGATAAATATTAACATGTCATTAACATTTGGTTATATGACTATTGAATTGGCTACAGAGTTAAAAAATGAAGAGATTTTACTGTTCACTGAATACAGAGCACGATAAATTAATATAATATACCGGTATATGACAGAAAAGAGACAAATATTTGATTTCAATCATATTGACAGAAGTTTGAGTACTGAAACAAGAATTAATCAATCTTTATGCATTTTATCATAAGCAATGTTACATTTATAAAGCAATGTATAAATATATATGTAAAAATGACATATGGTTTTCTAGTGGTTTCTGTCTCGATTGCTGGTTGGATTTCTTTGAACCCTATTGTTCTAGCTTCAATAACAGGTTCAGGGGTTTTTGTAAATATTTATGCTGAAAGTAAAATCTATAAGAGAAAAATAGAAATGGCAAGATTTGCTCACAGTACATATGAAAGCATTTTAGTCCGATTAAGAGGTTATTTGCGCTCGCTCACGAGATCTTCGATTCAGTTTAAGTTTCAGTTTTTTTGTTATTAAGAGATATAAAGTAACCAGGTAAAGAGAAAACATAAGGCGAGGATGCCCATATAGAAACCATTAGGGCTTATTCGGGCTACAGGCACCTAAAAAATAAAACTATGAAATTACAAATTGTAGGCGTGTCTTATGTAATTTATAAGTACATTTAGGTTAAAAAGCAAGAACACACACACAAATAAATAATAAATAAATATGGGGAAGTCAGTTCAGGAGAAAAGATTTAAATTTAGACTTAAATCGAGAAAAGCTGTCAGCATTCTGAATCTCTGTATTGAATGAATTAAACAGTTTAGGTCCTTGAAAGCGTAAAGCAAACTGTCTAATATTTGTTCTACAAGAAAATAAAGGCTGGTTTTCACTTGTGTATAAGTACGAGCGCTCAAACAAAAACTTGAGAACAACGAACCCACTTATTTGTCTTATGCGGTTTTCACCAGACATAAGCATAAGCACAAGAAGAACGAAACTGTTTTTCTTGTGCTTATGCTTATGCTTATGTCGAGCGCGTTGCTGGTGAAAACAGCGTAAGACAAATAAGTGAGTTCCTTCTTGTTATGTTTCTGCTTATGTTTGTGCTTATGTCACTGCTGTTTCATTTGCACTTTTGCTTATGCGCTAGTGAAAACCAGCCTTAAGTAAAAGGCATTGGAGTTCCTAGTGTAATAATGATTAATTTGATTAGTCAGCAAACAAAATCATTAAATGCATCAGGAAGGAGGCCTTTTTTAAAAGAAAACATAAACTTGCCAATTTGGAATCGATAAATATGACTGATCATGAGTTTCAGAATTTTCAACTGCTTAAATATTGGTTCAGTATGAGCATCGAATGCGCTTCTTGATATGATTCTTAAAACGTTTCGCAATTTTGCAGCCGGTGAAACTCCGGATCCGGCTTCAAATCAATATTACGGAGGTTGTGCACAAGGACTTTTCAAGACGACGCCGCGACCAGATCCGCGAAGGCATGGGGATGACGTCGTTGCTCTCCTGCCAAATTTTAATTGTTATGCACGGATGCGTTTTGACAGGACGCGTCCATTAACAGTTCCTGAGACACTTTTGTATCTGTATCTGAAATCTTCATATATGGCCAGTGTTCGTGAGACCCTTCTTTTCTACTACGATGCTGATCTTATTACTGATGATGATTTTATAATCTTGTACGAGTTGTTTTCTTCACGAAATTCAGATTTTTGATTTATGAAGGCCGAATTTAGAGTAAGGAAAAGGGATCTTCCAACACTGGCTCAAGCTCTTAGGATCCCACATTCATTTGAACTTTCTCAGAGGAGCATTGTAGATGGTATGGAAGGCCTCTGTATGCTCTTGAAGCGTCTTGTATATCCCTCTAGTTATGGAGACCTCATTTACCGTTTTGGACGTCCAGTTCCCGTTTTTAGTATGGCTACAAATCATTTCCTCGATTACATTACAATACTCACAATCATCTCATAACACAATGGAATCACACACTGCTGAGCCCTCGTGCTCTAGAAGTATACGCAGAAACTATCCACGGAAAAGGAGCCGCGTTGGAGAATTGTGTTGGATTTGTGGACGGAAATGTCCGACCTATAGCTCGACCAGATGAACACCAGCGTGTCAGGTATAACGGAAATAAGCGAGTGCACGCTTTAAAATCAAAGAGTACTAGTCTCAGGGTATTCTATTGTTAACACCATTGTTTTCATTGAACAATGACTGAATGCATAATTAATGTATGGGCTCTACGGAAATCTTGCAGTAATATATAAGTATAAATATATAAATATATAAGTAATATATAACCTGTCAAAGTTTCAGGACTATGCGATATCCCGTACTTGAGTTATTCGGCATGTCAGAGAACAGTATGGATACGCCATGTTGGTGTCCATTCGGAGGACATCTCTCTGTTGAACTTGCAAACATTCGCATAGAGACACCTGAAAAACACAGGGTGAATCGACGTTTTCCAGGTTTTCATG
>OX419343.1:16605732-16618232 GCA_948470475.1 Galaxea fascicularis | reverse complement strand
CTGGGTCTTTGAAGTGTTGCTGTATCATTGGTGGTATTCATTTTTAAAAAAATGACATGGCAGTGGAATCCCGATTTTTGGAGCGTCTAAGGGAAATGGAATTTGGTTGGAAAATCGAAAGTGCATCTAATGACAGCTGATTTACCCTGGTATTGTTTTATAAGAAACAAGAAGCAGACAATAACGTTAAGGAATTATTATTTGTGGCATCTTTGTTTACAAACGGAACGTAAATTCTCTTTATGTTTCCAAACGAAACATAAATTTACCAATTTAATGGTACAAAAACCAATACTGAATTGTATACATACTAACTCAACAAATCGCTAAGCTAAAATGATGAGTCATAAGCTCTTACGACCTCTTACTTCTTTTCAACTAAACGCAGGAGCATTTATCAGGTAATTCTAGAACCTCCATTGTGTAAGAACGGTGTCAAATGACAGACTTTGCTTTCCGAAAAAATGCGTGGAAACACCTTCCCCGGAACTTGTTAATTGCATACAGGAGTGCATGTGGCTAAAAGCGGTTTTGTTGGTTCCAAAATAATTTTCAAAGTTCTAGAAATCGGGGTGTCGGTAAAACGCCGACTCGGGGCCGGGGCCGGGGTGTTGCGTTTTGTAAAAAAAAAAAAAAAGCAAAAAAAGGTTATATTAAAAAATTAAAAATAAATGAATAAAGTAAAGATATTAAAACCGAAATAAAGAAATAATTAAATTAATCAATTACTTAGTTTTTCAATATTCTTGGGACATATGAACTGATTAAAATTGAACGCTCCTGATACTGAAAAGGGAAAATTGAAATGGACAACAAAGGTGTAACGCCACTTTAACTGAGATGTCACGTTTATTTGCTACTTCATGCTGGTATATCATACATTTCTTGCAGATATTACTACATCTGCAAATAAAAAACTTCCCAAGTTATCTGACAGTCAATTGAATATACAGGAAAGAAAAGCACGCAAGCCTACAAGGAAATATAAAAATCGTGTCAGCTGTCGTGCACAGTATGTGGTCCTTGGTCCGAGACCTATGACCCGAGAGAACTAGGATCACTGTTATGTTCCTTTTTATTTAATTTTAATTTTTTATTGTTATGTTTTTTTTTTTAACTAACACCCCGGTCCCGGCCCCGGCCCCGAGTCGGCGTTTTACCGACACCCTAGAAAGCGAATGTAACTTTTGATTCGGAGAATCGGGAGTTAAGAAAAATCGAGGGTTCAGAGGATCAGGATTCCCGCACATTCGTGTTAAAACCAGCAACTGCAGAGAAGCCACGTTTTTGTGTGTGCAATGTTTGTTTTTCGTCGATCTGGATGTGGGTGAAAAAATTCGACTTTTCGCAGAGGGCTTCGCTGGTGTTTTGTCATGTTTTTGTTATTCCCCCATATTTTTATTTTCCAGAAATTATCTTTACACCCATGGGGATTTACGTTATTCAGATATCTCGCATTTGACAGTGGAGTACTTGGAGAAAGTTACCAGGCCTCACACAGAACTCCCAGGGGCACTGCCAGAAAGTTTTGCACAAGATCCACTTGAACTTGACACAAAATTGCTTGGGATACTAAATGATGGCTCAGAAGAATCTGTAACATGCAGTTCGTGTTGCCTCCACCCTGTTTTCACAATTTCCCACCCAAGTTAGGCGTGATCGTGGAATGACATCAAACGTGTAACCAAACCCCTGCTAAACATGTGAGAAGACTAGTGCGTGAAGATGAAGTAATAAGCTGTCAGGATTTTGATTTATTTGATGATTGATTGTGGTTCTCGAAATCAAAACCTTTAAAACTATCAAAATAGATAAATCAGTCAGAATTAAGAGCATTTTATTGGCCAGAAACAAGGTGGGAATGTTTAATATTTGAATACGGATAGCCGAGGAAGACCACGCCTCTCTTTAGTGACTTGCCTCGTTGCATCTTTTTTAATCTTGCACTTAGCGGTTTGGTATCTTTAAATGGTGTATAATCCAAACTACATCATTTTCAAATTTTTTAAAAGTTTGACAAACTGGGTCAAAGTGACGTGAATTTCCATCTCAATTTTATGGTTCTATCCTACCCTTTCTATTTTTGAGTCTGTCTTTCCAGCTCGGGAAACGGCACAATAGAAGGGCGCTGAAAATGTTGTTCTCGCAAAAGATCAAATATCTAGTCTCGGCAAGTAAGATATTTCAGTCTTTAAAATTGTTTTGTTGAAACTGTTCAAACTGGAAGCCGGCAGCAGCCAGCTATAATAAAGGTCCTTCCAAGTTAAGGTATAAATGACTATTCAACACAACCTAGCATATTATACCTTAAATTATCCATTAACAAGCTTCAAGGTGAACTTTGAATCAAATTAGCCATAAGGCTTCTTCCATTCTAATTTTTTCCGATGATTTTTTTCTTCCTCCACGATTTCCTTTCCCCTATGCTAATACTAGTCCGGTTTGTAGGATGTTTTAGGTGCTTTTTACCAAAACGTCCTCGTGAAATGTCTGGACCCCGCTCGTTTAGCATTCTTGTTTTCGGGCCATCGGAAGTTTCCACAACCGGAAGTAACCGAGGACAGACGTTTTCAGCGGGCTTGATCTGCCCAAACGCAGTGGTTTTACTCCGATCTACTGAGTAGTGATCAGAGGATGAGAATACATGTATGGTGGTTGAACATAACATAACATAACACAAGGTTGATCTAAAAATAATACAGATAAACTGTAATTTAAAATGGTTTCAAAGCAGTTGTCATTCGTGCGAAGACTCACTGTAGTAGGTAATCAATTGATCGACAGGATAATTGGATTATTAACATCTCAGTACGCAGGCGCGAAGCCTCCAGCATCTTTAGATTCGGTTGACAGGGTGAAGAGTGCATGACTTCGGCCGCCCAGTAAAAACTGGATTGCTACGACATGGAATTCACAATGAAGTTTGCTTGTTCTGATTCTTCCAGCAAAGGCACGTTTTCCATAAAAAATGTTCTTGATTATCAATGCGAAAAGGACGTTGTTGACTTTCCACAAATGACCGGTGAAATTTTTGACTATGCTTTATACTCGACACCGAGACCCATTGTTGTTGCAGAACCTCACAATCCGCCGCCATTGATGTACCCTTGTACTAATTTTGGTATCCCAATGTACGCGCCTTTTAACTGGAATGCGATGGACAAAGAAACCCTCGCCTGGATGCCCAGCAATTATTATATGATGCATAAATTCATCCCCACTGGTAGGTGTAAATAGTTAATTACTATTCTATGAGATTGCTTCATCAACCACTGTCATTTCTTTGTTATGGTGTTAAGTGTATGTTTAACCTTGTTGAATGAGTGATTCAGTGCCAGTGAAGCCACTTACTCAATTTTAATTCGGAAGACGAGTGAACATTTCGATTACTACTGAACTTGCTTTGCCGAAGAAAGATGAATTTCATGCCTCATGGTGGAGTTTCTTCTATGTAAGGAGAAATTAAAATAAATGATGCTAGAGAATTTGAGTTTCTGCCCAGGGTTTGGACCATTGCGTGTTTCTGTTTTTCAATTTGGGCACTTGGTCACTAATAGCTTTTCGAATGATTCACTATGGACTCCTGAAGCTTCCTGGTCCGACGACTTCGAGGTTTCGAGGTTTCATAAGTTGCCAAAGTAAACCCATTTTATCGAACTTTTCTTCTCCGGGTTTCACTTGATTAATGTTTCCCTAAGTAATAAAACCCTAGTAATTCAGTCGTAAGCATTTGTAAAAAGGATAGTTGTCGTATAATTTTATGCTTACGACCTAAATGTCATTGGCAGGGCGAACAAAGAAAGGATCAACTGATACGTTTTTTGTTTATTTATTTGAACAAACAGCGCTTGTTTTTCAGCGAAGAGCGTGTCTGTTTAAGTAAAAAAGCTAAACGCTGTATAGCATCGGACTTGATAGATTTTGCGTGTATGACAAAAATGGAGCTACACGTTTAGTACACAGTGGTAATAAGGTAATTTGCTCTAGGAAACAAAATGCTGAGACAAACGTTCATAGGTCAATAGTATATTTGATTATATATGTAAAGGAAGCGACCCGTGTTGTAAACGAAAAGAGGGCAGTTCCGGGAAACACATCCGTCCAACCTAACTTTTTTACATTAGATTGTTTCCTAAGACATTGAGCCTTTTTCTCATTATTGTATCAAGAGCGACAAGTAAAGGAAACCGGAAAATAAACACTGCAACGAAGGATACAAAAACTGCCAACAACTTGAACACGTTTGGTAAGTTGTCTTTTGCAATTGCTGTGCTGGGCCCCATTCAAGCTGACCTAAATTCAATTTATACATTAAAGGGAAAAGACAGTCTACCGAAATTTTTAACATAATCTTTGTCTAGTACCTTTCGTTTTTAAGTGAAGTAACCTGGTTTAGAGTTACCCCGAAATAAAGGAAAATTTCTTTCCAATTTACTCAGGATGTGCACCATTCACGAGCCTTCACAGACCGAGGAAACTTTCAGCAAAGAAGAAAAAGCGGCCACTATTTTCACAGCACCAAGTACAAGCCATGGAGAATGAATTCTCTAAAAATCGCTACATCACAGAGACCAAGCGGGCTAAACTGTCCAAAGAGCTGAACCTTACCGAGGCACAAGTTAAAACGTGGTTTCAAAACAGGCGGACCAAGTGGAGAAAAGAAGTTAAGGACGAAAGAGCAGATCACATTATCTTCAACACACAAGGATCTGTAGGGATCCATGTCCCAGGATTGCCCTTCACGGATTCAAGTGGCGGGTTTGGGTTGCATTTGAATTTTAAAGAAGTAGAGTCGTCGATAACCGCTGAAGCGCCTTAGCAGATGTACAACTGCGTCCCAATGTGTATACATAGTTACCTAGAATCACAGCGATCTTTGGCACTTTTTCTAGTTCGTATAGTTCCCTGTATTACCGGGTCCCTAATTATTACAACTGTAGCGGTGGTTCATCAGTAAAACGTAAGTTGTTGGTCCTGCGCAATTGTCATCCCTTGAATCCAGAACACTGCAATGATTAATTACTTTGTTCTTTTTCTTAGCTAATGCTACTATTATTATAGATGTAGAAGTAGTAGTAGTAGCAGTAGCAGTAGTAGCAGTAGTAGCAGTAGTAGCAGTAGCAGTACTTAGCAGTAGCAGCAGCAGCAGCAGTAGTAGTAGTAGTAGTAGTAGTAGTAGTAGTAGTAGTAGTGGTAGCCGTGAGTATTAGTAGGACGTACGAGTAGGAGTAGTAGACCTATTGTAGCACTAGTAGTGGATTATAAGATATATTTTGTATTTTTCCTTTGTCCCTTTCAATCCTTCCAGTATTACGTTTATCTTCAAAAATATTTTGACCAAAAAGCGCTATTATGAAGGGACATAAAGTAAAATCGCTCTCTAGAAGTATGTATTACAATCACTTTTAGTTTTAAACATTTTGATCATTATCGTTTTTTTCCGGAGTTGTGCCACCTGCTTGGATCAGAATAAAGAGTGAACAAATGTCCCAAATATCGGTGATGTATTCTATTTCCGTAAAGCCTCATATCTTGACTTGAATAAGTCCATGTTGGGATTGATTTCGGTTCAGGTATTTTGTTTACACCAGACAACATGACGGTTAATCGCAAAAAGCTGCTTTGATGATCGTGTTGAATGCCTTTCCAGCGAACGAAGAGGATTTGATGAATCGACGTCGCTGTATGCTTTAGACCTCTTAACACAGACTACCCGTTTACCTTTATGTGCATTTTGCCCAATGAAAATTGTTGATAAAGTGCACTGGAAAGGTTACAATGTTACTATGCCTTATTCGTCTCAACACATCTTAATTTCCCTTCAGTGTGTTGTACAGTTGTAACACTAACTTTTTTGTTCACTTTCACAATGCTTTCTGAGAATATGCGTTCAGAAACAAACACGTAACAACGTACTAAAGCTGTAAAATCAGTATGTGTTGTAAACAGAGAATCGTTTGCCACGTCAGTCATGCTTGCTGAGTTTGTTGAAAAGGTGTCAGAGAAAACCATCGATTTCACTATCCCCATTTCGGTTGTACAGTCAGACTCAAGATTAAACGCGTAAAAATGACTAAACGAGAATTTCCGTGAAATATTTAAAAGCTTTTGCCAGTGTCACAGCGAAGTAGGGTGTTGATGACTTGGAGTAATGATCAGCTGTCGCTTTTGCTATCGGCCAAAGCATTACAGCAGGCTTAAAAATGTCACGGAACCCCTGTTTTTGATATGAACGATTAGAGGACGATTTCAAAGTAAACCACTGAGACAATCATTGAAGTGTTAGTTAATGCATAAGGAGTCCCGCCCAGTATATATGCCAGTACATACGTAAATTACTAAAATTTGTTGGAACATCAAGGTCTTGCTTCGCATGTGCCACACAAGGATTTTGTTACCCCTGAATTTAATACCTCACTAAGTTAAACACTTAGGACAAAAGGACAAAATAAGAAAGCTGACTGCCAACATGCACCGATGACTTAGTACTTTGATATTAACAGTGTTATACTACGCACGCTAAGCAAAAGAAGTAATTCTTGTGGAAGAATACCATAACAAAGAGATTATGGAGCGTTATTTTTTTTTTAGGTCTAACGTCTGTTGAAGGCATCCCAGGTAACGCACCGGGATTTACTTTTTTTCTGGGGTTTCCGGCTCGGCTGATGTGTAGTTGTTGACAAACGGAACAGGACAGACGTTCCTGCATCGTTTTAGACATCTGTAATGTCCTTCCTAGTGTATTAACATTTCTGATCAAAAGCAAGAAAGCTGGTCACTATAAACATAATCCACAAAGCGTACGTCGTACACACATTGTAAACTACAGAAAACGTAACATCTGCACAACGTAGGGATAATGGGGGTTGGTGCTCTGCCTGTTCTGACAATGGACAATGTGATCCATTTACTTATTTTGTCCTACAATCCACATCCTTGTTGATTCCTGATCAAAACAGGAAAGATAAACTGGTTTTAGTGACCACATGTATCTATTACTTGTAAGAGCTTACATCCTTAGGGTATAAACAAAATCCTCTATAAAGGTATGTTTATTATTTGTCTCATCCTCAAACGCAAAGTGTTTAACTGGATGGAAAGAAAAATAAGACAACTGATCTCCCTCTCTTCTAGTGCAAGGTAATAAGCAGAAAAATGCAAATGAGTTGGTGATAAGAGAGACCTAACAAGCAGAGGAAATACCAAGCGTTTATCTCTATACCCTCAAAACCGCAAAGGTTTCGTAAACAGACTGGCATTTGCCACCCTTACTGACTGGCTCACAAAGGAAACATTTCTTTTTTTAATTCGATCCCTTCTTAGGACAGTCCATCTTTGAGTGCACACTGACTTTGGCAGCGCAATTAAAATACCTTTCATCATGATTGTCGGCTTTATATGCCTCATAATGAATTGAGAGGATGTGTGGGTGTGTGTCATCATGATTGTTTATACCTTTCACTGTGATCGTTGACGGCTATCAGCAGTGTAGCATACTACGTTTTCGTGTTTCATTTCTTTACAAGCATAAATGCTTACATTTTCTCGCAAAATAAATATCTTTCTCCTCCTCTTTTTTGTTCCTATAAGTGTTCCATTAGAGTCTTCCAATTAAACTTGATGTCATTGAAGAGTGAGAATTCTAGATAAGGTCATGACCCGGGAACTCAGTTTTTTTTTTTCATAAAAAACCTGGCATTTAATCAAATTACAGATTTAAAATAGTCTTTAGTCTGCCGTAGTAAAGGAAACAGCTGAAAAATTACAAGAATTTTGCCGTGGAATATTGTATCACTTATTCGATGATTTTACATATATACACGCGGACATTTTGTGCGCAATGAGAAATATGGGTCAAATATGTCGGCAGGAATGCAGGGAAAGAGAATACAAAAAAAAGGAAACATTTGTCGATCATATGACTAAACTAAAAGGGCGCGAAAATCTCTCAACTGAATAAGAGGCAACATTTCTTGATACATGCAATGTCTCAGGACCTGTAGAGCGAGAAGAACGCAAAAGTTTCACTTTTCGAAAAAATGCTCTTATTATCGACTAGACACATTTTATATGTCTGACAGTCTTTTAATGACACAGCAAGTTTCTGACAATTGTTCATTAACATAAAAGCTCACGTGCCTGCAACATTTCTTCAGCAACGGCATAACTACAGCGTGCATTTGCTTTTAATAATAATAATAAATCCTTCCAATATGTGAACACAGTCAAATTTGTAGCGGACAAATTGCTCATGCTGACCAGAGGGGGCCAAACATCTGATATCACAACTTTTGTCAATTCATTAGCAAGCCTTCACCTTATGGTAACTTCTTTATAGACTACATGCAGCAGCTCCCCCCCCCCCACCCCTCCCGCCCCGTATAAGTTGTATAGGTATGTGCCGCCCCAAAGGGTATGGTTTTTGAGCCGTTTTGGTCTGAAAACGGGAATAGATTTTGACAATTTGGTTTGAAACCGGTTGTGGTTGTCAAGGGGACCACGAACATATATCACTTAGTCTAGTGGACGATCAAGTGGCGTAACAGGGGGAAAACTGGTGGCGAGCAATTGTTCATGCATTGAAAGGTCCGTCCGAACCAGCTGGCAGGGGGCCGACGAACGAAAGATGTAAGATAAGAAGCGGCAGGATCAAAATAAACGGGAAATTTCAGAGAGCCGGAGACATTTCGAAATACAGTCGAACCTCTACTAACGGCCACCTGTCTACAATGGTCACCTCTTTATAACGGTCATCTGGGTCATAAAAGCGCGTGGTAGGGAACTTAAGGTCGCGGGATTTGCATGGTCATGAATGTATTCATAAGGAAGAAATATTGGTTGGAGTGCTATTATTTAAAAACTTTATACCATAAACATTTAAAAGCCGATTCCGCTAGAACTTAACAAAAATATTGAGTGAAGTGCTCGAGGATTGTTTTTCTTTTAATGGGTCGAACTTTGCGGCAATGCTGTAAGCCACTAAAGTTATTTTTTTGTCAAACGTGGTTTTGTGTCCAAGTTTTCTCCTCGAGAGCAACACAAAGAAAGTTGATTTCACCACTCACTGATCAGTCAAAACCTTGTGTCATATCTGACTTCAATTTTTGGATTTCAAGTTTCAAGGCGCAAAATGTATCATTCTAGAATACCAAGCCTTCAATCTTTCCTTCTAAAGCTTGTTTCAAAATTTGGTGTCAGACAGAGTTCGAAGCGTGGAAGATCTGGGACGAGTGAGGGAGAAAACTCGTCCAATATGGCGACTGGATTTGCCGGGCTTCTCTCGCGTACATACAAACTACCGCCTGTAAACAGGCCATCTTCGACAGAAAACTGCTTGTTTTACGCTTCCGAAGGCTTTCCGTGCAAACACGAGCGAGTTGAATTCCCAGAAAGTGACAAGTAGAGCGTAGGTAGGAAGCTTTATTTGACTAGAATATCAATATTTCCACCGCTATTCGGTTCATTGGAATTTTTTAACGCCAGATTATTTTGTATGAACTTTTGATGTCACACACCACGATTGGGCTGCCTGGGAGTAAAAAAACATGTACAATGCAATTGTTCTCAAAATAAACATGGATTTTGGATGTAGTAGTTGCTACTTTATTTAATTCTTATTCATGTTCCATGCATTTGAAAAGTATGCACACGTTTACCTTCCGCCTATAGAATAGCTTAAATACATGCATTTCAAAGTTTTCGGGACCAAGATGTTCCACCAACCGCCGACCGGTTGGCTCAGTTGGTAGAGCGTCGGACTACCGTACGGGAGGTCGTGGATTCAAACCCCGGCCGGACCGACACTCAGGGTTTTTAAATAACTGAGGAGAAAGAGCTTCCTTTGTAACGACATCTGCAAATGGTTAGACTTTCTAGTCATCTCGGATAAGGACGATAAACCGGAGGTCCCGTCTCACAACTCTCCACAATTAATTCTGTGGGACGTTAAAGAACTACTAGGAGCGTAACGAACCCTGGCTGTGACCTTGGGTTGGTGCTTCACATAGGGATAACCTCACTGCACCTTTCCCCTTTGGACAGAATTGTCCAAGAAAAATTTGTATGTATGTATGTATCGTCTCGGAAACCTTGCCTCTGCTCTGAAGTAGATTAGGGAGTTTTAGCAACGACGACGGCAACGGCAACGAAAACGTCATTTCAAAATATAGCTTCTCGTTTCTGTGACGCTTTCGCAATTATTGAAATTTGTTTAACTTGGAAAATGTTGACGAACTGTCCAGGAACTAAATTACTATGAACGGTCTTAAAGCAAGGAAAAATAAAGAAAACTTTGCCGTCATGCGATCACGTTATTTTCGAAGTTATGTGTTTGTTTATTATGTAAAAAGGGTTCCGTAAGTTCACAACTGCTGATTTCGTTTTTGATGTGATTTCTGTGGTTGTTTAAGTGAATATTGAACGCTGTTTCGCTCTTGTCTATATATTAGAATAAATGTTTGAAAGAAAACTTGCCATGAGTGGGATTTCAACCCACGTCCTCCCTATTACTAGTCAGGCGTGATAACCACTACACCACCAGGACAACCACGCTGGCAATGCGGCAAGGTGACACGCCAGTGGAAGCCTATAACATATGCAACCAATCTTAGGATCACATACATGATACACGACACAAGGTCAACTAAGTCGGCTACAAAGGAGGATCCACACAAAGGATACAGGCTATTTTTATAAACACTGAGGAGTACTATATGTGAAACAACCACGAAACACGTACAGCCCAAATAATCATATTAGAATAAATGTTTGAAAGAAAATTTGCCCTGAGTCAGGTGTGATAACCACTGTACCATCAGGACAACCACGCTGGCAACGTGGCAATCAAAGAGGTGATTTATGTAATAAAATAAACCAAGGCCTGCGTAGTGGATCTTCCTGGAAGAGCAAACTGCTTACTGTCCAACGTGTCCCAAACACATATGAGTTGGAACTTAGCTAAGAAACCTTCCAGTACTTTGGCTACGGGTGAGGTTAACGACACTGGTCTTAAGTCACTTTCAACAGACGCTGGAGGGCGGCACTTCGGGACAGGAACCACAATAGCTTGCTTCAGTTGTGCTGAAACATAACCCTGTTCAAGCGAGGAGTTGTATATGTCAGCAAGAACAGGAGAAAGTTCAAAGGCAAACTCTTTCCAACCAATATTCGGAATCAACTCGGCAGCTGGAGATTGTTTAACCTTCAAGGCACGTAGGGTCTTATACACTGTACGCTCGGAGACATAAAGGTGCGCAGGCATCGGCCCAAATACCGGTGAGAGAGGCTCTAAGGGGCGAAAGTGAGCCGTCAGACTGCCAAGAAATTCGTTAAACTTCAGTGCTAGTGCAGCTTCATCAGGAATTTCGCTGCCAATCAGCTGAGATGACCAATTACCAGGGCACGAAAGGCCACCCAACTCTTTAATGTCCTTCCCCCAACGAGAGATATTCGAGTCCTGCAGACCAGATACTTTGTTCTCATAAAAACGTTTCTTACATTTAGAACACGCTTCCTGGACTCTATTCCCAAGTTGCTTGTAGTTGTCAGAAGTCTTTCCACATTTAGCTAGGGCTTTTTGGCGCTGTGTAATCAGGAATTTCAAACTTGAGGTGATCCATGGTTTGTCTGTTGCCGAGATTTTAACTTTCCTGTATGGAAAAAATGTGTCAACAGCCTTCATGAGACAACTGTGTAGGAAATCAAACTTCGCCTGCACCTCCGAGATGTTTAGAATTGATGACCAGTCATAAGTTGTTATCCATGCCCTAAAGTCCCGTAAACGACTGACCCTAGTGTCACGTAATATTTTAGATTTAGCCTTCACATTTGAGGATTGATTACCAATCAGTACTGGTTTAATCAGAAGAGCGTTGTGATCACCACTTCCAATCTTAGGTAATTGTACTGGTTTTGATAGTAGTTTAGGCTTGTTGGTAAAGCCCCAGTCCAAAATAGAATTATTCCAAGTGGGCACCGTTATAATCTGCCGCAATCCTGTTGCCATAGTAACGTCAGATGATTTAATTCGAGTAGATGTTGTGTTAAAATCACCAGTTATAATCACCATTCCCTCAGGATAGCTGGCTAGAAAGTTCTCAATGTTCTTTTGTAGATGAGCTATCAGCATAGAATTCTGCTCAGCAACACTGCTTGGAGGATGGTATACAGCAGCAACCAATAACGATGAAGTACCTCTCGGAAGACGATGCGGCCGAATCTTGAGCCAAAGTGATTCAATTTCTGTGTCTTCAAAATCCTGTAGCCTAATACCAGGATAAATAGTCCTGACGTACACGCAGACCCCACCGCCCATAGCAGACTGTCGATCATTCCGATAACAAGTGAAATCAGTAAGATCGCAGGCAGAGTTCGGTATGTTAGAATTCAGCCAGGTTTCAGTTAGGCAGACGATATATGGATTATTGATAGAAACAACTCCCTGCAGCTCGTCGATCTTACTAGTGACTGAGGAAATGTTCGCGTAAATGACGGAAGGGATA
>OX419343.1:16543232-16603232 GCA_948470475.1 Galaxea fascicularis | reverse complement strand
AATGATCTTTCCGAAAACAGTCCATATGGAAGCGCGCTTACATGCAAGCTTGCACACGAAAGGGTTAACTGGAGTATCACATTTTACTTTGGCTTACATGATGGGGTGGACGTACGGACGGACGGACGGACGGTCGGTCGGTTGATCGGTCGTACGATGACGTCATAACTAAACTTTCTCAGATGGATAGGTTACCATATTTTCTTAGCAAAGGCCCTGAGACAATGAAAACCGAAAGTCTACTGCCGCTTTTGCGGCTCTTCAGGCATAGCAAAGTGTGTATCGCACTTATTGCTTCACAGTTGTAATTGTAATTACAATTATAATGGCTATTGTAATTCTGAGCGTGCGTGAGCAATTAGCGTAATTTCAAATCATTAAGAACGGGTTTATACTTCTACCCAAGCTAGTTGTGTGACAAATGACATGAAAGATATTTTGCATCTTCAAATGGGAACTCATAATGGGAACTCGGTTTATACTTCGAAATATAAATTCCTTCTTTGTTCTTTCTCATGTTCTCTGAGCAGCTGAGAATCTTGTAAAACGGAAAAATGGTGAACTGAGGTCTCAATCCCGCAGCACATATGCTTGCTGACTCCGAGCATCCGTGTGTGCGGGTCTCTAATTTGCTGTTTATGAACTTTCACTCTATTTCTCAGGACATCACCCGTTTCTCATATATATAATTATGTACATCCTGCACAGGTTATTACGTAAACCGAGTTCTTTGAGAGTCATGTATGGTTGATATGCTTCAATGTGACTTCGCGATGCAGTTAGGAGTCATATATGGTTAAAAATTGGACTATGTGACTGCGTGATGTAGTCGTAGTCTATACCCACATTTCACCCGTGCTCGCCACAAGAGTCTCGAGTAGCTCAGTGGTTAGAGCATCCGTACTAGGTCTCGGAGAGTCGTGGATTCAAATCCCATCTAGGGCTCGGATTTTTTCCAAGTTCCCATAAGATGCAATAATATCTTTCATTTCATTTCTTGTACGACTCGCTTAGGTTATGGCATTGTCCCTAGAAAGCCAATCAACAAAAATAACACTAGTGTTCTCATTTTTCAGCATGTTCCAAAAGTCTTGTTTTCTTTGGTCCAGATTATTACACCATATCTTGTTCATGCTCGTCCGGGTTCTGAAGGCTTCATTCTTAATCCAGATGGGATATATATATAACGCCGGGGAACCCCGCGGCTTACCAGTAACCTCACTGATCGCTCTGTTGCCAGCAGGGTTGTCGTGATGGTGCAGTGGTAAAGAAGCCTTAAAAAAAATTCAGGACTTCAACGGGGCTTGAACCCGTGACCTCGCGATTCCGGTGCGATGCTATACCAACTGACCTACGAAACCACTGACGTCGGGAGCAGGCCAATTTTGGGTGCATATGTTCTGATTGGTCCAAGTAAACCTATGGCAAACCATGGGAAATGAATGTATGTCAGTTTGAAGCAGCCGCGTGGGGACAGGGAACACAAATATAACATGTTCAGGAAGTTTATACTCCAAACTCTCCTCTTAGTCAAACAAATCTATTTTGAGATTTTCAGGGAGGACAAGAAACTGATTAAGTCGATGAAGCTAAAGAAGTAAATGCAACCCTGTTTTATGAGAGTAAAATGACTCATGAGTCAATGAGTGAAGCTGATTTCTCCAGAATAGGTAATTATCAAATTACCACGAATTGCCTAGCTTAGAAGATCTCCAGTTTACTTGACGCTAGTTCCACACCAATTTGCTTCCAGTTTTGTAACAACCGCAAGTCTTCTCTAGATAAATGCAATTTAATAACAGGATACTTTGCCGACTACATCTCACAACGTGGCATTGTAAGACGATGCTTATGCGCATGTGCAAAACTGACTATACTGGAATTGTAGGAATGCTGGACTCTCCCTTCTTCCAGAGACGGTCTTACCCTTGAATAAACGCAACTAGAAAACAATGTCCTAAATGTCCAATGTTCTGAGCTTGAACAGAAAAATGTTTCTGGGCATATAAATGTCTATGTCCTGTAAGCGTAAGCTTAGTACAGTCTAGGTAACATAGTCTTTCAGATAGTCTGGTCGCCTCCGATCACGCCTTGGTCTGGTTACAGCTGCTGAGGACCCTGTTGGTTTGTTCTGTTACGTTTTGTCACTGCTGCTGGTTTCGGCCATTTCCTTGGCGATAATCTCCTCTTGGACTGACTGAGGGTTAGCATTCAGCAGGATTTTCTCTCTCCAATCCTCTGTGGTTGGGTCGTCTTCCCGGTCGTCCCTCTCTTCACTGGTATTGTCCTGGATCAAAGCGTTGGCAATCTTTAACTGGCTTGCGTCTCGATACAATTCCCGTCCATCTGTGATTCTACGTGCTACAATGCTTGATCCGTCGGTTCGGATTACGGTGTAGAAAGCTGGTTCATACGCTGTGGACCATTTGTTCCTCTTCTTTTGCTTCAACAATACATGATCTCCTGCAATGAAGTTGTGTGCCTTGATGTTCCTGTTCTCAGCATTCTGTTTGAGCTTCTCTTTGCATCTCTCATCCCTCTCATTGATGGCTCTGTCACGAGCATTCTCTCTGCTCTCCCTCGTCTGGTGGTCTAACTTGGTTCTCACTTGTCTTTTCATGAGGGCTTCATAGGGTGCTATTCCGGTGGCAGGCTGCGGTGTTGAGCGGTAGCCTGTCAGCAGTTCTTGAATAGCTATGCTGCTATTTCCGCCTTTAAGGTGGGTGATCTGCTCTGTCTTATTAAGCAGTTTCATGAAGCTTTCCGCTTCGCCATTAGCACGTGCATATCCTGGGGTGACTCGATGATGGTGAAATCCCTCTGTTTTAGGGAACTCTGCAAACTCTCTGGAATTAAACGGTGGTCCGTTGTCACTTTCCAGCTGTCTTGGGGTGGCACTAGTAGCAAACATTGTTTTGAGCTTTTCCTTGTTTGGCTGAAAAGCTGTTGAGTGGGTCTTTACGACTTCATGGTATCTTGTTCTCTTGTCTATGGCTACTAGATTATAATGGCCATCAGGGTATGGTCCGCTAAAATCTACAGCTATGACATCCCACGGTTTCTTAGGTATGTATGTGACTTTGATGGGTTCCTGCCTGTGTTGCTTTGTGGTAACCTGGCATTCATAACATTGGCCAAATGGTCTGTTCGATAATAGTGTTCATGGTTGGGAACCAATACTTTCCTATTATCATTTGCTTTGTTTTGGTCGTTCCCAAATGTTCAAGGTGGTGTGCAGCCTTGATGACTTGTCTCTGTAGGCTTCTGGGGATGATGATCTGATTCATTCGGAAGAGTAGGCCATCCACTGCATACTCCACTGCAAACTCATTCTGCACACTGTAGAATGTTGCAATGTCCGGGTCCTTTTTGTAACGTTCCCAGTCCACGGTAAGTATCCTGACGGACAGTTTTTAAAGTTGGGTATCTTTGCGAGTTTCTTCCTTGATCTGATCTACAACGACAGCATCCTCAGCTTTCAAGACATATTTTACTACTCTCTCTACAGCATCCTTTCCTTTCTCTGGCAATAGGTGTACATGTCTTGACAGGAGGTCGAGAGGGTCTGCATCATCTTTTTTAGGCTCATAGATTAGCTCGAAGTCGACATCTTACATTCCCATCACCCATTTTTCAATTCTTGGTGGGAGTCGCATGGCTGCCTTGTTAAACAGTGGGAGCAGTGGCTTGTGGGCTTTGATGATCTTGAATTTTGGTGCTCCAAGGAGGTAAATGCTGAACCTGTTCTTTGTCCAATGTACTGACAGGGCGTCTTTTTCTGTCTGGCTATACCTTTTCTCCGTGTCCGTCATAGTACGACTAATGAAGTGGACTGGCTGGAGACCACTGCCTGTCTGTTGAAATAATCCGGCTGAGAGCCCTTCATGGCAGCTGGCTTCCACTCTCACAACGATTGGTCTAGCTGGGTTGAAGTATGCCATTATGCTTTCACTTGTTATGCTTGCTTTTAGCTTCTTAAATGCTTCATTCTCTTCTGCTCCCCATTTGAACTTTGTATGTTTGTGGGTCAGCTTTCGCAAGGGTGCCGTTAATGATGAGTATCTTGGGATGAACTTTGATAGATATCCCGTCATGCCAAGGAAACTTCTCACAGCTTCTTTTGATTTTGGTGGACTGCTTTCTTTTACAGCTCTGATTTTCTCTGGATTTGGCTTTAATCCGTCTTTCGTGAATTTGTGTCCATAGAACTCTATCTCCTCGACTCCAAACTGGCACTTGTCAGGGTTGAACGTGATTCCAAAATTCAATGCTCTCTGCAGGACTGCTTCCAATGTCTTGTTGTGCTCCTCCAGGTTTCTCCCTCCTAGCAGGATATCATCCCGTTGGTTGTGGCATCTTGGTATGTCTCCAAATATTCGGTAGATAGCTTCGTCAAAGAGATCTTGCGAGGCTTTTGTTTCAAAGATCAGACGTTTTGGCCGCATGTTCCCCCACGGGGTGCTAAAAGTGGCGATTCTTCTGGTACCCCTGCCGCATGTCAAGTTTGGAGAAAACAGTACAGTCATGAAATTTGTACATGAAGTCTTCAACAATAGGTCCCTGAGTGATCCTATTTCTTTCCATGAATTGGTTTGGTATACCCTGAGGTCCACGCTGGCCCTGATCATGTGCGGTTCAAGTTTCTCCTTGTCTACAGTGTTGAACTTCGGCTTTGGTTGAGCAACCAAGGGTGAGCACCAGGTGACTGCCTCACCTTCAGGCACTTCTTCGAATATCTTCTCTTCTACACATTGGCCCAGCCATTGCTTCAATGGTTCTTGCAGGTAGTAAGCCTCTGGTCTAGGTCTTTGAGCTACGGGCACTGCTTCTGGTCTCATGCTGAACTTTGCATAGAACTCTTTTCCATTCTTAATGTCTCTGATCTTCCCGATACCCTTAGATACGTCACTGTATCGATCAGTTACTCCTTTGATTTCAGGTTTTAGATCCTTATCTTGCTTGACACTTTTGAAGGCTGGTGGTTCTACCTGGATTCTCATGTCATTTGTCTCGGCAAAAGAGCCATCTTCTCTGATCTGTAACATACCCAGCTCTTGAAGGGTGCTTTTGCTGATGAGGGGTGGGGAATTGATTCTTCCTCTGGTAACAACAAATCGTGCGACTGCTCCACAGGTCTGGTTCCTTATTGTGGCTGTAAAATCTCCTTTCACGGGTAGCTCACTCTGCAAGGTGCTTAGCTTTACTCTGCTCGGTTGTAGTGTAAGTTTCACACTGGACCGGTTTTTCAGTGCTTTAAATTGATGTTCATCCATGACATTTACTTCTGCTCCGCTGTCGGGCACAGCTCTTTCATCGAAATCTTCTATCTTCACTGATACGGTTCTGTCTTCACCATCGGTTTTGATTTTCTCCACTTGCTTCAGGTGTCTTACGGTTTGGCAGAAGAACTCGTCATCGGAACTTGTTGAATTGTCAGCATCTTCTTCTTCAGTGGTTCTATTTACGCGGCGCTTGTGCTTTGAATTCTGTGGTGGCTTGTGATCGCGTTTGTGGTCGTTGCCTTTCTTGCTGTTGTGCGGGCCTTTGGACTTACACGCAGAACTGAAGTGATTGAACTTTTGACATTTCATACATTTTTTCCCATACGCTGGGCCGTTCTTGCCTTCCTCGTGTGTGTCTGTTTGTCCGCAGTATCCACAGGGTTACTTTCCCTTACCGCTCTGTTGGTCCTTGGGTGGATGCCGCCTCTCGAAACGTCGCCCAAGTTTCTTCTCATCTTGAGAAATTTTCATGTCGCTTATTTGAAGTGAGGTGTCTTCGATTTGAGCAGCTTCGGTTAAAAACCGTGTCAAATCCCATTTCTCGTTGATGGCTTTTTGTATAAGCGATCGATTCTGCGTTGTTTGGATGAAGTGTTCCAAGATTCGTTCATCAGCGATGGCTTCGAATTCGCAGTCATTGGCTTTCTCCCTTAAACGTGCAGCATACGCGTTCGTTGTTTCGTCATGTGTCGGTCTCATTTTGAGGAATACGTATCTTGCGTGATGTTTATTTTTCTTCGGTTTGAAGTAGTCATTTAGCTTCTTTCTCAACTTTTCGTACTTGTTAGCGCCATCTGTCGGGTTTGGTAAACTTTTCTCCAGGCGAGCGATTTATTTCCCGCCATAAATGATGAGTGCATCTTTCTTGTCGAGCGGTTCCGTAATCTTGAAATATCTGAATTCCCGCTCGATTTCTTCGCACCAGTGGTCCCATGCTTTTCCTTTGACTATCGGGCCATCTCCTGAGATAAATGGTTGAGATTTTTGATTTCTCGTTGCCGTAATAACTTGCACTGGAGCTGCTGCGCCGGCATCTGCTTGTTCCGTGTCAGACATGTTTTGTCGATCGCTCGATTCACGCGTTTAAGTATTTTGCCTGCTTGCCTCTCTCGCTGGGCTTCAGACTTTGCTTGCTAGGTTTCTCTTGCTTTCTTTCTGCTTTTGTTGCTTGATTCAACGTGTTTTTCCTCGTCGCCAGTGTAACAACCGCGAGTCTTCTCTAGATAAATGCCATTTAATAACAGGACACTATGCCGACTACATCTCACAACGTGACATTGTAGGGTGATGCTTATGCGCATGTGCAAAACTGACTATACTGGAATTGTGGGAATGCTGGACTGGATATTACAGTTTGTTCCATTGGTTTGTCGTTGGTTATCTTTATTTGTAAGTAAGAGCAGTACTCTGGCAAATAAATGCAAATTTTATCAATTGACTGATTGACTCATAGTTCATAACTCATTGACTCATCAACACTTTACTTTCATTTTTGTTTTATTTGTTGCAAGTTCTTGTTGTTATTCATCGCAACTTGTTGTTGTTTTTAATCACAACTTTTTGTTCTTAAACCCTTAAAATGTAATGGGAGAGGTCCTCTCAACCTCAAGGCACCAGGAAACTTGAGATAGAGCTAAAAAGCCTGGGAATCTTAGAAAGAACCTGAGGATTGATCAAACAACAAATAATACAAATTAAGAAAGTCTGTCTGCATTATGTGTAAGGACATTAACTAAAGTTTTAATCTAGTTCGTATAAGCTGCATGTGCAGATCGTGTAAGTAAGGTTCCTTATGCCTCCATCACAATAATTAATAATTCACAATGATGGTGATGTTTCAAATACTACATTGGGTACTAAGTAAAAACAAACAACAACAACAAAACAGCAAAAAAAGAAATTTTAAAAGCTGATCAACATTGCTATAATAGATATATTTTCTAAAAGTATTTTTCATGCTCAGGGTTTACTTGGGGGAAATTTCCCAAATGTTCGCCAATTGTGGCAAAGTAGGGAATGGTAAAGAATGCAAAGAGATTGAAGACACACAGTGGCTTCTGATTTTGATATCTTCTTCTCATATAATTGAAAATCACACCTGTAGAAATGTGGTGCACAAATTAAGGCTTTTTCATATTTCTGCTCTGCAGATGTATAGTTGCCTCCATAACACTTTCATACTCTCTGCGTTTTACCTCTAAGCGTAAGTTTGCATCAATTATGAACCTTTATTTGGTCACTCACAAAAATGACTTAGGAAGTTTTGGCGGCACAAACAATGCAGAATATTTTGGGCACGTGATTAGTAGACATTGAAGTTGATCGTCAAAACTTTGCTGTCTTGCAAATAGACCACTTTCGTATTTTCAGTTCTGGACTGGTACTAGCTTGTAGTTGAGGCCAAATGTAGTTGAGGCCAAATCTTTTCACAAGCAAATATTTTTTTAGTATATTCCCCCACAGCCTCCATTGCAAGCTACTTCCAGTCCAAAACTGGTCCATTGTGCAAATACTGTGATGAAAACAACTCTAGGTCAGTTTGCAACTTTTTCCAGCAATGTACATTTCCATTATTTTGTAAACGCACAGCCATACAACTTAGGGCTGGTTCACAATTGACATAAGCTTTAGACCTATCTTCATTGACTATTCAAAAGGCTCATCTGTCTGGTAAACTTTCTCTACTTCCCTTATTTTACCCATGATTTGTTCGCCCGGTCAGATTGACTGACCATGGCAGTTTACTGTAAGTTGTCAATTTGTGTAAGCTGATTGTGACCATGGGAAACCATTCATAGGCCAATGCATCCCACGGTAACACTCCTAGGCGTCTTGTTCGCTGTTAATCCTGCAAACATTTAAACATTTAATCAATAAATGGAATCATGTCAAGGTTGAAAGGTTTCATTGACCAGAAAGTATGCTTAACCTATCAAATCCAAGGACAACAATGTTGTTCGTTTCCCTCCACTTGTAAATAGCTCCGTCTGCAAATGCTAAAAGCCCTGTTCGGCCACACCTAAACGTCTCCACCAAATGAATTGAACTTTTTTCAAGCTGTAACATCACATTATAATGAAAAACGTAAGCTGCAACGGTAGTTATATAGTTGGGGGTACCAAACCATTTTTATAATTTATTACCTACCCAACTTATAACCAAATTTTGGCAATCTATATATTTTAAAAATTAATGGAATATTGGCCGACACAGCTGTGCCGTGACGTAATGACTTTAGTTTGGTAATAACCGTATGGTACTGTGTTGATATCAACCCAACTACTTTCCAATAAATGGCTAACAAATGTTTTATGCTCGATGCCAACCCAACTTATAACCAAATTTTGGCAATGTATATATTTTTTCAAATGCGTGACTTTCTCGGAAAAATCACATTAAATTAATTCTTACTATATACTTTAAAAAAATAGAAAAATAAAATGTATAGTTATATTATAAGAATGAGTTGTAATAAGATAATCCAAGATGAAATATCAATCAATCAATCAATCAATATCTTTATTTAAACACGGTAAAAAATTCATCAGGTGAATTACAATTTAAAATACAATTACATAATTATTCCTAATAACAATAAACGTACGCTTACAGTCTCTACAGTAAAATACTATTCTAAACTAAACCTGTTTTCCATGAATGCCGTGTATTTAACTTAATTATATTTAACTAAAATGAAGGTCTAATAATTGCTTAAAAAGATCTAGAGATTTTACTTGTCTTAGATTGCAGGGTAGACTGTTCCAGAGAGTTGCACCTCTATAGCTAAAGCTCCTTTTTAGGTAGTTGGTTCTGGTTATTTGTAGAGTCTCTTAAGACATATCCTGGCGTACTGCGCTCAGTGAACATAGTGGATAAGTAGTCAGGAGCGAGATCATTAAGAGCTTTAAACACCATTAAAGCTACATGAATTTGATGTTGGGCATTCAAGTCTTTCCATCCAAGCTGTCGTAACAAGTACGCAGCGTCAGCATCATAGGAGGAGGAAGTCAAAACGCGGGCAGCACGATTCTGAAGCTTTTGTAATTTTTCGAAGAGCGTTTTGCCGCAATTCCCCCAGACAATACTACAGTAATCAAAATGGGGTTGTATTAAGGCATTGTAGATGTAATGTAGTGTATCTGGTGGAACTAAAGGTCTAATTCGCTTTATGGCACCAATGCCGGAGGCAATCGTTTTGGACAGTTGGTGGATATGACTATTCCATGCCATGTTATCATCAATAAGAATCCCAAGTGATTTAGTAGTGGATACTTGTTCTATAGAAACATTATCTATCGAAAGTTCAAGGGATTCAGATAAAGTACTCAGTTTCTGTCTGGAGCCAATTAACATAAACTCAGTTTTAGTCGTATTCAGAGTACGTTTGTTGCAGAGAAGCCATTTATGGATGTTATTTAGATCAGAAGTCAGACTAGTTTGTATTGAGTTTAAGTCTGTGCTAGCGTATGTTATGTGAGTATCGTCTGCATACACCCTAGGTTGGCAGAATGATAAACAATTTGGCAAATCATTGATATAGATCAAAAATAGGAGAGGGCCAAGGATAGTTCCCTGAGGGACCCCACAACCCAGAGAACAGACTTTAGAGAGCGAACCGTTAACAACACATTTCTGAGTACGGTTGCTTAGGTACGACTTAAAGCAATCATAAGCAGGTTCCTGTATTCCATACAGACTAAGTTTAGCTAAGAGAACATCGTGATCAACGGTATCAAATGCTTTTTTCAAGTCTAGGAAAACCACGGCATTTACATTACCGCGATCGATATTGAAAGCCCAGCTGTCAGTCGCTTCAATAAGAGCAGTGACAGTCGAGTGCAAGGATCGAAAAACCTGATTGTTGGTTAGTGATAATCGCTTCATTAGCCAAAAAACTATACAATTGATCGTACACTATTCTCTCGAACACTTTAGCTACTACTGAGATAACAGAGATCGGCCGATAATTATTCACATCCGTTCGCTCACCTTGTTTAAATAATGGTGTCACGCTAGCGCATTTCCAGTCGTCTGGAAATAAACCAGAACTAAGAGACTTATTGAAAATGTTACATAAAGGGATCGAGATAAGATTGGCACATTCCCGAATTAGTTTGGCAGAAATATTATCCAGACCCGTTGCTTTGGATTTAGATAATTTGTTTAGGAGAGAAAAAACATTGTCACTACTAATTGGACTGAAAGAGAACTTGTTGTTGCTGCCAGCAATGTAATCGGCATAACTCGACCCATCAGTGACAAGGGGTACCTCATTAGCAAGTTTGGTTCCAATTGTTGAAAAGTGATAATTAAATGCATTGGAAAGCTCGTGAGAATTAGTTAGCGAGTTCTCGTTCAGTTTTAATTCTTTCACAGACGCATTGTTTTTCTGACGAGACGTGAGTTCATTAATAATTTGCCAGGTTTTGCGTAAATCGCCTTTAGACTGAAGAAATGCATTAGCATAATACAATGACTTGGCAGATTTAACTTCTTCATTGATCTTATTACGCAGCTTTTTGTACACAACCCAATCTAAAGGATCGTTAGACTTTACAGCTTTCTGTTTGGCAACATCGCGATCGCGCATACCTTTCCGCAGATCTGATGTGATCCAATGTGATATCAAGTGAATATGTTAATTGTCCATTTTGTTATAAACAGATAAGTGATAGAACGGTAAAAAATATCTCATGTTGTAATGAGCAGGAGATTATAAATGACAATGGTATGAATGTTTGTAAATATTGTGGAATCGTACGATATTATAATTTTCATAAAGAGTTAATTAATTTCAATGAAAATAAATTTAAAATAAGAAAAAAATCA
Organism: Galaxea fascicularis; assembly: GCA_948470475.1. Classification (NCBI taxonomy): domain Eukaryota; kingdom Metazoa; phylum Cnidaria; class Anthozoa; order Scleractinia; family Euphylliidae; genus Galaxea; species Galaxea fascicularis. The sequence goes on along the minus strand of OX419343.1, from coordinate 16,592,121 downwards.
GTTTATATTAGAAAATATCATCTAAATAATATTCTGATTGATATTTGCAAACAAAATAATATACAGCTTCAAAATTCAGACAAATTGAAAATATTTGAAATATTTAATAAATTTAATAGAGTCATTCCAAAATTGAATCAAAGTAGAAAAAGAATAATTTCAATCAAATACATGTTAAAACAGATATTCGATATGTTAAAAATTGATTATAATAATATTGAAATCACAAAAAGTGAAACTACATTGAAATTTTATGATGGTTATTGGAATGATATCATAACGTTGATTAATCTGTGAATATTTTATCATATTTTTCTGAAGCTTTGTTAATTGTTGGGCATAGATCTGTTATCTTTTCATCCAGTTGTTGTAGATAATTCATGAATGATACCTCATTGTATTCAAGACCTCTTAAAAATTATTTCAACTTTATTAAGACCTTTTCATAACTTTTAAATGCAAATTTACACATGTTGACTTTTGAATTGAGATTACTTTTTGTCATATAGCCTTGTATTATGATTCCAGGAGCGGATATTGATGATAACATTATAGGATTCAAAGTTATAGAACCGGCTATTGTTCCGGAACTTACCAATCCTAAAGAAACCATATTAAGTGTTAGTTTAATACGGTTTAGTTTTTTGTATTTCCATTTGTAACATGTATATTTTTTATGATAAGCTTTATATAACTTTTTTAATTCAGTTATTTCAGCCTGACTCAATTTTTGATTAATATGATTGAAAACAGAATATGTCTTTCTTTTCGATAGATTTTTAAATGAAAGAGATCTTTTTACACTCATATATATTAGTTTAGATTATCAATTTTCTATGAACGCAATACAATATACCTGATATTTGTCCACATAGCGGATTGCTCTTCACAAAGTTATTTGTTTTATGCTCAGGAATAGAATATAAATACCCTCTATCAAGCGAATGATTATAAAAGAATCGTCCAAATGCATCATGTAATATACTGAGTATGAAATACTTGGAATCTTCCAAGAGTTGATTCAAGAAGCCATGTTAATATTCCGTTATCGGGACCTATAAGACCCATATCTGGTTCTATTTCTAATATTTCATCAATTGTCAACAGTTTGTTAAAATGCTTATGATATAAGTACTGATATACTAAACAAGATTTTGATATAGAATTTTCAATATTTGGATGTTTATCTTTTATTTCAAGAAAGAATCTTTCAATATACTTTTTTATATCTTTTATCATATAATATATCATTGCATTATTTAACCAGTTTCAACATATGTTATTATGACGAGTATATTCTCAGTTGAATTGGATAAAAACTGTAAATTAAGTGGACCAGGACCGAAATTACCGTTGATGGTATCAGTCATTGTTTTTGCACCATTATTTAATGTTCCTGTTCTACTATAGTTATTACTTGAAAGAAGTTTATAAATGATTGAATTGTAAGACTCTTTTTCGTCCTTTTATAAAATATGATTTTTTTAATATTAATATTTTTGTGAAAATAGATTGTTGAATTACTTCCAAATATGACATTTCTTTCACCTTTTTTAATGAATCCTCTTATTTTTTCCTTATTTTTTGTCAATATAACTTTTGAATGCAATGGTTTCATTTTGTCCATTTAAATTAGGGATTTGAAGCGTTGCATTTCCTGATTGTTGATTCGGGTTTAAATAAATAAAATTATTTGAAAATCTCATCTTCACTTTGTCACAATACAAATAACCATCATTACTGTAAATCGGAATTTTACCACCTGATATATTATTAGAATTAGATTCAAATAGTTTATTCAAATCAGCTGCTGATATCTGGCTATTTGTTTCATCTATGGAGATAGCACCTCGACGAATATTTATTGTTCCTTGTATATCCAAATCGCCATTTCTAATGTGACTTTCCATTTGGTTTTTATTGATGGCATCAGAATCATCAGTACCACCTTTAATGTTTTTCAATTGTTTATTATCAATATCATAATAACCATCAGATGTTAGTTTAAAACCTATACTAGGTACTCTTATCACATTAGAATGAGTGATATAAGATGATGAATGTAAGTTTTTACTGTTATCATTATGAATTCCCATATATATTAGTGTATTATATTAATCAGTTTTTGAGAATAAAAAAGTTATATAACAAGTTGCTTTTTCTTCCTGTTTGAAACTCATGCTGAAATAATAAACACCACTAGTTACATTTTTATTCGTATCAATTTTTGTAAGCGTATACGGTCTAATTTCATTTCTGTATTCATCGTTTGTGGTTCTTCTTCCACCTCGACTGGTTTGTTATTGTGTACATAGAATGATGAATTGGTTGGTTTTATTGCCTTCATAATAAACTGAAATTGATTTTAATACGGCATTGAATAGTAATAAATATTTGTTTTCAATCGTACCAAGATTCAATAAATAATATTGATTGTACACAATATTACCGGAATATTCTGCATTTAACAAAATAGGTAATCCGATTATATTGTTATGATTGAAATTTATTGGTTGATAAAACTTTAGTTTATCATTTTTGAAATCCATGTATTTTTTATTACCCCTATACCACTTGAAATATATAAATCTTCATCACAATAAATTCGATCTACAACTTTGAATTTATTATTTATATTTATAGGTTGGTTGAATATGATCTCACCATGTTCAGTATTATAATTAAGAAGAGTTTTAGAATGGCTGACTATAGAATTATCTCTTATGTCAACATTCAAGAAACAATTGATTTTATCGGTTGCAGAAAATCGATTTTCAGCAGGGATACCTTGTCTAAAAATAACATTTCATTCTGCATCACCTAACATTAGAACTTTATTTGAATAAGAATCATATATGTCATGATCATTCAAATCAATATCAACCTTCATGGTCATTCTATCATTTTTTCTTTCATAAAGTGTAATATCATAAACGGAGCTGTCCACATTGTTTTGGTAAGCATCGACACCATAAACCACAAGATTCAATGATAATTCATTTGGTGCATTAGTGATACCATCAATATGGGTTGTACAATATAAACGATGTTGTGGAGCGGTTAATTTTTTGAATTGTACGATTGTTTTAGTGTAATAATATTCCAATATTTCCTATATCATAATTATATTTAACTGAATGATGGTATGGAATGGAAATTCCAGTCCCTGTAATATTTATCTGAGACTTATTCCAGTATGATTGATTTGTAAAAAGCTGCTCTATTGCAATAGTATGATCCTTGTTGCTTGCAAGATCTAATTGAATACCAAATCTGTATCTATAATTATTCGATCCGTCATTCTGAGCTTTGAAAGAAATGACATTTTTGTTGGTGTGAAAACTTTGTTCGTAATTCACAACATATTCTACAATCAAACCGTATTCAGTTGTTATTTGATCGACATCATTCATAACATATTCCCGGCGTTGTCAATCAATGGTTTCCGATAATTGATAAAATCAATAATAATCAATAACAATTAATCGATTGGTATTGGAAATCGCTAAAAATCAATGCCTAAAAGTTGTGTGACTATCGATTTCTATTGATTATCATCGATTGTTATTGATTATTATTGATTTTTATTGATTATGAAATTTGTCGTTTTCTTAAAAAAACGCACCATATGAATGAACAAACCATTCAGTTATCTTTATTTGTTGTGTTTTATGTTAAATTTGTAGCATTTTTACCCCTTATTACTATTAAAAGCTCACTTAAATTACTAGACTCTGATCGTCTCGAAACAAGAACAAAATTGTCTTTAATTCTAATCATATAATCTGCAAAGGGCGGTATATCCCAAACTGAATGGTTTGTTCTTTAAGTCTCTTCAGTGTCACTCTCTTCCAGCTTGTTAATTAGTTGAGGAAATTGTTTTTGTCTGTGCTCACTGTCATGCTGCCTGAATATACGCATACAGGCCAAGAACATACATCTTGAACATTCACCCGTGCAACCGAAAGGGAAGATAGCAGAATAATTGTTAAAAGGAAAATGCGCTTCCCTTGTAATGTATTGTGGCGTTTTTAAACTTACACAGTAATCTCTTTGTGTAAGGACCAAAGAGGACCAACAAGCTCGATTTGAAGATGGCCGAGCTGCCCCTGATCATTCGTAACTCTGAACGCATTCCCACGTTCTCCTCTTCTTGAATGCGTAGAATATTTCTCCGACATTCACTTCAAAAGGGCATTCGTGATAGCCCTTGACTACACAGCGCACTAACAATTCAAGTTGCTTCGCCATCTCTGGAACAAGCAAACTCCGTAACAAGTGTGTTCTGGGAATCCCGGTTGAAGTGCAAGGATAAAAGTGCGCAATCGAATTACCCAATTACCCTGGACATGTAAATATGCCCGGGACCAATGAAGCACGCCCACGCTAACACGCGCCAGAAAGTTGCAAAATGAATTATTAATTAATGATTTTCTATAGAAATCAATGGTAATCAATAGCAATTAAGACTCCGAGTGTGATTATCGATTTTTATTGATTGGTTGCACCAGTCAATAACAATCAATGGATTGTTATTGATTATTATTGATTGTATTGATTGCAATCAATCGATCGGAAACCATTGATTGACAACGCCGGGCATATTTGAATGTATTTTCAAGATGATGCGAAGGTCCAGCTTTTGTTTTATTGTCAACATATTTTTTGTAGCAGCATTTAATCATCAATAGGATCAGATAATTCAACTAATTGATTACCATCCATATCTAAACTTGCAAGCATTTTATTACTTCCGTCTAATTTTAAAAAGTTCAAATCTATGTATTGCTTATTAACCCCATCCTCTATATCAGTTGGAGTTGTCAAATTCATTATTTTATTATTATTTGCATTGAGATTACCTAGTAAAATACCATTTCTTCTACTAACAAAGTAATCCTTGATGTATTTAATATTGGGCACGTCTTTATCAGAACTATCAACAGCATTGTAATTTTTCAGATTTGTTATTTTATAGTTTTTCATATCAAGATTTGCTGTAAAGCTCTGTCTACTACCATTGCGTTTTACATAATCAGTTTATTGAGCTTCGAGAAACCTTTTGTTTACACTATCTTGCTCATCTGATGGATCCAGCATATTTTTAATTCTTTGTTCATTCATATTAAGATCACCTGTCATCATAACAGAACCATCCCTTTTTAAATATCCAGATAAATCTGCCTTACCACCACCGCTTGCAACTGTATTATCAACATATAATTTGGTTGCAAGGTGATTATTTTGAGTTGGTTGTTTATTACAAATGATTGGTTCCAAAAATGTTTGATTATCTCGTATTGTTTGATTCAAACTTGTGAACACCATTATTGTATCAGTTCCAAGCAAATCAGGTATGTATATTGTATTTTTACTGCTTTGTCGATTTGGTTTAATTACAATATATCTATTACTATTTCTCATTCTTAATCTATCACAATATAAGTCTCCAGAACCACTGTAAATAGGTACTTTGCCTTCTATTATGCTATTTGAACCAGAATTGTATAGTTTTAGAATATCAGCTCTGTTTACAACAACTTGTTGGTTTCCATCTTTTCTTATCAGATGACTACTTGGTAAAATGATTTTTCCCGTGAATGTATTATCAATAGAATTAACAACAAAATTGCTTTTTCGTCTACCAGCTATTCCATCATAGTTTTTATTATTTGGTAAATACAAATGGGTATCATCGAAATCCTGATCATCACTTTGAAGAATAATACTATCGTTAAACTGATCTGGAATGTATAGCTTTTTTGTCATGAGACCACCGTCAGGTAGATACCTTGTTAATTTTGATCCAGGTTGTTGTCCAACTACGCTATCTTCTGAAGTATTAATTTTTTCAGCCAAGCCAGTATCTACTTGATCTTTTCTTACAACATCACTGTTTTCTGTTCCTTCTTTAACATTGGTTAATTTTTTATTATCAATATCATAATTACCATCAGATGTTAGTTTGAAGCCAACACCAGGAGGTCCTCTTTCTCCTTTTGCTCCTGGAGTAGCACTAGGATTTGTAGTATGTGGATTATGAACATTATCATTAAATATTCCCATATACTATTGAATTAGATATTTCCATAAAAATTTCTCTTTACCATTTTCTTTGGTTTGTCAACAAATAGAAATGAATATGGTTTTTCTGTTGCTTTTTTCATATTGTTTTTTTGTTACATTTAATTCTCGTGAAATCAGGTTTCTTTCATTTGTGCTTGGAAACTCATAAACAACATAATGGCTGCAATTCAATCTTATGTCTTTTGGTGTTTTGTAGAAGCTCTGACTGAGATATATCGCTGAGCAGTTTTCATGTCTTCCTTGTATAAAATAATCAATTAGTGGTTTCTGATTTTTGTCACAAATGAAATCGTCAAATATCACTATTTTTTGAGAATCACTATCCAGACTATCAACAGGTTTTATTTCATCGTTATTGTAATGTATAATATCATGACCAACCTGTCTACTAATATCGTCCATTGTTTCGATCATGTGTTTGTATTTCTCTTGTTCAAGATTTTTACCATAAAGATGAACCTGATCAAAATAAACTAATGGTTACATAAGCATGTGATAGAGTAAATTGGTTTTTCCTGATCCCGAATTTCCACATATTAGCATTCTGAATGGTTTATCAGGCATATAACGATATAGTTGTGTTAAATTGGTATTTTCATCTTCATTGAAATCGTAATTTGGTATTTCCATTATATACATATATTAGATAAGTAAAATTAAGTTCAGATAAGTTTATATAACTATTATATATAATGGATATTGAACAATTTAAAAAGATTAGTAATTCCAAAATTGAAGCAGGAAGAAAAACCAGGGATGTTATAAAAGAGTCAAAAGAATATAAACAAACTAAACAAGATGAATATGAAGGAATATCAGAAACATTCAAACCTATAATTGATGTTGAAAAAAGTGTTAAACAGACTATTGATAAAAAACATTAACAGGATGAATTAATTGAACAACTTCAAAAAAATCAAAAAGCTATTACAAGTGGTTTAGAAGATTTTATCATTTATAATCAATTACCTGAAACTCCAGTACAAAATACAAAGTTACCAACTGATTACAAACCACCAATGATGGATGAATCACCACCCAAAAATATATCGGATTTAGATAAAGGATTCAATCCTGCTGATATTCAAACATGGACTAAATATGGACTCCTTAAGCCTTCTCATTTATTAAAAGGTGTTCAAAGTCAAGAACTAAATTTCACATATTACAACAAGAATTTAGGTCAATTAATTAAAAAAATAGGAAGTAAAAAGGGTCAATTATCTCATGGAAAAAACATAAAAAAATATGGAAGAAGTAGAAAAACTTGATAGAGAAATAAAGTCATTACAAAAATATAGGCAAAGGATAGGTGTAATTCCTGAGGGTTTGAAGACACTTGGATCAGGAATATATACACAGAAAAAACGAAATGCTTATAAAATAAATATGCAAACAAGAGGATATGGTAATCTTAAAATTGATTAATCTAAGCTGTTTGGTCAATTAAAAATGATTGCATATAGGGATGGTAAAAAGGTATATGATAAAAAAGCAGATTTTGATACAATTGATCTGCTAACCAAAAGATTCAACGGTAAAAAGAAATACAGTGATTTGTCAAGAATGATTTTGAATGAATTGAATCCATTATCTGAAATTCCAATTCACCGCACAAGCAATAAATATAAAAGAATGGGATCGGGTGTTGTCGATTACAATAATCCGGAGGACCTTCTTGATAGAATAGAATTACTTGGAGGATCAATTCAAGCAGGAAATGATGGTGTGAAAAAGGAATTTACACAAATAGCTCATACATTGAATAAAATAGGAGTCATTGACAATAATCAGTTAAATGATTTATTGTGAGAATATGTAATCTAATGATAACTGGAAGAAAGATCGATTTATATATCATCTGTTGATAGAGAAAGGTTGGTAAAAGTAAAACGCATGATTTTAAAATTAAATTACAGACAATTTTAAAACTTGATCAGAATATGAAGCATGAAATAGCTGTTGATACAACTATGATGACTTATTCATGGCATAATATATCTGAAACATACAATAATAATAAGATTAAATATAGTCACGATGGAGCTTCAAATTGGGAAGAAATTACTTTTGTCGATGGTATGTATTCATATGATGATATCAATGACTATATTCACGATTTTATGGTAGAACAAACACATGCAACAAAAGCTAAATATCCCATCAATATATTGTTTATTCTATCTTCATATAGAGTTATTATTGAATTGGATAATAATTATCAGGTTGATCTAAGAGGGACAGAATTCGGTAATTTACTTGGTTTTGACAAAAAAATAGTAACATCGACTGAATATAGTGCTCGACTACCTAATATAACTAACAGCGTTGATAAAATCAATATTCATAGTGATATTGTAACGAATTCTATTTTTAGTGGTTATAGTAACAATTTGTTGGCTGTAATACCAACGGACAATTTAACTCGAAATTTAGTTTCAAATTCGAACCACGAAGATTGTTATTTAATGAGGTTTCAAGAAATACTATTGATGAAACAAGGTTTTATATAACTGATGCACTTGGTCGTCCTATTGATTTAAATGGAATAGATTGGTTCATGACATTAATTCTACGGTCAAAATTGATATAATATAATCTAATTGTATATGAATCAATTTGAATATAAAAAACGATATGATCCTGATTTAGGGATGCATGTTAAAAACATGTTCATAGCGGAGAGATCCATGGCGGAGCATTGACTGATATTTTCAAATCTGTTGCCAGTAATTTATTTGGTAAAACAATGAAAGAGGCTGCAAAAACAGCATCTAAAAAGGCTCTTCAAACTGCAGCCACAAAAACAGGAGAATTTGCAGGTAAAAAAGCCGGCGATAAAATAATTCAACTATTAAGCAAAAAATAAATAAAACGACATCATCACCTGCAATGAATCAAATGCCAAAAACAAAACCTCTATCACAATATGAAATTGATGAGAGAGTTAACAGAATTATTTCTGGAGGTAAACTGCGAAAAATTATGTAATCTGATATTATATGTTTAGAAATAGCTCATATATTGAAAGATACGAAGACGTTGTTTTACAACAGTTCCACAAAATGCTTATCAAAAGAAAGATGGTTATAGATTCGTTGCTGATAATACTGGGGAAGTAACACCTTTTGATTGGTATAATTCTCGTATTGTAGTTGACTTCAAAGTAAATAAATTGGATAATACTGCTATTGCATTAGAAGATCATAATGGTATAGTCAATGGATCACATTCACTCATCAATAATTTAAAAGTAAATCTCAATGGTAAAAAGTGTATGATTGTAATGCTGCAACTCATGTAGTCAATATAAAGAATCTCTTAGAGGATAGTCCAAGTTATGCAGAATCAACAGCTACTGATGAATTTTTCTATTTAGACACAAATAGAAACGCTGAAGAACGACCAGCCCAAGCGGCCTACAATAAAGGTTTCGCTGCGAGAAAATTTCTTTTGGGTGTATCAGCTACTGTCAGTACTGAAATACCTCTTAATAGATACAGTTTTTTCAATGCACTACAATATGAACTTCTGCCGAATACACGTTTAGAACTAAATTTAGAAATAGAATCAGATGCTAATCTAATTTGGCAAGCAGCTGATAACTGCAGAGTCATAATTACAAAAATGCAACTATTTGTTTCTCGGATAACTTTCAATTCTGAAGGTCAATCATTGTATTCCAGTAAATTCATTACAAATAAAAAATGGACATATCTAAGGGAAGAGATTATGAGATCAAATTCTTCATCACAAAGATCCGGACATTTCAAATATCACTCCTGGGATATCCAAGCCAAGACATGTTTTCGTTTTTATAATCAATGATGCTAATATTGACTCGCAGACAGCTAATCCATTTTTGTATAACACTTTTTCAGTCAGTACAGACCCGAGAACTCTTATGAATTGTCATCTTGTAGTAGCTAATGGTAATGAGTATCCTGAATTACAATATACACCTACTACACATATGACCAGAGTGTATAGAAATATTTTGAAATACGTCCATAAAAACAATGAATACGGTGAAGGCACTTTTCTTAACAGAAGTAATTTCAGTACAATCTTTCCATTTCTGTATTTCGATCTTACTAAACAAAAACTGGATATCAGAGATGGAACAACTAAACTGACTTTCAGATATGAACTAAGTGGTACAACAACAACCGCTTATAGTATCTATGCTTTGATTTTATATGAGCAGGAAGCCGAACTTGTTCAGAAGAATGGTAAACTCATGTTCCGTTAAAAATATGAAAAACATAATACATACAAACTAAATATAACATATGAAATTTCAATTTAATGTAACATATATTATATACAATATATGACACAATATTTTCCTTATAGTGTTAAATTAAGCAAGGGCCAATTGGAAAAGCTTTCAAGAGCGTATGCAAATAAATCAGCCATTACGTTAAGATTAGAAAAATCCGATTTGAAAGGTAATGATGAACTTATGTTAACAAAAACACAGATTAAACGAATTCAGAAAGCAATGAAAATGAACAAAGGTGTTGACATTAAAATATCAAAAAGCCAAATACGTAAGGTTTCAAGACATGGAGGTAGCTTATGGAGCTCACTAGCAGGCATGTCATCAAAATTATTACCAATGGTAGTACCATTAGCTAAAAAGGCTATTGCACCTATTACAACCGGAGCTCTCAGCGGTCTAGCTTCTCTAGGTATTAATAAATTATTCGGAAGTGGTCAAACAGGTGGATTTCTAATTCCTGACTCGAAAGTAAAACAATTAATTCAATATAAAGAATATCTAACAGCCAAACAAAAACATGATATCCTCAATGCTTTACAAACCGGATCTGGTGTTCATATCAAACCTACTAAAAAACAGATGGGTCAGGGTATAGGAACCATTTTAGCAAGTATAGGAATACCGATGCTATTAGATGGGCCTTCAAGTTGATTCAAATAGATCAAGAAGATCAATACCTGTCAAACTACCGCCAATACCAAAAAAAGCACATGGAGGTCTTGTATTACCTGTTAATTATAGAAGCGATTCGTTTTTCGGTACATGGGATCAAATGAAGAATCCTATGGTTGGTTATGGAAAGACAAAAAAAAGGCAAAAAAAAAAACAAGGAAAAGGACTTTTAACAGGAGCTCTCGGTATTCCTCAAGATACAGCAATAAACAGAAAGATGTAGTCGAAAATTCCACTTTTAAGTCAAATAATATAAAATTCATAGATAAACCGCTTAGTAACTTTGATTTGATTAATTGGGTTAATAAATTGGGTATAAAACATTTCAGAGGTATATACAGTAGAGATAATTTACCAAATCAAATAAATGAACCTGAAGTTGGGATTATAAATCTTGATAATCATATTGGGCCTGGTACTCATTGGGTATGTTACAGAAATGACAAAAATGTATGTGAATATTTTGATTCATTCTGTTTAATAATGCCAACTGAAATACAAAAATATTTACTAACAAGTGATGAAAAGATAAAATATTCAACAGATTAAATACAAGAAAGAGATTCTGTTTTGTGTGGTTATTGGTGTTTGTATTATTTATTAGAAAGACAAAGAGGTAAATCAATACTTGACATCATACATAATACAGCATTTAGTCAAACAGATAAATCAGTAAACCATAAATTTATCATTAATTATTTCAAAAATATGTAAGTCATATATATATGAAATCATATTGTGTGAAACAGAAGAAACAGACTGAATGCGTTCCAGGCAGCGAAAAATATGTTAAAGCAAAAAAATGGTCGTTTAATGATGAAATGTAAATACGCGGAATGCGGTATTACTAAAACAAAATTCGTTAAGAATCGGGGAAACTAAATAGCCTACCTGAGAGGGTAGGCGACGGTTTAACAGATGAAATATTCAAAAGGGCATTCAAGGGATTATACAATCTAGGACGATATGGTGCTTTAAAGGCAATAAAATCAGAATTCGCAAAGAAAAAGATAAAAAAATGTCGCTAATAGATACCTTGATAAAGCTCTTGATAGTTTTACATCAGATATATCCAAAAAGTTAGATCTGTTACATAAGGGTGGAGCTGTTGATATTCATAAAGCTACCGGCAAGCTTCCAAAACCAAAAAGGGGATTTACGCTTCCAGGCCATAATTATACCGGTCCATATAATCCGCTTGAAGAACAGGTTAGGTATAATCCGAAAACTGGAGAAATATTGGAGATATATCAACAACCCACTGGAATGACTGGTGCAATATCAATGCAACATGATGTTGATTATTCCATTTGCAAAGATGATAAAAAGTGCAAAAATAAGGCAGACAGGAAAATGGTAAAAGCTCTTGACGCTGTACCCTCTGATAAAAGACAATGGGGTCATTGGTTGGCTCGAAATGCGATCAATACGAAGCAGAAACTTGGTCTTGGTGTTCCAAAAAACGAAAGAAGCCGTCGAGTAAAGAAAACTGGCAAGAAAAATTAGCAGATGAATTACATACACCCATAAAAAGGACATTTACTCGGCGGCGTGTAATTGTAAATCATATTGATGAAATATGGGCTGCAGATCTTGTTGAAATGCAACAATTCAGTAAATGAAATAAAGGTGTTACGAGTTCGTTGTGTTGATGAGTGAGAAGTGGGCTGTTTGTAGACTAAACAGAACGCAGGGTTGTCGGAACAGCAACAAGGTTTATATTTATTCCAAACGAAAGTAGTAAACTCCGCACAAGACTTCACAATAAGCTTACACTAGGCTTGTAAAATTACACTCGACCTCCGTCAAACTCCAATACTCACGGCCTCCGCCAAATGTATACACGACCTCTGTCACACTTCAATAAACACGGCCTCCGCCAAATGCTCTCAGCTCTCTCTACTTACTTCTTCTTTACTTTAAGACTCTCAGAGAAACTCTAAAGCTACACCGATCGACTTATATACTTTACAACAGAACTAGAACTTTCCGGCTCGACTAAATAAAGAAACATGACAATAAGAAACTATTTACAGCAACATACGCGAACGGCTTAAAATAGAATTACGGAATCACGATGACACAGCACTAATTAAATATGCAGAAGATTCTAGACACTTCCAGACAGTAACGCGAGTCACGCAATAATTTTTCGTAACAAAAGGTTACAAGTATCTTCTTACTGTAATTGATGTTTTCAGTAAATATGGTTGGATTGTACCATTAAAAGGCAAAAAAGGTGAAACAGTTACTGAAGCATTCAAAACTATCTTCAAAGAAGGAAGAAAACCAGAATATTTGTGGACTGACAAAGGCTCAGAGTTCTACAACAAACATCAGAAAGACTTACTGAATAAACATAACATAACACTCTATTCAACAAAAAATGAGGAAAAATTAGCAGTAGTAGAAAGATGGAATAGAACAATTAAAAACAAAATGTGGAAACAGTTCACTGTTCAAGGCAATACACAGTACTTGGATATGTTGCCAAAAATATTGGGAAAATATAATAACACAAAGCATAGTTCAATTAAAATGACACCCACAGAGGCATCAAAGGAAAAGAATCAAGGAGTTGTTTACTTTAATTTGTATGGTGGTATAGAACCACTGTCATATAAACCAAAATTTAAGGTTGGTGATAAGGTTCGAATATCAAAGTACAAAAGAAAAACTTTCGATAAAGGTTACACACCAAATTGGACAGAAGAAATATTCATAATAGATAAAATCTTGTATACTAACCCAATCTTTTACAAAATAAAGGATCTCAACAATGAGGAAATAAAAGGGTCATTTTATGAACCTGAATTACTGAAAGCAAAACAAGATGTATTCAGAATTGATAAAGTCATTCGAAGAGATTATAAAAAGAAACAAGCTTTGGTTAAATGGAAGGGATATAATGATGACTTCAACAGTTGGATATCGTTTAAGGACTTACAAACAATCTAGTATTATATTATATGATAGTAACTGGTAAAGGTTTTAATTTATTAAAACATAGAGCAAAGAATCTACATGGAGCAAAAGATCTTGAATAAGTAACATAAAGAATAAAAAATACGTTGTAACTCTCAAAAACGGTAAAAGAATTCATTTTGGAGATTAACGATATGAAGATTTTTTGATTAATAATGACAAGGAACGTAGAAACAGATACAGAAGAAGAGCTTCTCAAATAAGAGACAAATATGACAATAAAAATACAGCTAATTATTGGGCATATCATCTATTATGGTAATAAATTTTTATGTAATCTTATAATATGAATAACGAAACAATCTATTATGATTATAAGAAGGATCAATTAGTTGATTGCGAAGATAGTGATTCTGAATCGGATTTTTCTGAGGTAGATGATACTGAAAAAGATCCTGATTATAATCCTAAAACAGACGATGCTTATTATAGCGATTCTGATATGAAATAATGTACATAATGATTATATATGGATAATGCAATTACTCCTAGTCATAGAATATATGTAGTTAGAAAGATATTCTTTCTGGATGACAACGATGAACCAATGAAGAAAATATCTGCTAGAGTGCTTCAAAATCTGGAAAATAGAATATATCTCGTAAATATGGTAGAACAATTAGAACAACAGAATATATGTTTAGTCAATAAAATCAATAATTTATAATTTCTTATTTGCATTTTTATGTAATGTATATATGATAGTATTATTCTATTCGAATTATTGTCATTATATGACCAAGATAGCATTTCTATTCTGATCATATTTTATGTAACTCTTTATTATGGATACAACTGATGTTATAATTATACAACTTCTGAATATCTCTCTTCAATTACATGAATTACATTTTCCAGAAAAGGTCAAAAAGGTATTACACAATAAATTGGATATAATTAGATGTATGGCTATTCAGGCATTAAACCTTTTAAAACGAATCGATGAAACAGATAGAAAAGAGAGAAATAAATTGATGGTCTCTAAAATGATCAAAAAATATTACCAGAGATTCTCTCTTTTGAATTACCATCAAACATATAACCTTACTAAATCATATCAGAGAAAAATAGTGATTGTTCCGCTCAAAAAAGCATATAGATGCCTCTCTAATACCTTCTATGAATTTAAGAACATGCATTTAGACAAAATAGATGATCTGAATGCTGGAATTATAAATGAGATAATATACGATGAATATACTGACATGAAAATTCTTGATGAGTTGAAATATATAGTCAAAATGGATGAAAGTTATTAAAGAAATAATATGAAATAAATATATGAAGCAATGTATCATATTCTGTAATAAAAATCTGTATATGCATACTCATATTTATTCCATAAGAGAAAAATCATATTTTAATGTTTTCGAGTTAGAATCAATATTTTATCACTCGGTGGATATCACCAATGTGTCATATTCGTTCAAGAGAGCTTATGGATGGAAGCTAATTTATGGTTCTTATGTTACTATTGGAAGAGCAACTTTTATTGAAATCAATTCATTTATCAAATTCTTTCCTATTCTTTTTTATTACTATTATGAGATATATGGAAGAGATAGAATAAGTGAAAAATTACTATGTTTTTCTTCTTGTTTGAAATATAGAAGGGGTTATATGGTTGAATAAGATAGATATTTAATTACATTTCTTATTATGAACATATCTAGAACGATTTTTGAGAGTCTTCTTGCATTTTTCACAAACATAACTTCTTTTTCCCCATTTATCTGATATTTTTCTCGGTCTAATATTAGCTGATTTATGATAATTATCAGGTAATTCATCTTTATTAATATATTCAAATTTATAATTATTATTATCTACTTTTGATTTTCCTGATTTACAATTATTGAGATTTTCACAAACCATTTTTACAATACCTGCATTTATTTTAAGATGTTGATTAACAGAATACATACTGTTAAAATACAGAACTTCTTCAGTATCAATATTAGTCGCCTTCACACACTTCTTATTTTCATGATTTTTTGAAGCAAATTTATAATCTCTATTTTTCGCTGATTTTTTACAATTCTCTTTTTGAGTCATAAGTTGTAAATTACATATTCGATTATCTTCTTTGTCGTTATTAATATGATCTATCGCTTTTCCTTCAGGTATCATTCCGTTAAAACATTCCCATACAAATCTATGAGCTTGACAAGTCTTCTTTTTACCTCCATATTTTTTCACTGTACAACTTATATAACCAATGTTATTCTTAACGCCTTTTAAGGGCTCTCGAATAAAAATATTAATCACATTTCCATTTTCATCCGAAGCATATAAATCATAAACTGGATGAATATAATAAACGCACTTATTAATCGATATTTTCTTCATAATATATAATAATAACTTACCTAAGTAATAATACTTAATAGATACTTAAAGAGATATTACTTTACTAAATTATATGAAGAATATATCAAAAATAAATATGCTAGATAGAAGCGACAAGTCTATCATCAATATTCAGAAGAATATTATCTCACCATATAATATGAATAAGAAAGATCTCAAAAAATTGAAGAAATCGGAATTAGTTAATATGTTATTGAAAAAATCAGAAAAGCCTATTGTCAAACCACTTAAGAAAAGTGTGAAGCAGATGGTTTCTGAATATGAAATTTAGGGATAAACCAGTTCCAATGCCAAGGACTAAAAAACCGGTACCACTACCAAGGACTAAGATAGAGCAAACAGATAAAGCTCTGAAAGGTTATACCAATTCTTACAAAATAAACATCAAAAACAAAAAAGATCCACTAGTTCAACTACAAAATACAAGAAAAGCTGTTGCATACCATATTATAAATACACTAAAATCAATGAAAGGACTAAAATTTGTTGAAACAATGAAAGTACATGTAACATTCACAAAAATATCAGATGGAGAAACAATTTATAAGACCGCCTATTTTAACAGTCAAACTCAGACTATTACAAATAATCCAGAGATTGCTGAATCACTTGGAGTATCCAAACAAAATATATTAAATAAAATTGCAGTTTGGATTTCTGAGGGATCTGGTTGGACAATTCAATCAGTTGACAATCATTATCTTAATTTGGTAAAATATATTAAACTACCTCAAGAACTCAGAAACAGTGCAAAGGGATTGATCAACATGAAAAATGAGGATAATGAATGCTTCAGGTGGTGTCACATCAGACATTTGAATCCTCAAGACAAATATCCACAGAGAATTAAAAAAGTTGACAAGGCTTTTATTGAAAATCTCAATTATTCAGGGATTGAATTCCCAGTAACCGTCAAACAGTACAACAGGATTGAAAAACAAAATAATATTAATATAAATGTATTCGGTTATGAAAATAGACAGAAATATCCAATTTACATTTCAAAAGAAAAGAATGAAAAATGGTTGAATCTATTATTGATTACAGAAATTGAGAACAAACATTATGTATTAATAAAAGACTTCAATAAATTCATGTACAATCAAACAAAACACAAAGAGAGGAAACATTTCTGTATGCATTGTTTGCAATGCTTCAGCTTTTAAAAAGTATTAGCCAATCATAAAGAGAACTGCATCCAAGTAAATGGCACACAAGCGATAAGAATGCCAACTAAAGACGACAATATATTAAAATTCAATAATTTCCACAAACAACTACCAGTGCCATTTGTAATATATGCAGATTTTGAAGCTATAACAGAAAAAATACATGGTTGTCAACCCAATGATGATAAATCATATACAGAAGCATATCAGAAGCATATAGACTGTTGTTATGATGACAAATACACAAAACCAATACAAACATACAGAGGTAAAAAAGCCGTGTATAAATTTATGGAAGCTATGTTAGATGAAATTAAATATTGTAAAAAAGTTATGAAAAAAGAATTCAATAAACCACTAAAAATGACAAAAGAGGATGAAGAGAAATTCCAAAAAGCTGATGAATGTCATATCTGTGATAAAAAATGTAATAAAACCGATGTAAGAGTCAGAGACCCACTGTCATATCACTGGTGTGTATCGTGGTTCAGCTCATCAAGATTGTAATCTTAACTTCCAAATAACTGATAAAATTCCTGTAATATTTCATCATCTCCGAGGATATGACAGTCATTTCATAATGCAAGAGATCGGTGAAATAGTAAAAAAATATACATATACAAATAAGAAAGGTGAAAAGTGTCAAATGAATATTAGTGCAATTCCTAATAACATGGAGAAATACATGGCTTTCATGCTTGGTAATCATCTGACTTTCATTGACTGTTTCCAGTTTATGAGCTCAAGTCTTAAAAACTAGTGAGTAATCTACCAAAAGATTCATTGAAATATACATCTCAAAAATTCAAATATAAAAAGCTTGATTTATCCATATGAGTTTATCCATATGACTTCATGGACAGTTTTGATAAATTTAATGAAAAGCTACCACCAAAAGAAGAATTTTACAGCATCCTGGATGATGAACATATATCAGACAAAGACTATGAACATGCTCAAAATGTATGGAACACTTTTTATCTTTAAAATATGGGTGAATACCACGACTTGTATCTGAAATCAGATTTCCTTCTTCTGGCTGATGTATTTGAAAACTTCAGGAAAACTTGTCTGGAATACTATAAACTTGACCCATGTCATTACTTCACAAGTCCTGGACTTTCTTGGGATGCAATGTTAAAGATGACTAATATTAAACTTGAATTAATGACTGATGTTGACATGTTTCAATGTATTGAAAAAGGCATGCGTGGAGGTATTAGTTACATAGCCAACCGATATGGTAAAGCAAATAATAAATACATGAAAAAATATGACGAGAGGGCGCCCTCAAAGTATATTATGTATTTAGATGCTAATAATCTATATGGCTGGGCTGTGAGTCAGTATCTACCAACAGGTGGTTTCAAATGGTTGACTGAAAAACAAATTAATAATCTAAACCTTGCTAAATACGAAGAAGACAGTAATAAGGGTTTGATACTTGAAGTCGATCTAGAATATCCAGAAGAATTGCATAATCTTTATAACGACTATCCACTTGCGGCAGAAAAAGTCAAAGTAACTGAAGATATGCTTTCAGGCTATTGCAAAAAAATAGCAGAGAAATATAAAATATCAACTGGTCTGGTACACAAACTCATTCCAACATTGAGTAATAAGCAAAAATACGTGCTTCATTACAGGAATCTACAATTGTATACAGATCTCGGTTTAAAAATAACGAAAGTCCATCGAATACTTGAATTTAATCAGTCCGCATGGTTGAAGCAATACATTGACTTCAATACTCAAAAAAGAACTAATGCTGAAAATGCTTTCGAGAAAGACTTCTTCAAACTTATGAACAACAGCGTATTCGGAAAAACGATGGAAAATATCAGAAAGCGAGTTGATGTCAGATTGATAACTGATGAAAAGAAACTATTCAAAATAGCGGCTAAACCTACTTATGTGAGTAGTAAAATCTTCAACGAAAATCTGGTTGCTGTACATAAGATTAAAGAAACACTTACCCTAAACAGGCCGGCATATGTGGGTATGTGCATCTTGGATTTAAGCAAGACGTTAATGTACGATTTCCATTATAATTACATTAAAAAGAAGTACGGTAATAAGGCTAGACTACTATTTACTGATACTGATAGTTTAACCTATGAGATTGAGGCTGAAGGCGTCTACATGGATTTCTGGAGGGATAAATAGAGAGTGTTAGCATTGACAACGAGTACGAGTACGAGAACGAGTTCATCTCGTACTCGTACTCGTTGTCGTTCTTGCAAAAAATGTGTAAGCAGGACATACGAGTACGACTTCCATATAAAAAGTTTTCTTTTCCTGAAACATAAACAGAAAGGGCATAAAAACTTTGAAATCTGAGATCGTAATTCTTAGGTTTATGTAAACAATGCGACCTCTTAATGTGACAAACTTGGTTAGTACGGACTATGCACTGTAAGAAATACAATGATGTGAATGAAAAATAATTAAAGAAACAGTAATGTTTACGTCTCTGTCTGATTCATCTTGAAATTAAAAGAAGCTGTAAAAAAACGAAAAAGGTTAAGTTTATGAGTACACTAGACGGAGACCATGAGAGCTTCTCATGTTTAAAATTTTGACACGATGTTGACAGAAAGGAAGCTAGGAGCATTAATGTGCTATTCAAAACAAAAACAATGCCCAAAAATACCATCCTAGGCCTTCGATGAAGAGTTTAAGTGTTAATGGGATACACCTATGGCAGAGATAACCCGCTACAAAAGATAAACTTTACCTTTGAAAAACTCGTTCCTCGCACTTCGAGTTTTGGAGGAAATCTCGTCGTGGAACGAGTTGCCAGAACGAGTTGAGCACGTGTTCTGAGCAAGACGCATGCGCATTATAGTCAATGGTAAAATCTCGTTCTCGTACTCGTACTCGTTGTCAATGCTAACACTCTCTAATATCGATTCGATAACAGTGATTACCATCAAGATTCACAATATTTCGATAAGACAAATAAAAAAGTAATCGGTAAATTCAAAGATGAGGCGGCTGGTATTCCAATAACTGAATTCGTCGGATTGAGATCGAAAATGTATAGTTATATGATTCGTTGCAACGTTTAATCAAATTTTTTTAAATTGAAAACTGAATTCGTAAAATTTCCATTTTCATTTGCTTTGGAAAAAACGGGAAAGAAAGGCTGGTTTCAATTTTCCGAAAAAAAAAAAAGAGAAATGAATTCACATTTTTCAAGTTATCAGAAAAACAACTGGCACTTAACCAAGTGCCAGTTGTTTTTTATTAACATCGACCGCGCAGGGGGTGGGGCTGTAATGGGGATTTATAGCTCAAAAGACGATGCGCAGACTTAAACGGGGGGCTCTACTTTGGCCCCTCCACTTTTTTTGACGGATTGAATCACTTTTCTTTTTCTTAAGTAAACCAGGACTGTCTTTCACAAAAAAGGTACATTACATTATTCATGTCAAATGTACGGACCTCTTTTAGCCAAGATCAAGCAGTCTTCGGAAAAGTGTATGATAAGTGAAATCATAACCATACGTAAATGTCTTCTTGTAAATCCAGCAACCAGTGCAGCAGGCGAGAGACCGACAACTTGGATGACGCAATCGAGATTTAGCGCTATAATCTGACTATGCTTTACCCACAAACAGAGAACAGACAAACTTTCTCTTATAGATGTTGCCAATGAGTTTTCAGCTTTCAATGACAATAGAAAAAGCAACTTTGGTACTAGCCTGAGTATCAGGCGTTTCTAGGGTGGGGAAGGCAAAAAGAGCGAGAAAGCGAAGGAAGAAACGCCTGACACAAACAGCTTCTCAGAGCCCTTCCACCCCTAGACAGCGCGTGTTATAATTAGCCAATCAAAATCACTTCCGGTAACTGTCATGTGTCATGAGAGTAAACTTTAATATGGCGTCTGTAACCCCTGCGATGGAAGTTTCACTTCCGGTTGACTCACGTGACGTTTCTTATTGTCTTTTTACCAATTAGCGTAACATCCAGAATCTGGATGTTAAACACAAGCGAATCAATGGCTTTGTGTCAGGCCCTTCTCCTCTTCCTTCCCCTCGTCCCCGCTTCCCCGATAGGGCCTGATACTCAGGCTACTTTGGCACCTTCAAAGAATCCGACTTAAAAATGTCTGGGTGACCCTCTAATGTTGCGTCTGTTGGGCTTAGCTCAGAAGTTAACCCATTCATTTCAATTTGGTCAAACGTAAGGGCCAGTTTGGTACTCGTTTTTTAATAATTAAAAATTAACTTCACTATTGACAATTTTAGATTTCCAGCCATTTCAGAAGACTTTAATTTCAAATTTTAACGGGGGAGTATGCCCCCGGATCCCCCTATTTGGTTCACGCTTCCCTCCACTCGAAAATCCGCTTTGCAGTCCCTGATTAACATAATAATTAATAATTTAAATAGTATATCTATAGTGCACAACTCCAATAAATTGTCCGTGGCGCTTTACAACAAATAAAAATGAATTTTAAACAAACTACATTTACAAACATTCACTGGTGCTTGAATTGAAGTCGATGTTACGATTTCCGGTGGTTTTAGAACGGAGTTTGGTACTGTTGGTACGTCGCCTGTCAGATCACTTGTTGAAATTTGGTTTGGTTCTTGGGGTTGGATGGGTATTGTTGCTTCAGGTATTGAACTGGTGTTTATAGGTTAAAACGTATTTTGGAACTGCATGTACTGCTTCGCTTTACGTCCTCTCTGAGGTTAGTACGATACAGAAGATTATCCATACTATTCTGAAAGTGCTGCATCTCCGGAACTGACGGGCGCGCCATCAGAGGTTCTTGTTTCAGGTACTGGAGCAGTTCCTGGGAAATTTTATTCTCTTCAAACCCTTTGTCGAATATTTCTTCGCCGGCCGGGTAATACATTTGTCCGCAATCTGCAGCTATCTTGAGTCGTTTGCTTGAGATCAACAAAAAGAAATCCAAATGGTCTTCGCATTGCCTCTTCGTACTCTTTGATAAACCAAGCAGTTTCACTTGGATACATTTGTTTGGCTAGAGTCAAAATTTGCAGCTTATCCCGAAAATTCTTGAAAAGGACCAAGCAATGACTGTTTAAGCTGATACTTCGGTTGCCTTCATTGCCTAGGGTGGAACAGATTTTGCACAATGTAAATAACGCTGGGGTTTCGATGATGTGATCCTTTTGTAAACAGGTTCACGATCCGATTATCTTAATTCCGGCTTCAATAATTTGGTCGTCAGTGACAATTAGGTTGCGTATGTTGACATCGAAATAGCAATCATTTTCCAGAGATGCCGGGATTCCCTTGACAAATTCGATTGTCGGTATCATCATCAAAGATTGGGTGTAGGCGGGTTGCCACTGCGAATAACACCGGCAAAATATAAACTGTATAGGAACAAACTCTTAAGCCTGACCCGTCTTAGCAAGAAGCTCTATTATTATGCCTACTTTGAGGAGAATTTAAATAACATGAAAAAAACGTGGGAAGGCATTAACCAGCTAATCGGTTCTAAGAAAAAAAATTCCAAGCTCTTGACAGTTCTTAAGCGCCCAAACAATAATGGCCTAACCCAAAATCCATATGAACTAACCGACATTCTTAATCGCTATTACACATCTGTTGGAAAAAGCTTGCAGAAGATGTATCTTCCTCTGATCGGCATTTCAGTGAGTATTTGGCAATGAAGCATATCCCAACTCTTTCTTTTTCGATACTGTTACCTCTCCTGAAATAGAATTTGAAATAATGTTAACACCTCTCAACAAAGCCTATGGACTGTACTCCTGCCCAATTCGTATTTTGAAAGGATTTAAACAACTATTTCCGATACTTTGGCTGAAATAATAAACATGTCGGTCCAAAGTGGTGTTTATCCCTCAAAATTGAAGTATGCTAAAGTTATTCCAGTTTATAAGGCAGGTGATGAAACTGAACCAGGCAATTATCGGCCTATTTCACTACTCTCTGTGTTCAATCGCCCCTTTGAAAGCCTAATGAATAAACGCCTCACTTTGTTCATCGAAAAGAATCAAATCCTTTCGCAATCTCAATTTGGTTTCCGAAAAAGTCATTCTACACAACATGCAATTTTGGATATTGTCAATACAATTCAAAGTAACATGGACGCGGGATCGTTTTCTTGTGCTGTTTTTATTGACTTAAAAAAATCTTTCGACACCGTTGACCATTCCCTATTATTGTGTAAACTACATCACTACGGTTTGCGCGGAATTACCAACGACTGGTTTTCTTCATATCTGTCTGATAGGCTCCAGACTACTCAAATTGGATCTAGCATCTCTAGCAAAAGGAAAATATTATATGGCGTTCCTCAAGGCTCTATTTTAGGTCCATTACTTTTTTTAAATCTATATTAATGACATTTACCTCTCTTCCCATAAGCTCAGCTTTTACTTATCCGCTGATGATACTAATCTCCTTTACGCTGACAAAAATTTGAAATCCCTTGAGGCACTCGTTAATGGTGAGTTAATGAAATTCTGTGGGTGGCTAAATGCAAACAAATTATCGCTTAACACTGGCAAGTCTAACTTTGTTATTTTCCACCCTATCAACATAAAGCTTACTATGACGTGAACTTAAAGATCTACGACAACAGCTTACAGAAATCTATACCTCTCGAACGTAAAAACTATGTAGCATGTCAAATAATTAGGTGTTCTCATAGATAGTAACCTCTCGTGGAGATACCACATAGATCACACTTCATCCAAAATAAGCAAAGGTGTTGGTATTATTGCGAGGCTCAAGCATTTTGAGGGGGGAATTTTCACGTCCAAGGATCTAGAACTAATCAACAGTTACTATCCTTTTCAAGAACTGGGACGAAAATCTGGAACAAAATTCCTCCTAAGTTGCTCAAGTTGAGTAAAACACTCTTTAAGCAAAAATTGCATAAATTACTCCTAAAGATTTTAGAGATTGAGGAGGTCTATGTTGCCGTTAGGGCGATAACTTCTTCTCGTCTTTCTTCCTTACTTATCTAAGCTAGCCACCCTTTCCATCTCACCAACGCTCGCTTGCCACGCCGTTTTTTGTACGTTTTCGATGCCACAAGGTGTCATCGTCCACGGCGACGTTTTGTAGATCCTCCACGTAAAACGTGCCTTGCAGTGGCGTGCCATCCATTTCTTCGATTTTGTATGTGATGGGAACCCCCGGCACCATGCGTCACATGACAAACACTTCCTCTGTCCATTGGGGCAAGTACCCTCTCTTGAAGAGTCGCGCGCGTTTTTTCAAATGCACACCATTCCCTCTGGCCAGTCGAGGTCGCCTCCGATCAGGTCTCAACCGTAAATCGTACAATCGCCGCCACACAAACTCCTCGTTCTCCGGCGTCACGTTTCTCGGTGCCATACCAATGCTACAGTACTTGGAGGCATTGTACCAAGCCAAAAAGTCGGGGAGGATGTCAACGTACTTCAAGGTGTTGGCGGCGGTGAAATAGCGGTACATTCGGCCTTGAGCGTGCGATTGAACGGTTCCACCACTGCGCCTTTGGCATCCCCTTTCCTGGAAAAATGACGAATGCCTTTCTGTAAGAAAAATCGACAAAACGTTGGAGTGAGCTGGATTCGAACCGGTGACGCACATGGTTACAGATCTCACCGAAGAAGAAGATCAGCCTACCCTGCATTTCTCCACCTGACTGAGCCATCACTCCTGTTGTAACGCGTGCAAACTGGGCCACCCCGCCAAAGGCACCAGGTGCTGCAGGGTCCTCGTAGGATGCTGCCGTGGTGGGCTATATTGTCGTTTTTTCTTCATGGTCGACGCCACGCCAACTCTCGAATGGTGGGCAGGCATAGCCTGTACGTTTTATGTATCTTGCGGTATCATTGCCAACTTTCTGGCCAAGGGTACCCCTCGTCCAACCACACCAAAAAGGCGGCTAACGTCTCCCAGTGTAACTCGTCGAGAAGGTATTCGAAGACGTCGAGGGGAGTGCCATCAGTGACAGCCTCCATGGCGAACACATCCTTACTTTGTGCTCCTATGACGGCCATGAGCGATCGAGATACCTTTCGCAACATGACCCAACGGCATCGACTCCACACTTCTGCGCACGTCGTCATGGTTTTCGCACACTTACGAGTCACGGTGGCGGACGACCAGGTTTTATTACTTCCTATGTCTGAAATGCAAGGAGATTGTCGTGTGCGTGCGACTCACTTGTGCCGTGGGCCGTGGGCATGCCCCAACCCATCCCTCAGACTCACGCTGGCCACCTCCGTTATAGCGCACGGACCGAAATCGTTCTTGCGAGGGTTCGTAATACACACTGCCCTCCTCTCGCTGCAAGCGCGGCACCTCTTGCAAGAGATGTGTCGTCCAATCCCCCACCATGACGGCACGTCCAACGTTGGAATAGACGTGCAGACCCTCCGTGTGATGCGTCTTGCCCACCACGCTTTCGAAGGCGTCATTTAGATGCACGAAGCGTCATTTCACTTTGGACACAAACATGACCAATTCGGGGATGGCATTGTGGCCTAGGAGAAATTACAGGTACAGGCAGGTTTTCAATGGGTCAGACACCACCCAACCCATCTTGAAACACAGACTTGTTCAATTCAAAGGTCGTTCCGTCAAGCCCATCGACAATTATCACTGTGGCACCATTGGAGGCCTCCCAACTCACACGGTGGCGGATCTGCAGGGCTCCGAGCATTCGAGGCCACCATGTCGCTCACAAGGACTTGGCTCTTGATCGTCTGGGGAAAGTCCGAATCCCCCTATTTCAGTAATCGGGTAGTCGTGACCAAGAAGGCCTTGCTAGGTTAGTCGTGCAAGAGGGTGACGTCCATCCCACGATCGCGCATTATCAGACTGCTCAAGGCCACTTCCCACCCAGGCTCTCCAAACGTCAGGAGGGGTGGCTAATCGTACTTGAAAGGACGCCGCCGTGTTGTGGGGGAAATGCGGGTGTTGTGTCGCTCGACACGGTCACGTACATGTCCCTGAGTCCCCTCACCTCGACTGATCCCCGTGAAATAAGACGTCTTCTTAATCCCACGTTTCCCCGTAATCCCACGCTCGCATCCCCACGACGAGAGAGAGAGTCATGGACAGGGAGAAGGGATCACACATACACACAGACACACTCACCAACACACGACAGACGACCAACGTATGGGTGAAAACAAAACGCACGCGTTTACAAGCCCAACACACGATTTCTTCTCGGGTGCTTTTCCCAATACTCGCACAACATCATGTCTAACAACGTTCTTGCCACATGTCGCGTTCTTTGGTAACTCAGTGGGTAGAGTGAAGGACTGTAGAGAA
Source organism: Galaxea fascicularis (assembly GCA_948470475.1). Classification (NCBI taxonomy): domain Eukaryota; kingdom Metazoa; phylum Cnidaria; class Anthozoa; order Scleractinia; family Euphylliidae; genus Galaxea; species Galaxea fascicularis. The sequence goes on along the minus strand of OX419343.1, from coordinate 16,565,268 downwards.
ACCATTTTCATCCTTAGGTCGTCAGTTGGAATCCGCCCCGAGGGTTTGTTTTTCCTATATTTTTTTAATGCATGCATTAAAAGACTTTTTTATTGTCTACGAAGGATTGGTGACCCGGCCTTTGTATACCATGCTCAAGAGCTTTGAAAAAGGGCGCACCAAAACACGTTCACGCAGTTTCACCCGTGCCTCGAGTGCCACGCCCCGCTGACCAGTGACTGCCACAAGCCGACGACGTTTGGTCGACGAATTTGCCCTTTGCCCAAACTAGTCCCGGGATGCGTTTTTAATTAAAGGTGCGCTTAGCCATTGGACGCCATTGCTAAACAACACGATCAAGACTACGATGGCGGTACGACCTTAAGGGACAAATGGAAAGCTGGTCGCAAAATGATTCGGGCCATTGACACCCTCCCGGGGAAAAAGACTTGGACCCAAGCCATCGTCAATCAAATCATGCAAGCCAAGTTGTGTTTGAAATTGCAATGTTTTCTTTAATTGACAAACAATAAAAAAGCAGTCACAGGGGTCAAAAAACAGTGTTCGTGTCTTTGCGGTCACAGGGGGTTCGCCAACAGATCCATCATACCTCGGTCCTCCTCGGAACTATTTTCGTAGCCGTAGGGCTACGTACGAGCGGTCGTGGGGTCCAGCACTCGATTATTGTACACCAGACGGTAATCTTTGTACTGAGGGTGCGTGTACAATTGGTAGTCCTTGGCGTCCCGGACGATGTGGTGGGACTTGACGATGCGCGTCCATCGCGGTTCGTCCAGGGGTCGCTGCAACTCGTCCAACGTGTTTTGGCGCAGTACTTGATAGTTGAGTTTTCCACTGCCTTCACTATTAAGGGAAAATCCCTGCAGTTTGCAAACGGTATGCTCCTGCCGCGTCTGATTACCATAGTTCTTTGGACCTCCCGAACAAAATTCCACAATGGCATCGTCTCCTTCGAATTCCCTCTTAAAATCTCCCAAGTAGTCGCCCAGCACTGGTCAGAGTTATCCCAGCCGGTGGAGAAAAATAACCGAGTCGGTGTCAAAATACAACACGCGCTCGTCTAACAACTCCAAAACCTCATACAAGCGTAACCGCGCCCAACACGTCGTAAAGGCCGCAATGAACACATTGAAATTAGGGGAGACGCCTCGATCGTCGTGTTCTTTCTTTGAATCGACTTCGGCGCGTTCCTCTGTCAAGGGACTGACGTAGCGTATGTCGTTCTGATCGCTATCCAAAAATTGGTGCATCGTCTGGGGATCCGTGAACTCTCGCACTTGAGTCTTTTTCTCCCGCTGCGCGAATTTCCCCTACATGCTATTCAGTGTCATTTTGGCCAAGGGGCGTAGACCGGGGTTCTTCCCCATCTTGCCATACTCCAGCTGAATCCCCTCCCACTGCTCGTACCGTCGATGGTGCTCCTGCTTCTTGGTCTCTGTATTGCATCCCACAGGCCACCCACTGGCCTCTTCTTTGATCTTCAACCAAGTATTTACGTAGTCCTTGAAGAAGCCCACACGTGTCCGAGGGAAAAGCCACACTTCGTGAATATACACAATGAGGTACCCCTTGTCTACGGCCTTCTGCAGCGCGGGCGTGCACCAAGAACCCACCAAGACCCGTTCTTCTTCCGTATGATGGAACTCGCAAACTTTGTCCAACAAGGGACGGTCCACATTCTCTTCCACGCAACGGCGACATAACGGCAACGTCAATTTCTCGTGGGTGCGATAGGGTAGAACGGGATGAAACAAACCCTCCGGAGGCGGCACCGTACACTTGATCAACCCAAAGTAACCATTGATGTTCGTGGCGTCCGGACCATAGATGAACTCCGGGTGTCTCACGGGGTACTCGCGCGTCTTGTTCTCGTACGGGCACAGGCTGGTGTAGCCGTAATAACAAATCTCTTCCCACGCGGACTCGTCTACTCGCGCGTACAATTGAACGGTATTAGTGCGTCTTCGTCTTCTCGCTTCAGGCGCTCCCACTCGCACTGCCACATCTCCACCACCCGATAGCCCTTGTCCAACAGGATCTGCTTCTTGCAATCCGTCAATTGACGCACGTCGTCCATCGATCCATCCAAGAGGCGTCGGTGTTCTTCCGATCGTTGCAGGTAACACGTACGACATCCGTACCAAAAACATCCGTGGTACTCGTAAACCGTTTTCGTCTCCGGGTCGTACCCATCCAATCCGAAGCGGGTCTGGGGGAAGCGATGCTCCCCTTGGTTGCGTGCGTGCTGAATGTACGTGCGCCAGAGGGGGTGGTGAAGATGGGCCGCGTCCGGGTACGCCAAGGCCATCATGTCCTCCGCGTCGGTTTCTTCCTCCGTCAACGTCATCCAATGCGCTTGGCGCTTCTGCTTCGAACAGCTGCTTGAAAGTCAGACACCCCTCTTTCAATAAACGCACGTCGGATTCACTCTATCTCACCAACTCTTCTGCCATATCAAATTCTACCCGCTCGGTCACTTGCTTGGTGTGCCAGATCTCAAAGTCTTTCCGTCCACTGTCGGACATTCCCCCCGGCATGTAATAATCCTGGGCGGGGACGGGACCAACGTACTCTGCCATCATCACAAAGGAAAAATTAAAAGAGTTTGAGAAAGATGTCCCTACTTTTACAAATCGACCCCAGAACAAGTTCATTACATGCTCTGTAGATGATTTGAGAACAAAGCGCTTCATGTTAATTTCATTTGATACGGAGACAAGCTGTGGAGGAAAGGAAGCTGAAAGTATTCAATTAGCCGCCCACACTAAACAGGGGCAAACATTTTCAAGATTTGTGCTACAGAAGAAAGGCATTTCTTTTCATGCTTCACGAGTAAATAAATTCCAAACAGCATCAATAGGCGGTAAAGCAGTCCTTCACCGTGGTGGGAACCCTTTGGAGACTGTCTCTCAAGCCGAATGTCTCGAGTCCTTTGTTGATTTCATAGCAGCATCAAAAATTCGGAATGATTGCGCCAAAGTCATCCTTGTCGGCCACAGTTCTTCCTCTTTTGACACTCCAGTTTTGCTTAGAACATTGCTTCACTATTCACCACAACTTAATCTAAACTAAACGTCCATTTCGCAGACAGTCTTGCTTTCATTCGAAAGCTCATAAAAAAATGTCAAGCGTTGGAAACGGAGGACGGTTCGTTTGTGAAGACCAATCAAGCAGGTGTCTACAAAGTCCTTTTTAAGACAGATTTTCCCGGACACGTTGCTCTAGAAGACGTGAAAGCGCTCAGCAAAATTCTTTTCGACTCTCCTCTTGGTGCCAGCGCTTGCGAAATCGTAAACAAGAGCAAAACAACGACGATGGAATCTGCACTTGAAGAACTGACTTATCTTGACCACAGTTATGCCCTTCAGCAATCCTTTCAAGGCAATTTGTGCAATTCTTCTGATACTGGTGTAATTAAAAAGGGATTAGCGAAAAAAACTCGCTGACTCTGGCATCGGTTACCAGCACCTTCGAACACTGTTTGAAAAGCATGGCGAACAAGGCCTTCTTGTCATTCTCGCAAATCCAGCAACAACATTAGGCGGTTCATCTGTTCGTCGCAGAGTACGTGGCACTGGCACTGCTGACCCAGTTGTATTCCACCGAATCCTTAACCATTTTAACGGAAGGTTACAACAAAAGGGAGAAAAACCGCACCTTCACTGATGGCGCGTTGATTGTTTTCGAATGTCAGGAAGCCAAGGAACCAAGTTCAATGGTGCACATGCGCAGTTGCGCGAAAAATTGAGACCTAGTGCTTTTACAGAAACACGCCGATTTCAAACAACCCAGTCGTTAGAATTTAACGAAATTTGGCAAAAAAAATAGTTCAGAAACCACATGAGTCTATCTATCACAAAAAAATCTGAATTTTGACAGACGGAATTTTAAATAATACATAAAATAGAATAAAAAGGGTACATGGTGAATTACGAAAACCGTCTCTGTCAAAATTTTTTTAGAACAGTGTTGACAGAAGGGATTTTACGTGAATTCATAATGTACAAATGATAGAAAAAATCTAACGACTGGATTTTTTTAAATGAACAAAAACCATTTTTAAGCCTTGTCTTTCACTGGCTCCGTTGCCATGGCAACAGAGCACACCTTTTCCAAAACTCGGCAATAAATTTTTCTGTGGCTAACCTTGAAACTTGCGAAAAATGGACGCCCAAACATAAATAGGAAAAAATAATGGTGAATTCGGCATAAGTCCTTGAAAACTGTGTTCGGCCACCTTAATGGCTTATGGTGTTGATTTTTACACCCATAATATAGATTCAGCTGTATATAATATCCAACCTTATGAATAGAAAATGGCAAAATAAAAATGCAAACAGACTTGGATATCGACACACACGGTATTTACAGTGATAATAAACTTTTACTTGAAATAACAGATTCGAATTCAAAACTTGGTTTAGCAATTGATTTAGATTTATCTGGGCATCATATAAAACAAGGATCAAATAGTATTATTTCTGGTAACCACAAAAGACAAGCTGTTTTTCCTGGTGGTTTAACTGCCCCTGGTAAACTAACAACAGCAGATCGAGTATATATAGAAGGTGATTTAGAATTACAGAATAATAGAATATTTGGTTTTAGAAGTAGAACAACCCTAATTGGATCATTTTTTAAATCAACAGATTTTCTCTTTAACCACGGATTCGTTTGATTCGACGTACGTCGCGTAATGACTTTTTTCTTGACTCCCATCTGGACGCCTCCTGGTGACCCTTTAAGTGAGTACTCCCCTTTTACCGAGGGAAGAGCTAAGGGTCAACTTTAACGAATCTACTTGGTTGAACATTATGTACGGCGCCCAAAAAGCCCGCATCTGAAATTCGTTCTCTTTGTCGTAGGGGACGATGGGAGTTCCTCCATCGAGACGAAGACTCTTGATCCGCACGACCAAACCGGGTAAACCACAGGCTTCAAAAAACGGATGACCACGTCGTGGAACACGAATAAGGGGACGTCTTAGTTCACCACCGCATTCCTGTTCAGTTCCACAGAACCTCGCACAACAAATTTGTGCGCATAAACACTGAGTTTTAAAATCACCGTCTCTCTGAAATAAATTCTTTCCGAGCTTTTCAACGTATCGGTTAGGAGGTGCCCGTTCAGATCCAAAGGTTGCAACAATTTGATTTTGGCCACCTTCAAAGGACAACGTCTCGTGCAATTCGTGGCCGTTCAAGTCCAAATCGCCGTGCCTCCGTTATCGTCAACTTCGAAACTGCCATCGTTTTTACCGACTATGGGTACCCGTCATGAATCGTGATTTCCCCGGGAATTGAAAGCAAGTCCTCCAACACCTTCGTTCAACAAACGGTACCCGTGCAAATCCAAATCGGTTTGCAATTCCATCTGCCCGTTTTCCAACCCGTAGAGTGTGTCAAAAACCCGTGGGTCGACAGTCGGAACGTAACATTGAACACCGTAAACGATCATCCTCTCTGTTGTTTCCCAAGACGTTTGTCCTTGCAAATCGAGGTAAAGGTATTGCAACCCGACGCCGCTCCATCTGTGGAACTGAATGAGGGTTCTTATGCAGCCTGCAACTCCATTTGTTTGCGCAATCGTTTTGGATGTCAGGCTGTGGATCGACAAGGTAGTCGAAGACGCATTAACAGTTGCGAACACTCAACTCGGAGAAAAGAATTCGACGACGAAGGTGTAATAACGGAGCAGAAGCGGGTGCTTATTAAATCCGATTCGTGAGCGGTAGCTGCTGTCAAAGACGCTCAGATAGTTGTCGTCGACATACTGTTTATTGGTCGCACTTTCCCGCTCTGTCGGAGGGGCGAGGTTGATGATTTCGTTGTTGTTCATGTTGAAGTCCGCCTGGGGGATAGCGTCGAGTTTGGTGTTTAACCCTTCGTCCACGTATTTTTTGTTGACCGCGTCTGTGGGGGCGCTAGAAGCGTCCGCGTTTTTCAATTTGGTGATTTTGCAGCCATCCATGTCCAGATCAGCGACCATTTCATTTCCTCCTTTTCGATCCAAATAATCGTCCAACTGGGATTCAAGATACCTCTTGCTCACCGCGTCTTGCTCGTCGAAGGGGTCCAGCATGTTTTCGACGCCGTTCTCATTCATGTTCAGACTGTTCGTCATGAAGTTCGAACCGTCTGATTTGAGAAAGGGACCAAGTGAATCCACATAACCCTTGGTGGCCAGGAGATTATTGTTTGTGGGGTTTTGGTTGCAGAGCACTGCTGAAGTGAAAGTTTTTATTCCTGGAGTGTTCTGGTTGGTTCTGGAGATGACATCGGCGTCGGCACCCATGTGGAGGACGCAAAGAATCTTGGGCCTGGGTTGATCTTTACAAACGATACGAATGAAGTTGTTGTTGGGAGGTAATACGGCCAAAACTCAAGTTCTCAAACTGCCGCCGCTGTCGTACAAAGGGGGTTTGTTTTCGGTTATGTTTGCCGGCGCCGTACCGATGAGTTTGTCGAGGTCAGCTTTCGTCACTGTGGTCGCCTGCCCATCGATTTTGAGTCGCCCCCTTGCGACATCAAGGAATCCTTCGCCGTTCACTTTCAAAGCCCCCGTGATGTCATTTTCAATACTGCTCACGGGAATGTTGGATTCTTTCGCTCCGCTCTGCCGTCGAAGTTCTGGATGTTGGGAATCCAGAGCGGCATGTTGCTGAAATCTTTTGCTTTTGCCAAAATTTCAACGGTGTCGTTGCCGCTGTCGTTGAATATCAACCCACTCGAAACCAGTGCTTTTTTGGAGTTGTATGTTTGGTTTTTGCCTCCCGCAATGTTCATCGCCGGGATACTGAGCAATGTTTTGTCGACTTTTGCGGCGATAGCTGTGTTGAGCTGCTGAACAACAACACACTCTGCAGGATTGAGCCCCGCGACAACGTTGACAATCTGTCTTTTTCGTACTCCTTCCCCCGGAGGACCAGGCGGTCCTTGAGGACCTGGCGGACCAGCAGTCCCCGGGGCGCCAGCTTGGCCCTCTCCTATGGCTGTCGGCAACGAGTTCATGTATCCCATTCTTATATTGGTTCATAAAAATTCTTTAACGTTTGCTTTTCAGGTTTGTCTTGATAGAGAAAGGAAAACTTTTCGCGAGTTGCTCGGTCGAGCAGCACGGGAACGACACCCAGCTCGTCGGCCACGCGTTTGTTTTCTCTCGAAAGAAACCGGAAAAGACAGAAGTGGCTGCAGTTGTCCCGGATGTTCTTTGGGACCATGTAGTATGTCTGGGTGAGACAGATGACGCTGCAGTTCCGGTGCCGACCGTTGATGAAATAGTTGATGATGTCGTTCTGGTTTTTTTTCGCAAACCAGATCGTCGGTTGCCGGTTGGCAGCTCTTCGAGGGGAATGATTTCATCCCCCAGCGTCTCGATGACCCAGTAGCCGACTTTGGGGTCGATGTTTTCAGCGAAGTCCTACAGAAGCGCCTGGTACTTGTTCTGATGGAGGTTTTTCGAAAAAAGGAAGACTTTGTCGAACGCCAGCAAACCGTAAAGCATGTGCAGCAGGATGTTCGTTTTGCCGAAATTACTCGGACCGCAAAGCAGCATCCGGAAAATATCCGCGGGGATGGAGGGGTGCCCTCGCTGTAGCTGTTGGTCGGCGCAAAGGCGGGGTCATAGTTCGGAATTTTCATTTTTCCTATATACAATGTCGGTGAAGAAGCGCCAGCGAAGCGGACCTCGAAAAACAAAAAGCCGAAATTCGCCAAGCTTTCAAGCGAAAGCTTTCGGGAAAGTTTCGGCGGAAGAGCTTTTTCGCCCGATCACGAAACGGCTGGCGCCGATTGAGGAAGAACCGAAAGCTGAAAAGCCCGGACCAGACTACACCATGGACGAGTCTGATAGAACCAATCCGTTCGCTTGGGATGAGAGTTTCACGGCGGAGGTCCCGACGCCCCCGTCAAGCGAGCAAGATGAGGAAGAGGAAGAGGAAGAAGACGATTTTCCCCGCACCGCCCGAGGAAGACGGGGATTTTGCTCCGCTCCGCCTCTACCGCCGATTGAGGAAGAAGAAGAAGAGGGGGCGTCGCGAAAAACTTGGGAGGAGCCAGGGGTGACAGAAATTTTCACCACAAACGAATCAGACGTCATCAACGAATTCCAGAGACGCAAAATTTTCAAGGGTTTCCATATACTATGACGCTCAGCCTTTTGATCGATTCTCAACTCGCGAAGTTGAGAAATCCGAGAGGCGGTTACAAGTCGTACAACTTTCGTGTGGACTTCAACCCGCCCATCGAGTTGGCCCCGAGGAAAAATACCGCGCAGCAATGAACAGACTTATCACCATGACGTACTCGTAGTACAACGTCGCCGCCGCTTTCAACAACAACAAACTGAAGTGGTGTAAAATTGGAGAAGCTTAGAAAACTGTGACTTTTCCTGACGGGATGTACGATTACGAAAAACTCAACGATTATCTACAGGCTGAGACGGGGGTCGTTGATCCGTATGCCGCCGAGAAAAAAACCGTCTTCACTTTTCGTTTCGATTTCACCATTTTCCGTGTTGTGGACGGTGATTTCGCCGATTTGATCGGTTTCGAAAAGAAAATTTTCAAAGACAGCAAGACTTTAGTGAGATCCAAAATCCCCAACATCACAAGAAGCGTTGACTGAGTTTTTATCCATTGCGATCTGATCACGCGGCAGGAGAATGATGTGGAGAGCGATGTTTTGTACAGCTTGTCGACAGTCGGTCGCAATGTCAGTTAGAAGCGCACTCAAAATCAATGAGGAACCCGACACTTTTAAATGCGCGCGCTCACGATGAAAATCATGTCCTTTCATTCAAAACACTAGCAAAATATCAGGACCTAAGCGATCTGATACGATCACTGATCGTTTCACATGTACCTCCGCAAATGTCATTTATTGCATTACCTGTAAGTTAAGCAGCAGGTTGTATATTGGCGAGACAGGAAGAGGGCTAGGCGACCGATTCCGCGAACACCTTTGCGACGTTAAGAAGAACGACAAGAACGCATGCAAGGCAGTCGCTGGTCATATCAATCTCCATAACCACTCCAAACAACACATGCCTATCTGCGGCCTTTCCCTACATCAAGGCACAACGGAAAGCCGCAAGAATCTAGGAAAAAATCAGTCATCTACCAAATCGGCACCCTTAATTCCCACGGTCTTAACGAATGCTCATTCAATTAATGTATTCCTATTTTTCACGTTGCCAGGTTACCACCAATAGCGTAGCTCCTCCTCCACTATATAAACTACACACAACCCATAATTCCTCCATTCGCTCTGACGAAGGGCTAACGCTCGAAACGTCACCTTTTGGAGTCCTTGAACGGTGGTCAATTTCCATTATCAACTCCGTTGATAAAACCAAATTTTTGCGTACAACTTCCCCATCGACGCAGCACCACAGTTTCTTTATAAACTGCCCTTTTTATTCACTTAACATTTCTGTGCTTTGGGATGGACCAGTCGTCTTACGAAAGTTTGCGGGGATTCCGCTGAACGTTGTGTGCATTTGACTGAATCGTGGCTGGAAAAGGAGGAAACGATATTCTTGCACGAACCTTAGAGCTGAGTGCGATCAAGCACAGTATTTAAACTTGCTGAACTGAAAGAAAAATGCGATTACAGATGTAAGAGTAAATTCAGGAATATGAAGCAAGGTAAGATAAAATAAGTAAACACATTTGAATCCATTTTTAAGTGAAACAAACATCTCATTGTTCTCCCTGGTTAGTTGGTTATAATTAATTACCTATGAAATGAAAGGCTCATCAAATACTGACCTTCGCCTTTCGTTGAAGTACAGTGCTATAATCAAAAGGAATTCGAATAAAAAAGAACGGCAACAAGTTGGAGACACGGGTCTATCGTAAACCTACGAATACGGGCCTTTTACTTCATTTTCAAAGTCACACCGATTTGCGCCACAAGAAGTGTCTTATCGAAACAATGGTTCATCGTGCAAAGGAATTGTCCTCTACGCATCAAGCATTCGTCGATGAATGTACGCATCTAAAATCTATGTTTCATCACCTTGGTTACCCTAGTTCTTTGGTGAATTAGATCATCGACAAATGTGATTATTCCTCTACACTAGATGCTAAGACAAAATCTAATGAAACTCTAAGAGTCAGTATTCCGTTCAAAGATCAAGTCTCAGCGAACATGGTCAAAAGGCAAATGCGCATGGGGACATTGATTTACTCAATGAGAGCCAGTTTAGAATGCTTAGAAAATGTAGCACGAAATGGGATTGTCTTGTTTATCAAATGTTGTACATAAGAACAATAAGGCCAATTCACACACCAAGAGCGACTCCATTAGGGCCAAACTCTTTGTTTAATTTTCAATGCTTTTTTTCATTTATTCATCTCTTCATTATATATACCCGATTTCATTATTTTACTTTCACTTGATAATGACGTTCTGGAAACGTCGAAACGTCGTGCTATGTTTTGTGATATTTTATCGCAGATTTTTATAATTAAAAGGAAGCTGTTGTAAAAGCATATCTGTACTCCGTTTCACTTATCTGCTCTTCTGGTCGATTCAGAGAGGCTACACCTATTTCACTTGCTTCCCCCACCCCCGAATCTGACTGTGCTTTGAAAACGTTTCTGCTCTAGTTCAAACTCCCCTTTATTCATTATTATATGCACAATGCACACATATACATGCTTGGTGGGCGAGTACCAATTTGCCCATGTTAACCCTCCAATTTCTTGAAACACTCTAGCTTACTGATCACTGACCCCGTAGGGTCAAGCAGAGGCCAAACCCTCTCTCTCGTAAACCGTGGAAGATGCGTCACAAAACATCATCCGGTAGGGCAAGAATTGTCGGCGCCTTTACTCGAAAAGATTGAAATGGAAAAGAAGATCATTGAGGTTATAGCAAAATGGCAGAACATCAAGAAATTTAAGGGATAAAAACTACGTATTCCAATATCTTGTTTGGTCGCCAAAACTCAGTGAATACCAACGGACTAGCGATAGCGTTTGAGTTGAAAGGTATAAACTTTTGCATGATTTTATTTCACTTTCCAAAAGGGCAATTAGCGACAAATGTGAAATAAACTGTGGTTTGCAAAAATAATTATTGTGTTGGTGTTGATAAACCGCTGCGGCGTTAAGCCGCCGTATTGATAGTCCAAGCATTCCACATAAACTGGAGCAAATAAGTTTCGATTTTGGCAAAAAGAATAAGGGCTTCAAGCCTTTCGCAGTTCTTCCGAAATCTCTGACTTTTTCCTCATGTACGTACAGTCAACTCTCTCGTAAGCGACGACCCTTGATGCGCGACAAATTGGTCACATACGGGAGACGGTCGCTTACGAGAAATATCAACAAACTAACCGAAAAACTGAATTGATTAACTAATACATAAAGAGTATTACCTTTTTAGCTAAAATTAGGCTTAGGGAAAAGATGTAAACCACTAGCATATTTCACATCGAATAACGTTTGGAACATCGCATCACCCTACTGTTGAAACTTGGTATAAAATTTTGCAACGGATTACTGTTTATAATTACCCACGGATCTAATTTTTGCCATCTTTTTTTGTATGTGAACTGTTTTTATCTGTTAGCACTCCTGGTCAGCGCTATCGAAACTGAACTTTTGTTACATTTGAGTAATGCTTTTCTAAAATCATACGTATTCATCTTGGGTGGTCGCTTGCTGGAAGTAGAAACAAAAGAATATGTCAAATTTTTGTGGCCTAAAACGTGGTCGCGGTCGCTTTAGAAATTTGAGTAGTAATCGCTTAGGGGCCGACCATTTGACTCTTGAGGGTGGGGGTGACTGATTTTTTAAAAAAAAAAATTCTGCAAGCGCCTGTCGGAAGAAAAAAATTGCATGCAGCACAAATATAATAGAAAAAAATTCTTGCTCTGCTGTAAGAAAGAAAAATGTTGCAAAGCTATTTCATCATTTATTGTGTAAAATATCAAGGCGGACGTTATTGTGGCCGTGTTTTGGCAGACGAATTAGCGAAAATGTACTCGGCACTCGTAAAAGTCCATATTTTCGGGATCTGAAAATTCAGTAGGACTCGTTAACCTTCGTGTTTTAAAATTAAGCAAAACACATATTGATAACAATTGAATCTTCAGTAACAATTTACTAATGATTCTAGCAGCATTTACCATGTTTAGAAATGGACTGAAAAAAGGCTGAGCAAAAATTATTATTACAGCTATTTTACAAATTAGACCATGTTCACTGACGTCAATTCTGCTTTCACATTTGTTTTGCGAAAATTTAGTCCACTTTTAAACTGTAACTAATGATTCTTACAGCAATTACCATGCTGTGAGCATTTCTGAACTGCTTTTTACTATTTTTTTAATTAAGAAATTAAACATTTTCACATCTGCCTGTGGTGCATCACTTTATAATATGACTATACTATGACGTTATATGAAATGAGTGTAAAGAATGACTTTCTGAAAACATAGCTATACAAGATTGCAGCTCCATATTAGGACTATTACTGCAATAACCACAATGTAAATGTAAATACATTTTGTATATGTAAATACATGACCCTTTTTTGAAAAAAAATCCTGCGGAGAAATGAGGAGGGAAAAAAAGTATCCTGCAGAGCATTTAGAAATGACTCCCTCCCCCCCCCCCCCCCCCCCACACACACACACACTTAGGAGTTAAATGGTCGGACCCTTAGCGCTTTTTGAAATAGTATTTGACTGAGAAATAATCAAGAACGGCTATTCAGGAAGAGGTCGCTTAATAGAGGTGGTTGCTTACGAGTAGTAGTCGCTATGAGAGAGTTGACTATATTTAAAAGTCTCCATTGGATTGAACAAAAACAAAGATTGAGCCTACCTGGAGTAGGGAACAGTTTGTTACGGGTAGTCACGTGATCAAGTCCAACTCGACGACCCCTAATTATTCACCCCTCCCCCTATTACTCACCCCACCCACTTTTGACTGAGTTCTTATTAACAACGGGGAGCTATAGTGTCAACTATTAGATACGTAACAGGCTCTCCTCACCTGGTACAGGCTCAACGTGGTATTCCTACTACATAAATTTGAGTCGTGACTTAAGTAATGGCAGAAATGTCAACGTTTCTTGCTTAAATTGTCCTATTAAACACACAATTAAAACTATGAAGGTTTTTAAGCTTTATTTCAACTACGAAATGTTTAATTTGTCAGACCTATCAGCTCTGTATCGTCACAATCACAAATACTGAAGGTGCGAAACTATACGATATGAATACTTTAATACATTCTGTAATTGGAGTATACTGAACTTACAATACTGTCAGCCGGAAGTCAGTGATTTCAATATTAGAGTTCCTGATATTTCCGTAACTGTCACCCTGTTCGCTTTATTTTGTTTCAGAAAACTGAAAAATAATATTTCAAAAGGTCTTTGTCAGATTCAATATACTTGCTATTTTAATTAGCAGATGACGGCAGCCATCGAACAAAACTACTTCTTCCCAGCTTTTATGACCTCGGTTCTTTTTTATCTTTGGCTTTTCATTGAAGAACCCAGCTAAGCTGGGCTAAGTTTAAAATTCTCCAAGTCTATGAATAATTCAGTGGATTCTCGGGTCGCTAAAGGAGATGGTTCACCTATGCCACTGTCCTGTTTCCAACGCCTGTTACTGTCCATCAAAGCAGTTTCCAGCTCATCTCTGGCCTCCTTTCTCCATTTCGTTCTCCTATTTTGGAACCAAGTCTTAACTTGAGTCTCTGTCAGGTTTAATTTAGAAGCGAGCTCTGCTCGTTTTTCTTCAGATACGTAGCGATGCCTGGCAAATTCCTGTTCCATCGTGTGGACTTGATGCTGAGAAAACAATGGTCTTTGTTTCCTTTTGCGCTGACTGCGTCTTCTTTGAAGGTAAGGGGTTGCACCTTAAACAAAACATAATGTATACTTCATTCAGTGTATTGAGCCATCTGTTGCTGGACACTAATTGTTTATATACTTTTACAACCAGTTCCTGGTCCCGCCCAGCAGATATGTTTGAAACCTTTTTCCAACTTCCCTTATTTCCAAGCGATTTTACTCTAAATTTTATCCAACTTTCGGTTCAGCTAAGGACATTATCAGCCGGACTTATTTGTTTACATATAACGTGTGTGTGCAGTGCCACCTAGTTGACTGTTTAACTCGTATCAGTGCTGGCAGTTTCGAAGTAAACATTTCTAACTAAGGTCAAGACACGGCTGTTGTCCTTTTTAGATCTCATGGCTTGGCGGCCTTTCAGGTCTATACGATATCAAAATCATCTGGCTAAGGTCGATTCACGTCCAAACTCTTTTCAGTTCGGTGTACAAATCGTTGGCGTATCGACATACGACCAAACCTTTCTCACGTTTACAGGACCCATATTATTTTGAGGTCAAAAACGAATGCCTTGTGGATTATGTGGATGTCCTTCTCTGTCCTTCTTTCATTCATTCATTCATTCATTCATTCATTCATTCTCAATTCCACCAGAATGCCCCTTAAAACTCACCCAAGCACTGACTAAGAGCTCGTTTCGCATCAGCCTTCATGCATACACGTGACATAACATTTTCGTTGTTTAAATTAACGTTGCGGATAAATGTTTCAAACAGCTTTAAAATTTGTAGAACTCGGGCTATTTGTTCTAGTGTCTGAGCTATCGGATAGTGTCGTAAACTGAAGAGGATGAAAAAAACAACCTGCACTCATAAGAAGGTGTTATGAAAGTTCCAGGCTCAAAATATGAAAAAAAGGGACATTCAGTCTCGATTTAGCCTCAGCTTGAAAATAAAACGTCGTCATAAAAAGAGTGGCCAGGCACAAACGTGAAATACGAAGGAATAGCAGAGTGCTGGTGTATTTCGCTTGCCTTGTCATACCAATACTAGGTGAAAATTGTGCTAAATCATACAAGAGGCAAAGGGAAAAACGCGAAAGCCTAAGCTCAAAACGCCCGGGCATAGCTCAAAACCGTCAGCCGCATGTGCAGCAAATCGAGCCCAACAGGAACATACATGCTGAGCGTAAAACGAAACCGAAAGTAATACGGGTTTCGAAACATAACCGATACATACCGAATATCACTCTTAAAGACAAAGGTACTCCTGGATGAAGACATGATGCATCTGGAAACCTCAGCACCATTAAAGAAAGTGGCGCTACAAACTGAACCAGGAGAGGCAGCCTGGTTAAAGAGCGTTAGGCCACATCAGCACGGAGACAAGACTTAGTCCAATAACTACGTTCCGGCTGAGGGACGGAAGTCAGTAGAGAGGGAATAAAGCATTCAGAACTGCTGTGTTACAAGCAAATTTCTCACTTCTTTCAGTCCTTTATCAGTATTTTTTACCTCGAACTTTTGCAAGGTATCACAATAACCTATTATTTGGAAAAAATCTCTCTTTTTCGCATTTTCCTTTCGCTGGGGGGTATTTAGTTTCGTAGGTATTTCAGTCGCACGCAGAAGTTACTACTTGGTCTGCTCGTGTCAGCAGGGCAAAAGCATCGAAGTAATGTGTTTAAACCTTGTGTGTCTAATATTCGGGTTATAGCCATACAAACTAGAAAACAGCAAGAGGAAAGGCACAGGCATTCTTAATGCTACAGCAATACGTGCTGTATCATACGCAAGTACAAGTCTCTAACTTTGCAAAGCTCACTTAACCGAACTATGTACATTTTTTGAAAGGTTTATTTAAAAAAAAACTGAGCTCTTAGTCGCCGAACCACCTCGAAAATAACTTATATAAATGCAAGATAGCTTCTCTGATCCTTTTTTGTCAGGGATAAAATTAGCAGTGGCTGATTCTTTTTTAACTGGGTGGAGGTGACACTGAACTCATCAACGCTTTAAATCCATCAATAATCCGTAGGAGAGAATTTTTTTTGCGTGTCAGTTAATAAAACTTGATGAGAGCCAAATACCATTGAAACGAGGAAATCTCAAAGAAAAATTCAACGCAAAATATTCCTCAACTTTTCGGGAAATTCCTTGCCGTATATTACTTCAAAATATAATTGTCTTGATTGATTGCCTTTTATGAGCTTCAGATCTGAAATGATCAGAGAGAGGTAATTTCGGTACTACAGTGGGGCTAGCCTAAAAAGCATAATTTCAGCATTTCACCACCGATTACAACTGTTCGAAAGTAAAATGAGACTGACATTATGAGCAGGGATTCACTAAGCCCTGATAAAGTTATTGCAGAAAAAAAAAACGATGGAACAGAAATCCAGTTGGCATAACTAATCAACAACATTTGTATTGCTGTGTCAAAATCTTCATCACATTGCTCTCCATCAAAGTCTTGTTGGCACTCAATAAATCATTTTTGAAATGAAATTCTCTCCTTGAGGGTTTAGCATGTCTGTGGCGTGCAAGACAGAATAGCTCACTAGTAACGTGAAAAACTTCTTCATCCAGGCGAAAAATATCATTAGCGCCCTTTTAACTCACTCCCACTCACATTTACCTGGCAGAAATTTCATAAAGCGAGTTCCAAGTAGCCATGGAGGAAAGCACCTTGCTGCAGTTAGCCACTGAGCTGTATTGTATGGAGACAAACCTGTCTCCACATTGAACCCAACCGAAGGAGGCCTCGAAGCCTGAGGGACGATAGGAATGATCGGACGGCTTTTTGCGTGCGACGTCTGTGTTAATTTATCGTTCACATCCTCAGACAGATTTAAAATGCTTTTTATAGAGAAAGGGTTATTAAAAACCGGTTGTGCTTGCGGCAGAACTTGTCGATCCAAAGACGCCATGGGCAGTGCGTTCCTCAGGAATGTTCCAGGGCGGCGTGTCGGTGTGAAAAGCAGCACTTTTGGCCGCCAAAGGGTCTGCTCAAGTAAAGTGAATCAGAGACATAAGGCCTGTATGTTGATGCGTAATTACTGCCATCAGTCACTCCTCTGCGCTTGGAAATGTCAATTAGTATCGATGTCACCTCCACCAGTGTTCATACCAGGCTGGTTTTGTTTCTTAGTGCGTGTATTAGGTTTTTCAGCACTTAATATTAACGAAAAAGAGCTTTTCATTGCAGTAAGGTTAAGTTTCCAGAATCGCTTGTATCTTCAATAAACTAAAATCATCCAAAACACTTTGTCAGAGTCTTTAGCGTTTGATGAAGATAGAGCAGTTGTTGACTTCCGGGAGGGTAATTTGCCAACCGGAAAAGGATAGTCCAAGTTTCAACCGGATGTTTCATTATCAAATCATATCACAGCGAAATTCTAAGCTCGCAAGACTCTGCTGTAGCTTTATTTCAACCAGAATACAGAAGAACACATAATCAAGGATGAACTGTGCATCTTTGCTCTGCAAATTTAGAGCTACATTGCCTCAAAAACAGTCAAAATCCGTACCTTAGCTGTTTAAAAAATCAACGGGTAATTCCTGTTTTCAAATGGATTGAACTACTGTAGACTAATTTCCGTCGTGCGACATTTTTTTCTTTCTTTTGCTGGATCCTGGGTGTTACACCCTAAATCGCTGTTAATTATGTGAGACACAATTTTCAAAAATAACCTACTGTACATGTTCTGCGAACATTATCATATGAAAATATTTTTAAACATTAAAAACAGACAGCTTTAAGTCAAATGGCATGACGGAACACCCTCTTCACAAGCTGCGTTATACTTTTTTAAAAGTATGTTTAAACATAAGTATCCTAAACCATACAAGCACAGGACATTTGTCATACCGTGATGACGTGACATGATGGCGTGAATGACACGATGTCATGGTCCTGCGTTTGACTCCAGAACGCAGAATTACTCTCACGCTCATAAGGGATTTAATAATCTGATAATGATTTATTTCTATTGCGCGTGTTTTTGCGCGTGAATTTGAATACATGTAACAAAAGTAATGTGATTCATGGTGCAGTAATTGGTAAAACGTGTAGCCATCGAACCTTGGCGATACGTAAGAGTTTATTCGGTCTGTGTTTCCTGCCAGTCGTTGTTTCTTTCCTGGAGCATCTTTCATGCCAAGAAAAATAAATCAGATTACCTGTTTTTCTGCCTTTTTGCTCCTCAGCATGTCAGAAAAAAAAAGAAGGAAAAATTAACTTTAGGATAAAGTTTGTTGAAAGTTGTTGATTTAAGTCACTTCGTGAGGAAAAATTAAAATTTTCTTGGTTGTCACCGTTTGTCATTTAAGTGGCTGTAAAAGCACTATGGCTTTTACGAGTGAATACTGTCGAATCGCTGATAAATGGAACAAAATCAATGGGAAGTGATCCTGAAATTTATCTGAATTTTCTGATTTATGTGAATCAAGAATACCTGTTGATTTGCGTAATCATTTGAGGTTTTCCTCGCGTGCTGGTGAAAGCGAAAAGTCTTCCGCATAACGTGGACTATCTGCAGAGGAAACCTAGTTCTTAGTATTGAGACGTTTTTTGGGCAGTCTGTTTTCATGAGCTGCTTCAGAATTTTTTTTGCTGTTAAGGTTTGGATGATATTTCTCTAGGTCTTTGTCTCAAAACGACAAGCGTCTTTTGAATTCAATTAAAAAGAAATCAACCAAGAGGTAGGGGCGATGATAACAAATTTGAGCGGTATCTTTATTTGTAAAGAAATAGCGATGACAGTTATCAAATCAAAATCATTCCTTCAGGCTGGTGCTGCCTGCTTAAAAAAAAGCAAGTGGAAGTGATGTAACACGTCATCACAGTGCCGAGCAGTAGGTGCGTTTTTAAAGAAGTCATCCGGGGCAGGACCTCACAGGGATTTTCATTTTATAGCGTAGACAGCCTGGACACAAAGTGCTTTAAGGGTCTGTAATTTGAGGCTTGTGTGAAATTCTTGCTCTTTCAGTCGGCTATCCGACAGATTTCTGCGAAAACAATCATTGTCTGGCTTACCACTCATTGTTCCTCATCCCTTGAGAATACAATAAATAGATTCGCTGATTTTAAAAATGTTCACAGATAGTTGTGTTTTTAAAACTGATAATAGGAGACAAGCCTACGTGGCAGGCGCTGGAAAACAATAGCGCCAGGGAGAGAAAAGTAGAGCTATCGTTTTCTCGCTCCCTCGAAATAAGCGCCTGTCGTGAAGGCTAATAGGAAGGCACTTTCCTTGAGGGTGCCATACAGGCACTATGTCTGTCATCAGATCTAAATTTCCTGTTTTCTTCTTAACTTCCCGGTCCCACTTCGGCCTTGTCTATGAGTGGGTAATTAACGTATTTTTTGACACAGAAGTAATCGTTAACTGTAAAGGTCTTTATTTTTTTTCTGATGCATCTCAGCGGTACCGGATCCTGATTGACTGATGGCACGCGCAGCAGCGGTCCGGATTTTCCCATCGGTACCCCGAGTATGGACCGCTCCGAATTTTGCTTTTATTTGTTGTGGCTAAGCTCCTACAGGATGCGAAGTCATAATGCTATCCCGTAGAGTGAGTGAGTGGGTGAGTGAGTGAATGAATGGGCTATGCTGATATTTGACCCGATTGATAGCGCGCGAATGAGCTCTGCAAGCGACGTGTCCGTAGTTCATATCTTTTGGATTTACTACATGTATGTTCAATGGATAAAGAAGGCGATGTTTCAACTTCACGTACAGCTTGCTATGGAAGAAGGCTCATAGGAGATTAATATGGAAAGATTTCCACACAGCCCCATACATTAATTATACATACATCACTGTCATACTCAACCTGTTCCGAAAACGAATAGAGTTAAAAAATGGATGTATAATTAATGTATGAGGCTGTGTGGAAATCTTGCCGATTAATATCGGATTTACTGTATTCAAGAGTCAAAGAGGCCGATGTGTACCCCGAACAATAAGCTTACAAAACAACTCACATAATTCGTAGCACAATCTTATACACGGCATTTCGATTCAAGGTGATTTAACTTTGAAAACCCCCTCAAAACCCATCTTAAGGTGCGTGTCTTACGCAAAATCCAAATCCGGATTCATAGATCCAAAAAAGGACTTTGCGTTTCTTTACTAAAATCCAAAAATGGATCATGAATTTGAAGAATCCACACTCCGAGTCGATTCCTTAGATATAATCTAAATCCTGATTTTTAAGATTCATGAGCCGTGCGTTTCTTTGGAAAATGGATCCGAAAAAAAGTACCCTTGGCAAGCGGTTTTCTCGTGAAGAGTCCACCTCACATGGCGAACGATCAAGATAGGTTTTCAATATCACTTTCGTTGTACAGTAGACCCATTCGGCTTACTCAATTCAAACCCTTTAGGCATGAAACGTTTTGTTCGAGGTATTTCCATATCATTTAAATATGAATACTACATTATAATGCAAATAAAGTACACAAAGAATCTTTAGCCCAGGAGATTTGAATTGGGCACAACATTGAGTTAGCCCAATGGGTCTATTGACTTAAAAGTTCAAAGAAAATCGTGATTAATTAGGAGATATTTCAAAGCTAGACAAATTTGACCAATGCTAGACGGATTTCAAACGCAAAAAGCAAACATTCGTCACCATACTCGTTGCTTCAGAAGTTCACGGAAGGTAAATAATGTATCGATCTGTGTCACGTCGCAAACATATGGAAACATGTGTCCCCGGCGTCTGCGATCTGGGTGATCCGGCGCAAAATTATGCGACTCCATCTTCAAGTTTAGTGTATGACCGGTCAGGTATTTTGTTATCTTCTCTTCTCTAAAGTTAGTTTTCCTCTTCACCGTTGTTAGCATCCATCATATCGGAAGTGGCAAATACCCAGATGCAACCTCAAGGACACTCCACTGCCGATGAATATCGGTACTTGACCTCTCCCTCCAGTTACTTTCTCTGCATATCGTCGTTTCGCTTTGTCAAGCAGTGTTTCTCTTTCCAGGGCGGGTTCATGCTTTCCCGCATCTAGAAGAACCTGCAAAACTGATGACCACTGAAATGTCTTAATACAGCCTTTTCTGGAAAAGTAAATATTCCGCTGGCTTCAGCGCAGTGTTACGGCTTCGTTATCTTCTAAACCTTCTTAGGAGCCTTGACGGTCAGGGAAGGAATTGAGATCTTCAGTACTTTGGGAGGACGTACGATCTTGTTATGCCTTAATGGCTCAGAAGCATGATTTGTTCGGTTGGGAAAGGAGGTTCGAACACGGGGCTCACGTCTAGGTACACCCAGAAACGATTTATCTTTAGCAACGCATAACACTACTGGTGCTGTCACGGAGAAAATCCACACTGATTTTTTATACCCCCTGGAAAAGAAGTTTTTGCGTTTGCTTTTTAACCTCTGATCTAAAAGCAGTTTTTGCGTTTTCTTTTTCACCCCACCTAGAAGCAGTTTTTGCGTTTGCTGTTTTTACCCCCGTCTCATAGCAAAATCTTGAAAAGCATTTTGAATTTAGTTTTAAATAATATCTGAATATAATATACATATGAATTGTAATTCAGTTATTCATGATGAATTCAAGAATATGGAATATGTCATATGCCATTTTGTGGTAAACAGTTGGAAGATCAGATCGTACAAAAGGATGAAAAATGCTGTGATTCACAAGAAATTTTGAATGACAATGGTGAGAATGTCTGTAAAGCCAGTGGGTCTATAGATTTTCGCGAGAATAGATAAAGAATAAGAAGAAAGTCAGTCTACCATCGCAAGTACCATACTGAGAACATTTTGAACCAGATAAATGGTATTCAAATTAATCATAAAAACAAGCAGGGAATATATAAGATCTTAGATTTAATTGATAAAAATAATCAGAAGTGAACGGTGATCGAAAGCAGATAATTAGTATCAATTTTCTAATCAGAAAAATATTTCAAATAATGAATTTACCATATGATAAAATCAAAATTACAAGTTCTAATAAAACAGTAAAAGTTTTTGAAGGCTGGTGGGAAGCTGTTAATAAATTAATTAAGGACGATATTCAAAAAGTTATTACTCAGATGTGAATATTTTTTCGTATTGTTTTCTAAATTTATCAGCAAGAGGGCATAGATCAATAATAATTTTATCTAACAATTTCATTTCATTGATGAATTGTATAGGGTTAAAATCATTGCCTCTCAAACGAGAGCGTAAATCAACCAACTTTTTCTCATATGTTG
>OX419343.1:16535732-16538232 GCA_948470475.1 Galaxea fascicularis | reverse complement strand
AAAGGTTCACGTTGCCCCACAATTTCACCTGTTTCGACCATGTCTTTCTCTTCTCGACGTCCAGTGTTTACATTCTCCGAGAGTTTCTCATGGTACTTTTTTACAAATGACACGTTTCGCTTTATCTCAACGCCATCTTTGTTCCTTACTGTCACCTCTCCTCCATTTCTGTCCAGTACTTCACAGGGACTTGGATCGTAGTTTGGGGACAGTTTGTTTGTTTTCGTGTTTCTCAGCAGGACTTTATCCCCAGTTTCCACTTGGCTCTCCGCCGCGTGCCTCCAAGCATCAACGTATTCTTTTTGAGACAGCTTATGTGTCCAGTCTCTGTCACGAACCTCCTCGCTGGTGATAGGTGCCTCACGTCTCAGGTCTGGTAACTTGGTCCGCATTTCCCTCCCGAGCAATAAGTAATATGGCGTTACCCCGGTCGTCATCTGAGGGGTTGATCTGTATGCTATTAGAAATGTCTGCAGTTCCTGGCGCCAATCTTTCCCGTTAATTTGGGCAATCCGGATCACTTTCAGCAACGTGCGATTTTGGCGTTCCACCTCCCCGTTGGCTTGTGGCCACAACGGTGGTGCTTTGCGGTGTTCTATCCCATTTTCTGCAAGGTAGGCTTCAAACTCGTCTGAGACAAATTGAGGACCGTTGTCAGTTTTGAGTGTATAAGGTACTCCAAATCGAGAAAATATCGGTTTAAGGCTATCGATGATCTTGGCACTTGTCGTTGACTTCAGGATAACTACTTCAAAATATCGGCTATAATAATCGACCACAACAAGCAGATTCTCTCCAGAAGGTAGAGGGCCTAATATGTCTGCGGCACAATCCTGCCATGGTCCGCTTGGTGGGAAGGCTCGCGCCATAGGTTCCGGAGCAGCATAAACACTGACAGCCTGGCAACCATGACAGCTCTTGCACAATTTCTCTGCATCTGCATCCATTTTGGGCCACCATACTTTACTTCGTAGCCTGCATTTCATTTTAACAATGCCCTGATGTCCTTCGTGGGCTAACTCCAAAACACGCTCTCTGAGCACCTGCGGAATTACCAGCCTGGAACCACGCAGCAGCAGCTGACCAAAGGTACACAATTCATTCTTCACTTGTAGGTAGGCAGGCACATTACACCTACTCCAGTCTCCCGTTCTCACACACTCCTTGATATGGTTTAGTTCCGGATCTTCAGCTGAAGCCTCCTCTATTTCAGCGGACATCAGGGAACAAGGTACACTGTTCTCAGCTACAGCACAGACATAGTCGTAACGTTCTCCATAATCACCACGGAACTTGCAATTTAGCCTGGACAACGCGTCTGCAATGTTGGTTCTGCCTGGCCTATAGACGACCCTGAAGTCGTAAGCTTGCAAGCGGAGAACCCACCGTTCCACACGGGCTGAAGGTTTTGACTTTGGTGAGTAAATATACTCCAATGGCTTATGATCCGTTTCTAGCTCGAATTCTCTCCCAAAAACATACATGTTAAAGCGTTCACAAGCCCAAACAAGGGCTAAGGCCTCTTTTTCTGTTTGGCTGTATCGTCATTCTACATCTGTCAGACGTCTTGAGGCATAAGCAATCACTCTCCATTCACTGCCCTGCAACTGAGTTAACACTGCTCCAAGACCCACGGGTGAAGCATCTGCCACAATCCTTGTTCTGCCATCTACACTGAAGTAGGCCAGAGCATTTGCATTCGTAATCAGTTCCTTCAACTTCTCAAACGCAGCCTGCTGTTCCGGGTACCACTTGAATTCTACATTCTTGTGAGTCAGTCTCTGAATAGGTTCCGCGACAGATGACAAGTCTGGGACAAACTTAGACACAAACTGAACTAGACCTAAGAAAGATCTTGCTTCGCTGGCATTTTGTGGTGGATCTGCATGTAAGATTGCTGCGACTTTCTCTTCGCTGGGTTTCACACCATTCTGTGTTACTTCATGTCCAAAGAATGTCAATCTTTGTAGTCTGAACTCGCACTTGCTTTCGTTCAATGTCAAACCAGCCGTCTTCAATCGATCAAGTACAGTAAAAAGCCTCTCATCGTGCTGCTTAAGGTCCTTTCCATGGATCACGAGGTCATCTGCAATGTTGACCACACCATCACAGCCACGTAGTACATCCCGGATGATTTGTTGATACTTTTCAGGTGCTGAGGTCACCCAAAACATGAGTCAGGTGTATCTGTAAAGGCCGCGGTGGGTAACAAATGTTGTCACATGTCTGCTCTCTTCTGCAAGAAGTATCTGGTGAAATCCCCACTTCAGATCCATTCGACTGAACACTCTGCTCCCATTTAGGTCTTGCAGAACTTCCTCAACAGTTGGTATAGGCTGGCGCTCTCTGATAATCGCCTGGTTTGCGCGCCTCATATCGACGCAAATCCTGACATCTCCATCAGGTTTGGGTACAACGACCAGTGGTGAAACCCAGCCAGTTGGCCCTTCCGGTACCTCTTCTATGATTCCACTTTCCAGTAATTCATCTAACTTTCTCT
>OX419343.1:16518232-16528232 GCA_948470475.1 Galaxea fascicularis | reverse complement strand
TATCAAACGATACCCATTCAAATCCAAATCAGTTTCCATTTCCATTCGACCATTTTCAACAGCATAAAGCGTGTCATAAATTTGCGGGTCTACATTTGCTACGTAACCTTTCACTCCATAAACGATCAGGTGAGCTAATATTCTGGAACCACTACCAACGACGACTCCGTGCAAATCCAAATATTGCGGGGGGGGGGGGGGGGAGGGGGTGCTGTTCCATCGATGAAACTGAACAAGCGTTATCGTGTAGTTTGCGAATGTTCTTGTTGTCTGACTGTTGATTGAAAAATCGTTGTCGCCAGCGCTGTCACTCGTTTCTCGTCACGATCGGGAAGAATTCAGCGACAAATTAACAATAACCAATCCGAAGAGGGCTAAGATTAAAACCAATCAATACTGTTTTGTAGTAGCATCCTCAAGACCACTTGGTAAAGCTAGGTTGATCGAATTTTTATTCATATTTAAGTCAGCTTGAGGGATGACATCTAGCTTTTTCGCGACCTCCGTGTCTACGTAACTCTTATTAACCACATCTGATCCCGAACTTGAAGAATCTACATCTTTAAGATTTTCGATCTTGCAATTATTCATATTTAAATTGAAAGACATTGGATATTGACCATTGGTTTTCACATAAATGAAAATTAGACGAGAGGTACTTTAATACCTTGAAGTGTAATTGTAGTTCTCTGAAGATATGCGTAGCATTATGGGATAATTATGCATACCTCCTACCTACCTACTGGTCAGCGGTCACGTTTGAAAAAAGTTATTCAAATGCAAATCACCGGTGATATTCCCAACCCTTATGCTCCCACCCTGGGTCTTCTTATTGACCTTGGCCTATTCTGGCACTCCAGGAAGAACTGGTTGTCACGCCGTCTCCTGGGGCCTCGTAGTTGGTGGTTTCAGAATGTAAACTCCTTTCAACAATGTTGCTATTAAGTGGTGAGAACCGAGAGGTGGTTGATCATCGTTCAGAGAACAAAACGTCGCAGAAAGTGCAGAACGGTAACTGTTAATGGTACTGTATCCTTTGCCTTCATGAAAACATTAATTTTGGAAATCAACAACTTGGTAGATAGAGGCTTGAAGTAAATCAATTTGCCGCTTATGACACCAGCTAGACCACTTGCACCACACTCCCTTGTACTGCTTTTCAGTGCCGGTACGGTTGTCCATGACGCACAGATGATGTTAATAGATTCCTTTGAAAGTCTTTTGTCTGACAGGGCTTTCCCGATAACGTCCAAGCGGCCAGGTCTAGTTTGTGCCGTAGCGGCGTGTTGCTCCAGGCTGTGTGGGAAACTCAGAAGGTTGTCTAAACGAGGTAACAAAATTGGTTGATTTGTCTGCAGCAGCAAAGGAAGTGGATACCAACTCTGGGTAGGCCATACAGGGGCGATAGTAGAACAGTGGCTTCGTCGTTGCGAATTTTGGCTAGTACTTGGGGTAGCAAACTGAATGGAGGGAAGGCATAACAACTCATGTTAGTCCAGCGCAAAGCAAAGGCACCTATAGCCATTGCACCTGGCTCAGGGTGCCAAGAGACAAACTTGTCAGACTTTGCATTAAGCCTGGAAGCAAACAGATCGATCTCAGGTACAAAGGTCTGAAAAACGATTCCAAGAAAAACGTCATCATTTAAGGACCATTTGAAATTGGAGGAGATTTCCCTCAGCTCGCGTATTAACCTTGCCCGGAATATGCTGAGCGGTTATTAAAATGTCTCTAAACTTACACCACTCCCAAATAGTTCTGGACAAGTAATCTAACAAAGGGGATCTTGTGCCCCCCAAATTGTTGATGTAGGCTACAGCCGTAGAGTTATCGATTGCCAATCTCACATGAATAGACTTTGAATTACAAACAAAACATTGGGGGGCATGAAAGGAGGCTAGAAGCTCCAAGTAGTTAATGTGATGTACTGACTCACTTTGAGACCATCTGCCAGAAGCAGATAAACTACCAGTTAAAGCACCCCAACCGGTCATACTACATCACTGTCAATGTAAACGTCAATTGTCGAGACCTTAAATGACTTACTATTACAATGGGAAATATCCTCGAGCTATGACCCAACATAAATCAGACTGCGCCAAGGAAGTTAATGAAAGTGTTCTGTCATAGTCAAGGCCTCCAGGCAAAGTCTGAGTTTTACACAGTTCTAAGGAACGGTAATGCAACCCAAGATAATTAATGGCTGGAAGGGCAGAAACCAACAATCCAGTTACCCTGGCGACATCCCTAACAGAAGGTTTAGCTTGGGATAGAAGGAGCTTACAGGCCAAGATTATTTTTTCCACCTTAACGGCCGGCAGTTTCAGTCGCATAGCGACAGAATTGATGATGAAACCCAAATAAGGAATCTCAGCGACAGGGATTAATTGAGATTTTTCAGCATTGATAACAAAGCCCAATTTGCATAGGGTCTGTTTAATGATATCAAGTTGATGTGAAGACTCTTCAAAAGAACTTGCAATAAGCAATCGACCATCAATGAAGACAACAACCCTAAAGCCAAGAAATTTGAAATAAGCCAAAACAGGCTTAAATATCTTGGTGAATACCCTGGGTGCTAGACTATACTCGAAGGGTGAACAATCCTACAGAAAGCGCAGATATTTCCTATGGGATCTGAAAATAGGAATACTAAAATATGCATCCTTAAGGACAAGAGAGACCATAAAGCCATGCGAATATTCTCCATCTTAAAATGAATTTTCTCCACAAACTGATTCAATGGCTTTAGATTAATGACTGGACGAAAATCACCAGTCTTCTTGGGAACCAAAAAGATGTTCGAAATGAATTCATTATCAGAGGGAAGCACTACAGTTATGACCCCCTTAGAGATAAGCTTTTGAATCTCAGATTCAATTAAGGCCATTTCCTTTTCACTAAACGTTGGAAGCTTAGGAAGCTTAAATTGATAAGGAAGCGATTCAAACTCAAGATGATATCCTGTAAGATCCAAGGATCGCTTGTTAATTCCCTCCACTGGGGTGAATTAATGGATAAACTGCCAGCTTGTTTCAGAGGTAAAGAGCATGTATATACCTCATTTACATTTTGTCTTTCTGTGACTTGGTGCTGGTCACTGAATTTGATCGTCCTGTTAGGTGTTGTCTCTCGTGAAAATAACTTCCACGACCTCGGTAACCTAAAAAAGTCATCCTCCTATCGGACCTCTGCTGCGCTGGTAGGTCTTGTTGGATGCGCCAGGCCCTTTCTTGTAAGAACCGATCATATGCTTGCCAGAATTGAGGCGGCTAGATAACTTCCTCGATATCTTGTTGACCTCACCGATTTTTTTTATATGCTTGGGTAATTCATCTCCAAACAAACAAGTCGTAATAGCATTCGACCTGTTACAAACAGACTGATAACGCTTAACAATCTCAGGTTTCAAAAATTCTCACCGTTTTAAAGAGGTAAGTAACGAGGCATGCTCCAGAAAGGTAAGAGCATCTGCTAACATAGGCAGAAAGGAATTAGGATCTATTGGAGTCTTTTCATTACGAGCCTTGAACGCCAACTCAAACAACTGTAATATATATATTTAGGCAAGCCTAAAAGCGGAGCTCCACAATTATTTCCTCAATATTAGCATTTACAGATAAACTAATATGGCAATGCCACAGGACTTGAGCCATGTCTCCAGTAAGGACTTCTCTATATTGTGATTACATATATATATTGTTTTACTATTTTGCTGCAGAACCAAAGCCATCATTCAATCAAGTGCAAACGTAGATTTTCGAAATATCATCGGGCTTTGTTTCACAAACCCTTCACAGGAACTATATGATTATGATGAGCAAAAACGATTAACAAACTTTTCTTCATCACAGTTTAATTACATCTGATTACATTTCGATACAAATAGTAAAAATCACTTCACTGCGTTAACAGTTCTAGTGTCCCACTATTAAACCAACTTGACAACCGACATCGGTGACATTTTAATCTATCAAAACAAAATATTTTACAGCAAAAGTGCGATAAAACCTCAAAGTGAGCTCTCTTCAACACCGCCCATAAAAAAACAAAACAAAAGTACTTTGCTCGCCTTGTCTTGAACATTTTATTGTGTCATTCTTGTGATCTATTACAGTAAAGACGAAATCGACTATACTTTTCCTTGTGAAAAGTGACTGCGACAGACTGATCGAGCATAGTATTTTAGCCATGAATCAACTCAGGTGATCAACTGCAATTATCTAGTGATGTTGAGAATGGTTTTATTCTTGACTTCGATCAATTACAAATGTTGCAAACAACAAACCTTGACTACAAGTCGTGGTTTGACATCACTGTTAAGGTGACACACGAGGGGACTAGTCCTTGCGACTAGTCCCTGCGACTTGTCCCTTGAAGAGTTTACACGAAGTGACTGGTCACAGGGACAAGTCCCATCGTGTGTGCTGACGAAGGGTTTTGAGGGACTAGTCGCAGGGACTTGTCCCACTAATTCAAACCAGCTTGAATTCGTGGGACAAGTCGCGGGGACCAAATTTTGGTCCCTGCGACTAGATTTGTCGTAAAAAATGACTAGTTCACACGATGGGACTTGTCCCCGCAACTTGTTGCAGGGACCAGTCGCAGGGACTAGTCCCCTCGTGTGCGCCGACCTTTAATGATAACATCTGACTCAGGATTTCTGAAAAAACATTTTTCAGCCGTAAACATTAAACAACGGAGTTTTTACTGCAATAGCCTTGAAAATCTGCGATTTTTTAACTAACAACGAGAACTGCTTTTGAGGGACAACATATCGCTGGCATTTTCAATGCTGCAGCTGTTAAAAATCGTGTTTGCGTTTGGCAATGAGTTGTCGATTACTCTTTGCGAGTTTCCAATAATGTCAACAAAGCGAAGCCGAGGATATAAACCGTCCGGACTTCGCTTTGCTTTTCTTCAACCAATTCTTTGCCCAAAAAATGAGCGACAGCAAAGAAAGCGAAGAGTTTTAGGGTCGAAAATGAAATATTGGATCGAAAATATGCATTTGGAAAGAAGACGAGCATTTTCTAGTCCAGGCAGCCGGTCAAGGTTGTAAAAACACTAAATGGCCGGCAGTCCGATATTTCCTTGACAAATTCAGAAAAACTGAGGAATTTATGATATTTTCAACAAAAGACAACATTTACAGACTTAACTATCGAAGTAACCGTTAAGAAAGCGATGCAGTTTTGTTAATATAAACTATCAAAGTACAAATCGTCTAAATGACCGGCAGCCGGTCAAAATCTGCAAGCCTAATAAGTTTATATTCCTTGACTCCTAGCCCTAATCCCTAATCTAAAACACACTAAATCTCCCCGAAGTACCAAGTCTAAGGAAAACAAAGCCCTTGAAAGGGAGCCCGGCCATTTAGTGTTTTTACAACCTTGACCGGCTGCCGGCCATTTAGACACTTTGATCAACAAAAGGTAAGAAAACAAAGAACGATGCCGGCGAATGTTTCTCCGGCGTTCCTCGTAGAAATTGGAAAACTCAGCCAAGTAACAAACAAAACTCGTAGTCACAGAGACAAGTCACCATTTGTCATATAAAAGACACAACAGGAGTACTAACCTGCCAGTCAACAAATTTATCACTCCGAACACAGAGCTAAATCAGAAGCCGTCATTTCACACTGCAAAAGTATTCATTTGCTAAGCAGATACAAATCCTTAGCAGGCCTTGAAGTTTTTCTTTGTGTTACTTCCCGTGTCCACCAAGGAAGCTTCTTCAATGAAGGATTTTTAGCGGCAAAACCGTCCAGTTCATTACTACACGGCAAAAGTCAGCAATCAAAGACAGCGTCTGCATGATTAAAACCCTGCGAAACCACACGATCTTTTCTCTCGAAGATCCGTAAATAGCAAAGCTAGGCAATCCAATTTGCTGCTCGTAACATCCAAAGGCTGATTCTCATCGGTTTAAACAAAAAAAGCACTGAGAAGAAGTCAAGGTAGGCGGCGAATATTGCTTAAAGGACAAAAAATTAAGCCTCGTTTTGGCCTGGCTTGAGCCTGCGATCCAATTGAAAACCAGTACCTGATCAGGGGTTAACTTAAAAAAAAACAGCTGACCTCGACAGCTCATAACTTGAGCCCGCAATATGGTCACGTGATACTGGTCAGCGGATATGTTGTTTTGACAGGTGTCAATTGACTATAACATGGTTGTCTAATATCAAAGATGTCTGCTGTAAACTAGATGGTCAGCTGGAGTATGGCCGCCATGTTGGATTATTATTATTATTATTATTAGGACATTATTAATTATTGTGCGACGTCGTCGTCGTCGTCGTCGGTCGCGCCCACGAGCAATACCGCTAGCCAAGATTACCATGAGAAAAGCAGTTGACGGGTTTCTATAGGTATGGGGCTCCGCTTTGCGGCCCTTCGGGCCGCTGGAGCTCCGCTAATATATATATTTAGGCAAGCCTAAAAGCGGAGCTCCACAATTATTTCCTCAATATTAGCATTTACATATAAACTAATATGGCAATGCCACAGGACTTGAGCCATGACTCCAGTAAGGACTTCTCTATATTGTGATTACATATTTTTACTGTTTTGCTGCAGAACCAAAGCCACCATTCAATCAAGTGAAAACGTAGATTTTCAAAATATCACCGGGCTTTGTTTCACAGGAACTATATGATTATGATGAGCAAAAACGATTAACAAACTTTTCTTCATCACAGTTTAATTACATCTGATTACATTTTGATACAAGTGGTAAAAATCACTTAACTAGGTTAACAGTTCTAGTGTCCCACTATTAAACCAACTTCACAATCGACATGTATCGGTGACATTTTAATCTATCAAAAAATATTTTACAGCGGAAGTGCGATAAAACCTCAAAGTGAGCTCTCTTCGACACCGCCCATAAAAGAACAAAAGTACTTTGCTCGCCTTGTTTTGAACATTTTATTGTGTTATTCTTGTGATCAATAGATCACAAGAATAACACAATAAAATGTTCAAAACAAGGCGAGCAAAGTACTTTTGTTCTTTTGTTACATGCAGTAAAGACGATAGAAAGTGCCGTAGATGTCCTTTTTACAATAACATGGAAAAACGTTGAGCGAAATCGACTTTACTTTTCATTGAGAAAAGTGACTGCGACAGACTGATCGAGCATACTATTTTAGCCATGAATCAAGTCAGGTGATCAACTGCAATTATCGAGTGATGTTGAGAATCGTTTTTTTCTTAAGCTTGACTTCGATCACTTACAAATATTGTAAACAACAAACCTTGACTACAAGTCGTGGGTGGTATTATTTTTGACATCACTGTTAATGATAACATCTGACTCAGGATTTCTGAAAAACATTTTTCAGCCGTAAACAT
This sequence comes from Galaxea fascicularis, assembly GCA_948470475.1. NCBI lineage: Eukaryota > Metazoa > Cnidaria > Anthozoa > Scleractinia > Euphylliidae > Galaxea > Galaxea fascicularis. The sequence goes on along the minus strand of OX419343.1, from coordinate 16,520,877 downwards.
TGAACAAAGGACGAAGTTTTTACTGCAATAGCCTTAAAAATCTGGGATTTTTCAACTAACAACGAGAATTGCTTTTGATGGACAACAAATTGCTGGCATTTCCAATGCTGCAGCTGTTAAAAATCGTGTTTATATTTGGCAATGAGTAGTTGATTACTCTTTTGCGAGTTTCCAATAATGTCAACAAAGCGAAGCCGAGGATATAAACCGTCCGGACTTCGCTTGGCTTTTCTGCAACCAATTCTTTGCCCAAAAAAATGAGCGACAGCAGGGAAAACGAAGAGTTTTAGGCTCCAAAATGAAATATTGGCGCGAAAATATGCATTTGGAAAAAAGACGAGCGTTTTTAGTCCATCCAAACAACATGAAAACAACAAAAGGTATAAAGAAAACAAAGAACGATGCCAGCGAATGTTTCTTCGGCGTTCCTTGTAGAAATTGGAAAACTAAGACAAGTAACAAACATAACTCGTAGTCACAGAGACAACTCACCATATGTGATATAAAAGACACAACAGGAATACTAACCTGCGGACAGTTTAAGTCAGTCAACAATCACTCCGAACGCAGAGCTAAAAGCAGAAGCCGTCAGTTCACACAAAAGTATACGTTTTCTTTTGCTAAGCAGATACAAATCCTTATCGGGCCTTGAAGTTTTTCACCGTCACTTTGCTGCATGATTAAAACCCTGCCAAACCACACGATCTTTTCTCTCGCAGATCCGTAAACTATAAAATAGCAAAGCCAGGCAATCCAATTTGCTGCTCGTAACATCCAAAGGCTGATTCTCATCGGTTTAAACAAAAAACGAACTGAGAAGTAGTCAAGGTAGGCGGCAAATTGTTTACAGGACGGAGATCTGTTGATCCTGGCGAAAAATTACGCCTCGTTTTGGCTTGGCTTGAGCCTGCGATCAAATTGAAAACGAGTACCTGGTCAGCGGTCAACTTCAAAAAAACAGCTGACCTCGACAGCTCATAACTTGAGCCCGCAATATGGTCACGTGATACTGGTCAGCGGATACGTTGTTTTGACAGGTGTCAATTGTTGTTGACATAGATGTCTAATATCAAAGATGTCGGCAGTAAACTAGATGGTCAGCTGGAGTATGGCCGCCATTTTGGATTATTATTATTATTATTAGGGTATTATTAGCGGAGCTCCAGCGGCCCGAAGGGCCGCAAAGCGGAGCCCCATACCTATAGAAACCCGTCAACTGCTTTTCTCATGGTAATCTTGGCTAGCGGTATTGCTCGTGGGCGCGACCGACGACGTCGCACAATAATTAATAATAGCGGAGCTCCAGCGGCCCGAAGGGCCGCAAAGCGGAGCCCCATACCTATAGAAACCCGTCAACTGCTTTTCTCATGGTAATCTTGGCTAGCGGTATTGCTCGTGGGCGCGACCGACGACGTCGCACAATAATTAATAATAGCGGAGCTCCAGCGGCCCGAAGGGCCGCAAAGCGGAGCCCCATACCTATAGAAACCCGTCAACTGCTTTTCTCATGGTAATCTTGGCTAGCGGTATTGCTCGTGGGCGCGACCGACGACGTCGCACAATAATTAATAATACCCTAATAATAATAATAATAATCCAAAATGGCGGCCATACTCCAGCTGACCATCTAGTTTACTGCGGACAGGTGCGGACATCTTTGATATTAGACATCCATGTCAATGTCAATTGACACCTGTCAAAACAACGTATCCGCTGACCAGTATCACGTGACCATATTGCGGGCTCAAGTTATGAGCTGTCGAAGTCAGCTGTTTTTTGAAGTTGACCGCTGACCAGGTACTCGTTTTCAATTCGATCGCAGGCTCAAGCCAAGCCAAAACGAGGCGTAAGTTTTCGCCAGGATCAACAGATCTCCGTCCTGTAAACAATTTGCCGCCTACCTTGACTACTCCTTTTCAGTTCGTTTTTTGTTTAAACCGATGAGAATCAACCTTTGGATGTTAAGAGCAGCAAATTGAATTGCCTGGCTTTGCTATTTTATAGTTTACGGATCTGCAAGAGAAAAGATCGTGTGGTTTAGCAGGGTTTTAATCATGCAGGCGCTGTCTTCGATTGCTCGCTTTTGCTGTGGATTAAACTGGATGGTTTTGCCGCTAAAAATCCCTAATTGAAGAAGCTTCCTTGGTAGACATGGGAAGTAAAACAAAGTGACGGTGAAAAACTTCAAGGCCCGATAAAGATTTGTATCTGCTTAGCAAATGAATACATAAACTTTTGTGTGAACTGACGGCTTCTGCTTTAGCTCTGCGTTTGGAGTGATTATTGACTGACTTAAACTGTCCGCAGGTTAGTATTCCTGTTGTGTCTTTTATATCACATATGGTGATTTCTCTCTGTGACTACGAGTTGTTTGTTACTTGTCTTAGTTTTCCAAGTTCTACAAGGAACGCCGAAGAAACATTCGCTGGCATCGTTCTTTGTTTTCTTACCTTTTGTTGTTTTCATGTTGTTTGGATGGACTAAAAACGCTCGTCTTTTTTCCAAATGCATCTTTTCGCTCCAATATTTCATTTTGGAGCCTAAAACTCTTCGTTTTCCCTGCTGTCGCTCATTTTTTTGGGCAAAGAATTGGTTGAAGAAAAGCCAAGCGAAGTCCGGACGGTTTATATCTTCGGCTTCGCTTT
>OX419343.1:16483327-16518032 GCA_948470475.1 Galaxea fascicularis | reverse complement strand
CCCACGAGCAATACCGCTAGCCAAGATTACCATGAGAAAAGCAGTTGACGGGTTTCTATAGGTATGGGGCTCCGCTTTGCGGCCCTTCGGGCCGCTGGAGCTCCGCTATTACAGGCTGAGCTGCTTTAACTATTCCTTTCTGAAGTTCTTGAAGACCCAAGTCCTTAGATTTAGACTCTTTAGACAAGTCGTGCCACAGCTCCAAATTCACTTTAGGCATGCACAAGTACTTACAATTTGCAGCGGTCTTATATTTCTCATAAAGCTCATTTAGCTTAGTATCCCTTGCTTTCTTTGAATAAGCATCATTAATACGTTGGGCAATGACCTCGGTCACATTTGGCCCAAAACTTTCGGTCTCATCAAAGACCGAGGGAGCCTGAACTCTTCCTCAAGAATCTCATTTGCCGAAGCAACTTCTGGCAAAATAACTGAAGCTGTAGGGTCAAAAGGGCCCGCGGCAGCTTCTGAAGAGGACTTTGAATTTTGAGCCCCTGAACCAGGGTACTCAGTCCTTTCGCCACTACATTTCTCTGCAAGAACATTGAGCTTTTCAAGGATACTGTCAATTACAAGTTGTTCCGTTCAACTCATTCAAATCAAATTCCACGTGGTCCTCGTCGTCAACTCTAGCCGCTTCAGAAACGGGATTTTTTATCACCACGTCCGGTTCCAACGGAATATTCTTGGAACTTGCTGTCTCCGACATCACCACGTGGGCAAGCTGAACAAAACTCTGACGAATAACTGGCGGAGAAGGAAGGCTAAAACAGTAAACCAACAAGAAAGTGGAATGTGAAAAAGTAAATCTAAAACCACTATAAAAGTGGAACAAACCAAAGAAAGCAAAAGGAAAAAAAAATCAGAATAAACGATATCGCTGACCTCGTAAGCATGAAAGGAAGAACTGGTTGTCACGTCGTCTCCTGGGGCTTTATATCACCGGTAATTTGTATTTGAATAACTTTTTTCAAACGTGACCGCTGACCCGTAGGTAGGTAGGAGGTATGCATAATTATCCCATAATGCGGAGCATGTCGAAAGAGAATCTGACAATTGTGATTCAAGATACCTTTTATTCACGCCATCCTGCTCGTTGACAGGATCAAGCATATTTCCAAGATGGTTCTCCTTCATGTTCAGATCACCCGTCATAAAATTGCTACCATCATGTTTTAGAAAATTAGAGTTTGAAATTTCTGAATCAACATAAGATTTAGTAGTTAAGTGGTTATTGTTTGTTGGAGCTTGATTACAAATTATTTGATTTGTGAAATTTTTTGTATTATGACGAGGCCTAACAAGGCCGAAGCAACTGTCCATGGCTGCTAATGCTCAGGCTCAAACTTAGTGCCCAATGAGTGGTTTTCAGCTTACCTAGACACATTAATTTGTGAGGTATTCTTTGCACTCCAAGCCACATCCCACGAGTTTTACAATTTCATTGCTTGTCTTATTCACGTGGGTACTTGAGCCTGGGTATTAGCTATGTCATACTGACGAGGCCTAATAAGGCCGAAACAGCTGTCCATGGCTGCTAATGCTCAGGCTCAACCTTTATTGGTAGACTTAAGGGGTAATGCCCGCTACCACGTGGCCTTAGTGGCTTTAAGCTTACCTACACACATTAATATAGTATGGTTGGTTGTTGTTAAAACTATTTCGGAGTCGTCCCCCCCCCACCCCCCAAATTTTTAATGATTAAATTATTTGCTGATGTTTGGTCTCTAAGAACAAGATTGATTAATTTAAATTTCCATTGTTTGGTCTGAATAAAAATCTTTTTGAGACGATTTTACCATTATTATCGTATGATGCTACTTGATTATTATTTGTCCTTCGATTGGAGCTTTGATATAATTTATCAAGATGAGCTTTAGAAATTTGACTAACTCCACCGTCAATCTTAAGACGACCTCTTATTTTATCAAGGAAGCCTTGGTTTGTTATTTTTAATGATCCTGTGATGTAATTGTCAATATGTGACACGACAAAATTCGATGTTCGTCTTCCAGCTGAGCCATCATAGTTTTTCAAATTAGGAATGCTCAAATGAACGTCATCAAAATCTTGACCTTCTGATTTTATTTATTGTTCTTGTTAAGATACGTGGTTTTGCAATACTGTATGAAGTTATGGTTATGCAAATAAAGCTACTTGTTCTTGTTGGATGACACAATTATTAACATGGAGTTACTTTGCGATTACTACAACTCGTTCTTTTGTGGACAAATGGGTGCAAATTATTAAGAAACTAAATTATTGGGACTGACGTTTCAAAACTAATTTTCGGTTGTATTATTTCAAAATCCCATGTTTTTCAGGGGGAGCGGGAGCTTTTTCATTGCTGTGAATGACAACGAACATTCTTTGGGCCCAGAAAATGTGAAATGTGAAGTGAAAAAGGAGAATAAAAAGACAGCCAATGTGAAACACACTCTCCTACCTATTACGGTCAACTGTGATAAATAAGTAATAGAGTGTGTTGGCTGACAGGAAGGTGTGACTGTTGTTACGCAGAATGCTGCCACCTTGCAGTAGCTGGTGAGGCTTTCTCGGCCAGGAAAAGTTCACTCCACTAGAAAAACAGTATTAAATGCAGACTGTTCATGATTTGCTGTGCTAGTTTTCATACTTGGGACGGGCAAAGTCTTACGGTTTTCCATTTAAGAATGAAAGGTTGTCAGGATTGAAATCTTATAAATATTTATGTCATCAAGTTATTACACAAGGATCAATTTGAAGATGCTTGCAGGATACTACGAGGTGTACCCCGCCTTGCCTGCTGTTCAGAAGATTGAATAGTGAACTTTAATTTTATCTCTGGCTCTTATAACAGCCATTTCTTGGACAACTAGTTTAATTGTAGATGCAAAATCCTGTCTTGTTTGTTTGGGGGTGGATCCCAACCTGCTGAAAAGCGAACATCATCAACATAACACGTAACTCCTTTATTCAGTTAAGAGCGGCCTATTAATTTTAAGATCTTCTAACGAGTTTGTTGGAAACCAACAAAAATATAATACTATCACCTTGGAGTAAAGAACCTCTTAAGGTGAGTAACTAAATTGGGCAATTTGCTCCACAACACCCGCGTCTTAGCTCCTCCGCTCATCAGGTTCTAACACATTATATTTAAGAAATGATAACTTCTAAGATTTTAGCCCACAGGTGAAATCCACGTGTTTGTTTGAGTCTACCGGCTGAATAAGCTAGAAACCATCTGTTACTATAAGTAGCCCACGAAAAAAACAGTAAACAGTAAAACGGAGATGGAATTTGGTAGAAAACATTACCATTCTGCTCAAGAAAGAATATTGCTTCCGAGAAATGTCGACGGAGCTTATTTGCAATGAAAGAGGTGGGGGAATTCAAGTGTATGCGTTGGGTTTACAACTTGTGGCTGCAAGGAAAAGCTGACAAAATAGAAAAATAAAAATATGAACTTTCTCACGATTTTCACATTTTTTTTTTAACCATAGCTGACTGGGTTGCAATACACAGCTTTTTCAGTTGTTTTCTCTAACATTTCGACTTTTCTAAGAAAAAATACCAGTATACGTTACTACAAAATACATTTCCCATAATTAAAAAAAAAAACAAATGAAAGTCTCATTTTCCAAGAACCGGTTTTGTTCTTTACTGGATTTGTTACATTTAAACCATGATAAAAAGTTAAGTTAGCCGAAGTTTGAAAAAAAAAATGTGAAATTGCTGGCAGGCAACCGGCAAACTTCAAACAAAAATCAACGGTAGACAGTCCATGTCCACAGCTGCCGCTTTTATTTCCTTTCAGTGCATGCTGTTGGCATTTTGCTCGGGATGTGTCAGTTTATCTCATCAATAACTTTCGTTCACAGAACGTTTGTTAATAGCTTTAAACAACTTCGGGGCCAAATAAACATATCTGAGCATGCGCAAAACAATTACAGGGCATTTACCTCAAAGTGAAAAACTGCTACCATATGGATGTAACAAATTAGAGATGTGGCGAGCAAGAGAAATCTAACGACACCAGTGAAAAGAACGAGTAAGATTTTCTATCGATTATTTTCGTATCAATACTTCAAAAGAACTTTTTCGATGAGTGATCTTGCATTGCTAACTTTGCTTTCAAAGGAAAATAAAACGAAACACTGAAGCTTGAGATTTGCTGGTAACCTTAACTTTGGTATGACTGCACCGCTGATTAACGTTTGTGTTGAATTTTTAAACAAAAAAGCCATGGTTAGCAGTTTTAATAAGCTGTCTTTCTTTTCGCGTTCAGATAGACGACTGTCGATTGGTTTTGAAATCGTTATCACATTACAGAGTCCGGCGGAAAGTCCAGTTAATTTTCGGAAAATTAACTGGACTTTCAGCCAGACTCTTTTGTATTTTAAAATCGACCTATTAAATTTTCATAAGTGAATAGTGGTTAGTGAAATAAAATGCGTTGATTTTGTTATATAAATTTCCCTTCCAGGCTTAAGATGAGTTCGCTGACAATGAGTTACCTTAAAGCAAAACGGTGTACTCGTTCTGATCAGCGTAGACAAGACATTCTTTATGATGGGTCGCTCGACAAACAAGATTCTCTTACCAATTCTAAAGAAGGTAAGAATGGTTTAACTTTCGACTTTAAACCGGTAAGGTTTGTTTGAAAGGGACCGACGACATGGCTCATGATTGAAGCAGCCATCTTACAACTTCACTATAGGTGATCGCTTTGTTCCTCGTTTTTTGCAGGTGATAAAATATCACGGAGACAGAGCATCCATGCTAAACAATATGCATTTCTTTTTATTCCGGGTTTGGGTATTGAGAATAATATGGGTGTTTCCCTGCAATGAGAGGCCAACTACTTGTGTGATAAGCAATTGAAATATGACTTATGTTTATGTTTGTTGCGATTTTATACAAAAATGGATCAGCGTGCCCTAACAATTTTCAGGAAAAGCCCACAGACTAATTGATTAAGATTGGGACTAAAAGATGGCTTTCTTAACTTGGCAGAAAACCTTTTCCGGTTTGCCGGCTGAATAGCTAGAACGAAATTGTGTTGTGTGGCTGTTGAAAATCAACACTGCGTAGCAAAAAACCCCGAGAACAAACGATGGAACCCACCAAACTGAAACTGTTCATCTCAATTACTGAGCACTCAGTTGGCGGCATTTCTTTCAATTTAGGACGGATGGCAACAGTAAACAAAACAATAAATGATGTAATTAACGATGATGAAGTAACACACAGGAACAACAAAATTACTGAAGAAACCATCCACATCAAACAGCCACTGAATTTTCTAGCAATTTAATTTATCGTGTTATCATTAACGGTAGATCCAGGCCTATTTCTGATTTCAATAATGAAGTCAGTTGGGTCTCTAAGCAATCTACAAACACTTTAAAGAATGTAACTTCAGTGTTTTTGCCATTTCTTTTTATTTCCCCAGTTTGGTTTACAGTTTGTTTTTTGGTTGAAGTATGCTCATGAAAGCCCCAGGTGATTTGTTGGTGCCGATAAAATTCAAGCCCTTGGTTTCGCATAAGTTGTCTCAATTTATTCCTCTGGGAGAGCGCACCGACCACAACGAAATGCTTTCCAGCTGATTAACAATCTTTAAAAGTACTCCATATTTATTTATATCTTCCGTAGAAATGTATTATGGCCAATTGTGCTCGAGATTATTGTAAGAAAAGAAGCAGGAAAAATTTTGTTAACATAATCAGCTTTCTCCTCAAATTCTAAACACTTACCCATGCACAAGAGACAACAAAGTATGACGTGCTGTGACCACGTGAAAAATTTGACAGATTTCGAAAACTGTTCAAGTCATATACAATATTATATGCAAAGCATGTGACTGACCGAGCGAGATCATTGTACAAGCAGGTGGATACATTCAAACTGCCTGTTAAAAAGTTTGCCAACTTTGTTGTAGCAGAGTTAAGATTTTGTCAGCAATTCTTTTGGACTTAATGCCGGGCACAGTGCTCACGACAGGTGATCAATCAAGCCAACTTGGAGCCAGCAATTTTTCTGTTCGTCAATATACGGTGGAGGAAGATGAAAAAGTGACTCTATCCCGAGTGAACAGGAGACGTCACGGGTTTGGCTACCGTACAAGCCTGGATTTGTTATTTTTGCGCCTACTTGAGCTTTAGCGCCTACGTGTTTACTTTTGGAAAGGAGTTGTTCCTCTTTGCGAGAGTTTTAAATTGTCAATCCGGCTCTTGTAAAGATGTAACTAACAAAGCGGAGCCGAGGATATAAACCGCTCGGACTTCGCTTGGCTTTTCTCAACAAATTTCGTGACCAAAAATGAGCGTCAGCAGGGAAAACGAAGAGTTTCAGGATACAAAATAAAATATTGAATAGAAAACTTTAGGAAAAAACGCGGTGGCATTTTTGAGTCCAAACCAAGTTGAGATGAAAGCGTGAAAACAACAAGAAAACCGACAAAGAATGATGCGAATGTCTCTTCGGCGTTTCTCGTAGAAATTGGGAAAATAAGACAAGTAATAAACATAACTCGTAGTAACCGAGACAAATCACTAATCACTTTTCTTGGCATAAATGTCCATATAAAAGACAAGGAGTACTAACCTGCGGACAGTTTAAGTCAGTCAACAATCTCTCCGAATGCAGAGCTTAAGCAGACGCCGTCATTTACCACAAAAGTATTACTTCTCATGTCTACCAAAGAAGCTTCTTTAATTAAGGATTTTTAGGGGCAAAACCGTCCAGTTTAACACACAACGTCCAAAGGCCGCAACTTCATGATTAAAACCTTGCCAAACCACACGATCTTTTCTCTCGAAGATCCATAAACTAAAATGTCAAACCTGTTTTCGATTTAATAATACACTTGAAAACTGATTTCTCAGTTCTAATTGGCTAAAACGGAGTGCATTTTTAGTTAACACTGTTTAGAAACGTTTAACACTGTGCGAATTTACAACGAAGATTTCCGAAGTTAAAACGAATAGACTACCAGAGGCCATCCAACGCATTTCGAAGACCCGCGAAGATTGAGCGACACCCTACGAAGAAATTCGAAGATTGCACGAAACCTTCCGAAGTTTTCTGAAGATCACCCGAATACTTCCGATGATTTCCGGCGATCAACACTTCCGAAGATTCCCGAAGACTAACCGAACTCTCCCGAAGATTTCCGAAGATCACCCGATCACTTACGATTACACGAACACTTCCGGTGATTTCCGAAGATCCAAGTTTTGGAAGATCGAGGGCAATGCCTTCTGCGTACCTCAGTAGTCAATGTATGGGCTGAGGCTTTATAAGTAGTCTATTTTTCAAGTGTATTATTAATAAGTAATCACATGATTTTTTTTTCAAAGACCACAAATTGCACTCGCCCTACGGGCTCGTGACGAAATTTATTCGTGTTTATTTATTCCAAATTGCACTCGAAACCATGTGATTACTCATAGAATACTGCCGAAAAATGCAGGGAAAAAGCTTTTTTCCAAACCGTTTTCCATCTGAAAACGAAGTGGAAGCCGCGTTTGGCCGCAGCTGAGCGCGCGTAAAATTAATCCTACTTTTGGCTTGGCTTGAACCTGCGATTCAATCGAAAACTAGAACCTGGTCAGTTGTTTACTTAAAAAAAACAGCGAACCTCGATGATCGATGAGCTGTCAACTTGAGCCCGCGATATGGTCACTTGATACTGGTCGGCGGATACCTTGTTTTAACAGGTGTCAATCGACCATAACATGGAGGTCCAATATCAAAGATGTCGGCTGTAAACTAGATGGTCAGCTGGAGTATGGCCACCATGTTGGATTATTATTATTATTATTATTATTATTATTATTATTATTATTAGGATATTATTAATTATTGTGCGACTCCGTGGTCGTCGTCGTGCGGTCGCCCCCACGAGCAATACCGCTAGCCATGATTACCATGAGAAAAGCAGTTCACGGATTTCTATAAGTATGGTGCTCCTCCTGAAGGCCCTTCGGGCCGCCGAGGCTCCGCTATAATCTTGAACAAAACTACTTGAGATAACTGGCCTCGATTGTGTTCCTTGTAGGAACAGGTTTCTGAAGTCTTTAATACGCAATATATACAAGTTTAACAGTACAAACACTGTTTAATGTTAGCCTAAACCGTTCGAAAAGATTCTTTTCGAAATTTTCGAGGAGTACATTTAAAAACAGGAATGTTAAAAAACACTGCCTAAGAGAGAATGAAAACTGTTGTTTGAATTGTTTGTGTGGGAAGCAAAGGCGAATAAACACGGTGGAGTAACAGCGTCAGAAGTCACAGATTTTCCAGTCGTAGTCAGTCGTCCAGACAACAGGACACGTCATAAAAACGGATACCTGAGCTGAGGTAAAAGCCAGTCCTTTTCGAAAATCTTCATTTTTAAGGAGAACAACAAAAGCACTTGTGTAGCTGGAAAATGTATGGAGTTTAAAGCCGTTTACCAGAACAAAGGAAATTTTCCGTGCATTCCAGTAACCTTTAATTAATAGCGCTAGTTAAAGCGAAATCAATGAGGGTATGAGAACTTAAATGTGATAACAATGACGAAAGGATTAACTAACGAGAACTGGCAGACAAAAATAGTTCAAAAACGAAATAAATGCCAAAAAAAAAATCGAGAAACTTTCGATTTTCTTGTTTCGTGCACCCACGACTGTTGGTTTGGCAGACTTTATTCTATTCAACTGCCAGCCAAATTACAGATATTATACCATAAATGGATTGTAACGATTAGTTATTTTTTATGTATTTTATTTTGCCACACCACAAATATAATGAAAACAAACAAAAGATAAAAAGAATAAATTTAACGGTGGCGAGGAGACCTGAAGGAAACTATGTAGCTTATGTTAATTAGGTCTCCTCAGTTATTGTTTTACAAGATGAAATTACAAAAAGAAGAGAACGACATTAGTTAAACAGTTTTTTTGATAAACACTGAGATCAACCGGTTTGAAAACAAGCAACTACCGTCCTATATTTCATCCCACTAGGGATGGTTAGGTTTTTTCTTTCGAGCATCGCGTATTAAGTTCTAATAACATCTGGCCTATTGCGAATTCTCAATCATTCTGCGTGCGATAAAAAGAGCTACAAACGGAGAACAAGGGGCCAGTAATCCTTGACTAGGAGTTTATATCTCGAGTAAAAACAACCTGCTTTTAAGTGCCCTGGGCATTACAGCTATGTCAGTATACACACAAAGAGCAGTATCTTTCTCGGGAAGTTAATTATCAAAATTCACCTTACACGGAGCACAGAAATATTAAAACATCGCTATTACATACAAGTATTAAAAACGCACTTTAGGCAATTAACCAATACTTTGAACTGATGGTGACTGATTACAAAGCATTATCTAGTACGAAGGCAATTACTAAACGTCCTTAAGAATCTTAACTAGCGAGTTATTGTACCATTACTTAAAGTTGGCTAAAATTAAGACAGAAATTCAACATTCAGTTTCACTCACTTAACAAAAAGCTAAGATTCAGACAATTTGGGAACAACTTGCTCAACTTCAACTGGAGGTCGTTATTTTCGCGAAAATCAAATTAAACAATGATAGTACAATGCTCATGGGAATTCAATTAGGGCTTGTTAATGAGCGACCATGTTTTTTAATAAAGGACTCGTCACCTCGTTAAATTCTTGAAGCTAATTAAAGTATCATTTATGAAATTGATGTCTATCTAATAACATCTTTACTTGCCTAAAATGCCTGATTTCAATGTGGTTTTCTCGATAAATTCATCTGAAAGTGAAATTACCTTTTAATCATACGCAAGAAAAAAAACCTTCAAAATTTAGCACAAGTCAGCTTTCAAGAGACAAGCATATTTACATAAAAAGAAAAATGAAGATTTTCGCAATAACTAAGACTATGGCGGTAACTTAATCGTTCTATTTGTTTCAGGCTGTTTTTTGGGTAATATATGATACTAACAATTATCAAACCCAAGAAAAGTGCGCCCAGGCTTTACAATGTTAGAAATGCTCTTTTTCACTGACGTGCTGGTTCACTGCCACCTATGTCATCTATTCCAAATCTGTCCTAGCACCAAAACGAAGTATTAAACCAAGAGAACCTCAAACACTTAAAAAAAAAACAGGTCTGATAGGAATGTATGCATACTATCATTTGAGTATGATTATTGGCATATATTACAAAGATAATTCAAAACGTATATTTTTCATGCACGTTCTAATTTCAAAAGCTCTTCACTGAGGACATAATAATTTGATGAGTTAAACCATATACTCCGCATGTTAATTATGCTGATTTGCGTCGATAATATCTTTGACATTTCTAACTCCGCAAAATGTGGCTAAGTTCCAAGCCTTTAACATGATATAATTAATTTTGAGGAAATGTAAAATTAGCAAATGATGCAGGTGCATAAAAGGATGTATTTATATTTGTCGTTAAGTTCTCCAATTCTGCCAATATTATTTGAAGGCTGTTTGCCACGAGGCTCCTCATTCTTTATGTGGAATTTGTGATGGCGTTTATACATTCACCTGAATATACACCGATAAGCTCAACACTGCCTTTTTCCACTGTCTTAGAGTGGCCACCCTGTTCAGCACTTAGCTATCCTATGTTCAGCCATTTGGAAGATGAAACAGCCGCACTACCCGTGTGCATGCCAGAAGGCATTCGGCTTGTGAAAAAGGGTTTAGAAGTTACAGTACTCTGCTGCCGTGCCTCCATCTCTAAAGGAACGCGCTTTGGACCTTATCACGGGAGAGTGGTCCATCCTTCGCAAATAAAAGAGGGAGAAGATAATAAATTTCTATGGGAGGTGAGTTATGGAAAATTTCTTCTTCGAATGCTTCTTTAGGACAATGGTCTTTACAATAATGTTCATCTGCACTCCCTTAAAGAAGAGAAGGCTGTACTGTGGGTGCTATAACTAATATTTTTCTTCGTGATTTCAACAATTATATAATCGCAGAATATTTAACAATCAATTTTTATGTTGCGATTTAATGTTCTATTTTTGAAGAAATTCACAAAATTTATCTGTCTTCGCTCGAAAAGTACAAGGTAATCACGCAGCATTCGATGCATGGCGGTTATTTTATCCTTCCATGTGATATGGATAATAAACTATCCGTGAATAACTGGAAAAAACAGTAATTGGCTGAAGCTAAGCACAGATAGTACTTCTGGAAACCAAGACGGCAGAAAGTTGGCTTAGGAAGCTACCAACACTGATTAACACGGGAAGCTGTAGCCGTCAAAAATGCTTGATGTTACTGTGAGGTATAACTTCAGTTGTGAGTGATAACACTGCTCTCCTTTGTCCGAAATTAAAGGTCTTTAATGAGGCTGGACTGCTGGCTCACTACGTCGATGGACAAACAGAGCCACAGAACTGGATGAAGTTCGTAAACAGCGCACGGCACATCGAAGAGCAAAACCTTATACTGCTTCAAGATGGTGATCAGCTTTTCTACGAATCCAGTCGAGACATTTTGCACGGAGAACAACTGTTGGTTTGGTACGGGAGTAGCTATGATATGTTCATGGGGGTTCCAACTGGGATCAAGACTTTGCCAAAGAAGGAAAAAATGGACGAAGCTGGACAGAGTAAGACCTTGTTCTTAAATTGAAGTGTACTGTTAGAAGGCAACTTTCAGCTGTCTGGCATCAGTATTTATCTTAGTTTTCAATTTTTGTTCAATTTCCTTGTATTTGACTGTTTGTTGCTGAATTTATTGCAGGTGTTTTTGGCAGCTTCTCGTGTGAAAGGTGTGGTAAAGTTTTTGCCTATAAATACTACCGAGATCGCCACCTGAAGTACACACGTTGTGTTGATCAGGGAGACCGAAAGTTTCCCTGTAATGTGTGTAACCGGTCTTTTGACAAGCGGGATCGCCTTCGTATCCATGTGCTACATGTACACGAAAAACACCGCCCTCACCAGTGCTCAGTGTGCGGAAAAAGCTTCTCTCAGTCATCCAGCCTTAACAAGCACATGAGAGTACACAGTGGAGAGAGACCATACAAATGTCCCCATTGTGTCAAGGCCTTTACAGCTTCTTCTATTCTACGCACACACATTCGTCAACATAGTGGGGAAAAGCCCTTTAAGTGCAGACATTGTGGGCGTGCATTCGCCTCCCATGCTGCCCATGATAGTCACGTGCGTCGCACGCATACTAAAGAGAAGCCGTGTGTGTGTGAATACTGTGGAAAGGCTTTTGCTCAGTCTTATGAACTGAAGTTTCACATCAACATGCACACAGGAGCCAAACCCTATACCTGCGAGAAATGCGGGAGAGCTTTTTCTAGCCCTTCTTCGCGTGACCGTCACCGTGCTTATTTTGATTGCATTACTCGAAAGAATCGCGCACCAAAAGTCATGCGAAAGACACTATTAAGTAATACGTCGTACAGCAATTAAAAATACACTTTAAATACTATCAAAGATGTTTCAATAACCACTGAATTATTATATTTCCAAGTAAATAATTTGTAAGCCGGCTAATGCTAAAAGATGCGCAATCTACATTTTACCAATGAATTACTTTGTACATTAGGTACAAGAATGCGCCTAGTTAATAACTCCAATAATGCATGATCAGTGGGATTGAGGTTAGCGCTAGCTACTTGCAGACACTCCAGGGGGGGAGCAGGCCGATGCTTGGCTTAGAAGACTAGGATCTTTTGTTATCATTTAGCTGCAAGTTGTAGTGCGGCATCCAGCTGCACAACATCGGAAGTCTTGAACGCACAGAACGTTAGTGCGTCGTCAGCATATTGATGGCAGGAGACTTCATGATGACGCATTATGTCCCCAAGTGGCACTGTGTACATTGTATAAAGTAGTGGTCCTAGCACGGAGCCCTGAGGAACCCCTCAAGTCAATAGACGACTGGTTGATCGTTCACTTCCAGCGGATACAAACTGTTTTCTTTCCGCTAGGTACGATGTGAACCATCGGACAAGCCACACCTTGTATCCCAAAGCGGTTGCGCAGACTGTGGAGGAGGGTCTACTGTAACAAATGCTGCCGTCAAGTCGAGCTTTAAAGGAGCACGCTCTTGCCATTATCAATAGAGTGCAAGACGTCATTTAATAAGGCTGACTCCTTGTTGCGACCTTTTTTTATAGGCCGACTGGAAAGACTCGATTTGTAGGTCTTGTTACATAATCTAGGCTTGCGCAATAGTCGATTAGTCGTAAGCACATGTTTGATTGTGTTGTTGGTTTGCCTCTGTCTTGAACCGTAAAATATAAATCTTGACAACCCACTACCTACTTTTACAGATCTGGGGCAGATTTCACTCCTTTTCCCGCTCCTGGTGAATCCGCTGACTTGTAAAAAATGCTTAATATGACATTCCACATATTGTAAGAAAATATTGTATAGCTTGCTCGCAGGCTGACTGTACAAAATTACAATTATGAAAACGGCCAAATGAAAAAAAAAGTACTTCATCAAGATACTACAATCGTCTAACGAAAGATAAGAGGAAGTTGCTTTTAATAATTTTCTCTGGGATATGACTGAATTTATTCATTGAGTAGTTCTGATACCGTTAAATTTGACCCTACAAACACTAATCATTCGCAAAATATAAGGCCTTTCATCCTTTTGCAGTTTTCAGTAACAAATGAATCATTCCAATATACTCTCGGGGGGTTTATGATTCATTTCCGAGTTCAGACTCGGGTCCTCCACGGGAAGCCCGAGTATAGAGTTAAACTTTCTGTCAGTCTTAACACGTCACGCTTTATGGTCACGCTCTCGGTCATTTCTCTAATGACTCTCTTGTATGTATTGAGGATTATTCCACTGATTTCGTTTTATAAAAATTAGATCATAGTTCAAAAACGAATATGATATTCGAAATTCATATCTTTTGAATACTTTAAAGAGTATAGACTTATCCCAGCAAACAGAAATAATATTATTGTGCCCAGCATCATGCGCCAGGTTTTTAGTGTACATTTCGATTCAAACGTTCTTCTGTATTGTTGCCAAGCATGCTGGCTTGATATTAACGTTTATTGCAGATAACTTAAAAGTATGTCAGACCTAAAATAAAATATAAAACGTTCTGTTACAGTGGTAACTTTAATTTAATTCTCCCAGCAGCTCCCCGTGTTACACTATCGAAAGCTATCGTTCAACCGCTGATTTAAGCTTGATTCATTTTACTTTTTTATTTTTAATCCGGCATTATTACTTCTTGATCCTATCCGTGACACGATCCGTGATCCTATCCAGGTTTTGTTAACGTCGGCAAAATTAAGACCCCGTTGAGGGCCAGAGTATCCTCGAAAATGTAACTGATCTATCGAAAATGCTGTTCAACGCTTCTATAGTAAATAGACGATTATTTTTTTCAAATTTATAGCTGTCGGAAGTTTATTTTTGGATTACAGATGGAACGGATTTGCTTCAGGCTGTCGGAAAGGCGGCATGAGGACACTAATATGCTAAAAAGCAAATATGCAATCTTTATTTACCGTTGGATTTCTCGATCTGTCAATCGATTAATTAATTGCTGGCCGTTTCTTGTTTCTTGACAGATGTATATTAAGACATCGCTTCTCGCTTGAATTGTAGAGACCCAAAACTTGTTACGCGTGTAAGTCCATGTAGCAAGATTGTTTAATGACTTGTGTGCGTTAAATATTGGGACTTGGTGCTTACTTTTGTAACTGTGAATGCAGTTACAAAAGCAGTTACAATATAGAAATTCCTATGTTGTACACACTATCTCGCTTGGAAGTGTATTACACCTGTCGAGTTTCCTTTCTAAAGCTTCAATTGCCAGTCCCGATGCTGAGTCAGTTCGTCGTAAAGTTAAGCTTGATTTATCAATTACGTAGAATGTCTGAAGTTTAGTCAGTTGAGAGGTTGATTTCAAGGAGTCAGATAAAAGTTTTGATGGAGGCTAGTGCTTGTGGCAGGATTATTGTTGTTCATCGTTATAACTTCAGTGCCAGGTTGTTGAAAGATAATAGAGAAATAGTTATTATGCTCTTACTACTGCAAATTTCGTCTATTTCTGACTAATCAATAGAAAAATGGAGCACTCATACAAGGGTTGAAATTACACTTTCAATAATACTTTAATTAACGAGATATTAAGGCAATAAACGTGACTGAGGCGGAACATGACTGACGAATTTTACTGAACAATTTTACGAAGCTATAACCATATCCCCCATGACAGAAGATATGGAATTGAACGTGAAAAGACTATTAAAGTCTACTAAAGGAAAGAGAAATTAATTATCCATGGTCCCCAAACCTGCAAACTGGTTAAATAAAATTATGAGGTTGTTATAAAATGGCTTAGTTTACTCGGTCGCATCAAAAATGAAACAAAACAAATTGTTCCTCAGTGATAAACTGATGACCCAAACATTTATTAATCAACATAAAATTCTGTTGCAATTAAATTTTATTGGATTACATGAACATTGTAATTGTCACCTGACAGCACAACCACAAACAGCAGTCCACGGCCTTAACCTAAACCGCAACACTTTAATTAATCTAATTACATTGGCCACTCATAAAAAAGCACAGCACGCAGTGGGCCTCAACATGGACTCACATTATGACGATATGGGTACACAGTAAGAGGATAAGTCTTGTATATCTTAGGTTTGACGTCACTATAAACACTATTTTTCTCCTTCCTGATAACTTCGACCATGATGGTGTCGACTATTCCGTTCCACTCAAAAATATGTGAGTCAAGAGTTGAATCATGTACAGGAATATTACCTATTTGCTCACCAATCTGTTTCCTTGGATTTCATTTCCTTCAATATTCCCGGCTATTAAGAAAAACCGGACATGCCATATACAGGTTTACAGCAAGTCCAGTACAGCGACTACAGAGCGGCTTGGTTTCATTAACATTCTTCTTACAATGATGTAACCGAAGACACAATACTCGAGATTAAACCGACAAAACTCGAAGGATACACTTTAGATCATACTTGGCACTCCATTATCAATTATCGTAACGGAGATCATGTTACTACAACTCGGAAACGGAAACTCTGACCAACAGCCAACTAAGGTCTTTCGTGGACTGACTAAGCAATCCGAGGTCAAAAGTGAGGTCTAAGCTTTGACTTGGCGAGAAACTGTCTTGAAAGGAACGAGCGATCAAGCGCGCGTTTGGGGACTTGAAAGAAATGAAAACCATTAGAGAGAGCAAACAGTACAAAAATATCTTAGTTGATCTGTCAGTGCTAACAACTTAGCCAAACTGTGATTGGTTAGTTGTGAATGACATGCATAACGTCATTTCAGAGACGACCTCCACTGTCTTCAATAAGAGATGTCTTTCCAAAGGCACTACCCTGTATTACACACCCAAGGTAACCGCATTGCGCTAACAAGATGGCGTCATGGAGTACCACGTTTTCGGATTTTCATCACGTGAGTCCTTCAGGCTGTGGACAAAGTAGCTCGTTTTCAATTAGAAGAATACTAGATCTCCCTGAGGAAAGTGAAGAGGATTGTGCTCCATCTTTAAGTAACATTTCATCTGCCCAGAGTTGTCCTCCAGCTCTTCCGCTTGTGCCTCGCGTGGTTCGCCCCATAGTTCATAACTATGGCGATACGGTTCCTCCCTTTGGAGTCACGAATTGGCAAGGTCTCGGTCTCACACGGTGTTTCCATCACTGGAGCTATAGATCTTGTCCTTTTAGGGACCAGGGATTGCCATTAGGTAAGTGAATTAACGGCATAAAACATGTCTTAAATGGCTGTTGTTCCTAATGATTCAGTATCATACTTCTACAAAAAACGACGCATCGAGAACCACATAGCTATTCAGTTTTACCCTTTCTCTCTTTCTTAGATCTGCAATAAATTGATTATCAATGTTTCGAGCGTAGAATTGATTTATAAACTGTTAAAAGGAAAGGTGATTTAGATCACCTTCGTTTGAGATATACCAGTGCCAACGGTGTATTCATGCGATGTGCAAAATACAATCACGTTTGTGTTTCCTTCCATTATAAAAAAAAAATCTCTTAGTCATTGGTCACAGCAATGAAAAACAATCAACGCTTTCGACAATAAAACAATTCAAAGTCGTTGGTTCCTTCGCTAGGACAGATTTGTACGATGAGAAACTTGACTTTCAGTCGGATAAATAGGTGCTGTACTGCACTGTTCATTTTATGTATTCCAAGCACTAAACCAATTTTACGAAGATACAACCACAAAGCAAGAGACCGACCATTTAACTTACGAAAGTATGAGATTAGTTCTTGTTAAATTTGTAGGCGCACCAAGACAAACAACGAGTTTGCCTGATGGCGAAATAAATGTACCTTCCAGTTTATTGGAAGACGGTTGCCTTAGCCGTGAGTCGGTCTCTAAGTAAGACTAATTTCGTTCTTTGCACCGTGTCATGTCCGAGCCATGGGTGAAGAAAGAGTTAAGCTCCAAACAAAATCAGTTATTTCTTTCCTAAATTTCATTTGTAAATGCCTATAGTCCAGAGTCGAATGCCGTTTCCTAGTTTCATTTGAGTTGTAGCTTAATAGCGATCAATGATGAACTTCCCCGCGAGCAATTGCGAACTATTACCGCTTGTAGCCATAAGACAACTCCTGAAGAAGACAGGCCGATCAGACAGAAATTAAACTATCCAATACATTGACAAGAAAACATGTCAAGGACTTTAAAGTGTACAGAGATTCAGCGCCATCTTGTTGTAATCGCGGGGGTGTACGCTTAACACTATTTCCTTTTCCAGCCAAACAAAAGCTGACCATTTTAATTTCATTAAGAAAAAATAAACCACATTAACGTTCGCGTTTTTCTACGTGATTTGCAGTAAATGATCTGCCAAAAGTTTTCAATTGGTCTGTTTCCATTCCTATGAATGCTTCTAAAAGTAACTTATAAGAAGGATTTCAGCGCTGGAGAACAGTAGTGGGGCTGAATCTCACAACGAACGGTTGGCTATTTATTGCCGCCACTATTTTTGAATGCAAGAATCACAGTTAAAGAAAAAGGGTCAACAGACGCGTCAGAAAATAAAAACAGAAAGTAGAAAGTGTTTGCTCAACATTGACTCGTGTCACAAATACACTTAACAGGACTGAACCTAACCTACAAAGAGGAAGAAGAACCACAATCTCAGTGAAGGCCAAAACTGTTCTAATTCCCTATTTCTTCTTCTTTTCATGATCCCAGTGTGTTAAGATAAAGATTAAACTAGAGATGTCTTGTTTTCTATTCTTTATCAAAAGGACTAACAGCAAAAAAGCAACACCTATTAATTATTTCCTTAGGGATCTTTCCAAAGAAAAGGAGGCGTCCGATGCGAAAGAAAAAGCAGCGTCCACTGTTTTCACCACATCAGATTCAAACCATGGAGAAAGAATTCGCGAAGCAGCGTTATGTATCGGAGGATAAGCGAGCGCAGCTTGCGCTAGAGGTAAACCTTACAGAAAACCAAGTGAAAACCTGGTTTCAAAATCGAAGAACAAAGTGGAAAAAAGAAGCAAAAGATGACGCCAGTACAGTTTCAAGGCATCCCCAAAGAGAAGTAGAGGATGTGATAATGGCAGTGCAGAGTGCAAATCATTTCTGTCAGAGCATTTGTCGAGTTGAGTCACTTCTTAATCCGATCACAGTTTCGCCACAACATTGTACTGCACCAGTGATTTCTACTATTAACCTGAAACGTTTTTTCGTTCCATAGATTGCTTTGAAATACGAAACAGAGTTGTTGTAGGTTGTATTTTGTGATACATGTGGCATATCATGTTCAGCTTCGTGTTAGAAATTTCTTACGAGTAGGAGGCTTATCTGTTTTATGCATTATCCTTCTCATGCTTCATATTTATTACTGAAGTTACTTCAATTTATACCCGAGTCGCAAAATTAATTCAGTACGTCCAATTCTCTCTATACTAAACACACCTTCGTTATCCCTGAAGACTTACCGCTACAAGGCATTTTGACAAGCATGACCTAACAATGATCAATGTTAGTTAACAGATAAGTGGTGTTGGTGAGAGAGGCCTCTCGAAATCTCATCGATATAACTTTTTGAATATATTGCATGATACACTCAGTGGCCAGGTTAGGAAAAAACGGCTAAACGATTGTCAAATGCTTATTAAGTTTATAGAAAGCATTTCTGTCTCAACGCTTAACATATGATATATGGTATACATACATGCATACAAATATATAATATATACATACACTATAATGTGTATGTATATATTTATACGGCATTTTATTAGGTTTTGCTTCCATATACCGTGGCGCAAAAGCTGCAAACAACCTCTAAGTGAGAAAATAAAAAACGTTTTTTTTTTATTTCATAGCTGATGAAATTATTCATTATTCATTATTTATAATTTCTACATATTCACATTCAACCAAACGTTTTTCTGTTGGTGTTATAGTCAACTGCTCTTTCAAAAATTAGCATATTTTCGAAATCTCAAGTTCTGCGTTAAGGCCTGTGATACAGCGATACAGTGTGCTTCTCTGGCAGGCCATTGGCACATGAAACAGATCTTGATATCTAGTATTGAGAGACGAAATTTTATCGGTTAGCCGTTTAAATGAGGAACTGAATAAAAAGTTGTACTTGAGTGCTACTACCTGTCATAAGACTCACCGTAAGCTGTTATGGAATCAATCATCAGGACAAGCGTACTAAACTCAGAGCAATATGTGGTCAAGCACTGTATTTTACACTGAAACAAATTGGGAATATTGGTGACATTTTTAGCCTGGTATGGGGAAACTATCCACTGGGTTCATCTGCTCTTATTTCTTTCCACAGCTCAGTGAAGAATCCACAATAAGGTCCACTCATATGTACATGTTTAAAAGCAAAAAGAACTCTCAGCTGGGACCATTGTTTTTCGTAGGAGGTGGGTTGTGGTGGGTTGTGTCACTGATTTTACCGTAAATGAGTGCACTCATAAAAATCAGCTGTCGCGCTGTACAAACAAATTTATCTCGGTTTGTCAGTCACCTGTAATCAACCATTTTTATCTGACTGGTATTGTCAAACCCTTTAAGGAGGGTAAGAGACCTTAATCGTTCTCATCATAAACAAATTCTCCAAAAAAGTCTAAAAAACCGTCACATAATCAGTGCCACAGGGGTGACGGCAACCACCAGTGCGAGCTACGAGAAGATAAGACTGTTCTTAAGACTTTTGTCCTTCATTGTATTATTATCACATCCAGAAGTGTAGATTAAGCATAAGTGCTGTTAACCCAGATCGTGGTTGTAGAACACAAAATCATTGACTAAGAATCAAATTTCACGCTGGCAATGACCAGTAGAAAGCACAACCAACTATTCAACAGATTATGTCTAACCAGAAAAACTGGTGTTCATGTTTCGGAATTAACTTAGCCTGACCCTCTCCGCTCAAAAGTACTATTCGCTACTCCCTTAGAATCCGTTGCTGGTAGCACAGGTGAAGGTGTTCTCATTAAACAACTTTTAATCAAGGTGGTTAATTCCAACGGCAAACCACATTTAATATATGAAATTTTGGACATATACTCCTCTTGTCTATCAGTAACATAATTTAGAATTAAGAAAACATATGAAAGACACACAACCCTGACAAAGAAAGTCGTCATTTCTCTCTTATTTACTCACGAACATCTTATTTTCTTCCAACAAGTTGAGTCGAACCCATGAATTTCCGTTCATTATCGAAGGTGCTCAGTGTACTACTGAGCCGGGAGGTAATTGTTGGGAGCTGGGCTATTAAACTACGCAGGTCCAAGTGACCAAAGTCCAACACATTGTTAGGATCTAGTGCCATATTTGCAATGGAAGCAAATGAGATGGAGTGTTTTAAACGCGGTGAATAAACGAAAAAAGGTTTTTTGAGGAAAAAATAAATATACGAAGTTAAATGAACTCGTTAACATGCACCTGTCTGTTGACTGCAATCCAAATAACTATGTTACCTTTTTCACAGATAAAGGGCCTCTTAATCTGAGCAAAGATTGACATTCTACAAGCTACTGTTTACTATCTCTTGTCATGATCGTGATTTCAGCCGGAACTGCATGCACAACCATACATTCCAAAGACGATAAAACTGTTGACAAATCACCTCAATCTTAATTCTTAATTCTTAATTGCTTTAATTCTCTAAGCAGTTCATCTATTTCTTTCGTCCTTCTGTGATGACTTACTCCGTATTTACAAACGGAGGTCAAATTGGCTCCATCCAATTTAGCGATTAAAAACAAAATCGATAAATCCATTGCAAATAAACAGAAGTCATCAATAACTCAGTTGGTTTGTACTCCAAAGGTCATGTCTAGAGAGAGAGAGAAGTAACCAAAATGCATCATTCGAGCTTAATTTTACCAATTCTTGACTTCGCACTGATGCTAAGCTTACAAAGCCAGTCGGGGAATTTGTAACCGGCCACACCAGGTCTGAAATTTTAGAGGCCAGGTCTGAAAAATAGAAAATGGCGTGTTTTGGTCTGAAAAAGGAACAGGAATTGAACTAGCACACCCCTACCAAGAATTCCGAGGAGTATCCCTCCCTCTACCCCCTTCCCCCCCCCCCCCCCCCCGACTAAATATGCGATCGTTTACTTTCTTAGTTCCACAGTTTCCTGCGCCAGGTAAGTTACCGTGTAAACAAGGAGACTAATTTCCAGACTTGTGTCTTCACAATGGGCTTTTGAACTCCGACGATATTAAGCACGAGAGCTTCCATGGTTTCGCTCCTGCCGGAAGGTGATTCACTCCTGCTTCAGTAATTACACATTTTAAAATCGTCGCAAATTGCATATCTAAAGGTGTGTCTATGGCACGAATTCTTTTCAAAGTTCTGACTTGATGACATGATCAGGTATACTATCGAATACCTCGATTTGATATTACAATCTGTAATACCTCGTGCAAACGTTAACAATCGTCACCTTCTACAGAACAAAACTTCCTGTTTTGTCACTCAGTTCTTAGTTTATTCAATTTTCCCCATAAAACAATCATCCATTCAGTTGTCATAATTTCAAAAATAACAACAACTCATCCACCCCTTCTCCTCGACAAGCACCGCGTCGATCTTGTCAAATTGTCATTAGAAACAACAAACAAATCATAACTTAATACTGCATGCAGCATTTTTTTATTGAGATGACTGTCAGACGCTTTGGTATTCATGAAGGTGGATCTTACATGTGGTGAGGTGGCAGAGTCAAGGGCTGGTGATGTTATCTCAAGCCTCTCATTTCTGAACATGACGGAAAATAAAAAAAAAATCGATTCTCTTGGTTTCCGTCAGGTCTTCGCCGACTGACCTTCACCTGACCAATCTAATCACAGATATGACGGGATACACGTGAAACGAATTACCGTTTGATAGTATTCAGGAGAAAACTACGTACATTGCATCCTAGACACAAGCACCTTTGCTATGACCAAAGGAACTACAAATTCGCGCGTCCACTGAATGGAAGCTTTTTAACATGTTTTTAGAATTCCTCCAAAATTCCTCCAAAATGTTTTGCGTTCGAGGTATAAGGTTATGTTAGAAGAAAGCGACCATGGCCATCTCCCGAACGAAAGTGACTACTACTACTACCGCTTCTTGAAACAGCTCAGATCAGTAATAATAATAATAATAATAACGTTTTTCAAGCCGTTTATGGTTACTTTATGCAAAGTAAAGATATTTCGAAGGTTCGCAAAAATACGTATGGATTAATCTACTTTTTAAAGAGTTTCTTTAACATTAATCTGTGCTTGGCTATTTTTCTTACTATGAGAACTGCTTGACTGAAAAAAAAAAAGACAACCCGCATTACATAAGTATACATATTCGTTGAGAAAATTGAAAAGAGTACAAAATATACATTATATATATGGTTTTTTCGTTGTTTGTTTGTTTGCTTTTTCATGAAAGAGAAAACTGAACTGAACTGAACTGAACTGAAACTCTATTCATACTCCAATTGTGAAATTGGTCAGGAAAGCCGATTAAAAGTTAAAAATGTTAATCGAAGTTATGAAAACAACAAATAAAATCAAGATCATCTTATCCTTTTTTAGGAAGGAATTCCACAATTTAGGACCAGGGTTTTCGGTAATGGTAAATCAACATTTAATTCACTGTTCCTATAATATTGGTTAGATTCCTTGGCTTGACTTTGGAAAATTTATCAGAGAGGCAGAGAGGAGGCATCGGTGAAAGTTTAAATACTATGTGACAGCCCTTTTGGCCAGGGTCTGACATGATTAACACTCTAACACGAAGGGCTTACGCTCGAAACGCCAGCTTTTAGAATCCCTGTACGGCAATTTACATTATCAACACCAAATTCTTGTGTCCAACTTCCCCACCAACGCAGCACTACAGTTTCTTTAGAAATTAGCCCCTTTATTCAAAGTAAGTAAGGCTTTTGTGAGTGATTTGTATCACTGAAACTCATGAGAGAAAAAAAAGTGTTGCGAGAAATTTCAAAATTATCAAGAATTAACAATACTCAAGTGTGTCATACGTCCGCACTTAGAGAGCAATGACTCTAATGCTATAAAAGCAAGCGCGGGTCAAGATAGCAATGGATCGATCTGTTGGTAAATACAAAAAAAAATTGGGTAAAACAAATTTTTGAGAATTTTTGACGGCCCTATAGGAAGTCCAATGTTCTTTGTAAAACCTCCCGTTCTTTGGCCTTGGCAAATTCATGGGACAAATTGTTGTAACCCAAATCGTACAGCCAATTTACGACGACGATAACACAACAATATAAAGCAATCTTTTTAAGGCTCTTTCATGAAAACAACTATCCATTTAAGATGCTTGCGTTAGAAGACAAATTAAGCTCTGTGGGATTTGTAATGACACGCATTGAGCAGAGGGAATCGGATTGGGTTCCGGTTTTCGAATAGTCATAGTCCAGGCAGGCTGGTGTGCATAAACATCGTGTGCCAGGGAATAAAAGATTTAAATGCGGTGTCAACTTGTAAATACTCGGCTTAGTCACTTAGTTACTTTGGAGTACGTGCTAGCTGGGACGTGAAGTAGATACTAACCTCCGCCAAACAGGTCAAAGTGAAAATTGAAAACAGAGCCGGTGTTGTTTATTATCTATCGGCGGTTTTGCTTGTTATTAGTCTTGACCTCATGGCAATTTTATCATAAGCACAGTCTGGTTCAAATTCTTTGTGAAACTACGTGTTTTAGTTCTACACGAGCAATGTCCATTGCTTCTTGGACTTGAGCAGATAAATGCTCTCTGGATGACTTTTTTCGCTTAACTAGGTTGACTTTTCAATAGACTGAATCAAAGAACCGGGCGATGGTAAATTGGGTAAAGTTCACGAGATATGTCTGAGAAGAGATAACGGTGTTGTGTGGTGGTAACATTCCTTGAAGACATATTACCATGAGGCGGAAGGCCCGATTGAGCATGGTGGTAACTTGGGTTAGTTGAGTACAAGTTGAGAACATGTATTCTGGTCCGAGAAACTCAGAAGTGGTGAGTTTTGTATTAACCTTTCTTTTAAATTGGATACTTTTCTTCGTACGTAAATAAAGTCAAGGATAGGTCAGTACGCATGTCAAATGTCCTACATTCAAGGCTTTCTATCGATTTGTTTCTAGGAAAATGATGCCATGGGTATCTCTAAAGGTAACCAATGTAGAGAAAGAAGATTTATTTTAGTTTTGCTAAACGTTTTTTATCCATATAACACATACAGGCTCGAGACCGCGCTAATGCTCTCGTGTGGGCTGTGACCATTGGACTTTGGAGGCGAGGAAGGTTCATCTAGTAGGTGGGACTGGGTGATCATCAGAGGGCAAGCGTGTGTAATCAACAACCCAAAACTAACAATTTGTTTCGATCATAAACGGATCAAACATCGTCTGGCACCCCCAAAATTCCGGTTCTACCCTCTTAACTTTTATGCTTTGGATTTCCCCTCCAATTTGCGAGGGTTGTGTGTGTGTGTGTGTCGTCGATCGGTGAAATCGTTATGCGCATCCTATTGCTAAACTCCATTAAAGGATGAACACATCTCCGAGTAATAGACGATCTGTTTATGTAAGGTTCTCTCAAACGATCAGTATCTCTGACATGCCTCGTCTTCAGTGGGAGAGGATTCTTGTTTGTTCAAAAAGCGGTGAAGTCCCCGTATACTTTCGTTTTGATTACCACTGATCCTCTATCTGTTTTTTTTTTTTTTTGGATAATGTTTCACGTCTCAAGAAATAATTTCCAGCTCTCAGTCTGTGACAAATGCCTACATAATTGCTACAGGAGAAGCCATCCCGATTGTGTCGACCTTTTCTGGACACTGAGAGAGGTGGAAGCCTAATCCCTGCCAATGGTACCGAAATCTAACAGTAAGAATTTCTTGATACATATATGAGAAGATCAGAAAACGTTTTCATTACAAATCGCTTTATCCGTATTCCAGAAAAGCTGTATAGACTGCCTTAGAATAGACAAACCACTGAAATAAATGAGTAGGTAGCACTGTGTCCGATCTTGTCAGTCGTAGCAGAGCCAGTACAGTTTCAATAGAGAATGTAGCCGACGATTATAAATAGGTGTCGAGCACATTTTGGTCAAGAGCAATGTTTTGATTTTCCTTTATTGCCAGGTATACATGATGTCCTGATAAAAGTATTCTGATAATTAAAAAGCCATCAAAGTTAAACACTGCTGATCCATTAGTATTTGTGTTTTACAGGAATCAAATCCACAGCTTACGAACGAAGTAACGAGACCGCTTCAAAATCACGGTGTCCACACTGTCTGTAGTCCACTTTCCGCTACTGCTTGGAAAGCAGTTGAAATATCATGTTAAAACTAAACCCAGACAGCATATATTGGTATTGCCATCCTTGGTGAGCAGAGTATAATACACCTGAACAGAGCATAATACAGCCTGCAAGGGGGACCATGGCTTACTCATCAAGTCACCATTTCTCTGTGTGAGCTGCATATGCTCAGTTAACATACTATAGCTTACCTTCAGCCACTCAGGTTGGTAAACTTTCAAACGAAATCGTTTGGCATTATTAGGGCAAAGAGTAGAAGACACAGTTGTTTGTTTGCTTTGTTTGCCAGGACAGCAAACCTTGAGAGGAATTAATCTTATGTTCATATTTATGCTTCAACCTTATTAGTATATTGTGATACGATGGCATGGAGACCTGCAAAACTTATCCCAAGGATTTTACAAGGGAAGCCTCCATACATGATTCTAAGACATATGTGGACAGGGGTGGGGCCACAATCATTAAGTTATCCTGAGAAAAATCAGGATAACAGGAGGGATACAGGAGGGAGTGTCTCAGAGCGTTATGTTGTTTGGTAAAGTTTACCAACTTTTTAGTCCTTCCAAAGGAAGATAACATACTTCACATAGGTTCTACATGCGTGCGTGAGGATTACAACCTGAAGCTCGTGTAGTGTTGCAGAAGTGTATTAGGTTATTAGTAACACATAAATGAGAAACGAAAGAGAATGTAAAACAATGGTGACAAGAAAACACAAACTTGGCGATGCGTAGAATGCTAATCTTCAAAATGTCTAACAGCTTCAACTGGGAAAATAGTGGGAAGTATGAGCACGATATCAAGATCCAATATTAGTTATTGCTCTCACAATACGTTTTTGAAATGAAAATGTCTTGTTCAAATTTGGTGCCAGTTACCATGTTCCTGCTACGTGCGGAAAGAACTTAACATTCAAATATTAGGACCATGCCATGTTGTAATTATTAAGGTAGGGGAAAACGAAAGAATAATCCAAAGATAACTTAGTTTGCGTGAACAAATGGAACGATATCGTAGAATTCATACCCATACACTTAAAAATCCTTTTTAAAGACTTTATTTATGGGCAACTTCCAGAGGGGATCTTTCTCCATAGTTGTTCGTACGAAATGAGCAGACTCTTCTTATTTAAAAAAAAATTACCGTCAAATGAAGAGATGTATTGACGCCGATTTTCCCTTGTCTAGATTTCAATATATAGTCCTTGGTTTGATTATGGTTTGATTAAGAGAAAGCTTGTTAGATTTCAGCCAAAGAATTACTTTTGGAGTTCCTTTAGTACTTAAAAATGATTATTGGGTTGATGCTGATGTTAAGAAATGGTTAATCTTGCTTGGCGTTAATTTCAGCATGATCTGTCAGGCACTTTTACCTCCATTTATCCAGATCTGCTATCGTCGCACGTCTACAGGACTGACAAACATAGCATGAAAACCCTGACCTTAACTGAGAAACATGATTCTGAACTCAAATGTTCCCAAAAGTTTATGGAAACAAAAATAAACATAAAACCTTAACGACTCTGTGGCGTTTAAGACTTACAAAAACGTGATCAAGGCTATTTTCATTCCCAACTGTTGTCCAAAAGTTTATCACACCATCGTTAATATTACGCTAACCTCGCACGTTAAATACAAATTTGAACGGCTAAGTCCACGAGAACCCTCGCAATCCGAAATTTATAGGCCAACTTGTTAAGAAAGAGCATAAAGCAAAATCTTAAGAGATCCTCTCCTGATTTAACAATCCCTTTGCTACTATGGCTACTGATTGGAGCAAACGTAAGCTCATCTGTCAATGTTTATGACTAAAACAGACTGTGATTGGTGCATTGTGCATGTCAAGCGTAACGTCATTCAAGAGTCGGAACACTGACACCGTTTTCAAAGAGATGCCTTTCCAAAGAGCGACCCTATATTACACACCCGAGGTAACCGCATTGTGCTAACAAGATGGCGTCAAGTACTGGTACTTTCTCAGCTTTTCAACGCGTCGGTCCTTCCAACTGTGGAACAAACAGCTCGTTTTCAATTAGAAGGATACTAGATCTCCCTGAACAGAGAGACGAGAAGTGTGTCGCATATTCAAGTAGCAGTTCGTCACCCGAGTGTTGCCCTCCAGCGCTCCCGCTTGGTCCTCGAGTGGCTTGTCCCGTAATACATAATTATGATTATAATGTACCGTGCACTGAAATCCTCAATTGGCAACATTTGGGTTTCACGACTTATCCTAATCACTGGAGTTACAGATCTTTTCCTTTAAGGAAAGAAGGATTTTCATTAGGTAAGTGGATAAACATCATTGAAAATGTCCGAAAAGGTTGTCGTTTGGAATGTCCATGTTGTTCTTCCTTTGCCAAAACAACGGAACGAGAACCTCGTAGCTTGTTAGTTTTCCTGTTTCGTTGTAACTGGTTGTTACTGGTTTAATGTTTTGTTTGATTTATTAACTGCTAAAAACAAAAATTGCGATTTAAAGGAGGTAGTACCATTTTTGTCCCTAATTCGTCAACGTTAGAATCTTGTTCGCGGCACGAAAGAATAAGGATTTCAATGTACTCCTTAACCAACAATGTCTTAAGGAATGGTTAGGGAAGGAGGGTAAATATTGGAAGCAGTAAAAAGAACTTCCTGTAGCGAAGGTTCCATTCTTGCGTTAACCGTCCTTTGCTCCCTGGAACAAACGTACGCATTAATGCATACAATCTTACGTCGACTATTAGAAAACAATACAAGGTCGCCGAACAGGAATGTCCTAAGAAAAAACACAGCTTGTCATTTTGGGCGTTGAATCTTAATTTCATTGATTTATGAAATGGTGTTTTGAAAACACTGAATAACTCTCTGAAGTCCTATTAGAGTGGCAACTTAAACAATGTATGCAGAATGCTCTCTCATGACTGAACCGAATTCCTGAAGATTTCTGTATTATCGATCTTTGACGAAGTTTCAAGTGCTGTGTGCAACTAATTTCAATAAGCCCTTCGCTGCTGACTGTTAGGGACCTAATTATGTAGCGACGTGATACATGCTAAGGCTTCCAATTCAGATGAAACTCCTCACTTCAAGTGACGAACAACACTAGGTTCAAGGTAATTTGTACTTGGTCTCAACTTTGAGGATTGAAGACTAGCAATGAAAGACTAAACTCTGGATAGCTTCATCACTAAGTACCCTCATAGTTCATTTGTCATGTTTCGAACTTGAATTTCCTATTTAATTAAACTAACCTTCTCAGAAATGTTGATGGTGGGCTAATACGCTACAAATGACTGCACGTCCAGTTCGACTCCAGCGAAGATAACCACTGCAGAACTCTAATTTTAACTCCATATTGTCTCAGTTCCTTTCTTATTCCTTTCACAGAGGAAATTCACTTATTTTGAGATTTCACTTTTTAATTCCTTCACTATACGTAGCTCTATACAAAAAAGACGACCAACGTTTAGTCAGAATTTAAATTTCTTTAAATTGCTATCGGTTTACCTTTTAAAATAAAAATAGAATCCTTACCTATTCCCAGGTCTTATGGCATTCTCTTAACCTTGCAACAATCTCATTCTGTTCATAGAGATCTTTCCAAAGAAAAAAAGGCGTCCGATGAGAAAGAAAAAGCAGCGTCCACTGTTCTCACCGCATCAGATTCAAACTATGGAGAAAGAATTCGCCAAGCAGCGCTACGTAACAGAGGATAAGCGAGCGCAGCTTGCTTTGGAGGTAAACCTTACAGAAACTCAGGTAAAAACCTGGTTTCAAAATCGAAGAACAAAGTGGAAAAAGGAAACAAAAGATGAAGCAAGTGTAGCCTCGACGCCTTCCCAAGGAGAAATGGAACATGTTTTCCTTGCAATGCAGAGCGCAAACCCTTTTTGTCAGAACATTTGTGTTGAATCACTTGTTAATCCTTTCACAGTTGTACCACAGCATTGGGTTGCACCAGTGTTTTCGAATATTGATTTAAAAGGTTCTGTTTATCCATAGTCCATCAGTTTAAGACAAAGCTACACACGGCTGTAGCGTGCTGTAGTATTTTGCAGTACATGTAGACGTATGTTGTGCATGTTGACTCGGTTTGCTTACGTTGATTCAGTTTGGTTTGGAGATCAGGTTTTAACACTTTTTCTACCCAAAACATATGCCAAAGATCAGAGAATGTAGCATTTTTCTGAATTAGTTTATATTATTATCCTTTAATTTATATTTATCGCTAACTTGTTCAACTTTATGCTCAACACAGAAATCCAATCCAGTACATCCGGTCTCACCTATCCTTACAAATCTTTGAAAATCTGTGCTAAGTACGTGTTAAAAAAACTGTTTTACTTAACCTCTCAAAGTATGTTTCCTACCCTACAGTTCATTCTGAATTTTGCTACCCTAAGAGAAATTTATTCTCTTATTCTCTACGGAGTTAACTTGTAGAATATTTTTTCAGAGGCTAGTTGATTGTTATATTGAGATAACAAAGGTCTGCTTCTTGATAGAGAGGGGTGAATAGGGGTCAGCAAATCCGTCGATTCGTGCTAATTTTTTTCGGAAATTCGAATCCACAAGGTTTTTTTCTCTTGCAGTATTGTAAGAGACGTAAGCACCTTAGAACATTCACATAGCAAAAATATTAATTTTTTATAATTTTCTTTTCAAAATGTTTAAAAAAACTAAAACTAGAGATCAACACACAACAACAAATCTTGTGGCAGAGCTTTCTAATTGATTTGTTCTGAAGGCATCATCTTTCTGGGGAGGTTTGGGGGCATGTTCCCTCAGCAAATTTGAAAAAATTGAAGTAGCTAAGACGTGTTTTCCCTTATTCTGAGAGGAAGACGTGGCCCATCAAAAATAGCTTTTTAGACCTCGGACAGCAATGACCAGAACCAGGTTGCTGACGGGCGGTTTTCGTTAAAACAATGGTTTGGTGGGGGTGCTCATTCTTGCGGCCTCAGAAAACCTGGTTCTTCTCATTGTTATTTAAGGATTTTTATTGGACTAATATGGACTAATATCAAGAGAGTCCACATTTTTGGTCTGTGATTAGCATGTGCGCGTGTGCAAAAGTCAGGGAGCACATTGACTGGTGTAAGGCTGCACGAGAATTTCCATTGTAAAGCGTTGGAAGCCGGTACTTAAGCAGCAATTTTCCTCCTCAAAATGAACTGTTTAAATCAAAAACATTAAATGCGCTAGAAATAATAATTTCAGCGAGAGAGCGTAAGATTACATTGGTGTGCATGACCCCCACACTTAATGCGTGAGACTTGAGAGCTCTTGTGTCAACTCACAGGAAGACCACCCTATCTATATCTGCGCTGACACGCCTGACGTCGCATTTGGATCTCACACATTCACTGTAATTTGCAACGGTTGATATCCCTTTGAGCCAAGCGATCGACGAAAATGCGTTATAAAATTCTGGATATTGCACCGTTTTGTTCCCAAATCTTGATGGAATGTAAGCCAGATAAATAAAGTTCATTTACCATTTGACTATTGTATAGTCCTGTGTGATTTTATGGTGTTTTCGGTTGGTTGACTTCTCACCCGCTGCACAGTAGTATAAAGAGGATTGTGATCCACTGAGCTTTTGAAACTCGCCAATCCGTAAAATATACCCTCAAAATCCAAAAACAGAGCAACTTTTTTTAGCCAAATCCATCGATACGCGAACGTATTCACCCCTCTCTTGATACCCTTCAAAGATATTCTCGACTATAAGTATCAGTTCGTCTATTCCCGAAAAACGTGTATATATATATTGTTCAGTTAATACCTTGTTACATTTAACTGTTCAAAATGTACTTTATCTATCACCTTGCGAGAGTGCTAATTAAGCAGGCAGGAAATGCTATTAATTAAACAAGTGTTAACTGAGCTACGTCGCCAGGGTGTATGATACCTATAACGAGGATGTTATAGGTAAAATTTTGGGAATGGGGTGACTTGAGATTGAAAGAAAGAAAGGTAGAAAAGGGTATATACACAAATAGACTTCGTCTACTAACTTATTCACCTATTCTTATTCACTTATTCAATTAAAATTTTAATTTTCAACCCGCCTTCAAATCCAATATTTTGCAATTCAAATGGCCATAAATTCCTCTTTCAGCGGAATTAGACAGTGATAATCTTATCTGTTGTCTTCACTTTCTATTCAGTTTTTAATATTTCAATTGCTGCTGTTTTGTGGAATTGAGCGATGTTTTCTAAGTTTCCACCTAAATTCTGCAGGGTATTTGTTTAATTTCTCATTATCTCAGTAGAGCATGTAGCCTTTGCATTGGCACTATCTCGGCAACTGTTACCATGCAGATTAGCCTTTCCGTCCATAGAAACACTGAGAACTTACAAAACGATCCGGTTCGGAATGTTGGGCTTATACATCAAACGCTTCGGGCTATTTGTAACAGAAGATTGCTTATTTACAAACGCTATCCACATCAACTGGAACATCCCAAAAGAACAGTCAGAATAGGGCATCAACTGGTGGTCCTTGAGCTCTAAAAACGGACGACATGTGCCATTAGGTTTTCTAACCTGAAGACTTGGTGTTTTCGTAAATGGGAAGCACTCTTTCCTTCATTAGCGTACGGACAGTCTCCGAAATATTATTCTCCGTTTAGACCACAGGCCAGCCAATACCGTGTGAGAAAAACCGGATCATCAGATCGGCTCTTTTGCTTGCTTGACAACAGTGGATCACAGTGCGAAATACTGTTACATGGTTGGGTCAGGTCATACGCCTCGGGCACTGTCCGACTCCCTGTACGCTCCTAGGAAGCTGAGTGTATAGTTTTTGCCACTTTTTTAAGAAGACCTCTTCGAATTTACTTTTAAGGTTGTCGTACCTTACACACACATTTGCTTCGGTCTTTCTGTCGTAGAACTGCCGCTACGGCTTCAAGACCAAGTTTGTTTTCGTTGCTTTGTGTTTGCTGTGCGCGCAATAAGTGTCGAGCCAAACGTTAATTTCGCACTTAGAGTCTTCGTTCCTTGGTTTAAAGAAACGCGTGTCTCTTGAAAGTTACGCAGTTGATTGCTTTACGAATGACCGGAAGTGAAGCGATCTCTAACATGCTGAGAGTCTAAAACCATGCAAGCTGTTCGTCAAGCTGTTCGTTGTTTGCATCAACCGCCATTTCCTAACAAGGAGGAGGTTAAGGTCATCTTACTCGTTTTTTCCGAGAGAAACAGCTGTCCGCCGAAGTCAGTATAATTATTTTCAAATGAGTTGACTTGGAACCCAGCGTACGGCCTGTGTAAAAGTCCCGGGAAAAGTTTGTTTTTATCTCATTCGCCAAAAAATCTGACCTTAATGTTTCCAGTACTCCACAAAATGTCATTTGTCTTGCCGGAGATCGAGTTTTGTTGCAGTGAAAGGGATATGTATATCCATGACCCGTCCAGATGACAAATCTATGTTTCCTTGGAAAGCAACGGTTTTTTCTATGTATCTTTTTGGTCCTTTTGTCACCTTCTGGATTTCGTTTTCTAATGAGAATTTGCCTTCGTTCGCAGCTCTGTGTAGAAAGAGACAGTCACTATTTTGTTATATCAGTCGACAACCGTTGCTTCAGCTTCTCAGTTGAATTCAGTTGCCGGCGTTCTGCGTATTTCGCTACGGGTCAAACGACGACCTAAAATGTTCAGAAATACAAAAAAGAGACAGAGAAAAGCTGCATGAAATGTTCATCACTTTAAGTTAGGTATTAAGGTATTTCTCTTGTGAATGACAGGTTTCGAAAAGACCACTGACCGTTTCAAGAACTTGTTGGGTCGACTCAAAATTATAATTTAAGGTTCTAGAGGCGCCTAGGAAGCCGAACTTTATTGCTTACTATAAAAATAGTTCATTTCATCTGTTAAGTTAATTGTCCGGGAAGTAAATGAAGCAGAAAATCTTTGGTGTTAAACAGTAGCTGCAGCTAACGTACATTGTGAAATCCAGTAATCATTTCCAACAATTTAGGTTCAATTTATTGTAAGAATGGAGGTTCGTTTTAACGTACCCAACCTGAGACCGAGAAAAAAGCATTTTTATTAATTTGCGTCGAGCAGATAAAACAGAATGAACTTGTACCGAGTTCTAAATATAGCGGATAAATGTATTCATACCATGCCATAGAAAAACAGCCAATCGGAATGCAGGAAGGTCGTTTTGTATTCGTTGGTCATTGATTCCCCGAGCTTTCCCATCGTGCACCGCATGAATTGCCACGTATTTTCTAGGAGATGGTACCAAAAAGTGATTCAAAGCTTTCTCGTGATATGCCATGGAATATCCAACTTGTCACTCGTATATATATTTCTTTGCATACAGAAGGGCAAGTGTGCATGAGGAAAACACAAATGACTTTATAAGAACGTCTGAGGCTCAAGACATAAAGGAAATAAGAGTATCGATTTTCGTTTCAGCCTTGACCGCAAAATTAGACGTTCTTATAGAAAAAAGAGTGTAACGCCAAAAACCTCAAAATCTCTGGATATAATGAAAAGCAAAGGCCAGACATCAGATTTGCCGTAAGGTAGAAGACATGCAGGTCTCTTATGTTACTTTCAGGGCATAACAAAGTTTCACTTACACGTGATGAGTGAGGTTTATTCGGCTAGTCAAATTTCGTCTAGCCTGCAGAGCGATATGATTCACGCTATGTCGCCATCTTGGAAGATGAAACTGACAGAGGTTTGGGGCGAGCCAAGGGAGAGGACGACAGGTTTTAAATAGGGGAGGGGGAGGGGAATCTCTTCTCCGCCCCCACCCCGCCCCTCCTCCAAGAGAGGATAAAGGTCCTTTATCCTGTCCTGTCACAATTTTCTATTTCCCTAGATGACGGTTCATGCTCCAAAAAACGCCTGCTCTGGAGGCTAAATTTCGTCAAGTGGTAGTGTGAAACACCGAGGAAT
>OX419343.1:16458327-16475827 GCA_948470475.1 Galaxea fascicularis | reverse complement strand
GGTTTATAGTCAAGATGTTTTTGAACGATTCGGGCACACGATTTCATTTACAAACATCAGTCAGCTTAAACCGTTTGCTTTGTATGGGGAGATATCCAATCCATTTATTTATGCTTTGTGCTCTAACTAACTTGACTTTCCGAACATTTCTTTGTCCGAACAGACCAGCTGCTTCTTTAGCCAAAACGTAACCGTCGCCTGGCAAATTACATCCTCACAGAGAAAAATATTTGCATGTTTGTGTTGTTCATATGTTGATTATGCTTTCAAGCCACAGATGATTATGCTTTCAAGCTACATGTAGACTTTCTGAACAAGATTGGTGTTTTGGCTTGGAATGCCATTTATTTGCAATCCGCACGACTGACGCCATTTTGATAATTATATTGACCTCTCCACGTACTCAGGCAAATATTTCAGCCTCTGTCCCACCTACTAGATATGTGAACAGAAGACAACGGCAATAGCTTGGGGACAGGGTCAAACCTAGTTGGGAAGGCAGGGGAAAACACGTTTGATCCACATTTAATGCATAAATTAATTGTCTAACAGATTAGAATGGAGTGAGTGTGTGAATTTTGCGTCTATACCTACTGCCTCATCGTATGACCATAAGGTAAAAACCGCTTTCACGCGCACGTAAAAATGGTACGGTCTTGATATCACGAATAAATAAAAAAATCACATTTCACGAGAGAAACATAGCTTTAATCACGTTTCACGAAAAAAGTATAGGGGACCCTTTACATCATGAAGACAATCATAAACAAGAGAACACGTTCTCTTGTTAAAAAAAAAAAAAAATTGGTCCGCAATGCGTACATGTGTGGCTTACTGGACCACTCGACTCTCGTGGACGAATAAATGAATCCGATCGTGTCATAATGTGGCTACACACTCCGTGTAACCCACACACAAATTGTCGATTGATAAAAGTCGGAGCTCACAGTTACGATATTTCGGAGAAATAACTATAAGGCATCTGTTCTCAATAGAGCGGGTCAATAGAGCGCCTACAAGTGATGGAACAGAGAATTAACTCTGAAGTGTAAATTCAAGTGCTAATAGAAACCCATGAAAAACCCACTGGGCGTTAGCCCTAGTAAAGGGTATCAGGGAACCACACGAGGCGTTGCTCTGCCGACTAAGCTACGAGGTCGGACAGAGAAAGTCGGGGACGATTAAGATGGTGAATCGCAGCGAAGAGAAAGAGCGCCGTTGCACATGGGTGAAGAGTTAAACGGTTTCAAGGTGTAACAGAGGCTTCAATATTTGCTAGACGGCTTTGAAGCTTTTGTTTTTAAATGAAGAATGATCGTCGCAGTTGTGATCGCAATTTTTACAATTGCGTAAAAAAGCCTGAAAAAAAATCTAGGACTTCAACGGAGCCTCAGTTTGAGCACAATACGAGTACGAAGGTCACATGAAGATGTTTTACTTTGTGTTTTGAATTGCAATTCGACGTTCTTACATGAAGTAAAGCTATATAAAAAGCACATGTTGAACATGGCGGAACGAAGCAGTGATCCGGAAAGTGTCCCAACTAGTCCTAAAAGAAAAAAAAATCTACACATGTCGGCGCTGCCCGGTACCGTTCAAATATTGTTAGTGTTATGTGTTGTCAGTAGAATTCTTCGTTTTCGAACACTTTATAAACCTCAAAGTTTGGGACCTAAATCTTAAGGTTTTTTCAAGTTAATTTTGGAGATCTCAAGGTTTCGAGGTTGCAGAGGTTGGAAGGTCTGGCATAGGAAACGACAAGTTCAATGAATAGCCTATTTTACAATTGTGTGTTAAGTGACCTGGCCTTGGAGTAGAAGCGAGGCTCGGGTTGACCTTGTTTTGATACAGACCTCACTGCTTTTCTCATGTAAATTAGAGCTTACTCCAGACTTACTCTACCTCAAAACATTAAGGTAAGTCAATCGTTAGCTCATTTTAAGACTTTGATGAGGGAAAGACTCTTACTGGATGGCCTAATTTTTTAGTTTCTAATTCTTTAAATTTAAATTTCTCGGTGTATCTTAAATTTTTATTTATATAGAATCAACTTTATTGTATTTTATTGTTTGTCACATATTTCGCTGAAAAGCCCATTGGGGACGTGGAATAAACGTATGTATGTATGTATGTATGTATGTATGTATTACATGTTGCTGTTATGCTAACTAATGCCACTTGCACGAGAAAGACAGAGAGGTTTGTATCAAAGCAAGGTCACCTCCAGCCTCGCTTCTTCTTAAAGGCCAGGTCACTGAACACACAACTGTAAAATGGGCCATTCAAAGTTTTATACCATGCGTAGTTCGTGCATCATATTTATCAATTCTCACGGGCTCAGAAAACTGTTATTTAAGGTTTTTCCATTTATAACTACAGTTTGCTAAAATGGCCGAAATAAGAGTTTGTAGTTGTTACCATTAATGTAAATGGTGAGGCTACTTTGGTGTTCCCAACCGGAAGTTTTCAAAATTTTCAAAACGTCTTGAAAGGTAGTTCAAAATTTCCAACCGGAATTTCCGAATGGAAAATGTGTGTACCATTTGCGATTTTCACCAGTTCCAAGCCCTACTCCAATTTTGATCCGTGTCAGCCTGTCAGGTGTTAGTAGGGGTTGTGCAAATGGTACACGCCAATCTCGATCGAAATTTTTCATTTGGGATTTTTGCTTACCATTTGTACAAACCGTTGACTAACCGGTCTTTCTATGTAAATGGTAAACAACCTGTCTATATAATCATAATTTGTGCATGTGGTCAGCGGTCAATTAAATTACAAAAGCATCAGTGTACAAATTTAGCCAGTGCAGCTTAAAGCAGGCGACAGAGCCTGACTCGACTACAGCAAGTGGCAGACCGTTCCATTCCCTCACAGTCTTAGGAAAACAAAAGAATTCATGGTAGTTTGCTAAGGACGCAAGTCTTTCGTACGAGTGCTAATGTCAGGATTTCCGGAAATCAGGTCAACTTGGCCAATATTCTGCTCAAGGATTGGTCAATGTTACACTTTAGCTTTTGGCTGTCCTCGGAGTCTCTTTTTATCGAATTATTTTCAATTTGAACAGCATGGAGTCGTATTAATAAAATTTGCGAAATGGATTAAATCTTTCGCAGAACAAGTAATCCTTCTCACTGAGTATAAACGAAGCAACACGTTTGCCATACTTTTGTTTCCAGGGGCGTAGCTACCTGTACGCACGGTACACACGTGCGTACCTGAAAAAATCGAAAATAAAAAATGAAATAAAAGAAAATAGGAAAATGCATAAAAAAGCAAATAAATTCAAGGTAACTATTTCAGTAAAAAGCACGATTTGCTTTTATTCATTTAACTCGGATTGTTTTTTTTTTTAATTAATCACGGTGTTGATAAACCAACAGAGGGTATTTTTCCGCACCCAATGGCGAAGGGTGGGGGGAAGAGATCTGGAAAATTGTGCGTACGAGTGAAAAAATCCTGGCTACGTACCTGGTTTAAACTCGTTGCGTTTTGTGTCACCAGATGGAAAGCCAATGTCCCTTTAAAGAGGGAAAACAGATACCCTACGTGTCAGGCGTTACAAACGGCTTAAATTTTCCACACAGACTTGAATTGAAGCGCACACCGTTGTGGTTGGCAATTTTCCCCCGGGGGAAGGATGCTCACTGAAGATTTCCCCTGGCATGAGAGAAAATGAGGGGACAGACTCACAATGCAAAACAGTGCGTCAACAGTGCTTACATATGAACCTCCTTTATATTCTGCAGCAGATACAATTTACAGTGGGTAACTAAAGAGCCTCTTTCCTCCACGAACACTTCTTGACCTCGATAGTAGATGTATGCACACTGTAGGTAAATATCCGACTAAGAAAAATTTCACAGCACCAACTGAACCCCGAGCGACTGATATATCATGGGGCTACCCAAAGTATCGGAACCCTTTGGTGGATCGAAAATCGGGGGGATGGTCCGTGTTTATGGTGACAGGGAGGTGCGAATGTTACATTTCAGGAAAAGAAGATCCAAGCGAAAGAGATCAAGGACTCACGCCAGCAAAAGTAGTCTCCTTCGCAGCCGTTTTTTGGGCTGTCACGCAACGCTCCCCAAAAAACGGCTGCGAAGGAGACTACAGCGAAAGAGGATTCAATTGCAGGTTGACGAAACACTAATAGAAAACATGTCGTATAACGTAGCAGCAGAGATATTTAGGACTTTGTCCGGGGTGTCCTTGACTGTTATGTATTTGGTTAATGCTCGCTTGATTCATTTCAAGAACGAAAGCAATGTAATGCATTATCATTTGCTTCCCAGGGTCCGACCCCCGGGACAACCCCAGAAAACCCAGGTGTTTGGGTGGGGGTTAGTCGACTTTGAAGTACCAATTTCCCCCCGTGGGGGAGGGGCACTGTACATGTTCTTTACCAACGCGGAAGCCCCCGGTGCTACACCCTCAAGATTTGTCCGAAATCCACTTTCGCGGCAATTTGAGCTTCATTGCCATTCCATCACCTCTTTTTTGGTCCTTGAGGGAAGATTGTTTTGTATTAAAGAAATCATGCCGCAAAATAAAGCGTGGGGCGAAGAACTTGTTGATCACATGTTTTTCGCTGTTATTGTTTACGCACTGGCAATGCAATCGCTCCTACATGTTAGCTTTTAGTCGACATTTGTACTTAAGTGTTTTAAAATATCAATACATATGCTCGTCAGTCAGTAGTGGCACCAAACCCAATAAAACATAAATATGCCTGCAACAGATGCAGCCTGATAAATTTGCCTTGCAAAATCGCAAATGAACGGGAAAACATAAACATGTCGTCTACACGCCGTCTCTTAATAAAGTCCACTGCTTGCGGCATTGGGCCATCCACACTATTCACCTTGGGCAAAAATTTCCCAACGGGGACCTCCTGGTCGATAAATACGTGCACATATTCTGGCGTCTCTGCCCCCGAGAGGGGGGACTTAGTCTGCTTTTTATACCTTATACCCCGGGCATTTAGAAGCCGTTTGTTTCAACCTAAAAACAAGTGCATAATGCGAGCCAGTCGCCGAATATCAAAACAACCGCATTTTAAAACAAATGTAGAAACGTACCAAATGCGTCCGTTTTGTACCATCACAATTTTTGCAACGAGCCTTCCCATTTTTGGAATACATGTAACCAAAATCATCTCTGGTAAAATCAATCCAAACAGGAGTCCAAACAATACTGGCCAAAATCATGTTATCAAAAAATGAACGGTAAATTACCAAAAAAATATCGTTCCTGTCATGCATACAACCAGGAGATACACAAACAACACATTTTACACCTGTACGACCAACTAGTAAACTAAGTAATTGAAACAGCCTCCATTAGCCTTTTTTTTTCTTTCACTTCAGTAGCGTCTCCACGCCACGATGAACTTAACAAGCCAACCGAAGGTTATTGAAAACAACGAAATCACTGCCTCTCTCCTTGTCAACGCGAACTAGAAGATATCGATGAGGCTGTCACGACAGGCACAGACCGCAATTCAAACTGGAGTTTGTCAGCTTTTACTGAAACAGGGGTTAGATAAAGGAAGCATTCGTTGTTTGCCCGCGTGTTAACCTCCGCGTGCTCCTCGCGCGCCAACCCGATGCCACTCCTCCGTTACCCTTTCTTCGCCTACCACATGCTTCACAGTATTACTGATGCACAGGATTGAATCACCGTTTGCCGAGATCTATCGCACACCGAAGCTTCAAAGCAACACCTTAAGTGATAAAATGAGGTCTGAAGAGAATAGTTTTGTTACCAGGAGTCTTCACAAATATACCCTGGATGCCAGAGGTCTTCTCGTTCGCCAGCGGCGAGGAGCGTCAGAGCGAGTAATGCTGGTCGCCTTCGCGGCTTCGCCGCTCAATTCTGTCGCCCCTAACGAGAAAATAACCTTTGGCACCCAGGGTATCACAAATATGAACTATGAATAGAGAAACATGCACACCGTTTAATATCCCAGTAAACAAACGAAAAAATGTCATCCTACTATACTGAGAAGCGATTTTGTCCGAAAAGTATATAGCTGAAACCATCGCTTGTTTTATGTATCTTCAAACTTGTCTTGCAACACTTTTCTGTTTATTAAAAACTGTTCTATATTTAAACCATGAGAGAATATCATCTTGGTACATAAAGCAAATTTAAAGGCAGCACTGATTTCTAGAAACACGAATTGAGTTTTGATATAACAGTATTCAAGTAACTAACAGAAGAATTGTAGAAAGCGTGCAGTAACCCTGAGGAAAAACTAGGAAAACAAGGCGAGATGCAAGCATTTAGCCCTATTGCAAGATGGGTAATTGTTTTTCTCGTTGATGATGATGCCTAAGACGAAGGGAGAGCTAAGGAACATATAATCCCAATTGATTACCCTGGATTCCTTCAGCGTTGCACCCAAGGTGCAGTGGTTCGATTTCATACAAAAATGTTTCAACAACAGAAACCCTGCAGCTAGTCTTGTTCTTCTAAGGTGTGAAGTGCCAGATAACGTCTAAATTGAAAGGAATTATTCTCATTAAAAGATTCTGTTTTCGCACCCTCAAAACTTACCGCGAGGATCACAACACATTAAACGACAGACATGCTGGCGACGGAGGTGCGAAAAGCAAGCAAAAATCCACAGCGAGGTTGTCAAGGAATATCTGCCATCAAAAACGGTTTGGTAAAAGTCAATCTTAGCCCTTTTGTGAGCTTTACAATTTTAATCACGTATAAAAAGGACGAACTGTCTTACATTGACTGGCATTATGATCAGTTTGTTAGGGGCAAAAGACGAAGTAAATCCTGAGAAGAAATAATTAGCGTTGTCTCGGATGATCAAACACCATGTCTTGCTCTTGGCCATATATTCCCGTCTTCCGTTCTCACGCATAGCAGTTTCACAACAGAATTGACATCAAAAGAAGCATATCAAAGAAATGTCCGTCTTATTTGGGCAACTTGAACAAAGTTTATTGTCAATGGACTCTGTTTCTCACGAGCAACACGTAATCGCCCACGTTCTCAACTGAACTAGCGAGTAATCATTCATAAACAGCCAAACGCTTTGTCCCTTGGCAATAAGAAATAATTTATCCAGCTCAGGAAATGTGCAGTTGGCTCTTCGGTCCATATCTGTTCACATGAATAGGAATAGGAACAACAAGTTTGGGAGCATGAAGTTTCCTGTTGCCGTGAGCCTGAGGCCCTCCCAGTGTTCTTACTCTCTTCCATTTTGCGCGTCGGTTTTGAAACCAAATTTTCACCTGGACTTCGCTGAGTTTCAATGTCTTAGCAATATGTGATCGTTCTTCAAGGGAAAGGTACTTCTTCGTATGAAATTCTCTTTCAAGTTCTAAGAGTTGTTGGCTAGTGAATGCTGTTCTTTTTCGTCGTGATTTGTTCCCACTCTCAGAGTCAGAATTTTGGTCTCCATGTTCGTCTTCAAGCTCTTCACTTTCAGCAGGAGAGCTTGGATTGCCATGGCTTTTGTCTCCTATTTTGCAATTACAAACAGAGACTGGATCAGCATGCT
This sequence comes from Galaxea fascicularis, assembly GCA_948470475.1. Classification (NCBI taxonomy): domain Eukaryota; kingdom Metazoa; phylum Cnidaria; class Anthozoa; order Scleractinia; family Euphylliidae; genus Galaxea; species Galaxea fascicularis. The sequence continues at coordinate 16,468,305 of OX419343.1, read as the reverse complement.
AACCCTTAGAATACTAACAAATTGCTTACTAGATGGGTATAAGCAGGGTATACGAAACACCTTTTATAATCTGCATACGTGAAAGCATTCGTGTACGGGTAAATACCTTCACTAAAAAAACTGCCCGTAGAAGTATTGTAAATGCTTTTGGTTAACACTGAGTCAGCAGAAAAACTCAGCCTTTCATTTTGAGGCTTTTCACAGAATACTAACGAATTTTAAGTGATTTTGGAAGAGGGAATAGCACCCAGTTCTGCCTCAAATTCCTTTATTCGTGAATTACAGTCAAGGGGGATAAATAACAAATTGAATTGCCAGCTTACCGGACGGACAATCTGAACAAGAGTGATCCATTAAGTTCTCTCCGTGAAAATGGTTCATTGGTTTTTCTCGCACCTTTTCCAAGCCATGGACTGCCTTTTCTAAACAGTAATCTCCCCGTGGAGTCAGCTCGACCAAATTCTGCATAGCACTTAGAGGACCACGGCTGAAAGCTACTTTAGTTTCATCCTCTCTTTGTTTTGGATGCTCTGTTCTGGAAATAATCGACTCTATAGAAAAAGAAATCAAATTTTGCGTTGTATGAATGTCGCCCATCGTCTGCTTTGCACAACACGTCACAATAAATGGACACGAATTAGTGGGTAGCTGGGTAGGTATTGTTTTTTATCGGATTACGGTCGCTTTCTTGCAGACGTTACTAATTACGGGCGCTAAGATGTTTTACGTCAGCTAGGTTCATCCTATTGGCTACTATGTTATCTTACTGACAGCAGAAGAAAGCAATTCCACTCAAGTTACCCTCAGCAGGAGTAACAGGGCAAAGATTTATTCTTGTCAACTGCAAAATAAAGAAACCCTGAAAAGTCAAGAGTGATTTCTCACGAATGATGTCTCTCATCAATAAAAATGGCCAGTTTGCGTTGTTATTTTCTTTCTTGATCATTCGGGTACAAATTTCGTGTTTGACATTAGGTAATTAAGAATTGTTTGGCAACTAAGCAAAGGGCAGAGCAACGAACTGCCTTTAGTTCTTTTAAAAGTCTTTATAACAGCGGCAGTTGGAGAACGTCAAGACAAAGGAAGGCTATTTCAAGAAGATCGCTTCCGACATTTTCTACGATGAAACAAACCCGTTATCATTCCATTTTTTTAGTCTTCGAGATTTTAATAGAAAAACTGCTGCAGTTTCAGAGGTTATAAATTGAATTTATGTCTTCTTTACAATCGAATTTTTTTTAACTCTTCATTGAAAAAATCATGTATTTGCTAGTAATCACCTTTGCCTTGCAGCATTCTGGCGACGTTTCGTAGATGAACAGCGCGCACACTTTATTCACAAGACAGCGGGTCTTAACGCGGCTCCGTTTACACCTCGCTGCATTGAACTGAACTTCCGTAAGCATTCATGACTGTGAATTATTGCTTTTGACAAGGAAGGAAATCAGGTTAATGAATTACCGTGTCGGTGTTACTTTGTTTTAACGGCCTGATTTCTGTGTATGTCTGCAAAAATTATCATGACAATTTCTTACTTGGATACTTTTGGTTATTTATTGAACAAAAGCAAACAAGGGCAAGTTAAAAGGCCTTATTTCGCTTTCGGATTCACCAACAATATATACATTGAATAAGAGCATGACCAAGAGTCTGAGCCAAGTAACGCAAACCAGAACATCAGTGGCACTTCAGCACGTTTCATTCATAGTATGTTTCTGACAAATCTCGTTGTCACCTCGCCTCTTGTTGTCACTGAATGTGTAAAAAGTTGTTGTGAGCGGCGCCTTCGGGTCTGGCAGTCTTGTCCAAAGGAAATGAAATCAGATTAGCCTGCTACACGCTGTTTCTTTAGCTAATTACCACGACTGATGACAAGTCTGATTAAAATTCAGCATAAACCATGGAGACAACAGACACCGATGACCTAAATCTTTTAAGCTGTTCCAGACCATTCAACTTTTTGTAACAGCTTGTTCGACACAGCAATGCCAAATGCCATTTTGAATGATTAGGTTCCCATCTTGAGTTGCACGGTCCGATTTTTTTGGTCCACACAAAAAGGCTAGGATAAATGACGGGATGAAGCTATTGCTTTCACCCCGTTCTTTCCAGTTCGCAAAAGCGGTACCGTTGCAGCTACCGCCCACAAGGCGTTTCCTGCCATATCAAGACCAGACATTACAGTACTCTGATCTTTACCGGTAATGTTGCGAGAGAAACATCACAACAAGAGGGTTGTTTCCACCGTCTTACGGAAGCTAAACATAAGAAATTAGAAAGTCCAACCTTTAGAAAGTTTCGACACGTGTGTAAATGTTTGGTGCCCGGGGGGGGGGGGTACTTCCAAAAAAATTGGGTGAGGGTGTGCGGCACGCTTCCTTAAACCCTTACCCTATTTCAGACCTAACGAGGAACGAGGCGATCATGATCAGGAAGGGGAGGGTGGGGAAGAGCGTCCGCCTGCCAATCGTCGTCGTCGTCGTCGCCCGTATTACCGAAGATATCCTCGACGCCCTCGCAGAGAGGACGGGGAGAGAGAGAAGGAAGACCAAGACTCTAAGCCTGAAAATGAAGAGGCAGGCAAAGCCGACGGCACCGCGGATTAAATAGTTATCCATCAAGCTTTAAGACCAGAGAGGAGATTAGAAAAACACCTATGACCCTCGTTTAAATTTAATAGCCTTTTTTGTCGTTTGTATCAGCAGAGCAAAAAAAAAATAACCATCAAATTTGTTTTGTCATCAAACATAAGACAGGAACTGAAATTTCTGAGTAGCACATGTTTTTGTAACCGGTTTTCCAATTTTACTTTATTTCTGGTTGAAGATATGCTTTGCTACAATGTTATTTTGGTTTTCTGTTTTTGTGTAGAGTAGTATTTTCAAGTGAGGTCATAGTTGTGTTATGACAGCGTTTGTATCTTTATCCATCTTGCAGCGGAATTCAATATGTGTGAACAATCGATTTTTTGCCGTCGGATTGAATCTGTGATTTTTCCTACCCTATTTCAGACCTTACCCTTAACAATACCCGATTTCAGACCCGCCTTATAATCAGTTCCCTAGGTCAGACCAATGTTAAAGGCAATGTTTATACTCTTTTACTAAGTACATGTAGGATACAAAACTGTACAAAGTCTCGAGCTTAAAGTTCCACACTATAAAGCAGGTTGTATAATGCACCGCCAATTCAAGACTAGAGTGCACAAACCATACTCTATCATACTCTCAGACTAAAATGGTCAAAATTGATACCCTATTTCAGACCAAAACGGCTAAAAAACCCTACCCTTTGGCGCCACACATACCTTTATGGCACATATAAGGAAGTACCCCCCGGGGTTTGCTGTCGCTTTCTCCTTTTTGCGTTAGTTGTTGCTGCTTGTGTGTTTGTTTGAGCTTGTTTGGTTCATTGTTCGTTATCTTTGTTTGTTTTTTATTCTTTAACTAAGCCAGTTAAGTATTTAAGTTGTAGTCGTTACAGTGTAAGAATAATGTCACAGTTACAAAAATACTGAACAAAGCCTTTGAGCAAAAGCTGCTAGTAAAGTAAAACAGTATCTGATGTTTCATTCTCATGGCTGTTACTCACAATGAAGATGTTTTTACTTAACTTTCTTTCATTCACTTTCTCGCCTTATGTAAGGGCATTGCCTCATAATCGAGATGAAAAGTTTGTTTGATGATTCAAAGGTGGTCTTGTTTCTTTTCCTCGCTATCTACATACCTTTCAAATTTATAATAATAACTATAATTTCAACGGTATAATCTAACATTTGCTGACGCAATCTAAACACCTAAGGTGTATGTTTTTAACATACCAAGTAGAGACTATCTTGCCTAGCATAACATTTGTACAGCCGAGGTAAAACCGCTTAAATAAACAACTGACCACGTTTCATAAAAGTTAAAGTTATGAAGGCTGATTTGGCCATGGACAGATGTTAAGTGCTGGCATAACCAAAAGATGTCCGCCAAGAAGACATAAGTGAAAAGAGCTCCCGAGTACGATATAAGGCACCCAACAAAAGTGTGACAACGAGCAGTTACCCTTTTTAGCATTGTTTATTTAGTTATTTTATTAGGATTAGTTAGGTTATCATAATTATTATTATTATTATTATTATTATTAGTTAGGTTATTATTTTTTTATTTATTTAGGGCAAGAGAGTTTTCTCTATTACTTACGAGCCTGCTTTTATACTTTTTCTTCAAGTATCTAGAACGTTCTGTTACTATTTATAGTGCATTACAAGGTCTACTGTTTGTGGAAACTGCTGAGTCACATCAAAGATATTTCTGGAATATTACAGATTATGAGATAATTCTAGAAAAGTCTCGAATTGCAAGACAGATAAACTAAAAGTAATTCTGATCCCCTTAACACAGATAGTAGAAGCTGTAAATTAAGGACGTAAGTTGTTCACAGCATGAGATCGCTTTGCTTGCCCACACGTCATGCAATAATAAAAATTGTGGTCCGTCTGAAATAAGGGAAATAGGTTTCAGGAAGCGTGCCGCACAACCCCACCCAATTTTTCTGGAAGTTCCCCCCCTCCCCCCAGAATAAAGGTGGGGAAGGGTCAGCGGTCAGCGGTCAGCGATGGTGGATAGACAGAGCTCCGCTTAGTTCTGGCTGGATCGCGCGTATTTCATCATATAAATAGCGAAAAACATTGTAATAGCACTTGTGGTCGGTTAGAGTGCCCGTAAGAAGCTAACTGGTAGCTTTTCAAGCGAAAATGTCAGATACTCCGGCTGACACGTGTTCACTCGAAGAACTTAACAAGGTCGAGGACTTAAAGGATATCTCGAAATGCTGGCGAAACTCCACGCAAATATTGGAGCAGAATTCTGCCAGATTCGTGAGAAACTCAAGGAAACAACCGACCGAGTCGTGGAATTAGGGAAGGCGATGTCACACTTTGAAAATGAGCAGTTGGAGATGAAAGAAAGTACGATACCCGAGATAATAGAAGATAATACAAGTCAATTCGCGACGAAATTCTTGCCCTGAATCTTTGGGGAAGGAAATGGGATCTCATTGTTCATGGTATTACAGGGGAAATTAAAGAAACTTCCGAAGCTACAAGACATTCAAGAATTCTTTAACACTACTCTTAAGATCACCCAGGTGAAGTGAAAATTTTTAATATCGCAGCGTGCCACAGAATTCGTGAAAGCCGGGATCCGACTAAGGAGTCGATCATCGTCAGGTTTGTCAACCTACAACAGCGCGATTATATTCCTAATCTTGCCAAGAAGCTCCAAAGGGATCAGGTTATGGATTTATGGTCGATCTACCACCAGAGTTTTCCAAACTTAGAGGCCGATTACTCAAGAAGAAAAGTGAGCTGCCCATTCAGCAACAAAAGGAGGCGAAATTAAATTATTTTCAGAAGGCCCCATTCATTCAACTAGTCGTGGCTGGTCAGGTTCAAGCATCAGGATGAACTGAGGAAACAGCTAAGTTTTTGTGCTGGCTAGGTTACCTAGCCTGCACTATTGCTATCGTCTTCAATTTTGGTCCGTAACTCGTAACTATCACGTGATGTAAGGCCGCCATGAGCTTTCAACAGGCTCTTTGGACGCGTTGCAAGTGATTTCGTAATTGGTAAGTAAATTGTCCTTTTTGCGCAATGTTTTTAATCAGAATTACTCCCTTTACTTACCAAAACATTAACACCGTTAATCTTCGCCGGATAAAACGGAGCGATTTGTATTTTGGATCAAGTTTAAGTCGTTTCCTACCAAGTGAAATAAACAAACTAGCCACCATGACGACCCCATCGCTGTCAAACAAGCATCTTCTGAAGACGGACGAGCCTCTTCTAAGGATGGACAAGGAAACCATGAATGTCGGCCGAATAAAACCCCGCTATTTATATTTTGCACTAGGTTTAAGTCGTTTCGTACGAAGTGGAAAGGACCAACAAGCTAGCATGGCGAACCCGTCGCTCGCAAACACGCGTCTTCCGGAAGTGAATGAACCTTTCCTAAGAATGGATCAGCGCCTTTTGAGGAAAACGGAGACTCTTCTGAGGGTAACTAAGCCTCTATTGTTTATTTCTTGGGTCTCCAGTTCATAGTTACGCATTTAAGGACACAACCCGATGACTATATGGCTTCGCCTCTTCGAGGCAATAGCCACAACAAGCTCCCAACCCTACAGCAGTAACAACTTAAGCTTGCTTGCCATGCATCCCCAATGCATCCCACGTGAATGCTTCTAAACGTCTTGTTGCACGTTGTAACATACTTTGTCTCATTTCAGCTGACACGTTGCCAAGCCAAGTATTGTTCTCACGCGACTAACTCCTTTTTAACCAACCACTGTACTTCTGTGCTGCATACCTCAAATTTTCAAACTGGCACGCCTCATGACTTAAATCAAACTACTGCGCTCTCACTGCGCCACCCAAACTTGCCCTGTATCTATTCTGACAAAATCTTCCTTCCCTTAATTTACAGTACACCAAGTTCAAAATCGCAAGGTTAATAACTTACTCCTAGCCTGCACATGTACCCCATGGGTACCTATTTTTGCCTGTCTAAAAGCTAATTTTTAGAATAACTAATTATCTCGCTACTAACATCTTGTCTAAATATTTCTAGTCCGCGTGAGTCACAGCACAGGACATCAGTGCTATAAGCCAGAAGCTGCAATCGCTAACAGGACGCTATTTGTTGTGTTTGTTTAGTGTTTTGTTTTTCGTGTTCTGGGTCGATAACCCACAACCTGTTTTCGTTTCACATATGCATATATATATCTACTGTAGCTTTGGCTTTGCGCTGGCAAATCGCTTCTACCTCGTGGCGTTTGAATAAGGTGATTCAGGATTAACAGATCATAACATATAAATTCAGTGGGGACAAAATTTCTAGATTTAGGATCGGGACATTGAAAAGGTTTAGCAGACAAAAAGAAAAGAAAAGACGTCTTCAATTGGCTTCAGCAAAAAAAAAAAACTTGATACATAGTGTCTACAGGAGGCGCATATCCAAAATAGCAAAAGAGGACAAGCAAGGTGGAAATCCCAATGGGGCTATTAGGCGTTTCATTTAGCAGCTTGGATAGCAAAAGTTGTGGGGTTATTATTCTATTTAACAATACATTTGAACATGTGTTGCACAATGTAATTAGTGATCAAGAAGGCAAATATATTGTCTTAGATATTTCCATTTTTCAGAAGCGCTGCACTTTGGTTACGCTGTATGGTCCAAACACGGACTCGCCGGCGAATTTTTTACAAATCTGAAAAAGAAAATCTAATCAAGTGGGAACTGTCAAATGAACCTATGATATTATGCGGGGACTGGAACGTGGTGTTAAACTATGATAACGTCACGATAAACTATTTAAAGGAAAACAATCCGAACGCTCAAAAATCTGTGCGAAGGTTAATCGATACTTTTGAGCTGGAGGATTTGTATAGAGTCCAGGAACCAACTGGACGTAGCTAGCGCTATACATGGAGGACGTACAGTAATTCAAAGCAAGCAAGACTAGATTATTTTCTCGCGTCTACGGATTTAACAGGTCTAGTGGAGTCGATTCAAACCAGTGCTGGCTATCGCACGGATCACTCATTAGTAGTTATGATATGATATTTACACATCAGGAGAAGGGAAGGGGGTTTTGGAAATTCAATAATTCTTTACTGTCAGATCCGGCACATGTGAAACTGGTCAAGGATTGTATCAACGAGACGGTGGATGAATATAAAATTAATGGTGACATAGAACAATCAGAGACTCCCACTTTTTCCATTAATGACCAACTATTGTTTGAAACACTTAAGCTTCAAATTCGGGGTAAATCTATCTCTTATGCAGCATGGAGGAAAAAGGAGCAAAATAAAACTGAAAATTCTATAGAGAAAGAAATTAATTTTCTTCAGCAAAGTTTAAATGTATCTCCCTGCGAAGAAACAAAAAGGAAATTCGCCCAAAAACAAAATGAGCTACAAGAACTGAGAGAGCATAAAATGCGCGGTATAGCTACAAGGTCAAAAGCTAATTGGATAACAAGGGGTGAAAAAAGCACTAAATACTTTTTGAATTTGGGGAAAAGACATTACACAAACAAATTAATTCCTAAGCTTGTTCTAGAGGATGCTACCGAAATCACAGACCAAAAGGATATAATTAGGGAGCAGGAGCGTTTTTATGAAAAGCTTTACACCTCCAGGAAAACTCAATTCAGGGCAGATCATTCTACTACCTTTTTTAATCAAGATAATATAAGAGCGAAGTTGACTCCTGAAGAAAAGGGCTCTTGTGAGGGTAACATTTCTGCTAAGGAATGTTTAGATGCCCTAAAAACTATGGGCGATGGAAAAAGTCCTGGGGTTGATGGTTTTACTGTGGAATTTTATAAATTTTTTTGGAAGGACCTCAGCCACTATTTAGTGCGGTCAATTAATTTTTCATATAGCATTGGCGAAATGTCGGTCATCCAGAGAAGTGCACTTATAACCAGCTTACCTAAACCAAATAAGTCAAAGTTTTATCTAAAAAATTGGAGACCGATATCTTTACTTGGAGTTGGTTATAAAATCGCTTCAGCTGTCATTGCAAATCGTGTTAAGAAGGTTCTCCCAACCATCATATCACACACCCAAAAAGGCTTTCTCAGAAACAGGTCTATCGCCGAAAACACCACACTAATTTACGATATTATAGAAAATTCCAGAAGGGCTTATTGCTATTAATTGAATTTGAAAAAGCATTTGATTCGGTAGAATGGAACTTTCTTAACAGGGCCTTGGAGTTTTTTTAATTTTGGAGAGTCCATAAGTCGGTGGGTTAAAACCTTTTACCAAAATATTAATAGCTCCATTTTATATAACAGCCACTGCTCCAATTCTTTTTCGGTCTCGAGGGGTGTTAGACAGAGAGATCCCCTGTCTCCATACCTTTTTATTATCTGTGCTGAACTTCTCGCAGATGCAATAAAACAAAACGGTCAAATTAATGCCATCACCGTTAATAATGAAGAATTTTTACTCGCGCGATGGCACTTTTTTCCTTTTAGATGGAACCCAAACTTTACTCTCCCAATGCCTAGACACCATGGAGCTCTTTGGAGAGTGCTCGGGTCTGAAGGTGAATGTAGAAAAAACTAAGGCAGTATGGCTGTGTAGTAAGAGATTCTCAAAGGACGTACTACTTCCAGAGAAAAAATTAGCATGGGTATTTAATGAACCCTTTGACATCCTAGGGATACCGTTTTTTGTTGAAACCCGGCAAATAGTGGAGTACAATTACAGAATAAAGCTAGATGAAGTTAAAAAGCTTTTAGACTCATGGTCCTGGAGAATTCTGAGTATCATAGGCAAAATACAGGTAATTAAGTCACTCGCAGTATCTAAATTCGTACATCTCTTAACAACACTTCCTACTCCAAATAACTCTTTTCTTAAAGAATTGGAAACACTTTTCGTCTCCTTTATTGGGGTAGAAAGGGGGATAAAATAGCAAGGAAAACAATCATTAATGATATAGAAGATGGGGGATTGAAGATGACCGATATTCCATCATTTGCCAAGGCTCTAAAGATCTCCTGGATTAAAAACGTATGGGACGTAATTTATCAGGCAGACGGGAAAAGGCTCTTGGCCTCTATTGGAACGATGTTTGGCTACTAAATAAAAGATCTTTATCACTCCTGGCAGGCTCGTTAGTGGAAAATTCTTTCTGGTGGAACGTAGTTGAATCATGGGCAGAGTATGTTCAGCAAACTGCTGAAGCCAGTGACCTTCTGTCACAGCCACGGGAATAATGTGTTTATTAAGATAGAGAATAAACCTTTGTTTTATAAGACGTGGTACACAAAACATTTACGCTACGTTAATGATCTCGTTGACGAATCTGGCGTCACCAACCGAATTGATTAATTAATCTAAAGTGCACCTTCTTACAAGCTTATGGCATTATGTGCCCAATCCCAAGTTCATGGAAGTCAAAGATCAGAGAG
>OX419343.1:16380827-16448327 GCA_948470475.1 Galaxea fascicularis | reverse complement strand
ATGATGATGAATGACACGGACTTGACAATTAAACACACAATACAGAGACTTAAAATGCAGTGAATTTGAAATGAATAAAAGTCATTTCTTTCAAGCAATTTCAAACACTTTATTTCGTTAACAAGACCCTATAACAAAAAGTGCTTGTGCTTCGTAAAGCCCGTTACTTTAATAGACGCATTGTTTGATTTAATACGGTTCCCACTGTCTATTGCTCCTCAATCTTGCCACTAATGGAGTTCTCGCCTTGTAGGATCTTTTAACACTTTTGCGAACGGAGTCTGGCGGTGTTTCCATCATCCATTCATGCACGGTTGGTTCCTGGGGTGAAGGCGGCGTTTCAATGCTGACGGGAATTTTTGACCGCGTTGTAGCGACCGGTGTAGCAGGTAGTTTTCTTGGTGGTTGTTTTGTAATCTTTACCTGGAATGTCAACGGTGGTTGCGTTTTTTTAGGAGTTGTCGCTGTTGCGGGAGGCGTTGGCGTTGGTAATACCACCGTAGGTTTTACAATCGATTCGCTCTTCATTTGTTTTGATAGCCCTTGATACCGTTGCAAAAGTTGATCCAATAAAGTCACTTTTTGGTCTTCTGGTAAGGAAGAATCTATGATACTTTTCATGTCTCGATCCAGACGTGTTAATGTCGTAAGCTGCGGAGGAGTTGTTAACCGGTGTTCTGTTTCGATACTTTGCAATAATTGTTCCGGAACAAGCAGCATCTTTTGCGCGTGTTTCATTTCAATGTCAATTTGCAGTGAATTTGAAATGGCTAAAAGTCAACTGCATTTCTTTCAAGCAATTTCAAACAATTTATTTCGTTAACAAGACGCTATAACAAAAAGTGCTTCTGCTTCGTAAAGCCCGTTACTTTAATAGACGCAGTTGGAAACAACTAAAGCCAGGGCGCACTTTAATAGTGAGAAGCAAACCTTTGCCAGCAATGTACCCACACAAAGCCGAGAAAAGTCGCCCTCGCGTTTTAACAAGGTCGAAAAAAGTCGCCCTGATGTTTTATCATGGTCGAGAAAAGTCGCCCTCGCATTTAAACAAGGTCGAAAAAAGTCGCCCTTGCGTTTTAACAAGGTCGAAAAAAGTCGCCCTGATGTTTTAACAAGGTCGAAAAAAGTCGCCCTTGCGTTTTAACAAGGTCGAAAAAAGTCGCCCTGATGTTTTAACAAGGTCGAAAAGAGTCGCCCTCACATTTTAACATGGTCGAATAAAGTCGCCCTGATATTTTAACATGGTCGAATAAAGTCGCCCTGTTGTTTTAACATGGTCGAATAAAGTCACCCCCCAGTTTTAACAAGGTCGAAAAATCTTAGAATCAATTTTTCACTTTTCTCTTAAAAGAAGAAAAGCAAGGGACCTGTCCTAGGGCTGACTGACTATAAAATAAAACGAGGGAACTAGTCATTTCCAGTTAAGCGTCAACATGGATAGGGTTTACTTCCTCTTGGTTCGCACTTGTGCTCGACGTTGTTTTTCACGATACACATGGCATACCTTACCTTGTGAAAGTTGGTCAGTTCTTTTGAATGAACTAGATCCCATGAACTCGGGTCGCTTATTGAGTATTTACTTTTACATGGACCAGTGTAACGCCAAGTTCACTGAACAATATTAATTCCATCGAAAGTTAAGGAGTGCCTATCCTACACATTATCCTTCTGTCTGGTGGATGTCGTGGCAGATTATAAAAAGCCTGTGGACGAACATTTTGTAATCATTTGGTTTTCAACTATGGGCAGTGCTGCAAGTCGTCTGTGTGAAAGTTCAACGCCTACCGTTTCTTTAAGTGACATTTGTCAGAGAATGCGATGTTTAGTTGCATGTTGTGGTGGTGAAGTACACATCGAATTGAAAGATGACATCGACAATCACGAAGAGAAAAACACAAAAGAAGAAGATGACCCGCAATCAGATGAACCGACTATTAGAGAAACTGTATTATGAAGTGGACCGTCGTTCTGCTTTAGGGGGAGTCGACAAATTGTATCGTGCAGCACGTCGGTATGGATTGAAACGCTCTCAAGTGCTCAGTTGGCTCCAAGGCCAACCCGGTTACACCCTACACAAACCGGCACGAAAACACTTTCGTCGTAACAGAGTATTAGTGTTTGATATCGATGCTCAGTGGCAGGCGGATTTAGTGGACATGCAAAGTCTGAGTCGATGGAATAAGGGGTACAAGTATTTGCTGACTTGTATCGACATCCTATCCAAGTACGCCTGGGTGATTCCCCTGAAATCAAAGACCGGTTCTTCGTTGGTGGCAGCGTTTAGAAATATCTTCGAGCAAGGTCGAAAACCATTAAAGTTGCAAACCGATGCTGGGACCGAATTTAAGAATAAAGTTTTTCAAACCTTTCTAAAAAATGAGAACGTGCATCATTTCGTGACATACAACGAAACCAAAGCCCAAGTGGTCGAGAGATTCAATCGCACCTTGAAGCAATTAATGTGGCGGATGTTTACCACCACTAGCTCATACCACTATTTGGACAAACTGGACAGGTTAGTCAATGACAATTACAATCAGAGTTTCCACCGAAGTATCAAGATGAAACCTGCCGATGTAACTGTGCACAATGCAAGAGAGGTCTGGAAAACCTTGTATCAGGATCAGCGAAAGCCAGCAAAGTATAAATTCAAAGTAGGAGATCAAGTCAAGATTAGTAAACATAAGCGAATCTTTGAGAAAGGTTACTTACCATCCTGGACGGAAGAGACCTTTACGGTTGCCCAGAGAGTTCCAAGGGACCCACCTGTATACCGTTTAAAGGAAGCAGACGGTGATTTGATTCAAGGCACCTTTTATGAGTTCGAGTGGCAGAAAGTGATAGAAACAGCTCATCACTTGTTTCGCATTGAAAAAGTTTTAAAACATCGAGGAAAAGGGGCGAACAAAGAAGTGCTAGTGCATTGGAAGGGTTGGCCTAAGAAATACGACAGCTGGATTCCGTATAACCAACTGGTAGCCTTGCAAAAACAGACATGACTGCAGACAACAACTTTTACGTGACACTTCCCAGTAACGCTAGTAGCAATCTATTTCTGACCAATTCCAAGTCCTCTTACCGCGTGGCGTTACCTCAGCAAATTCATTTGAAAGATGGAGAAGATTGGGAAGTAGGACTACATCATATCGTGTATCCGTTATCGTGGTTTGACGTTCCTGGTGGTTGTCAACATTCACATGTCTTAGGCCGACGCTCCGATAACTTCAATCGGTTCACCTTACCCGAGGGCAAGTACCGAACAGCCCTGGATGTTACGGAGGGAATCCTACAGTGTCTGAACAATGATGACTCGCCGTCTAAACCCAAAATAACAGTGGACGAAGAATGGAATGTAACTCTGAACTCTCTGGAGGAAGAGATTATGTTTACCGTTTCAACTGCTCGTGCACTTGGGTGGATAACGGACCAACATACCGTTAAGCCTGGGATCCGTTTGAACAAAGAGGTCTCCCTTATCCCAATAGATAAATTTGGTCACGATTGGTGTGTTATACCACCTCAGACCTCCATCACATTTCCTGGCCTTTTTACCATTCCTTTTTCGTTATCTCTCTGCCCGTGTAAACAGACGCTTTTGCAAGTACAAACCAACCTCGTGGAACCTTGGCAAGTGGGTGACAAGCGTTTACCTCTCTTACATGAAATGGTACCCAATGGTACATTTCGAGAAACAGTTCTCGAAGAGAAAGAACATGTTGTCTACCTACCGTTGCGTACAAAGATATTTCAAACCGTTGAAATCTACTTAACAGGTGGCTGTGGTCAACGGCTTTCATTTCTAGACGGTATCGTCAACGTGGTATTACACTTTCGTCGTCGATCATCATGACAAACAGTTTTTACATGGTGTTGACTAGTGATGCAAGCCTGGATCAGTATCCAGAAAACAAGCCGTCCGAGTTTAAGATGCAATTACCGTCCCAGCTGCACCTAAGTGAAGACTGGGAAGTGGCCATGACCCGCATCATCTATCCATACACGTGGCAAAATGTGAGAAACAATCAACTGTCTTACACTTTGCTTTGTAAGGCAGGGCCTGTTCCTTGGTCAATGTCCATTCACCTCCCAAGGGGTATTTACCGTACGGTCAAAGACGTAATAGGTGGTATGTTGATGGGACTTCATAACGCTTTGAAGGACCTTTATCTGAAAAGTGAAGAAACGATTACAAGTTTAGGAGGAAACGAGTGCTTTTACATTTACGAGAAAGCTCAACATTACTTCGAGTTGAGGTTGCCCACTGCTTGGTACGTGACTCTGCCCAAGACATTAGCCCGTGCCCTAGGGTACTTAAATCACAAGAACCAGCTTCCTGCTTTGTACCAAGTCCAGAGCTCTCCTCTTGTCGAATTGAAACCCGATCAAAGCATAACCCTGTTGACGACCACAACCACGCTTGCCAGAAAAGAAGACTTGGTGTGGGGAATGGTGTCGAGACACTCTTTTCAGACCATGTACGTGTATTCAGATCTAATCGAGTCCCAAGTGGTAGGAGACGCCCAAGCTAACGTGCTCCGAATACTGGTCCCCCGAGGTCAGCCGGGTGACACAGTGACAGAAGAAGTCAAGCAACCAACCTATCATTCACTCCGTACATCTGTGTTTTCATCAGTGGCCATCCATATAAGAGGAGACACTGGTCAACCGATAACATTTGTGTCTGGTACTGTACGTGTAACGTTGCATTTTCGACGTCGTGCAATTCTATAACATGTTGTTGCCCATGAACCATCAATTTTACCCGTATCACCAACAAGTTATACCCTTTCCACAACAAGGCAGGGGGGACATAAGCATCTATGGAGGAACGCACCCTTACGGACAAGGGGGCAACGGATTAGGTGGAATGTTTCGTTCCCTATTTCGTACAGCTACACCCTTTCTCAAAACAACAGCAAAGAATGTTGGAAAGTGATTGCTCAATACCGGGTTGGAAACAGGAATGCAAATTGTTCAAGACGTCATGAATGGTCAACCTTTAAAGGCAGCTGCCAAATCGAGAACCAAAGCGGCTGGAAAAAGTTTGCTCACGGGCACCATTGATGACATTACACAGCAAGGTCGTGGGAAGAGAGCATATAAGCGTACGATAAAAGCCAAACCATTCAGTACTCACCCGATCAAGAAACGGAGAACATCGCATTCGACATTCAAGACTATTTTTGACTAAGTATTGCTTCAGCACACCCTCTCTCAGCCCCTGGTGGGAATTCAAGCTTGGAGTTGTTTCAAGTACCTGTCACTGATGTGTCAATCGTCAGTAGCAAATGGTTGGATTATGAACCAGTTCAAACGGGAACCAATCCCATCGAGTTTGTGATCAAACCCCTAAAGGACTACATTGACATTAACAAGACCGAGTTACGGTTGGTGGTAAAAATTACCAAGCAAGATGGATCGGCCACGGGTGAAGGAAAAAAGTACACTCTGGTTAATAACACTCTCCATTCGATCGTGAAACAGTTTACCATCAAGATCAACGAAACGTTAGTGACGGAACAGTCAGACACTCAAGCCTACAATGCTTACATCAAGACATTATTAAACTTTACAGAACAAGCTAAGAAATCGTACCTTACCAAAGCTCTATACTACAAAGATACTGCTGGGCACATGGATGAAGTAGACAATACAGCAGACAATAACCAGGGTCTGGTGAAAAGAGCAACATTCACCAACAACGGAGCAGAAGTGGGGCTGGTTGGAGTACCCCTTTGCGACGTGTTTAATATGGACAAGTTACTCCTGGATGGTTTGGAAATTAAAGTCAAGGTGGATCTGAACAGCGACGCCTTTGTGCTCATGGGGGGTGAGACTCCCAACAACTGCAAACTAAAGATTGTGTCAAGCACCCTTCGCATACGCACAGTGCGTGTAGCGGACAGTACGAAACTAGAACATAAAGAGATCATGCAAGGTCATGAGGGAAGCGCTGCTTTACCTGCCATCTATACGTTAACCAGAACCCCCACGCATGCCAAAATCATTCCTCAAGGAGTGTTAAATCATACAGAGACGGACCTGTTCCATGGACTGATTCCCCAATGCATCATTTTCGGAATGGTGCGAAATGATGCCTATAACGGCAATCTGGGAAGAAATCCTTTCAATTTTCAGTTGTTTGGTCTGCAAGATATTTGCCTGACTGTCAACGGAGAAGAAACGCCCTATTCTGCTCTGGACCTGAGAGGCGGAAAAAAGATCGATGGTTACAACACCCTCTTCTCCGGTAGTGGAGAGATGAATTGCGGTCACGACCTTGACATTGACAGAGAGGATTGGGAGAACGGTTACGGCTTGTTCCGTTTTGATTTGACGCCAGCGGGAAGTGGACATCCCAGCCATTTGATACCCCATCGAACGGGTAACATCAACCTGTACCTGAAGTTTGGTACTGCAACTGCTGCAGTTCTTAATTTAATCGTGTACGCGGAATTTCAGAATCAGATGGAAATTGATCGCAACAGGCGCGTGGTCTACGATTTGTCACAAGGATCTTGATTCAAACGTGATGCATACTACCCTAGAACTATGGCAAGCCTGTCTTTGTGACCCTGTGTTAGCACCACTGATTCGAGGCGTGTTTCCAAGTGACAAATTACCTGTCATCAACGCCTACCCAGCCAGTCTCATTGCAAACACGGACCCTCACGACAAACCCGGAACACACTGGGTGGCCATGTACTTTGAATCACCACACGAAAGTGAATTCTTTGACAGTTACGGATTTCCTCCCGAGACATACAACATGGATACTTTCATTCTGAGGCAAGCTACGTACTACAACGACAAACCACTGCAGGGATTAGACTCAGATGTTTGTGGAGACTATTGTTTGTTTTATTTACTTCATCGCGCACGAAATGTAGATATGAACACCATTCAATCTAAATTTAAGCGATATGATTCGCAGTAGAACGATGCACAAGTTGCAAAGAGTGTACACACTTATTTTCATTCGATGACCAAAATTAAAAATGAAACGTTTCTTCAAAGTGAACAGCAAGGTTGTAAGTCGTTGCAGTGTTGTCGGAAACAATAAATAAAATAAAAGTTGAAAAAAAGTTATGTATAGGTGTGCAAAAATAAAACGTTCCTTCAAAGTGAACAGCAAGGTTGTAAGTCGTTTCAGTGTTGTCGGAAGCAATCAATAAAATAAAACTGAAAAAGGTATAATATAGGTGTGGGTTTATGTCTATTTAAACGATAACGGCCCTTTTGTGCCTTTAGAAGTCCATTTGAGTTTCCCTGCGACAACATGTCTCAATTCAAGTGCCCGAGCAGTATTATTATAGCCGGCCCAAGCCAATGTGGTAAAACAACCTTTACGCGGCAACTACTTCGACATGCGGATTGTTTATTTGAACGCCCCATTCGCAAGATTGTGTATTGCTATGGACATTGGCAAGATTCTTTTAGGGAGATGGGAAACCAAGTGACATTGGTGGAGGGTATTCCTGAAGATATTTCCACTTTATTTCCATCGCACTGTCGCCCAGGCATCATCGTGTTAGATGACCTGATGAGAAACTGCAGCGGCGACGAACGAATCCTGGATTTGTTTACAAAAGTATCTCATCATTGTGACGTCACCTGCATTTATTTGACGCAAAACCTCTTTCCACCTGGAAAGTTTTCCCGCAGTATTTCTCTCAATGCCCACTACATTATTGCGTTTAATAACCCTCGCGATACATTGGGATTCCGAACACTGGCACAACAAGCCTTTGCGGGACAAGTGCCTTACGTATGGGAGAGTTTTCAAGATGCCACTTCGCAACCCTATGGTTATTTCATGCTGGATTTGCATCCGCGAACACCAGTTACTCTACGATTACGTAGCAACATATTGCCTTTGTCCCAAACGTATCCCGTGGTTTACGTCAACAAGAAAACGCATAAAACGAATGACCCATTGGAAGTGGACTGCAGTTAACACGATGACTTCTCACGCGTCGTATCGTGCGGCAAGACAAACGAATCAACGTGGTGGTAACATGGTTTTGCGTTCTGGAAGAATGACCAAACAGAAACGACAGCTCTCCAATGGTTCCAAAGTCAATCAACATTTACCCTTTCTTTGTACCTGTTTCAATAGCAATGGGAAACAACGTTAAGAGATGATAGCTCACGCTAACAGAGGACAGATAGAGGCGATTGGCGAAATTGCTTTAAACCTACTTAAGGGAAACATTCTCGTACCGAGTTCATCATTTAAACGGTTGAAGCCGCACAAGACAAAGCTCCTCTATTTGACGCGTAAGAAACCTAATCTCAAGAAAAAAAAAAGAAGTCCTTAATCAACAAGGAGGTTTTTTACCAGCTCTCGCCGCTTTGATTGCTCCTTTGGCCGTGGATTTATTGGGTAAAGTGTTGAAATGAAACACGCGCAAAAGATGCTGCTTGTTCCGGAACAATTATTGCAAAGTATCGAAACAGAACACCGGTTAACAACTCCTCCGCAGCTTACGACATTAACACGTCTGGATCGAGACATGAAAAGTATCATAGATTCTTCCTTACCAGAAGACCAAAAAGTGACTTTATTGGATCAACTTTTGCAACGGTATCAAGGGCTATCAAAACAAATGAAGAGCGAATCGATTGTAAAACCTACGGTGGTATTACCAACGCCAACGCCTCCCGCAACAGCGACAACTCCTAAAAAAACGCAACCACCGTTGACATTCCAGGTAAAGATTACAAAACAACCACCAAGAAAACTACCTGCTACACCGGTCGCTACAACGCGGTCAAAAATTCCCGTCAGCATTGAAACGCCGCCTTCACCCCAGGAACCAACCGTGCATGAATGGATGATGGAAACACCGCCAGACTCCGTTCGCAAAAGTGTTAAAAGATCCTACAAGGCGAGAACTCCATTAGTGGCAAGATTGAGGAGCAATAGACAGTGGGAACCGTATTAAATCAAACAATGCGTCTATTAAAGTAACGGGCTTTACGAAGCACAAGCACTTTTTGTTATAGCGTCTTGTTAACGAAATAAAGTGTTTGAAATTGCTTGAAAGAAATGCGGTTAACTTTTATCCATTTCAAATTCACTGCATTTTAAGTCTCTGTGTTGTGTGTTTAATTGTCAAGTCCGTGTCATTCATCATCATTAGTCGTGCGCTTCAATTGATTGTTTCAAACAACTTAAACCGACTCTTGTTTTAATACCTATAACTGAGAGTTGAATCAAACCACTTTAATTTAAGGCGGCGCAAAGGGTGCTTTTAAGATCTCGAGGAAGCGAGATGCCCGTAGGAACCGAATACAACTTCATAAAAAAAAATGTTACGGTAAAAATGATTTCGGTCAACTTTGGGAAAAGATGTTTGTATTCTCGCCTCAGTGACCACAATATCATGTTTTGCAGGTGAATTGTTTGACTGAAATTTGCATGTAACAATAACATCTAATGAACTATTCTTTTCGTCGAGGTCCCTCTGCGCTGCTGTCTATTCATTTATATTCACATTTCGCTGTGTGTCTCTGTAATATTAAAGATTTCATAAATAAACTGAACTAAACTGGAACTGTCATTAGCTTTCAATCTTTCCATCGTAATCGAAGATGGTTCTCCGTTGGCGCTTTGATTCAAGTTTTCGGTTTTTCTACAATAAGGCAAGGTAAAACTCGAATCAGAAACCGTGTTTACTTCTGATTTCACAATGAGAGCGAAGCGCGTGGTTCTGCCGACAAAACGCCGTGTGATAAGTTTGACAAATTCATCTTCCATGTGGACTTTACAACTTCATTTTGATCAAGCACGCAAAACATTCTTGTTTGATTTCATCATTCGGATAAGAATACACTCTACACACTCGAATTACAAACTTAGTATAATTCGTTGGTTCACGCTCAACATTCTTGTTTACATTTTTATCTGATCTCTTTGAATAAACACATTCATTCCCGCTAGTTTTTTCGATTAGAATCAATTTTATTTTTCAAGACCTCATCACGCCCGTGTTTCTTGAAAAAAGAGCTGACGATGCGTGACAAGCCATGGAGTTGAGTAATCTCTTTCACATGCCTATGTGATGATGTCATTCCTCGATACTAGTCAACCCTATTGCGAAATCCTGGACTTTGACCCCTATGATGATGTCATAGCCTGCTTCCTGCCCTCGTGCTGTGCACGTGATAGTTGCCATATCCCCATTGTTCTCTATCCCTAGGGAATACTCGCCCCATTGTTCTTTTAATTTATTCTTTTGAATGCGCCCAAGTGGCCCCCCTTACTACTTAAGAAAACCATGTATATATTGTAAAAATAAAATATCATTTAAAAATATTAATACTTATAATTCTCATTTAAAAAATTTTCATAGAATAAAAATGTGTGTTTCATTTTTTTTATAATCTTGATATGGAATATAATGTCAGACTTAAAGAATAATCAAGATAATACTAATATTACGAATAAACAAGATTTAATAAAAGAAATCCTTAATAGATTTTCTATTGATGATCTTCAACAAATCATACAACAAAAAATTGAAATGAGTCAAGCCATTTCTCCACCAAGTGGCACTGTTAAACAGTCGGTGACTCATTTTGAAAATCAAAAAACTGAACCTATAATTATTGAAGATTATAGTGTTCCTTCTCCTGTCAGACCACCAAGGCCTAAACGGGAAGCCCAAAAAATACTCTGGAAAAGTGTATTCCAAATAATGGATGAAGCCCTTAAGGGTTATACAAAATCATATCAAACAACTATCCAAAATGCAAAAGATCCATTAATTCAACTTCAAAATACTAGAAAAGCTATTGATTACAATATTAGAAGATTATTAGAAGAAATGCAAGGACTGAAAATAGTTGAAACATTAAAAATAACATTTGAAAAAGTACATGGTAATGAATCAATAATAAAAACAGCATATCTCAATAGCAAACGTCAAATAATAATTAATACTGAAGAACTTCTAGATACATTAGAAAAGACAAAAGAAGAAATTTTGAATCTGATAGCTGTTTGGTTATCAGAAGGATCTGGTTGGCGAGTACAATCAGTTGATAATCATTATATTAATGTCGCTATTTACAAACCAATGAATGGTAGCTCGTATGTTGAATTACCAGTTGAATTACAACATCATAAAAAAGGATTGATTAATCTTCAAAATAAAGATAATGAATGTTTTTAAGTAAGGAGGGAATCAATTGCAAGTGTAAAAAGTTTTTCAAAATTTGAGAAAAAATGTTTTGAGGGTTTTGGGGTTTTGAGCGCAAAATTGAAACTGAGCTCATACCTCCAATTATATAACTACTGATAATTTACAGTTGCATTTTTATTATTAGATAGAATTTCCGTTTTCCAGTACATTCCAGGCAGTAGAAAACAACAGGAAGTGTAGCTGCTTCTCCCGCCAAAAACCAAAAACTGGAAATAATGCAGGGTCATCTACCTTGATTTTGAGAAATATTATAAAGCTACGTTAAGATACAACCAGAAATGTTGTGTCAAAGTTACACTTGAATTTTCTTATTAACTTTTGATGCATTTTTCAAACTGCAAGAGGTTTAGCCCTTCAGAGAGCTTTGCAGGAAGGGATAAAAATGGTAGGTCGCTGACTTCATTTTCCAGATAATTTGCAAAATATCAACTTGTCAGTTATTTCTGTACTGCCAGTGTGTTACTACGTATGCTAACTACTATGACTTCAGAAGGTGTTGTTTTAAAGTATTGACCCAAAAAAGGAGGTTTTAAGATATATTTCTAGTTTGCCTGTAACGTCAGTTAAACCTCTTATACAGTGCCATAGAAATTACAGCCAATCAGGATGCAGAAAAGCCGTTATATATTTGTCAATTTTCCACCGTATCGATTGTGTGGGGCCGTGGGTTTTCTATGACATGGTACAAAATAATTATGCTAAACTTTCTCGTGATACGCCGTGGAATAACCCACTTGTATTTTCTTTGCATACACACTCGCATAAAGGTTCGTGTGTACACGAAAACATAATTGATTCGTGGGACACACGCTATGCCACTCCAAAGCATTACATGTAAAACATCACAGAAGCCTCCTTAAAGGAATACTGAGCTGAGGCTTCACCAATGCCTCAATTAACACGGCGTCATCCCAGATAAGTTTAACCTTCCATAACTCAGTTCCTTGTAAACTATTAAAATTGCTATCTCACTACGCATCTCAACTTAGGAAGCCAGCATTATTTTAGGTCTCAACAGCTTTGTTTTCTCTGCCGCAATTTTGTGACCACATGACAAAGAGCTATGTAAAAGAGAATCACGAACTAAATCATTGGCCATTTACCCAAAAGCAGACCATGTAAAGAAGAACGGTAGAGCTTAACATATGCCAGGTAAAACTGATGAAACAATGGCCATCCGTGTTCTTAAAAAGTCAACAATAGGGACCTTAAGCATCGACAACGAAATGCACGACGATGACATTCGCAGCCCAAGGTCGAGGATTTCGTTCTCGGCGGGAAAAACAAAATTTAAGCAATGTGTTGTTTTTGAAGAGGCGACGACTTTTGGTTCGCTGATGAGTTGCTGTTGTTATGGCTTTCAAAGACGTCCAAAATCTGCTTCTAATTGGTCACAACGATGGCTTTATTGATGATGATGAATTTGTATTTCTGTATGATCTCTATGCATCGAAAAACCCCGACTTTCCGTACGATTCGTACGCACCTTTTGACCTGGAAGAGCTTGATGAGTCAGAGAGTTTGGCAGAGTTTCGTTTTCGAAAACGAGACGCACAAAATCTGAAGGAAGTTCTGCAAATCCCTGAGTCAATTATCTGCAGTCAGCGCTCTGTTTGTGATGGCCGGCCATGGTTTCGGATGCTTCTGAAAAAAAAATCATTTTAGTTTGTTCGAAATCGCTAAACTACTAAACATGAGACTTGCGCTGCTCCGTAAATAATAACTTTTGATTTGTATTACATCAAATGGTGAAAATACGTGATTATTAGCATAAAAAGCGTATTTGTTTACTTACGTTTTCACCAGAACGGAAAACCTGCCAGGATTCAGTCATCAACGAAGGCTGGACGACGTTTTGACAACATCGCACATGCGCAGAAAGCTCGTGCGGGAAAATTTGATTTCCGCCCGTCGTCGTCATGCTATTTCGTTGTCGATGCTTAAGGTCCCTAATAAAAGTTGAGAACCAACGAAAATAAATTACAGTTTAAATTTCACAATCATTGCCCATCAAAGAATCCACGAAGGTACTTCGTTCACAAAAACTCATCACCATTCACTCAAATTAAGACGCACCTATGGTCTTCAACAATCCTACCTAAACAAATAGCTAACTCCTTCTAGAGAGTCCTTAATATGTCATAATGAGTGTCGAGCAATACGACTGACCTTAAGGAACAAGGAATGATTTACACTCTGGAAACTGGTCAGCATGTCCGCAGGATACAATTTTGTTGAAAGCATAGGTTGAGTTTGTTAGCATTGTGACAAGGTGTTGTGTTTGCAATCAGAGATCGGCCTATCAGGTTCTTCCTTTGAAGAGAATTTCATGGTTAGGTACCCTGACATCAGTGAACCTCTCTCGCTACACTGAACTGCCCGACTGCCATTTTAGATTGGAGGTATTTTACCTACAATGGCAAATTGATGGTGTCACCGGTTTCCCTCTTAAACCTTGTTTTTCGATAAAGAAGACCTAACCATAGAAAAGGATCTCCTGACAGGATTACCTCAAACGCTATTCGTTTCGATAAAGATGAGTACGCTCCGATTTTTCTCCTATTTTTAACCTACTTCAAAAATCTGATGCTTCTGTCGCTACCAAATGGAAAGCAAAGTGCATGGCCAACTGAACAGTACAAAGGCTTATTGATATCGAAAACAAAGGATTATTACTAACCCGGGGTCCGCTCAACCAGGCAAAACGCTACATGATAGTATCTCTTAGAAGAATGTGACCATATCACAGCAATTATTTTAAATATCCTACGAACTTTGCCCAGCTTACCATTGTCCAATTTGTTTTTACCAAGACAACACTTCACTTAGAGACACCCAAGGAAAACAGAAAGCGAAAGAGATTGCTTTAACATTTTTTGGCCAAACACCAGCGAATCTCGTCTGAATCCCGTCCAACTAAAGTTCAGACCTTGTTTAGCAAATAATTTGAGCTAGTCTATACTGGCCGAAAAACTGCAATTAGGTCAACATTAATAACTGTCAAAACTGCCCATAGACGATCAACAAAGCAGGCTCCGTTTCCTACTGTGACCTGTTTGATGAGGTTATATCTGTTACATGTTCCAGCTAAAACGTACTTTAGTGCAAAGTAAATAAAATCGTTACTAAAACCTGGATTTAATATCGTCAAATATTTGAGGAATGGATAAGCTTGCAATTGATAGTCATTCCTTCAACAAAAATCTCTTGCACATTATGTGGCTCCACCAGCAATTTCACATTGTTATGGACATTTCAAGGACAAGATCAAGTTACGTACTTTGGTTTTTTGTAATGAAACCAACGCTCGCCGAGGTCTCTTTTAGTCACAAGGAGACTGGGGAGAGCTGAAAGGGAGCGCGAGGGGGAATAAGGAAAGGGTAAAGGAAAGAGAGAGACCTTTGCCAACGTGCGGTTCTGTTGCGGGATTTGCGGTTCTCTGGTAATAACTGAAACAGGCAATGATTTAGACTATTCTGATTGCTCGTTTAAATTTCTAAATATAGAATGTTAGTAAACACAATTTGAGGCAGATTCGTTACCGTTTGATGTTTCTCTGTTCGTGGTTTACGTTTTCGTGGGTAATTGTAATTGTAAGTAGAAGTGTCTGCAGGAATAAAAAATAAATGGTTACAACTTTCATTATTGTTAGTCAATGCTTAGCTTCCGTGTCCCTGTGAAGTAAAAAGGGTTACTAAGCCGTTTACAGTCGGAGTCTGCAAGCTGATCGATGACACTCGCCGTTTCCATGCAGTCAAAATCCTCGAAAGTCTCTTGCATCGCACAAGGTCGACATCGTTGTTTCGATGCATGATCCGAAAATGTTGATTTAGTTCAGCTTCCTTGACGAAAAAACACGTTTACAGAAAACACTCTTACCATTTTGCCTTGCTTTTTGAAACGTTCAAGCAGAAATCAAGGAGAGAACTGTTTTCCTTGACGCACGATACGTTCGGACATTTTGTAGCTATTCACCAGAAATGCTGCCTCCTCGGAAATCGGCGGCCATCTTGGATACATAACGTGACAGAAGCTCCCACCTTTTACCTCTTCCTATTGTTGCCCATGTTTATTATTTTATTTTTATCAGCAGAAGCCTCTGCGGGGCAGAGAGAAGCCAACATAAATGTTCTTTGAAAATAAACAGTGCCGGCAAAGTATTAAGATAAAATACAACTGGATGTTAATATACTTTATTGTATAGACTCATACTTCTATAAATCAGTTCATGATGACTTTCCTTACTAAGCATGAGCAAGTTGGAAAGCACTGAAAGAGGCGAAACTCGGGATCCAATCTGGTGCATTCAGTACAGCAGTACGTTTATCCCTGGAAAGAGACTTATGCGCTGAGTGAGGTGTTTTTCAGTATGCCGGACTACGTTGATTTAAGAAAAGCATGTAAATATCGCATAATTAATCATCATAAACCGAGTTATTTAATTGTTTTTCATCTGTTATTTATTCACCATACATGAACAAACCAAATAGATAGTGTACATATAGTTGAACTAATAGAAACGGAAGGTAACATAAGAAAACAACAACAACAGCAAATACAAATAAGCTTACAACTGATCCATGCTTACAACTGATCCATCTATTTACTATTGGTTGATTTCGTCTTAATAAACGAGACTTCGCAAGAAGACTACTGAATAGCTAGGATGCAATCACTCAAAACTTGAACTTCATTCACACAAATCTGTCGTGACCTTGATAGGAAATTTGTTGAATGTGAAGCCAATTTTTGCTTCTTGAATTTTGCACCATTTGGCCTTCCATAGCCGGACACTATTTGTAAGTGGTCTTACACGAAGTACAAACCCCAGAATCGATCATCAACAATCTAATCGATAAGAAGTTTTATATATATGTTCCAAGTTTCATATTTAAGACAAGTCCTATTTGTGTGAATGAAGTCAAATATTTGAAGCAAGTTTTGTGTGTGTGCGTCTCAAGTTGTATGAATGTTGAAAGAAAGTCTTGTACATTTGCAAGATGTTGTGTTTATTTTGGAACAAGTTGGATATTTCCACATCTAGTTGTATTTATATGAAACAACTTTTACATATCAGGAAGAAGTCTTATATATATTAAGTAAGTACTGTATATATAAAGGAAGTTATTTTGTCCGTTTTGGCGCGTCATACGGGAATAAAAATTGCACGAAGAACAATTGCATACAGGCACAAACAAGCAAAACCAACAAAGTAAAGTACGAAGTAATTAATACTAATGGTCATTCTGAACCTATAGGAATGTAAAGAATGCTAAACATCAACAGATGCTAAAAGCCTTTAATATTACATCTTATGGCATGGCAAATATACTGACGGTTGTTAAATACAGGGTATATGATAAGATTTATTGAACTACTGGCACTAAGTCCCATCTAGGACTTCGTATGCTAAGATTTCATGAACTGTGAAACCATTTGACACTCGTTTAACAGCCCTTCCTGACCAATGGATTCGCAAATTTCCGTTGCTTGATGTATGAGTGGATAATCTTAACAACACTGAAAACTTGAACTGAACTGATTCCTCAGACAATATTGCATACTTATTATGTCAAAATCCCACTATTTCGATTTTGAAAAAGAGAGAGACAAGTAAAAAATAAACGAAATGGTAACGCTAATAAAAGGATATATGATTAGGAGATACATACATTTACAGTACGTGTCCAGCGGCCAAAGTAGCGGAACTTTCGAGTTGGCTGCTGCTTTTTCCCATGTAAAGGAAAGGAAAAGAAAAGCGAACAGTGACCAACAATATACATTATGTCTCTTCAAAACAACAGGGTTTACGGGTAAATATAAAACGACATAAAGTCGCAAAAGCAGACCTATCCCCTATTGACAAAAACCAGACATAGATTTCACTAAAAGGCCATATCTGCTGAGAACAAACTCTGTTTAGCTCGGAAAACGTTCCATCTTACATAGAGACATTTCGAGAGGAAAATTTTAAATATATAGCAGTATTTTTCACACATACTAAGGAAATTCAACGTGAAATTATTTAGACTAACTGGAAAGCACTGACTTGAATCCCTGCGTAAAAGATTAAATTGGACCAAACTTAGTAATGAATACAAAGACGAGGAATAGCAATATTAAACAAAACCTGAACTAACCAGGATTTTCTTACCTTCTTCATATTCGTTTTGTACTTCTTAAGAATGCAATAATTCATGGTTCCCACAAATAAAGTCCTAAAACAAACTTCTAACTCGATCGTAAGTTAACGAAGTATAAGCATACCTTAAAACATCACGCGTTAAAGAAAAACTTGATCTATGGGACAAAACATCCTCTAACGTCGATACTCTAAAACATCGGTGGAGCAAAATACTGTGGCACACCTCTGAATTGGTGAACAAGCAAGTCAGCACAAGTATTAGAAAAAAAAGGGCTTGTGTTCTGTATTGCAAGAAAAGAATCTGCCATTTTTCCTTTGGAATACCGCATAGAGGCTGTACTGGTTTCATCTTTTCTTTCTTTTTTCCACTTTGTTCGTCGATTTTGAAACCAAGTTTTGACTTGGTTTTCTGTAAGATTTATCTCTAAAGCGAGCTGAGCTCTTTTATCCTCCGTTACATAACGCTGCTTGGCAAATTCATTCTCCATGGTCTGAATCTGATGTGTTGAGAACAGTGGACGCTGCTTTTTCTTTCGCATCGGACGCCTTCTCCTCTTTGCTAACATTCCTTAAAAAAAGAAGCCATAAAGATATTACAATGATCGAGGAATTAGAGAATCTTATTTAAACTATCAGTACTCGAGTTTGAATGGTAAGCATTTCTTTGCTAATGAAGTATTTTAACAAGTCAAAATGATTTTAAACAAGGTATACTGGTAGTAGTAGTGGCAGTCACCGTTTCAGACTTATAGTAGACTGTTGTTAAGAAAATCAAATTGAAATCTCAACCTTACGTTCTCTTCAATGATGGGAAGGAAATCGAGTTTAGTTCAGTCTCTTCAAGCATAATTTACAAGAATTTCCTTTTGATTTCTCCATGAAGGCCGTGCACGTTAGGAGCGATTTAGATTTTAAATGCTGGAAATAATGCCAAAGGAACAGTTTGTTATGAAATCAGCTAAGATGAATTCGAGTTTCTTTTCATGAACGATGTACCATCTACCTTTCCACTAAGAGTTAGTAGCATGGTTTGTTTCTTATTTCATTGACAATTCAATCACCGCATTGCTGAAATTTTCCCTGGGGAGGGAAACTTCTCTCAGAAGCACATAATGGAAAAGTACAGTGATGCGATTCAGTTATTAGAGTTTATTTTGTTCAACCGTGTAATTTGGGCCAACACTCAGAAAGTGAATAATCCAGTTTTGGTTAACTGTTTCAGTTTTAATTTAACTAATTAGAGCTAGTCTTGACATTTTATTTTCTGTCAGCAGACGCTCTCAAAACTGCTCAGTCGTTGGAGAAATGGGACCATGTCGACGGAATTTCTTTCTCTTGAGAATACATCGTACTAATTAAATCGTAAATTTGTAATTAACAGCCTTTTTTCTAATAAATCGCTGAAGCGTATTTGTTTTATGAGAATTTCTCCTTCGTCTTGCTAACATGAGCAATGAGAAACAGACGTTTTCAAATTATAGACAACAAAAGCGTGCACCTCTAACATCTGTATCTCTCTCAGATTAAACTGAAATTAAATTTAAATCCTATTTTTCGAATCAAATAAATTCCATTAAAATAAATTCCATTGCGAAAATAAAGCCCTGATTGCTTATGTGGTTTTCATTGCTTAATTGTCGCCATAGACAAGACATGGATACGACAAATAACACTCTCTTGAGGTATTGTTTTAAAAACTGTCGATTTACTTGCCTAACGGAAGTCCATAGTTCGTAGAATGCAAAACCTGATGACTCCAATGCTGAGCATAACGTGTGAGACCGTAATCTTGGCAATTCACGAATCCAGTGCATGGTACATTATCATCACAACTATGCACCATCGGACGAACCACTTGAGGAACATGTGGGAACGCTGGAGGGTAGCACTCGGCTGATGAACTGCTACTTGAGGATGCGACACACTTTTCGTCACTCTCTGCAGGGAGATCTAGTATTCTTCTAATTGAAAACGAGTTGTTTGGTTCGCAGCCTGGAGGACTGAGATCATGAAAAGCCGAAAATGTTCTACCTGTTGATGCCATTTTTGTTCGCCTCAGCGTGGTCACTTCGCAGTGTTTTATATAGAGAGTCTTCCTTGGAAAGGTTCTCTCATCAAAAACAGCGACCGACATCTTTCAAATGACGTTGTGTTTGTCATCCTCAACACACCAATCACTGTCTCCCTAACTGATCAACATTGACATGTGAATTTGAGTTTTATCCACCCACTGACCAACGTCGCAGTAGAGGGTTCTTCAAGATTGTGCATAAGTGGAAGGAGTGAAGTTTTGGACAAATTCTCGTATTAGTTCCTTAATCCAACTTTGGGAATCCGAGGTTTGGGTTTCGCGGTGTGAAAATATGGAGGATGTTTTAAAAGGAATGCTTAGTAGGAATAACTAGAACTACTATTGAATACACTTGTCGTCTTATATGAGATTAGCATGGTATTCAAAAATTATTCTGCGAGCCCTCCGCAGAAGCCTGGAAATGAAACGATAAATAACGTGCTTCATTGGTTATGATCTTCTGGTATCAGCAAGAGCACGTCCGAGTAGAACATTTCTTTTATTTTCTTATTAGTGCACGAGCTGGTGGAACTCTGCGAGCCTTGCAATCTGATTCGAAATTTTTTTATCTTCTCCGCTATTCCAAGCAAATCCTGGTTAAGCATGAGCTTGTGTGCCTTTAACACTGGCGCAACCAAAGAGTGGATTTTTCCTCTTAAGATTAAATTTTTCGCTTACTAAACGTTGTGAAGTGAGGGAGAACATCAGTGATAGAATAAAAAGCCTGGTTATTCATTTAAAAGGCGAGTATTCCTTTTATTTTGTTTACAACACTTTGCTCTTAGTTTGCTGTTTTTCGAGTTGTTGTTCGAGTGTTGACACGCCGTTTACTGAATACGGCTAACTTCGGAGCTTAGTTCCGCTATTTACCTCCGAGTTAAATGTTCTCATCTCGTTCCATGTTTCTTCACTTAAGAAATTATAGATATTGGCTGAAGCAAAACCTTCGCAAAGTTTTGTTGTTGGGAAAAAAAATATTATGACAACAAGTTTTTCTTAAGAAGTTTTTTTTATTTTAGCTTACAATAAAAACCCGCAACGAGGCCAAGTAAGAACCTAGTTTTTAAGAACCTGTTAGGCTAAACCCCCTATGCCTCTGTAGCCTAACATTTAAAACAGGTTCCTATTTTATATAAAGTAACTGTGCACATATGGGCAAACATTTACGCAAGAACCTGTTTAGCCTAACTTAGGAACAGGTTCTTTATACTCGCGGGTTTTTACTGGTGAGAACAAACACAGATACTTAAAAAATTAGATATGGGGGCAGAGACTAATTAAGATATGATGTCCTCCTCGTATTTGAAGAACTTTCGTTAAAACCGAAATGAAAGTGTGATTTCATTTTCAACAAGTTTACTTTCATTCGCGTTTTCAAATGTAACTGTTTAGTTTATAATTTCTAGGAAACTCACGTTTTATTAAAAACTGAACTTCGGATACTAAATTTCCATCATTTTCATTAGCTAGCCGGACACAGGTTATCAGCTCATATACCGAGTGCGACAAATATCGTTAATGAACGCGTCAGCAAGTAAAGAAAGCAGAATCAGTAAAAATTTTCCCCCGCAACCGGCAGCCATAGTAAAATCATCTCTCAGCGGAATTAACAGTTAGAAATTGCAACACTGGAACCGAAATACAGACGAAATTGAGAGTTTTAGAGCGAAAAGAGACCAAATCTGTGCTGGTTTCTTTTATAAACAATCTCCTTGCAGCTCTGAGAAAAATTTACAGCAGCATTCACCACAGGAAATCCTTCGAAGGATCGGTGTTCATCAACACAGTGAAAGTGGTCTTTTACCTGCACTCGATGCAATGTACCAGTCATCAGCTTCAAACAATTAACTTTTACAAGTGTCACGTTTAGCGTATACGTAAAGACGAGAAGAATCGCTGCTCTCGTTGTTTTTGATGTTCTGCTCGATCGAGGTTCCAGTTTTTGTGCCACGCATCAGATACACTTCAAGAGGCTTAGCAGCGATGGAGTCACTCTGCGTAATTAAATTAAGCCTGAGGTCTTTGATGTCCAACATCTCATAAGACGAGGCAATCAAATTTCCCATGGCAGTTTCTTAAACGCGAAACTGGATCTCATTCAAAAGATTTTTGTCATCGTGAGCTTCCAAAACTGGTTTACCAATAGCCAAGTTTTTGTGCTCATTAAAGCGCTGATGAAGAAGTCGGGCAGTGTATACCCAACAATCCAATATTTTGAATGAGAGCCAGTTGAATTTAGATCACATTACTTGACTTGACAAAATATGGCTTAAAATTCTCATGTCGTAGTTTTTTATCTTGAAATGTTTTAAAAGTCGCTTCTTATTCATGTATTTCTGTGGTTTTCGTCGGTTTCATTAACTAGTATAGGCTAGGTTATTTTGGCCAACGCCAGCTAATTCCGAGACATATATTTTGTTGAATTATTACTACCAATCGTTTTCAGTTGATCCTCAAGGCTACTATCGAAGAAATGTCCATTGATTGGTTGACAAGTTCATGGCCATTGCTTGAGCATGGAAATATTGAAAATATAACACGATAACAGCTCCGAAAACATCTTGCTAATTTAAAATATAATTATAAGCAAGAAATAGACGTGATATTTCGGTTCTTATTACAAGACCATTATTAAACGTAACAAAGATGATGAAGGGATTAACTCATTATAAGAAGAGCCAACTAGGAAGGTGTGAAACACGCCAATAATTGCAACAAGAATGTATATTAACAAAAATGTACGCTGCCAAAGCTAGAATTTAAAGCTAAAACAATACGAATTCTTTAGCGGCTTTGATACTATAATTAAGCTGAGATTTGCATCTCTTAATAGTAAAGACAAGTTCCAAGAAACATAACTGGTTATTATTGTTGTCACATGCGATAACAGCTGCGTTATCTAGAATAGTTTGGTGATTAGCTAGCTACATAGGCTTTGTTGTTAACACACTAGTTATAACCAAAATTTAAATCCTTCGCAATTGAGCAAGTGTTGAAACATGGCAGAATAATGGCCACCACCATGTTCATTCAATTGCATTCTAAAACATCTATTAGTCTTGCCTATGTATTCAACATTACATGCAGGGCATGTCAGTTTGTAAATCACATGAGATTTGAGATACATAGGGGTGGGATCTTTGTTTGAACAAAACGATGAAAGTTTCCTAGTTTGATAGAAAATTTTGAAACGAACGGGCTCACTATACAACGCAATAATTTCGCCCTAATCTGTTTACGATTGAGTCTCCAACGTGGCCTTCATAAGGCAAACGAAGCCAGATCAGTAATTTTTGCAAGTGCCAGTGTTAGAAGATCTCGGTTAAGAGCCACTGAAAAAGAAACGTTTGATGAGGTTAGAAGAAACAGATCTAGGAAAACCATTCCAAGACAAGAAAGTTTTGATACCTCATATTTGTTTCTGAAAAAGCGAGTTATTCTCGCGAACACGAAAAGCGCAATATAACAGAGCGCTAGCCCGAGTACTCTTAAAAGGCCACGATTCAAAACTGGCGAAAGAAACATACTGACTCTGGTTAAACAGATATTTTAATGTTCTTGGCTACGACTGAAAAAGATAAGTATCGGTGGGATTTACACGAGAGCTGCGTTTGTTCTCAGAGTTTCTGGCATATATGAATTCTATCTCGGTAAGAAAAACTTTCTTGGTATAATGAATGTACATCACGCGCTTAATGAGTCGAAATAGTTTTTATGTCCACGCCGGCCTAGCATACAAACGCAGTGGTCCGCAGTAGCTTAAATGTCTGTGTGGGTTGCATGAATCCAAATTTCTATTAAAAGTTGTGCGCAGCAAACAGGAAGTGAAGCTGTCTCTCCAACTCGCAAAAACTGGAAATAAAACCTGAGGAAAATATGTTTTTTCTCTCGAGATGATTGCGCGGTAATCTATCTTGATTTCGAGCAACCAGGATGCATTAAGTTATATTCAGAATGTTCTGAAATAGTTACACAGTAAGATATATTTGTGGGCAGTTTAGAAAGGTCTGGAGATCTGTGGTCTTTCCGCCGCAACTCTGTGATAAATATGGAATGGAGTTATGTCACTGATAGCGTCACCAACATTACGAAATCAAATTTTCCAAAAGTAGCCCATGCACAAAAGGAAATATTGTAGAGAAAACTGATGAAACTGCCCGCCTAGTCTACTACCGAATCTAAAATGAAATGAAAACGAAACAAGGAATATAAATTACTGTTCATAATTCATAATCAATGGCAATAAAAGCATCAAGATGGTACTCTGTTCAGAACAACTGATCACCATTCACTAAAATAAAAAGGCGCCTATGGTCGCTTGCTCCACAATCCTAGCACAACCAATTATTGACTCCTTCCAGGGCCTTCTTTGGCAATAAGCGCCGAGCAATGCGGGAAACAACTCTGTAAACTGGTCAGAAAAACATAAGTTGAGTTCTAAAGCAATTAAACAATGTGTTTGTCGTGTTTGCAATCAGAGATCGGCCTATCAAAATCTTCCTTTGAAGAGAATTTCATAGTTGGGTACCCGGACAACAGTGAACCTCTCTCGCTTCACTGAACTACCCGACTGCTATTTGAGATTGACGGATTTTACCTACAGTGGCAAATTGATGGTGTGGTGATGGGTTTCTCTCTTAAGCCTTGTGCCGTTTCGATAAAGACATATGCATTCCTGGTAGGATTGCTTCAAACGGTGCACGTTTCGATCAAGTCCCGCTTTTCCTGTCTGTTTTTAACTTGCTTCAAAAATCTGACTCGGACAAAAGATATCGATTACATAAAAAATCCACCATCACAAAGCCTTGGTTGACATCGTGTACTGAAGTCATCACTTACCGAGGTTTTCACAAGGCTCAATCTAGTCAAACGCTTCATGGTCATACCGATCTCCAAGAGGGGAATGCGACCATCTCACAGCACCGTCATTTCATCTCAAATATCCTGCGAACTTTGCTCAGCCTACCATAACCCAATCAATTTTTCCAAGACAGCGGTCAACTCAAAAGAGACCATGGTTGAACAGAAAAGTAAACAAAAGCTGCTATCTCGTTTTATACCCAAAACGCAACGAAGGCAATTCGTAAACAGTTTAAATTGAGATCTTGTCTGTCAAAGAATTTGAGCCAGTCCACACTGACCGAAAAAAAAACCTTAGAAAGTCAATCAGCAATCCTGACCTGTTTGGGTTGGTTTGTGTCTGATACGTGTTCCAGCTTGCAGTTAGACCAACATAGCTGAAGCACAAAACTGAAAGCTTGGTTACATATCGTAAACCATAGACATGAGAAGCACAACCTGGTCCCTAATTTTCAGTGACATACCGCTTTTAATTTCAAGCGAACTAGGTTTTCGTTCAGTGTTTTTCGTTGTTTTTCTTTTCTTTTTTTTTTAGCCGGAAACCAATCTGACTCCATCCGTGCGTTAGCATTCTTATCCAGAGAGCTGGAATGACCTTCTGACATAATATTTTACAGGTAATTAGTTAAGAAGACGTTGAAGGTTAGTATTTTTTCTTATTGTGTCAGATTACCTTTATTATTTTAGATTTAAAATGACGTATGTAATCTTCTAGATATTTTTTTATAAAGACCTTTTTGTCAACAATGAGCCAATTGTGGTAATGGAATGTCCTTTTCTGTGTTTACACCTCTTTGAAATTAATAGAATTTAAAATTTGTAACCAAATCAATGCTTTTTTTTATCATTTTTTCGCTCAGTTTCGGCTTTCTTTCTTCCTTTCGTAGTTATGCCCTGCTGAGAATGGGGAAAAAGATGTCATTTCAAGGAAATCAGCCACTATCAGTCAACTGTGAACTCAAAAGTCCCACTACAGACGATTTTTCTAAAAGCTTTCCTTTCGTTTTTTATCCGGTTTACCGCCGGTTTGCTATGATTTTTCTAAAACCGTATGCTATTATATTTTGACAATACCGCGTAGATATCGCGTAGTTACTGCCGCACGGTATGGCTTCGCTCAAAGTTAAATGTCTAAAACTGCGGCAGTATGCGGGAGATCGAGGGTTCAAATCCCGGCCGGAACAACACTCAGGGTCTTTTAAATAATTGAGGAGAAAGTGCTGCCTTTGTAATAACATCTGCAAATGGTTAGACTTCCTAGTCTTCTCGGATAAAGACAATAAACCGTAGGCCCGATCTCACAACTCTTCTTCATTGATTCTGGGGGACGTAAAAGAACCCAGACACTGTGCGAAAAGAGTAGGAGACGTAGTTCCCGGTGTGGTGGTCTACCTAATCCGATGGTTAAATGCTCGGAGATATTAGCTGCATAAGCTACTCTATAATCCATGGGTAAACTCAGTAAAGTAAAGTATGTATCGAACTGACAAGCGAGCAGCAGAACACGCTTTCCCACGTTTTACAGACTTTAGAAGTAATAGATGTACTCGACAGATACCACCCCTTTAATTTAACATAAGGAGGATCTCCTAGCGGGTGATGATTTGTAGGGTACCTCTATTACTACTCTCCAGTGATCGGGCAACCACCAGCCGGCCAATTAGAGGGAGGGGCGCCGGGGTAGATGGCAAACCGAGGCAACCAGCCCGCCCTTTTGAGGGAGGAGCCCCCAGGGTACCCATGGCAGCACAGCCAGCTCGCCCATTAGAGGAAGGTGCTCCTCAAACAATGACGAACCGTCAAGAAAAGTTTTCCACAAGGTATATGGCGCCTGAAAGGATCCACATGGATGATGAACTCTGGGCTGAGGCATATCGCGAGTTGGAAATGCTGTTGGAAGAGTTTTGGGCGCCCGAAAATAGCCCCATTGATGAAGATAGGACCGAGGCGAATGCCTAGTTGGAAAGGTTCTTGGAAAAGTATTGGGGTATCAGTTTGGGAGAACACCTTCTGGATGAACCCGTTCCTGCAGCGCTGCCCGAACCGCTGCGACCACAGCCTTTTCGTCCGCGTCCGCCCAAGCGGCGGCGCAAAAGGTATCGCGAAGTTTGGGGCCAATTCGACCCCGTGCCACCATTGACAAACTAGGTGCCAACACCTGAGGAACCTGTTGGATGACCAAGGGTTTGACGGGCTAGAAACGAGGAGGGGGAGCCGGTATGTTCGTTGGCGAACGATTCAGGGCCTGGACGCTGACAACGCCAACGAAATAATACCCAAAATCCGCGCCGAGGTGAACACATCCTTTTATCTTCGACACGTTTACAGCTATTAACTGGAAAACATCGAAAACGGAGACGTTATCCTTCATTACACCAACGAGGGTTCCCCGTGGTTTAACAATCTTCCAGAGGCAGAAAAATGGTTGAACCAGCAAGAAGCAGAAAGGTTGGAATTGCGCAACATCAAAAGATCGAGCACGAAATGGAGGTTCCAATTTTTCTTCAACCTCGACGTGAAAGTGGTGCTTGACCGTCAACCGCTGGTCGGAACAAAACCCTAGCCCGACTGGCTACGCAACCATGCCCACGGGCGCTCGATGATAGCGCTCGACACTTGTGGCATTGCATCGCGGTGCATCGAGGAGAAAGACCAGATCGCTCCACAGAAGCAGCTCGGCAGCTTGTGGGAAAGCTTCTACGGAGCCCCCGCCAACAATTGTGGCAAAACATCTCTTAACGAACTGAGCAAAGTTGAGAAAAATCTCAACGAAGGAAAAGCCTTTGAGGAATGGCTCGGGATCCGAGTTTGCGAGCCCGAAAGGGGCGAAGTAGGAGACGTGGTTTGGCACCTCCGGCGAAACTCGCCAGCCAAGATACGGAATGTGCTTGTCTGCATTGTCGCGCCCGATTCACACAAGCTAGTCCTCTTCAAAGCCACAGCTTTATCTGCTCCAAAGGAGAGACGCGCATGTGCTATCTGAACGACAAAATCGAAGCTCCAAAAACAACTTTTGATCAAGCTTTCTTTCCCGACAAAACCATGGGCGTCGCGGCCACCATCTGGATCGAAAGTGAAGCGCACCGCCAAGGGATTCACATTCATCACGCGGGGTGCGGGCACGGAGGAGGAAGATGGGTTGAGGGAGCCGCGGTGGACGAGTTCCACGCCGCCAGCAAAACAGTTTTCCAATTCCATGGCTTTCTCTTCTACGGGTGCCAGAAATGTTAGCCTGACCGCAGTCAAAAGCTCGTCCACAATAAAACGGCGGAACAGCTTTTCCAAGCCACAAGAAAAAGAACCAACGCGCTCCGCAGCGCAAGGTTACAAGTGGTCGAAAAGTGGAAGTGCCCTTTCAGAGAGCACCGCCAAAAACCGAAAACGAAATCCTATCCGAAACCATCAAAGTGGCCAAGAACAAACCCCAAACTTCCGCTTCCTCGATATCATCAACTACCTGATCTGTGCACCAGTTACGAGAAATGGGTGAAGGCTAATGGCTCTTCAGCTGAAAAATCGTGGTTCCCGTACGAGTGGTCCGATTCCCCGGGCAAGCTCGGCAAATCTCTGGAGCCCTTGCGAGGAAGAGTACCAGATGTTGAAAGGCGCGGTAGTCGGAGGACCGAGCTTGGTGTTCACGAAGTAGGAGTGACCAAAATCCGGAGCCACCGGCTGGGCGACGATGCCCCTGCCTGCGGAAAAATCCTCGGGTACGACGCCAGCGCGTTGCATAACCATGCTCCAGGACATGCCTTGTGGCAAGGGGCAGGTTGTTCACTTCGAAAACCCTGTAGCACAGGCACCAGCTTTCACCCAAAGGGTTGAGTCGAATGATTGGTTTAGCCTCTTCAACACTTCGAAGGTTTCTTTCGGAAGATCCGGGTCGATGTGGTTAAAGTCGAAGATGTTGCCGCGGGAGGCCGCTATGACTTCCAAGGCAGCTGCATCGTATATGAAGAGTAGGACCGAGGCTGTGGAATGAGCTTCCGGCCCGCATGCGGTCACTGCCTATGAAGACATTCAAAAATGAGCTTCATAATTTACTTCTATCGGTACTAGAACAATGCGATGACTACATAGACACAGACCAAATTACATTTGTTTAAGCGATCACAAGAAACGCTGGCTATGAACATGCCCACACACTGCGTTCTATT
This sequence comes from Galaxea fascicularis, assembly GCA_948470475.1. Classification (NCBI taxonomy): domain Eukaryota; kingdom Metazoa; phylum Cnidaria; class Anthozoa; order Scleractinia; family Euphylliidae; genus Galaxea; species Galaxea fascicularis. The sequence goes on along the minus strand of OX419343.1, from coordinate 16,419,884 downwards.
GCTTGGGATTTAGAAAAAATGTGCAAATATATAATGGCTAAAATTATGTAGTAGATGTATTGTATACAGTTGACCCGCCTAGATTAGATTTACTATTTGCGGGTCAACTGTAAAAAAAGATAAGATTTGTAATGTTATATGTGACAATAAAAGTTCAAGTTCAAAGTTCAAAGTATAAGACTGTGTCGTAAGAGGTGCCGTCCTCGTTCGCCGCGAGCATTGCGGCGCCGATTTTTTCCCTCTCGAGGTTTTACGTCTTTTGAGGTTCAGGATTTCTGCGGGGATAGACCAGGCGGCATTTATCGCACCAGTCGCACCAAGTGTAGGTGCAGAAAAAGGAATCGATGCGGAGGCAAACGCTCCGCGACGCCATCGGTGTATACTGAAGGGGAGAATTTTCAGACGACTCTCGTCACCGCGATTTTGCAAAACAATACCCGAAGATACTTCCATAGAGTTCTAAAGTGTGACATCACAAAAAATTAAATCTGTGAAATTATGGGATTGGGCGCCATTTTCGAATGGAGTATCCTTAAAAAAGGTTCCTTGTCAAAACTTAGCTGTTAATTGTAATTCCCAGCTGAAATATGAAGGATTGAAATTTGATACTGCCCCATATAAATCTCTCTAATTTTGAGTCTGTTCTAAACTGAAGGAACAGAAACAAATTTTGAAGGGTTTGTATGGAATGCCATCAAACTTTGATCCCTTATATCTCTACCGGGAATTGCAATTCGGAGCTAATTTTTGGGATGAGGGCGTCTTTTAGCATGCTCTATAAGAATATGGCATCATATCCCATAATTTCAAAAATTTTATTTTTGTGACGTCATCACTTAAGAACTCTGTTGTCAGCACTATCGAGTTTGAAACTCAAAAAGCCATGCCCACCTAACAAGGGTGATCGCGAGTAAGTTTGATGGCGCGTCGTCTGCCTTGTGCGCAACCCATTTTTAAACCAAGATATGTTCGTCTTTCGACGAATCGATTGAAAGATATTTCAGTGAACAATTCTGGAAAAGGGCCTGTTTCTGCTTCGTAAATAAAGTGGAAATCGCTTAGCCAAAAATCTTTGAATAGGACGAAAAATTTATTACGCCCGTTATCGAACAAGAAGTTGCTGTTTGGATTTGTGGGTTTGTAACATAAATGGATGGGTAAAGGAAGCCCAAAAATCCTGTATTTGAAATAAACATCGCGGTTTAAATAAATTCAATCTGACACAGTTATAGGGCCGCCGGCGATTGTATGGCCATTCAAACCGAGAATTTCCTCCTAATTTGAGGCCGGTTTGCAATTCCATCCAGCCATTTTCCAGTACGTAGACCGTGTCAAAGACATGCGGGTCCACATTCGGACCATAACCCTGGACACCGTAAACGACCATCCTCCCCGTTGTTTCCGCAGAAGCTTCTCCGGGCAAATCGAGGTAAAAGTATTGCAATCCAACGCTGCTCCATCTGTGGAACTGGATGAGGGTTCTCACATAGCCCGGAACTGAACCCGCCGGGGCAATAGTCTGGGATGTTTGGTTGGTGATGGACAGGGTGGTCGCGGATGCATTGACAGTTGCGCGCGCCCAACTCGGAGGGAAGAATTCGACGACAAAGATGTAATAACCGAACGGAAGCGGGTGCATATTAAAACCGATTCGTGAGCGAGAGCTGTTGCTTCCCCCATCTTTGACGACGGTGAAATGGTGAGCGTTCTGGTCGATCTGGTGAGTGGGGGTGATAAAATGGTTGACACCGTTGATGGTTATGTTGTTCTGGCTGGTCGTTTCATGGACGTCTTCCATCAAGTACTTGAAAGGGTTTCTCTGGTGCCCGGAAGGCGAACCCTCCGTGTATTTTTTGTATTCTGATGTGATTTGTGTGTGCAGGGCTGTTTTTTCCGCGGCCACATATTTTTTATTCACAGCCGAAGTGTCGTCGGCAGGGCTGTCAGGAAGGTTGATGATGTTGTTTCCGTCCACGTTGAGAGATGCCAGCATTTTGTTCGTGCCGAAGACGCTCAGACAGTTGTCGTCGACATACTGTTTATTGGCCGCGCTTTCCAGCTCCACTGAAGGGGCGAGGTTGATGATTTCGTTGTTGTTCATGTTGAAGTCTGCCTGAGGGACGGCGTCGAGTTTGGTGTTCAACCCTTCGTCCACATATTTTTTGATGGCCGCATCTGCAAGCTCACTCGAAGTGTCAGCGTTTTTCAATTTGGCAATTTTGTACACGTCCATATCCATATCAGTGTCCATTTCATTTTTGCCCTTCGCGACTCACTGTAGTCGTCCAGCTGGGATTCGAGAAAACTTTTGTTAACGCGGAATCGACACCCATTTCGTCGGCTACGCGTTTGTTTTCTCTCGGAAGAAACTGGAAAAGGAAGAAGTGGCTGCAGTTGTCCCGGATGTTCTTCGGGACTTTAGTACGTTTGGGTGAGATAGATGACGCTGCAGTTCCGGTGCCGACCGTTGATGAAATAGTTGATGATGTCGTTCTGGTTTTTTTCGCAAGCCAGGTTTTGTTGTCGGTCGGCAGCTCCTCGAGAGGAATGATTTCATTTCCCGGTGCCTCGATGACCCGGCAACCAACTCCGGGAACGATGTTCTCGGCGAAGTCCTGCAGCAGAGCTTGGTACTTGTTCTGATGGAGGTTTTTCGAAAAAGCATGTTCAGGAGGATGTTCGTTTTGCCGGAATTGCTCGGACCGCAAATCAACATCCGAAAAATATCCGCGGGCATGATGGGTGCCCTCGCCTGTAGCCGTTGGTCGGGGCATAAGCATTTTCCTATATACCATGTCGGTGAAGAAGCGGCGACAGCGCGCGGCGGCAGAGGCCAATCTCGAAAAACAAAAAGATGAAATACGACGAGCGTTCAAGCGAAACAAAATAACCAGAGCTTTCGGGGAAGTTTTGGCGGAAGAATTTTTACGCCTGACCACGAAGCAGCTGAAAGCACCGATCGAGGAAGAAGAGGGGTTTATTCCACCTCCGCCGCTGATCGACGAAGAAGAGGAGTTTCCTGCACCGCCTCCACCGCCTCCGCCGATTAAGGACAATGGGGAGCAGGGTTGGCACAGTGGTGAGAGCGCTCGCCTCCCACCAATATGGCCCAGGTTCGGTTCCTGGACTCGACGTCATATGTGGGTTGAGTTTGTTGTTGGTTCTCTACTCTGCTCCGAGAGGTTTTTCTCCGGGTACTCCCAAAAACCCCTCTCCCCAAACACCAACACTTCGAAATTCCAATTCGATCTGGATGCAGGACCTCCCTGAAAACCACCTCGCGGTGAGTGGAGCTTGGTAAATATCATTGATTCATAAGGAAGAGGAAGAGGAAGAAGGGTTTCCTCCACCGATTGAGAAAGGAGAAGAAGATGGAGGGGTGGCGCTGCGACAAACTTGGGGGAAGCTAGAGGTGCCGGGGTTTTTAAGCACAAGCGAATCAGCGGATTGCAAACTGTCAAAAGCCCCATCTCCCTTTACGGTGACGATCCCGACTATCGGGTGAAAAGCAGAAAATCGCGGTTTTACGGAAAGACGCTCAAAGAGCTCAAACAGATCAGAGATGAGATTGAAGAAGACACCCAAGCGTTTGCAGAAGACACCCACAAGGTCCGGAAAAAGAAGAACAGAGGACGAACAGGCATTGGAAGACATTTTCGAAGCCTTGACGGCCCGAAGGAGCGCAATAGAGGGAGAAGAAGAACACGAATTGGACGAGCAGGACTGGGTATTTTAGGGTATTTTAGGGCAGCGGATTGAGGGAAGACAAGGTTGAAAAATTGATCGACCGGCTGTACGTGAGCCTTGGCTCGATCAGAGCTGGTAATGCTTCGTCCAAACTTTGGAAGACGGTCGTTTCGTTGCTGTCCGAGCTCGTCAAACAGGGGGTTATCAACGAATTCCAGAGACACAAATTTTTCAAGGATTACCATATACGATGACGCTCAGCCTGTTGATCGAATCTCAACTCGCGAAGTTCAGAAATCCAAGAGGCGGTCATAAGTCGCACGACTTTCGTGTGGACTTCAACCCACCCATTGAGTTGGACAAGAGTAAAAATTACCGCGCGGCAATGAACAGACTTATCACCATCACCTACTCGTGGTACAACGTCGCCGCCGCTTTCAAAAACAACAAACTGAAGTGGTGTAAAAATACCGAAGCTTGGAAAACTCTGGTTTTCCCTGACGGGATGTTCGATTACCAAAAACTCAACGATCATCTGCAAGCTGAGACGGGGGTTGTTGACCTGTAAGCCGCCGAGAAAAAACCCGTCTTCACTTTGCGTTTTGATTTCACCATTTTTCGGGTCATGATAATAATGGCTGAAAAATACGAGCTCCATCGTTCCGACGGTGATTTCGCCGATTTGGTTGGTTTTGAAAAGAAAATCTTCAAAGACAGCAAGACTTCAGTGGGAGCCAAAATTCTCGACATCACGAAAAGCGTCGATTGGGTTTTCATACATTGCGATCAGATCACACGGCAGGAGAATGATGTGGAGAGCGATGTCTTGTACAGCTTGTCGACAGTCGGTCGCAATGTCAGCTATCCCTTCAAGGAAGAGCCTCTTCGTATGGAGTTCGACCCCGTCACAAGTCCACAGTAAATTAGTTGAGGATCAGGATCGCATAAGTGCGAAACAACATTCTCGACCTCAACGGACTGGATTTGGCTTTGAGTTTGATAATTTTGCGAAAGGTGTAAGGGGCGTTATGAATCACGCGAGCGAGTGGATGAAGTTTTTTGGCGAGCGTGCTGGGCGTTATCGCTACAAGCACAAAGGTTCTGGCGTGGTCCGCGACACACTCATGGCTATCAGAAAAACGTTTGCTCAGACCGCGACTCAGTCCCTCAAAAAAGCTGTCGAAAAGGCTGCGGCACAGGCAGTCGAAAAACGGGGAAAGAAGATTCAACAATTGCTGCAGGCAAGGCGATCTCAAAAGGGGGCACACCTTCGCTTGACGCAATGATGAAGTTGAGTCAAATTCTGGCCAACCGACTCTCAATTTTTTTTCTGAATATACGAACATGTTTCGGTCGCCGGGCTATCTCGAGAGGATCGATTACCAGCGGTTCGATCTCAACACACCGCTCAAGAATCCGGGGGACAATCAGCACCAAACCAAAACCGGGATGAAGTCCGCGGAAAAAGACCGAGACTGGTACAACGTCTATTTTCGGGTTGAGTATCAATTTTAGGTTCTTGCGGACGGCGCCAATGTTGCTGCTAAAACACAATCGGCTCCTATCAACGGCTCTTTTTCTTTGATCAAGAGCATGACTTTGAGTTCCGCGGAGAAAAAGGGATTTATCAAGCCAACGGCGTCAACAAGGTGCTATTCGTCAAAAGTTTAGTGGAATATTCCGACGACTTCGCGCGAACAGTGGTCCAAGACGAGTTTTGGTATCTCGACACAGACAACACGACTGTGACGAATCCCCAAAATGCGACGAACAAGGGGATGCAAGCGTGCGGGACTCTTTCAACCGGGGGCAAAACGGTGAAGATCGTAATCCCTCTTAACCACTATTCGTTCTTCGAGGAGCTGTTGGACATTGTGCTGGAAAAGGACGCCGAAATGATCTTCCAAAACGATGGCACGGAGCGACGAATTGTTGTCACCAAAATGGAATTATGGGTTCCGAAGTTGATGCTGACGCCTGAAAGGCAAAAGCTAGTCAACGAAAACTTCCTGGAACCAACAACATGGCGTTACTTAAAAGAAACACTGGCTCCGAGCGTGGAACGAAAAGACGCTGGCGGGCGAAGGGAAATAAACGCCGGTGTCAAAAACGCCAAACACGTTTTCGTCTTCTTCCAACAATCAGCCAGAAAAAACTCTCTTCAAAACAACCCCTACAAATTTGACACCTTCGATATTGATGGGGACGATTCTACCAAATTGGCCTCTTGCCGACTTCAACACGGGGCGTCTAATTACCCAGAACTGGAGTACGATGGAAACGACCAAACGCGATTCCGCCGCGACTTGATCAATAACCGCTACAGGAAAAACGATTACAACACAGGCACCCAGCTAAATGTCTCCAACTACTCGTCCATGTACCCCATAATTTATTTCGACCTCAGAGCAACCAAAGAAAGTATGACGGGCGATGAGAGGAAGTTAGTTTTGCCTTACTCTACCAACTGAATGAGGCGAAAACTTGACACTACTGCGGAGTCGCTGAATTTAAAATTCGAAACTTTGAATGGTGAACTGCACGAGTACATGGTTAAAACTGATTCACTGGAAACCGAGGTTAATAACAACGCTGCCAGCATCGATAGGCGTATGAAAAACTCCTTTCATTAGATATTCCAGAGATTTTAATTTGCGGTTCTACAACATTCCTGAACGTCCTGGCGAAAACTGTATTGAAAGATTACAAACTTTGTTATCTGAAGACTTGAGTTTTACGCCTGAGATAGAGAACGCCCACAGGATTGGACGTCCTAGGACTGACTCTGAAACTAACTCAAGGCCTATTATCGCCAAGTTCCTTTATCGGCCTGAGCGCCTCCAAATGATCCAGAGGAAGAATGAATGAAGAAAGAAAGAATGGCGTTACAGTGTCTGACGATTTCATCTGGGAAGACAGACAAACGAAAAAAAAGCTGAAGAATGTTATGCAAAAGGCTTATGAAGAAGGACAGAAACCTCGTTTCAACCATGGTAAACTGTACATTGATGGGGTTTTGTCTAAAAATGACTCTTTAAGTGTTAATAATCTTTTTTCTTTATTTTCTTGTTATTTAACATATATATTTTTTTCCTCCTGTTATTGATTTTATTGAATGAATCGAAGTACTAATGATCCTGATCTTAACTTGCAATCCTTTAATGATCATGGTTTTTTTTTCAATGGATGAGCTAAATGAACTGTCTTCCTTGGTAAACCACACTAATCTGCATTTCATTTAAATATTAGAAGTCTAAATCAGTATTCCACTGGACTATGTAACTTCCTAGATCACACTCCTTTTGTTTTTGACTTCATTGGATGCTCGGAAAGTTGGATCACTCCTCAAACTGATCTGGATTGCTTTAAAATTCCTGGCTATACTTTTGTCAATGGCAATCGCACTTTCTCATCTGGTGGCGGAGTAGGGCTATACATAAAATCTGATCATACCTTTCGATTTAGGGATGACTTAAAAGTGGATTCAATTGAAAATCTGTGGATTGAGACCCAATAATTATTTATTGGCATTATATACAAACCACCCAGTTTTTCTAATCGAGATTTCCTAGATATACTTGAAAACATTTTACATAAAATTTATTTATCAAAGAAGAGATGCTTGATCATGGGTGACTTCAATATTAACACACTCAATCAAATTACTTTATCTAAAGAATATTTAGACTTATTACATTCTGAAGGCTTCAACCATTAATATTTGAGGCCACTCGTATATCTGAATCTACCAAGTCTTGTATAGATCATATTCATATTAATTTCGCACTCCCATCTACCAGTGGAAGTGTTGCCTTTGAGATAGCTTATCATCTTCCAGTTTTTACTATATTGTATGATGAAGATCAGCTGCCATTCCCTGAATTTTTTTTAATTTAGAGATTTTAAAAGATTCAATAGTAAGTCTTCAGTTCTTCTAATGTTAATGAGAGCCTGTCCCGTTTCCTCCACATATTCAATAGTGTAAGCAACAAACATGCGCCCTTGAAATCATTTAAAGTTAGGAGTTCAGCTTCTAAACCGTGGATAACTATAGGACTAAAAAAATCAATAAAGGTGCGGGGCAAACTTTATAAAAAATGGCTAATTACTCGGAACCCATCATTTCTGAATAAATATAAAATATATCGTACTAAAATTACCTTCATAAATAGATTATATCGCACCTCATATTATACTCAAGTCCTCGCGGACTCTACCAATGCAAAGAAGTGTGGGATAATATTAATTTTATTATTAATAAAAAGCATCCATCTTTAAGTATAGATAACCTTCATGTCGGAAACAAACAATATCATTATTCTGCATCTATTTCCAATGCCTTAAACAAGGTTTTTGGTGATATACCTACAAAACTTGCTTCCAAGCTGCTAAAGTCTAATCGTCACTTTACTTCTTATCTTAGACAAAATAACTCCAAATTTTGTTTTAGACCTGTTAATGAGATAAAGGTTTTTCTTCTTCTCGAGAACCTTGATGGCAGAAAATCTTTCGGAGTGGACAAAGCCCATCCTTTTTTACTTTCTGTAGCGGCATTTCAAATCTTTCGCCCTGTTACCCATATTATTAACATGTCTATCAAACAAGGTACTTTCCCAGATAAATTAAAAATTGCAAAAGTGATTCCTGTCTTCAAGCACGGTTCTCGTTTAGAGTGTGATAATTATAGCCCAATATCTGTTCCTCCTGCACTAGCCAAAATTGTTGAAAAATGCATTTTTACTCAATTGTCATTATTTTTTCACTGAAGATATCATTTCTAACCAATATGGATTTAAGCCAGGTTGCACTAATGTGGACTGTCTTGTAGATCTTGTTGAGGAAATTTCTACAGATCTTGATCAAGGTGATTACGCTGTATCAATTTTCTTGGACTTAAACAAAGCCTTTGATACTGTTAACCATTCAATACTACTGTCTAAACTACTTTTTATGGCATTTCAAATTCTGATATCATTTGGTTTAAATCGTATTTGAACAAGAGGAAACAAAGAGTATCTGTGAATGGTGTTATGTCTGATACCATTTCTATCTCAACTGGTGTCCTGCAAGGCTCAAATCTTGCACCTTTGTTATTTTTAATTTATATCAATGACTTCATCCAAGCTTCCAATTCCTTTGCTATGAGACTATTTGCTGATGACACCTCCCTAACAGCCTCTGATAAAAATATAGACAAACGTTTGCTGCGAATTAATTCAGAACTTATAAATATCTATGACTGGTTATGTGCTAATAAGTTAACCTTAAATTTAAAGAAAACAAAATATCTTATCATCCAACCGCGTCAAAAAATAAATTACAACTTACTTCTTCCATTAACATTAGCAGGTCAATGCCTTGAACAAGTCTCAAGTCTGAAATATTTAGGTATCCCTATAGATGATCACTTATCCTGGCATGATCATATAACATACATTTGTGATAAAATTAGCAAGTGTATTAACATTATGATTAAGGTAAAACGTTATTTAGGTAATCAATGTTTGACTAGTACTTATTATTCTCTTGTTTACCGTTATTTTATATATGGCTGCATACTGTGGGGTAATAATTACGAAAACCCATTTTACTGCAGCTTATAAGACTCCAAAACATAGCAATTAGAATTATTAATGATGTTCCTTTACAAGAACATATTACTCCACATTATGTTAACTTAGGTTTATTGAAATTTCGAGATGTTGTTAAAATGTATACTTGTTTATTTCTTTATGATCATCTTTGTGATAATAAGCTATGTAATTTTTCGATATCCCTCGTTTCTGAGCAACATAATTATTCTACACGGACTGCAACGTCTCTACAATTATTCCTTCCTTACTCTATGACAAACATAAGAAAATTCTGCCCTACTGTTATTGGTAATATTTTTGGAATGATCTTCCTTTTTCCATTCGAAATATCTCATCGAAAATTCTTTTCAAAAAAGCAGTTTTCAAATATTATTTTGCTCAGTACTAATCTCCCTGACTCGTGCCTTAATGTACGTTTGTGTGTGTGCATATGCATATGTGTCTCTCTATGTGTGTTTTTGTTTATGTGTTTATTTATTTATTATTATTTCTTATTGTTATGTATGTATTTATTGTAAAGAGCTATAGATTATAATCAGAGTTAATCAGGGCACTAATTAGTTCTTACTATATCGTGCCCTTCTCCATTTTATTTCTTATACTTAAATTAATTACTCTATTTTGAGAAAATAATAAAATACAAAAATACAAATACAAAATGAAGCAGCCGACGAAAATTACAAAATCTATGTCGCTTACCTGAACCAGGAAGAGATCGTGGTCAAAGAAATTGGAAACGAATTGGTTGTGGTTTGGTTTTATCCGAGACATCCTCAAAACGTTTTCTGGTGATGTTCACGAAAACGAACACGTTGTCAAAAATTATTTCTTGTGAACCCCCGTGGCAAACCAGAATTTTTGCCGTTCGATATACGCGGATATGGAGATCTACTGTGAGAAAGACAAGCTCAAAACCTTGAATGTATCGGGGACTGTCGACAAAGAACGGCAGAAAGATGCTCAAGGTGGAGTGCGCCGTTTGTGGGATAACCAAACCCCGTTTTTTGCGGGGTGCAGGGGGGCCAAAGAAGAACAAAAAAAGTAACCGGTGAGGGAGTCTATGAAACAGCTGCTGCTATTCAACATTTGGTGCCCAAATTAGCAATTCATGTCAGAGGAAGACCTGGCATGAGCTTCAAAGAAGGCTATAAAGATATACCCAAAGAGACAATCAAATCATATCTGAATGACCCCCATACGGATGAGGAATACAACAAAATGCTCTATGGTAGTGGATCTTGCAAACAACCAGCTGGGACCCTTGCCTATATACCATCACCAAGAGTAACAAACGCGTTTCTTAAAGTGATCTCAGGTCGTGATTACACGGCAGAAAGGAAACAAAGAATACGAAAAGCAAAGAATTAGCAGAGAGAAGAGGGCTGAGAGAAAAAAATTATGATAAGACAATGGTCGAATATTCGTGAAGCAATTGCCAAATTGCCGAGACCTGGTCATAATTGCACGGGTCCATATAATCGGCTGGAAGATCAGCTGAAATTCGACCCTGAAACAGGTGAAATTCAAGAAATCTTTCAACAACCGACTGGAGCCACTGACGCCGTTGCCATGCAACATGATGTCGACTACAGCAGCTGCAGTTTTCGCCGAGAGAAATACAACGAAGGCGAAAAAAAGTGCAAGCACGCAGCTGATCGCAAAATGGTCAAGTCGCTTGATGCGATCCCGTGGAAAAAGAAACAGCGGGGCCACACAACTGAGCGGAACGCGATAAACACTAAGCAAAAAATCGGGTTGGGCGCCCGCAAAAAATCGCGTTGTTAATATGGCTCGTGTAGAGTTCTCGTTTGGCCGCTACGTTTTCAGCTGCTTTTGCCCATTTTCAAGTGGGAAACGAACCCGCCGCGAACCGAAGAGGATTACTCGACACAATCAGCAAAGATTTGGCTGACAGAGCTTTCTTGAGGTGGGGGATAGCGGGGACCAATTTTGACTTTTTTCCCACCTCCTTGACAATTTCAATGATTTCCCCCACTGAAATGTGAGCCATTTCTGTCCACACCCCGTTGACCCTGCACAGATTTCCTAAATAAAAAGGAAGTGGATGCCATGGCTTCCATTGGTTTATTGTCTGCCATTTTCAGCATGAACAGTCTTTTTAACAACGAATGACAGACTGTTTGAAACCTCTCAATATGACTATACGTTGTTAGCACAAGTTAACATTACATATTCTTCCTCAAAAGAACAACAACTTCATCCTTCTCATTATTGATGACTTCCACTGTGTGCATACTATAAAAGACCCGAAACAAAACCAACTTAGCACTTGCTTACATATGTGCAATGGGGTAGTGGATCATCAAAAATGGCCCAGGATTACGCAAAGGTAAAAATTGCGATCACAACTACTACGATCATAACTGCGACCATCATTCTTCATTTGATTGGCATATCAGCAGTTCACGTATGATTTCTTTCATATGCATCAGTCACAAATATAAGTAAAGTAAATTTGACTAAACCAGTGCGAATGCCAATTTTGAGTTACGATTAAGAAGACACGTGTGGCGCATCAATGAAGCCACAAAATGTCCGCCACTCTGAGCAGCTATAACGTCATCAAGAAAGCGAAAACTAGTTCCACATTTGCTTAGCTTCAACTTACCATTACCCTTTTCTCGGTGCTTTCACATCAGAATATTTAGTCATCAGTTATTCTATGAAATTTAAAAAAATGTAAATCAGTTAACAGCGGGGTTAACAAAATCGTGCAGCCCAAAACGAATAAACTTGGGCATATAAACCAGCAAGTGAAAGAAAAACACGTACAGAAAAAGCGAGGAGGATTCAAAAATTCCAGATTTTCTACCTACCTTAGTTTCTCTTCTTCTCGTGCCGCGACCAACTGTCACAAAAGCCAAGAAAGCAGAACAAAATAAACCAAACGCTAACCTGCGATCAGGCGTCCTCCCCTTGTTCTTTGTATGACGTGGGGTTGGAGGACGCCTGCTACATTTACTGAAACAATCATCTGCCTGGATCTTATTGGTCTTTCTGATTGGTTACATGATCACATGTCGGCCGGACAAGGCAATCAAGGAGACTGTTAAGGAAGATGCGAACAGCGAATTTGCTGCAGCTTTAACTTCGTCCTTGCAAAATGTTTTTCAGTATGGAAAGATATGATCCTAAAGATAAATCGGCGGTGAAAAAATGAGGACATGGAGGTCGTAAACCAACGAAAGATCGTTTCGCGTTTGAACTGTTTTGATTTCCAAAACACAACCTGAAGTCGGCTAAAAGATTGAAGCCGGAAACCAAGAAATATGTTACAGGACGGTAAAAAGTGATTTTCTGCTTGAGACTTGTTTAACTGACGATTTGAGCTGAAATAATGTAACGTTTGTTATTTGGCTTGGAAAGTCGCGCAATTTACGATGGAGTGATCGCTTTTGACAAAGGCGAAGTACGTGTGAAGACAGCGTGTTTGTGTCCACGCTCGCAAGGAAATCAAAAGTTTTTCTCTCCTAACAACAAAATTATTGATTACTCCAGTAAAATGCTTGGCTGAAAAAACTGTTTGTTGATTATTTTGTCTTCGATAATTCATATTGCCTCCTGAAAGCGAAGTTGTGTTGCCGTTGAGTAATTTGCATATTAGCACTGAAATATCATATCCAAACTGTTTCGGTGAAAATGCGCAGAATTTTACCAATTTTTGCCTTCAAGATGTTTTTCTGCCATTCCTTGATGGGCAACCAAAGCCTTTGACATTAGAAAATGTTTCCTTAAGAAATTTCATTAAAGATCGTGAAGACCTTAATTTAAAGAACCCTAGAATTAATAATTATTTACTGCGCAGTGCAATTATATCTAGTATATCCAGAAGATCACGTCCATCTTTTGGAGGCTTCTCTGGTTGCAGTAGGTCACAGTTGAAATCTCCCAGGATGAAAACACTTTGACCATTACAACTAGAAGCCTCCAACAAATTGGACACTTCAGATTTCCATTGAGTTTTTAAAAGTGACGGTGGTTTGTTTGAATTTCCCTGCTATGCTTTCAATGCCAACGCAGTTGGTTTCAAGGTGTTTCATTCGCTGAAAAATAATGCCATTTCGAATGTACATTATTACACCGCCACCATGCATGTTTCTGTCTTTACGAAGTAGATGAAAGCCTTGTATTGCAAACTGGCTATTAGGAAACGTTTCATCAAGCTTTGTCTCAGTTATTACAAGCAGATCAAATAAAGCTGAAGACAGCCACATTTGAACCTCAGCAAACTTGAATCCAGCGAGGCCATTGATATTGATGTGAGCCATTTTACAGTGTTTAATATGCCTTTGGGCAATTTCGTCGTAGCCAAGTAGAACACTGGTTTTGGAGCTAGCGTGGTCGATGGAGGAGAAATCATAATCACGAGAAGAGCAAGAACTAAAACTTGACTCTAGATTACTCACGTCAGCAAAAGGCATAGATTTCAAAGTGGAGATACATGACGGACAGGTCCCATGGAAATCCCGAGTGGTTTGCAGTCGGCGATATTCGCGTAGCAAAACTTCACCGCATCTGATGTGGCACCAGTGATCACATATATCACATTCAATGGCTGGGTGGTTTACAAGTACTTGCTTTTTACCGACGGAACAGCATGTAGAGCCGTTGTCGGAAGTGGCTGGGCCAGGATTGAGTGCTATATCTCCGCTAATAGCGAGCCTTGTCAGAGTAAAGCTTGCTTCAGAATTCGGGTACCGCGAAATACGTGTGGAGAGATATCTTCTTCCACGTGGCTGGAAACGATTCCGCGCTGTGCATGGAAATTTCGCTGAAAGACGGGAGAAAACACAGCAAAAATAGAGACAGAGGAAACATCCCAGTAGCTTTCACCAATCAAAGAAGTATTCTGAAGGCAAAATATAGCGACGAGAAACCATAAAATGGCGGAGCAAAAAATGCCACGACTGACTGCCATGATGACGACCGCTTGTGCCTCATATTTAACACGCGTGAACTCTCGCAGAGGAAAAACTATTTAACCAGTTCGACACCTCGAAATCGTCATTACAGAGACAAAATGGAGAGGCAAAAGCTCAAACGAATTATGACTGAAAAAGTGCAAGCATTGGATGTCACTGATACTAACATTGCGCGACAACAGAAAAATGGCGAATGGCGCATTGCCCAGGAATTAGCGGCGAAACGATTTCAAGTCGAAACCTCCATCGTGCAAGTCGTTAGACGATGGATTAAGAAGGGAAAGCACCGATCTCTCAGTCTACGCAAACTGAAGTAGAGACAAGTCGATATTACGAACAAAGCCATGTGTCGAGAACGGGATATGTGGAAGATGCGTACGAGCGATTTGTTGGACTTATTGTTATGTGAGGATTGTTGCGTGGAGAAAGAAGAGGGAAAGAAGAGAGAAAACGAGAGAATTTTTTTTTCAGGCGTCTTTACACAATTGCAAAAATTGCGATCATAACTGCGACCATCATTCTTCATTTGATTTCATATCCGCAGTTCACATATGATTTCTTTCATATGCATCATTCACTTAAAGAAGAGGTGTATTACACCGGTTCGCGCGAGGAAATTGGTTGGACAACGGACCATTTCAACGGGAACTGTAATAAAGTGCGTTGTCGATTTCAAGAAGGTTATGCTTAGGTAATAAAAAAGATGACTCCGTTAAAAAGCAAAAGAAAAAAACTTGGAAGGTGTCAGGGATCGAGCCGTGCGATGAATGCGCTTAGTAACGGTTACTAGGGAGGCGTTGGACGTCTGACGAAGGGCTAACGCTCGAAACGTCAGCTTTTAGAATCCCTGTACGGTGGTCAATTTACATTTATCAACTCTGTTGATAATATCAAATTTTTGTGTACTACTCCCCCACCAACGCAGCACCACAGTTTCTTTAGAAACTACCCCCTTTTTTCAAATGACGGCTAGTCACAAACTAGACGGGTTGTCACGACCTGTCAACATTTCCAAGGTCGCGCGGCCTCCTGTGAACTCCACATACGCTATTTTTTCTAAGCTTCCCACCACCAGACATTTCCAAAAGTCGGATCGACTTTTCAAATGACGGCTGGTCACAAACTAGACGGGTCGTCACGACCCGCCAACATTATACGTGGTCGCGCGGCCTCCGGTGAACTCCACATGTGCGATTTTTTCTAAGTCTCTCACCACCCGACATTTCGAAAAGACGGCTTTCAAATGACGGCTCGTCACAAACTAGACGGATCGTCACGACCCGTCGACATTTTCCACGGTCTCGCGGCCTCCGGTGAACTCGCACATATGCGATTTCTTCTAAGTCTCTCACAACCAGACATTTCCAAGAGACGGGTCGACTTTTCAAATGACGGCTCGTCACAAACTAGACGGGTCGTGAACATTTTCCACCGTCTCGTTGCCTCCGGTTTGCTCCACATACGAGATTTTTTCTAAGTCTCTCACCACCCGACATTACGAAAAGACGGGTCGACTTTTCAAATGACGGCTCGTCACGACCCGTCACCGTTTTACAAACGGTTCTTCCAACCTTCTTTCATGTAGGAACTTCCTGTTACTTTACTTCCGCTCCAACCACGACCTAACTTACGCTTGACGGGCCGTCTACACCAAAAAGTCGACCCGACTCAGTTCGTGTGTATTGGATAACCCTCCATCCGTTGTAGTCAGAGGGGTGCCGTAAGTAGGAACGTGGTGAAGATGGTTTCTAGGGGTTTATGATCGGTTGCTTCGTTGAATCTGGTACCGAGTCGTGACCTGGTATCAGACTTTAGAAGTTTAGGATCTCCACCTTGAGCAAGTTTGCCGCAGTACTCAGAATGGCTAATAAAGTTGCATGGAGAGCCACTGTCCATTTTACAGGATACCGAGTGAGGGGCTTTACCTTGAATGCTTAAACCAAGTAGCAAACAACTTTTCACTTCGAAATCTCACTGAGCCTACTGTGTGTTATACAGTAAAGAGAGACTCATCTGACGAAGATTCTTGCTGATCCAGCACGTTTACATTTCCAGACGTTTGTTTTTCCTTCTTACAACCTTTAGCAAAGTGATGCATCTTCTTACAGTTGGAGCAGGCAATGACGGTCAAACGCTAGACATTGCTTTCGGTTTTTAAGTGCTTTCCGTAGCAGTATTTACCAGAACGTTGCAGTGTTCCCTTTTTCTCCTCTTTTCCTTTTTCTCTTCATCGTTCTTTCTCCCCTTTCTGTTGAGCTTGATTTATTAACAGTTTTTTGGTCAGATTCCTTTTCGCTGTTCAAGATTCGGAGCTATAAGGTGGTGTTATTTCACTGGTTCAACACATATCAATCGCTTTCTGGAGGTCAAGGTTTGGTTCTCGAAGCATCCTGGTTCGTACACTTGAATCTGTAATTTCAAGAACTAGCCCATTTCGAGTGAAGTTGTTCTCGAGTACCAAGCCTCGTAATATACTGTTGTTCTCACAAGTGTTGACTGACTAAAAGTCTCAAAGCGTTAAATAACACTGATTCCTTGTCAGCTTAAAATGGGCTTGCAAAGCGGTAAGAATAATAAACCAATAGCCTTTATATGAACTGTTCGAACAAATAACATTGCTCTACAATTTAATAATATAAAAACGGATATAGGACAGCAAGATTTAAAAGGAAGGGTAAAATTTTTAAAAATTTGTAACTCTGCCCCTAAAAAGTGGCTAAGGAGGCTCGCAGCAGTTTGTTATTAGCTTTGGGGTGTACCTGTCGAGAGTAAACTTTCTTATAGAAGCCAGACAAGCTTCGATTTCCTTGAACTAGACTACAACATCTTTTCTACCTCACAAATTAATGTGTCTAGCTAAGGTGAAAGCCACTCATTCGGCATTAAGGCCACGTGGTAGCGGGCATTACCCCTTAAATCTACCAAATAAAGTTTAAGCCTGAGTATTAGCAGTCATAGACAGCTGTTTCGGCCTTGTTAGGTCTCGTCGGCATGGCATACCTAATACCCAGGCTCAAGCACCCACATGAATAAAACAAGCAATGAAAGTGTAAGGCTTGTGGGATGTGGCTTGGAGTGATAAGAATACCGCACAAATTAATGTGTCTAGGTAAGCTGAAAACCATCCATTGGGCACTAAGGCCACGTGGTAATGGGCATTACACCTTAAATCTACCAAACAAAGTTTGAGCCTGAGCTCAATTTAATTTGTGAGGCATTTCTTGTCACTCCAAGCCACATCCCACGAGCCTTACAACATCTTTTCGACGTATGAACAACGTTAATTTTCTCATCGGTCTTCAAGCAACAGCTGCTGTCATACCAAAGATAACACAAGGCTGCTCATTTTAAAAAAAAGCTCAATTATCTCGAAATCCAGTCAGACATTTTATAAGGAAACTTTGAGATTTTAAACCGTTCATGTCACACAACTTGTAAGCGAACAGTAAGAAAAAATCTGGAAAAGCGTTTTCAAATAAATGGCAAATAAATTGTTTGACGGCACGTCAGTTGTTCATTTTCGTATAATAATTTTCTCCAAGCGTTTTCAAGAAACTTTTACACCAGTTTTTCTCTGTATGATACAGACAAATTTTCAATTCCCATAGAGCGTCCTACGCGGTTGTGGTTGCAAGTTATTCAAGCTTGAATTTATGCAAAGTATGAGTTTTGTGACTTGTCCATGCTTTCAATTTTGCTATTTTCAAACTTAAATATCGTACAATCGCAGCCACCTAGAAGGCTTCATGTGAATTAAAAACGTTTTGCTAACATGATCATTTTTTAAACATAGAAAAAAAATATATGAAAGGTTAACGTTTCCTTGTGACGCTATAGGAAAAATGAAGGAAAGAACAAAACCGGCCTTTAAAAGTAGGTTCAATTTGTCTTGAACAAGGACTTTTTTCATTCAAACGTTTTTCCTTCCGGATTAAAAACGTAATGATATAAGGTTCAAACAAAGTTCGTGATGGAATGCCTCTTATCCTGACAAATTGAGATTCAACCCTAACAACCGGAAACAATCCAGCTCGATCAGAATGGTGAGCACCAGGGCGTGGGACAATACTATAAGCGAAACTAATTGTTGTTTAAACTTGGGTAAACTAGCTAGCTTACGCCGGATAAGGTGATGCAGAAATTCTAAGTGTTTCCTTCATAAGTGCCAAGTGAAGCTCCTTCAATCCGCAAAACTATTAATTAAGCGTAATACTCTCTAGCCTGCGAATACAGCCGCCGCTCATCGAATTATCTCCAGAGTGCCATGGAAGTGAACGCGAGGTTCTTGTCACTGTGTTCAAGTGTTAACAAATTACTAATAAAAGCTGTAATTAAACTTTCATAGGAACGGCTAGAACGTCCGGCGGAACGCGAATGACCAATGACTTTTGACTTGGAGACATGAAAAAGCTTGTCAGAAGCCTTTTTTACCTTATGTGATTAAACATTCCGAGGAGACTGTGGTACCTTACTAAACGCCTACCTGACTTTACGCTTGGCGTAAGACCCAGCGTTAAACACGATTGGCGGTGCGAGAGGTGAGATCTCTGACAAGGCCTGTTTTGCGGAGAAAAACAAAATCTTCGGGAATCTGAGATTTTGCGGAATTTTTGGGGGAAATATGACATAGTTCTGAAACTTGCGTGCTCCCGGAAACCCGTACATAATTCTGCCTTCGCCGGGCGTTTATTCCAACTCCCTTTCTATAAATTCGCGATCCGTGCCAGAATTTATTCAGATAATTACAGAATTGATTAAGGTCAGAAAAAAAACCAGAAAAACCAAATCTCTAAATACTTTAATGAAATAATTAAAACTATCGGGAAGTTTGACATTTTTGCGAGAATATCACCGAAAAATTCGGGAGGATCTTCCAAATTTGAGAGGTTTTAAAGTTTTTTCAAACAATGGTTCGTTAGAGTTGTCAACCGCGGTGATTGATTGAGACCGTTATTCAACTGACTAAAGACAGTATTGATTTTCCTTTGAGGTTTTATCAATCTAAAGGGAGCAGGGTTGGCGCAGTGGTGAGAGCGCTCGCCTTCCACCAATGTGTCCCGGGTTCGATTCTCGGGCTCGTCGTCATAAGTGGGCTGAGTTTGTTGGTTCTCTACTCTGGGGCCTGTTTCTCGAAAATCCCGTAAACTTTTCGGGCCCGAAAAGCCAGTTCAAAAAGTGCGATCCACTTATTCTAAAAAGCTGATCCTTTACTATGATTTGACGATACGAAAGGGAAAATTTGTTGCAAAATTTCATGCCTGGAAACGTCTTCGTTTTCAAGATACGAAGGAAATTATGGCACCCGAAATGCGCCCGAATAGTTTCGGGGGTTTCAAGAAACGCACGCCTGCTCCGAGAGGTTTTTCTCCGGGTACTCCGGTTTTCCCCTCTCTCCAAAAACCAACATCTTATTTGATTTAGTTTGATTTGAGAATTGTAAAATTTTTTAGAATTGCAAAGAATTGTAAGGCGCATTTGATCATATTCACATGCTAATTTGCGCCTAATAAGTAATAAATTATTAATCTGCGTTTGTTATTGTAAACATTGCTTTTGGTTTAAGCAGGTTTGAACGTGTTCAAAACATTTTTTCCACTCGCTTATGGCCTACGTTTAGGTATACGAGGTATAGACATTTGTTCAAAATGCTATCTTGTTGTTGTTGTTGTTGTTGTCTTTGTGTAAAGGGAAAGAGGCAGGTGCTGCCCTATGGGACAACGGATGAAAAAAGTGTTTGTTTAGAAAAAGGTTGACACGTCGCTTAACGCTCACCACAGAGCATTGATATCTTGTTCATGGGCTCAGTGTAAGTTGCTGTCTTGTTAAGTAACAGAAACAAACTAGGGTACCCTTGTGCACGTTACTTTAGCCTGCAAACAGGCTCTCCATTTGGGTATTCCGAGAGATGGTCACGTCGACTTGCTCTTGAATGGCGCGCGGTCAAAGCTCGGGGATTAGGGCGGGCCCCAATCCCCTAGCTTTTGACCTTGCGCCATTAGAAAGCAAATCTCGGAATAACCCATACGGAGAGCCTGTTTGCAGGCTAACGTTACGCCCGAACAGCAATGAGTTCACACAGCAAACAAACAACAAATTCACTTGTCTCTCATACTGATATGCTTTCAAATATTTTACAAATTATAACTTCCCGTCCGGAAAGTGACAAAACAGAGTAGTAATCTTGCGAACGCTTGTTTCCTTCTCTGGCCGACTAAAGAGACTAAACATGTGGTGTAAACACAACCGGAAATCTTGCGGCCAGACTTAAGCACGAATCCGCATATCGAGTAATCAAGAGAGAAATCAACAGCTAAAATTCTTGAAAATGTTTGCTGTACCACATTACTGTTGCCAACCCCTATTTTACTTCACTGTAATGTGCGTGGATCTTGCAACGGATAGTGATGACAGAATTTACCGGCAAAAGAAAGAGAGTTTAAAGGGAGTGAACCTGTCTGCTTCCTGACCGCAAATATTCACAGAACCCCAACGAGCCAATTAAGTTACAGTACACCTCAGGTATAATTAGCTGAGTTATCAAGGCGCGAGACTCCAGTCTAGCATGTTACTTAAACTGGTGCCAAACAGCCGAGAAGTTGATTACTTGTAGTGACAGTGAGAGCAGGCTAACAGGGACGATTCAGTTTAGCCAGTATGTCTGCAAGAGTGAAATATGGTTCAGCTTTCTCGCCTGTCATACTTTCCAAATCCGCACTAAATCATCCTTTTTCTATCAAAAACCTGCTTAATCTTAGCGACCAGATTGGAGCAGACGCTGCCAAAGCCAAAGGAAATAAAGCAAACTACGATCTTCCTTATGCCAGTTCCACTCCACGCAAATCTGACTTACCTATAACACGCCCAGCAGCAGCAAATTTGAACGTAACTGAAAATAATAGCTTATGGCCTGCATGGGTTTACGCTACGAGGTACTCAAGACATGGAATTCCACCAGGTAGGTTCATGAATTAACACGATAATGACATTTCTAAGTTAAATAGCTCTTTAGTGAAATGTTGTTGAAGTCTGTGCCTCTGTAAGAAAGCGCATGAATCATATTCACACAAATGTCTCTATCCCTATCCAAAACAATCACCATCGCCAGGGATAGAACGAGTTTGTGAAAGAACGCCCACACTATGTTAATAACATCCGATTGGCCGCAGCTACCTTTCAAAAACTGACTTGCATATCCTAGTTGAGGCTGCAGGAGAAAAAAGGAAGACAAACAGAATTTGGGGGGTACAATTTAAGTATGGATGGTGGATCTCATTTGTAATACTTTGCGGGGCGTATCATAACAAAAGGCGAAACAGATCACCCGTCGTTAGCTGTCTCAAATACTACACTTGGCACAATTTCTTGCAAATTCACATGGATTAAAAGTCTTCTTTTGTTGATTTAGGCAGTTCTCCGGGAAATGCTCTTCCGAAAATTACACACAAAAAAGGTGAAAATACTGAACAATTTTTGTGCAAGGAAATGCAGAAAATCAGACTAAACAAGGTAGACACTCGAGCGTTTACTTCCGATTGCCGACAATTGCAGGCTTTTTTCTTTCCTTTTTCTTTCCTTTTTTTTCTGGATTTTCTCAAACGGTTGTAGAAATGTTTGGAGGAGCCCAAAATACAAATCAAATGTGTGAAGTCTGTCACTTGGTTTGATAGAAATGTCGCAAATTTCGAAGACCATTACAAAATGATCGAGACAAGCGACCGCAGAGGTGCTAACGCAATTACACATCACCTAAACATGATTATAGACAGTAAAAAGGTATATATTACAATCGGAAATATTTTGAGAAGTTCAAACTGATTTCCTGTTGCACAAAAATTAAACAGACGAGAGATACGCCGCCGCCAGCAAGTCATTCCAACCGAATATTTTTCTGAAACGCGTTCCGGGTTGGAAGCCACAAGAAGACTCTCGGTTGTTCAATTTAATAAATTTTGCGTTTAAACCTGTCTATTTTGTTTGTGGGACTCCTTTCGAAAATAGTTCAAGTTTCACATACATTTTCTCTGGCCCCATGAACGGAGAACAAGAACATCAAATAAGTCAAATTTCGACAAACAAATTAATATGGCATGAAAGGAAACTACGACTGCACATAAAAAATTATTTCAAATTTAATTACAGGTAAACAATTCGTTAGTGATCTTGCGTCTAACCTACAAACTCCATGGCTATAATTGTATAGTTGATACGAAACTGAGTTGACCGGCCTCGTAATGCTAGCCTTTTATTTTATTGTTATCTTGTAGCAAATTACTCAAACCCAAGACGGCCACGGAAAGCTATCAAGAGACAAAAACAACGACCACTCTTCTCACCGGAACAACTTCAAAAACTTGAAGAAGAGTTTGTCACTGAGAAATATATCTCCAAGTCGCGGCGTTGTAAGTTAGCTTCTGAAATAAGCCTGACTGAAGCTCAAGTTCGAACCTGGTTCCAAAACAGGAGAACAAGATGGCGGAAAGAGGTACACGAAGAAGAGGAGGACCCCTCCTGGAACACTCGCAGTGGAATAGAACACACTGGGGTGACTAACTGCATGATAGTGCGTGGATATTGCTCAGTTTGACATCTGATTCCAAGCCTTCACTGAGATAAGGCAACGATATGAAATCTCTACTTGTCTACTTGTCTACTTGTTAAAGACGTTGAAACTGACAATGACGATGCTTGTCGCGTTGACCGAGGAGAACATAGACTCTGTCCATACTTTTCAATAGAACTGAGAACAAAAAACATCTTTTCACCAAAATAAAAGCACAGTTAGTTATGCTTGGTAACTTACGAGAAGCCGTTAGTACGACTTGCAATCAACATTCGTCCACTTCAATTTTTCCATTCGTAATTATTTCTTCATTTTCTAGGTCACTGTACGTAGTTGCTCTTTATTCATGATTTGTAATTTGTTGGTGAGTATTCTCTTACTTTCTTGGGATGTATATGGCAGGATTCTATACTGCGGAAAGAGCACGGTCACCGCGCTGGATGACTTTTAACCAGTATTGCCATGGAGAGGCAGCCAACGAGAGCATTTAATAAGCACTAATAAGTACTTTCCGCGTTCTTTGTCTGAGCCCTCAGATCGTAGGTCCTTTTGTTTTGTATTAGGGATATATTTGTATATAGCCGAACACTTAGAGGGCACAGAAAAGTTTAGAAGACAGATTCCTATTCCTCCTGTTTGCTACACGATTTTTGGCAAAAATCGTGTAGCAAACACGAGGAATAGGAGTCAGGCTTTCCTCAAATGCTAGTTGGCGTTATTTGGCACCTTTAACTACTAACGTACACTTCCGAAAACAAAGGGAATTACTCTCTCAGCGCTACGGATATGTTGAAAGTACATTTCGCCCGTGTGAACTTAGTTATTAATCAAGCCTAATCCGAATATTTCGAGCTTTTAATGCATTACAAACGAGATTCCGCAGACAAAAACCCTTAGTGACAAAGTATTTTGGTATCCAACACTGGTCAACAATTTGGGGCCACGAAAGAGACGACGCATTTTTGCCCACAAAAGAGTGGGAAGAACTCCAGTCAGCCGGCAAGGACTACCTGTAAAACTGATTCACTAGACTATTGTAAGTTGCCTACATAACTGGGTCGTCGGCGCGCGGTCATTTGGATCATTTTCAGTTGTATTTGCGACTGAGGCATGTTCAGGGACAGCTGACAGTCTGTTGATGGAACATTGGCTGTTATGAAGCCCGGCTGCGAAATTGGGGTAGATGTCAGAAGGATGTCATTTCAGTTGTTAACACTGGAAATGTTAAAATGAGGCCAGCCAGTATTTTCGGAAAACCATTATTTATCAGTTCGAACATTTATGGATTAAAATTCTGTTCCCGGAACCTTGAACGACTTAGACTCCTGATATGATCGAACAGTATCATTAGCCTACAATATTCACAATATTCTATTAAACGATTTGGGATGTGCCTGACTTGTAGGCAAGCAGGAAAATAACGGCAGAAATCGATGTTTCAACTTGTTCGGTAAATGAACATTGAAAAGTTGTCATTATTAGGTGATGAAGAGCTATGCACGGAACTTTGCCAACTCGCCATCTTTATGTTTGTAAGCCGCTTGTAAGCACTGGTTGGTAGAGCTATGTTAGCCGCCGGGTAAAGCTAATTTACCAATACAGTCAACGTTATGAACGTTATACATATATTTCATTCCTTACGTTTATGTTTTATGCTATATTGTATACGAGATATCATTACGATTATACAATAAAGCATTTATGAAGTGCCCTTTCTCAAGGGTCCAAAGGAGCTAATCACAAAGCTCTAAGTACGCACTACCTTACAAAGTTAAAATCCTAGGACAATATCTCGGCGTTCAAACATAATACTACTAAACCCATTAAATAAATGAATTACCAAACTGAAGCTAAAAGACTCGAGGGCTAAAATCATTAAAATCAACGACGCCGGTACCTAATGATCCGTAACTGCGGTAGTGAAATAAAGGTATGAGGAATCTGCAAAATAAACTACTGGTGTTAGGGCTCTTCATAGCTACGACACAAGGAGCGTGTTTTCAAACTCCTTGTATCATCTGAGTGGTACATCAGCCCTTGTTACTTGTGCTGCACCAGCTGTAACACGGTTGATCAAGCTCTAAACTTGTGTTTAATATAACTTTTTGTGTTTTCAGTTTCTGTTTTTGGTTGTTTCTCAGTATCCTCAACGGAGTCTCTCTGAACTCCTCTTACGAGTGTTTGATGCATCTCCACACCTCAGCGAGACGAACAGTGAAGCTACACAACCCGGCATGCAGTCCATTAATTCTACAAGTCAGTATTTTCTTGAGGTGAGTTCTTGATTCTCTTAGATGCGGAATATCTTGCAACAAAACAAATCTGCTCCTCGTTCCTTTGTGAAGATTTCATATACATCACTCACATTTGTGAGGAGTGTTCTACTTTTACTGAGTTGCATCACAGCAAGTTTTTCCTTTTCCACTCCTTAGCGGGTGTTATGGTATCTTAAGGGTCTTGAAAGTCACTATAAAGACAAAACACAAAGAGTTTCACTCAGTAGAAAGTTGTACTGGATCCTTGTATTGGTCAGTTTTCCAACTTTTAGGTCAAAGGAAATAATCAGTACAAGGTCGTATTAAACAACATTTACACTGCCAGTATTGATTCTTACATAACGATTTCATTGTTTCCTCTATCTAGGCTTTTCAAGACAGTGCGTTCGTTGTGCGTTCTAAAAGAATATTGAACACTTGGACTCGTCATGGCAAGTTATTTCACCTTGTAACTCTGTTTTCTTCGGTCCAAATAATAAAGCTGAGTACCAGCTCTCCTTTCACCAAACTACAACCCCATGCAATAGGTCGCTCAGCTGTAACATACGAAGGCGAAGTGCTGGAAAGAAAAATGAAGGGAGAAATGCCGGAATTCTCTCCTCCTTGCGCTCCTTTGACTGCCGCCTGCATTGTGATAAACACTCACTTGGTGTTGACTTGCGGAAATGTAGGGCTTCTTTACAGGGCCAGCCTTAGATCCAATCCACCTCTGCACGACTTCCCTTTGACTAGAAATTACATGAAGTAAAACGTAAATCAAACTTAGCTTGAAAAAAATAAGAAGGAAATACAAGGACATCGGCGTCCTCGAGACCGAGCCGTTCATTTCTTGTTGATGTCCAGAGCGAGTAGACCAACCCGGCTTAGCAACAACAGACAAAAATCTTTATTTATTCTTGGTAATTATATAGCACACAAAGTGCTAGTTTGACCGAGCTAAATAAATCTGTTAAGACTATAATATATAAAGATGAAATATACATGTAAATAAGTAAATAAATAAATACTAAAAAGAAAGAATTGGAAGCTAAAATTCTGAAAAGTCCTGAGATTCTAAGATGCTCCAGTATATCATCGGGAGAATTCCACGACTTAGGTCCATGAGATGTTGTATTACAATTGGGAAAAGCTAAAATATAAGACCCCCTAAGATCGTATGTTATGGCAAGTGATTGAAAAATAGAGCTAGAGCCACAACAACTGACAGCTGACCGTTTAACCCTATATTCTATAGATCACGCCAGGAATTGTCCTGAGGGGCTATGACCGATGGGATTTAACATGATCTGCTAATGTTAAGCTGTTTACAGAATCTAGTCAGAACCAATGTATCAGTGACAGCCAACGACAGGTTTCGGTAGATATCCGTTCGGTGGAGAGTACTTCGCCTTAGGTTTTCGGCGTCGATGAAAGAGCGGTGTACCGCTCAGGTTTTCGTTACTGAAACGTGGCCTGAAATAATAGCCCCTGACGTTTTCAGAAGGGTTATATTTACTGTTGTTGGCAGTTAAAAACGTCAGCTAGCATTTTTCGACAGCAAATAGTTCCCTAGAAATTTCATGGAAAATTCACTTTAGCTAACAATTTCTCTAAAGAAGATTTCATGGGAAATCAAAATTTCAGCAAAGGAATCCGAACAGATCGAATTCGTTTCGAACTCCATAAGGTACTTAAAATGCCTTTTTACAGTCCATACAGTTGATTTGACTCTGTAGGTGTCCCGGGTGTGTATGGTTTGCTTGGACGAGTAACAGAACTACATGTAACTCATCAGCTTCACGACGTGTGACTCACCCGACTGCATGTGTATCAATTTATTTGAAAGAAACTTAAAAACTCGATTTGGATGATTTCACTGCTTTCTGGACATCGTTTCCGGCAAAGGACTGAGTAATGGTTGTTGTATATTAAATCTATACCGTACGCGTAACCTCGTGTCCTAGATAGAAGTGTTGAGATATCAATTGGCAACCTTCCTGTATGCATGGGGTAAGACTGATAGGCCCTTGACAAGAAGCTGACCAAATAAATAAGCTAAATAAAGCCACTTGACTGCCGGTATAGAAAAAGTTACGCTGTTGTCTCAATCATCCATAATGGACGGACTTGGAAACTAACATTCTGCTCTTCGGTTCACACACCACTTTCTGATAAAGCATATTTAGTTAACGTGAAAATCAATCAAAGTCGAGCAATTGGATATCTTTAATCTGGGGCACACAGCCAGCACTCTTAAGTACCCTCGGAAGGGGCAGGAGGTTTACACCGTTCAGTCGGGGGTGTCTGGGAAACTTCGCCGCTCGAGAAGGGTGTCTTTTAATAAATAAATAGAAATAGAAAGTAAAAAATTCAGTACTTTGAATTGGGGAAAAACAGGATTGAAACCTAAAGCTGTTGGTAGTGTGGCGAGAACACAGTAAAACGGAGCAGAAATATTCTAGTACAAATTACTATAAAAAGACGAGGCGTGCACCCGAAGTTTATCTTGGATCTTCAATAAAGATGGACAATTTCGGTATTTAGTATATGGTACTAAAGGGTTGAACTTTAAGGTCGAGCCGGCCTCTGGCCATACTGAATCCCCCGTACATAACTGACTTGGGAAACACAACAGTGCTAATCACATCATTCAAGAAAGAGATTTTTAACACCCTTACCAGTTGCTGTTATTGGAAACGGCATTCAGATCAACAGATTAGACAGATTGAGCAAAGAGATAAGGACCCAGTGGCAAAAAGAAAACAAACTTAAAAGAGCGATAAGTCAGCATACCAATCACCGACATTGTACAAAGAACCCTCATTAGCCAATAGTGGTCACTACTTATACTCAGGCCATCAACATATTTGGCAATCTTTCTTCTTTTCATTACTGAAGCTTTCCGTTTGTGGTAGTTATGAACGATCCGCTTATTTTCCGTTAGGAAATACTTCGAACACGTTTTCCGCCCGGTAAACACTGAAAACCTCTTCACCGGTTTTCAACCGGAAATGTTGTTTTGAAAGAAAATCCCGAAGTTTCATTTCAGAATTATTGCCATTGGCAAGACCAGAAAGAAACCGACAAGCCCTATATGACCGGAAATCTGAGTATTTCTATCCAGCCTTGAGAATATGTGAGATCTTTGACAAGCGGTAAAAAAACGGGGGTGACTACTCTAACAAACGTTAAGTTCCTGAAGTCTTCCCGAAAATTTGGAAGATTCTCCCGAATTCGGTGCTATTCTCCTAGAAATGTTAAACTTCGCTTTTCTTCCTTGAATATCCCAGAACTATGTCATACTTTCCATAAAAAATTCCTCAGTCTCCCTATTCCCGGCAAAATCTCCAGATTCCCTGAAGAATTTTGTTTTTCTCCCCAAGATCAGCGTACCAAGCATAAATTATATCGCGCAAATCTCGCGCAAAGGGTTCTAAGATGGGACAGCGGAGATGCCATTTTAAGTCATGCGTGGTCGAACGAAAAAAATGGCGAACTTCGTGAACCTTGACGAAGAAATAAAGCTAAGTGTGGAGTAACTTAGTTCACGAGATCCATGCTAAGCCGTCTTGAAAAAGAATGTCTCTGGATCACAATCCCCAGTGTTCGGCCTGCAAAATAGCAAATTCTCTGATGTGGAGAAAGGGATCTAATGGCGAAGTTCTTTGTAACAGCTGTCATTTGAAGCGAGTTAATGCTAGTATTCGAACTCAAAGACAAAGCTCTAAGGAGAGTAAGAAACTTATTGCAAGAATCAAGGCAGGAACAAGGAAGGGCTATAATGGAAAGTCGGGAGAAAGATCTAGAAGTCGACGAACATTACAAAAGTTAAAAAGAAAGGTAAGCTTACGTACAGCTGTACCAGTTGTAAAAACCTGGAGGAGTACCGCAGCAGTACTTCGTGTATGCACACACAGCCTCTAAACAGCCGGAAGACGATGATAATGATAAAAATAAGATAAAGCGTTTATTAAAATACAAATCGCAGTCAGAAGATTGAATTACTTTAAAACAAATTACAATAATTTAATAATATGTAAAATATAATATAGTATAATATCCTAAACTTAATCTTTTTTAGAAAGCTTACACAACTGAGAGTTACTAAAAGTATAAAAGTGTAAATATAGTATAATATGTGGGCTAAATGGTACTTAAGATCTCTACATCTGAGAGGCGTAATGCATTATAAATGAACTTGAAAGTCTCATAGTCTTACAGTGTGAAACTCTAAATTTCCTGCTCTTCCTAGTTTTGTAGGTTATGGATCACATTTAAGCTGATTTTAAGTTTGGATTGTGTTTAGCTTGAAATCTTAACATTGCCAGGGATCTGGACATTTGATAAAAGTTGATGGCAAGGTTTCCGCACAGCAACACACTTTATAATGCCCTAAATTAAATTACGTTTATACATGTATTTTGTATAAACTCAAACTGTTCATTTTTGGAACAGGGTTAGTATGACAGTACTGTGATGCATGTACAATTAATGTATTGGCCTGTGTGGAAATTTTTTGAGGTTGATTGTCAGAAAAAGGGAAGAAAAACTAGTAGAAAGCTGGCTGACCTTTCAGGGCTATTAAGCTAATTTTAGTTTCCTTCTATGTTTAAGAAAAACACAGAACCATCTCCTTGCTTGTATGTCTTAAATTTCAATTTCATATCAGTAAGCAAATCTGCCTCAACTTTTCCCTTTCTATTAATTGTTGTAGACTTCATCAAGCCATATTTTGTTTGGAGGATAAAAGAAATACCTTAAAATTGTGCCTGAATCCAACAACCATCATTTTCATTATAAAAAATTGATTACATGTACACATGTAAGCCTTAAGACCAAGTAAAAACACCTACATGTACATGTAGTATCCCGGTGTGGTTAATTGATGAAAGTGGTCATCTATAACAATCTATGGCTATTGCAGACAATTACTGATAACGCATATTCTGTAAGTATTAGGTAATTACCAAAGGGAAAAGTTTTGTAATGTAGCAATGGACTTGTTTGTTTAGACTTGGTTTGTATTGTTGGATCATTAAACCTTCCAAGATTCTGCACTTGTGAAAAGATTGGGCCTTACAGACTATGTGCCAGCTGAAAGAATCCAAAGAGTTCTTGTGAAGGTGACAGGCAAGTTTAGAGTTGGTGTATGTGTTGGAACGTTCATCAATTCACACCTGCACATTTCTCATGGTCTCACCGATGTAACCGTCACCACAAGAACAGTCTCCTTTATAGACCACATCTGATCTTTAAGTGTTTTTATCTTTTAGGTTCAAAAGGCTTTTGATTTGTTGTGTTTGCCAAAGAACAATAAAAATTTAATTGAAGCCCATGAAAGTGTTCAGTTTGGAATGAAAGTTTTGCTAAGTTCTTCATTTTTGCTACAGTAAGGTAGCCTGATGAAAAATAATTGGGTTTATCAACAGGAACAGTTTATGTACCAGCGTGCACTATAAACTTACAGATTCTCACAGTTATTTGTTGTATTTGTTACAGGTTAAATTTGATCCCAGGTCATTTTTGATTTAACCTAGGTCAAAATGAAATTCCTTTGTCTTCTCATGAATAATTAGGGTTAGGAGACAAAGGAATTTCATTTTGACCTAGGTCAAATCAAAAATGACCTGAGATCAAATTTAACCTGTAACATATTCATCATCACATCCATCGCATGCCAAGAATACCATTCTCTATTCTTAATTTCTTAGACTTTGACATCTATGTAGTGATGACTTTGATTTTTCCAGATGTGCCAATTTGGAGATGTGCCAGTTCATCCAAAAATGTGGCTATCCTGTCTCTGTGGTCAAAGCGGGCCATCATTGCGTCCAGCAATTTGATCAACAGTCAGCACCACAAATGTCACAAAAGGATAAGAGTGACAGAATTCCATTCATTCTCACTTTCCATCCTCATAATCACGCAGTCAAAAGTATCATTCTTAATAACTTTAAATCACCCCAAAATGATCTCAAGACTGGTAGAATCTTTTCACAATGACAAAAACATAGGCACCTCTTTTTTAGAAGTGCACTCAAAACTGATGAGCAACCTGGCTCTTTTAAATGTGCACACGAGGTGCAAAACTTTTCCTTTCATTCT
Organism: Galaxea fascicularis; assembly: GCA_948470475.1. NCBI lineage: Eukaryota > Metazoa > Cnidaria > Anthozoa > Scleractinia > Euphylliidae > Galaxea > Galaxea fascicularis. The sequence continues at coordinate 16,388,740 of OX419343.1, read as the reverse complement.
AAACATTAGCAAAACATCGGGACCTAAGCAATCTGTTAAGATCACCAATCATTTCACATGTACCTCTGCAAATGTCATTTTTTGCATAACCTGTATGTTATGCAACAAGTTATACATTGGTGAGACAGGAAAATAACTAGATAACCAATTCCATGAACATGTTTGCAATGTTGAGAAGAACGACAAGGATACATCTAAGTCAGTTGCTTGTCATTTTAATCTCCATAACCACTCCAAACAACCCTTTCCCTTCATCAAGGTACGACAGAAAGCTGCAAGAATCTAGAACAAAAATTCATCTTCCAAATCAGCACCCCTAATCCCCACAGTGTTAATGAATGCTTTTTCATTCAATTAATGTCTTCATATTGTTCACATTGCCATGTTACCTTCAATAGCTATCAATACAGTGTACCTCCTCCTCCACTATAATATCTAATATCGAAATAACATCAGCCTTTGTGGGTCAAGGGACTACGTGAATGAGCATAAACTATTAACAAACTTTTGCTTCATCACAGTTTAAGGATCAATTTTACCATAGGCAGTGTCAGCTGACATATCGGCCAACATGTCGACCGATAGTCGGTCAACATGTCGGCCAATAGTCGGTCGGTATGTCATTGGCTGTTGGCCGATAAAAATTTGCATGGTGGTCGACATGTCGACCGACTCTCGACCGACAGATGGAGTGTCGCATCTCGGTGGAATATCAGTCAAGTGTCGGTGGAATATCGGTCAAGCGTCAGTGATCTATCAGCCGAGTGTCGGTAGTCTATCGGTCAAGTGTCCGAACTTTATTGGTAAATATAGTTTGAGCGTCACTCGTGTGGCTGTGTATTGTTGCAGTGTCATTATTGCATGAGGGACAGAAGAAAAATTTGATTTGCAGGCATAAACTTTCAGGTATATGATTAAGATAAGAAACGACTTATGAATGGCGTGGTGAATTTAAAAGATTTGGTGGTGACTTATTTACTACAACATGAGCCACTCACGAATTGAAGTCCGTTAAGCAAGTAACAACAACAGGAAAGTGAAAATCCTCATTAACGCAAATCCTTGCATCACCATCCCACTTTAAGAAAAAGTTAGCACCTATGATAAAACTTTCCAAAGACCTAATCTGGTTTCAATCTGTACTTTTCTCTCGAATATTTTCCCTTTATTTTTGAGACTTAAGCTTTTTTCTACTCGCCTAACGGGAGCTTTACAATAACTCATGACTAATGCAAATCGCAGGGGCGTCACTTTATGGGAATAAACTCTAGCCGAGCAACATGCTTTTGAGTTTTTAGTTCACACATCTCTATGATACAGCCGGAACTGGCTGAATTGCATCTCTTCAAATAGCAAAAATTTTGAGGCAGTTAATATTAAACCAATAAAACTTTATTCTGACAAGTAAAATAACCAACAAAAATTTTCTCAACAAAGATTATTTAAATTATTTTGTGTCCAAGAAGCTTGTAAAACAACACACTCAGATAGATTTACTCCGGTGGGGGGGTATGGAACCAAGCCTACTTTGAGGGTGGGGGATGATGGTAGCAGAAAGAGACGACCTTTTTATGCTGTGTGTTGGCTGGTGCCTACGTTTTGCTTGATTTGGTGGTTCATTTCGATTGTTTTGGTGGTTTCGTTTCAGTTGCTCCAGTCGTTTTGGTTGTCAGTCAGTGGTTTTGTTTCGGTGGTTTCGTTTAAGTTGCTCCAGTCGTTCTGGCTGTCAGTCGGTGGTTTTGTTTTGGACGTTGTGTTTCGGTCGTTTCGTTTCGGCAGTTTCGGTCGCTTCAGTCGCTTCGGTTGTTTCAGTCGTTTAGTTGAAAAACAGCAGAAGTTTTATCCTGTTAAGATTTCCTTAAAACATGTCCATACGGTCAACAATAGGTAAAGTGCCATTGAAGCATCACTTAAGTGTCACTGAAGTATCGGTGAAGCATCAGCCAAGTGTTGGCCAAGTGTCGGCCAAGTGTCGGTGAATTGTCGGTGAATTGTCGGTCAAATATCAATCGACTGTCTACCGATATGTCGACCAAATATCGGCCGACATATATCGGTCGACAGTCGGTCGATATATCGACCGACTGTCAACCGACTAGCGACCGACATGTCAGTCGCCATGTCGGCCAACACTACCTATAGTAACATTGATCCCAGTTTAATTAAATCTGATTACATTTCAAGACAAATAGTGTAAGTCACTAAACTAGATTAACAGTCCCAGGGTCACACTTTTAAATCCAACATCACAACCAGTTACGTGCTTTGGCTTAGTCACAAATTTTCTAACATTTATCAGTGAAATTTTAACCTCATCAAACCGAAATATTCCACAACAAAACAAAACGGTAAAACCCCAAAGTGGCCACTCTTTAACATCACCAAAAAAGAAGACTATTTTACTATTTTGACTATTTTATGATGTCATTCTTGTGACCTATAAGAGTAAAGACAATAGAAAACTGCCATCAATCTCCTTTTTACAATAGCACCAAACAACGTTGAGTGAAATTGACTTACGGTAACATTATTTTCGTTGTGAAAAGTGACTGCAGCACGATAAGCCATGAATCAACTCAGGTGATCAACTGCAAATGGTTGGGAATGGTTTTATTCTTGACTTCGATCAATTACATGTATTACAAACTACAACCCTTGACTACAAGTCGTGGGTGGTATTATTTTTTACATCACTGTTAATGATAACATCTGATTAGCAATAACAACAGGCAAACAAATGGATTTCTGTCCCTAGAGAACTCTGTTCACGTGTGATTTACAAATTTACTTGTGCTTGCTGTAATGCTTGCTGTATCGGCGAAACTGCTCGTCATTTTTCCACACCTGGCCGTGAACATCTCTCTTCAAACAAGTCCTCCACATTTTCAAACACTTACTAAGTTCAGAACGTTGCTGTCAATCTTGCTCTACACATTGTTTCGAAATTCTTGATTCCACCCCTACTAGGTTTCAACTCAAATTTAAGGAGGCTATGCATATAAATTGGGAAAAGCCTAATTTAAACCAACAAGTTCATCACGTCAACCTGACACTTACAATTTAAGCTTTATGTTCTTTCACACTTTGTAACTCACTCAAATATTTTTGTCACTTAATTTTTAATTATGTATGTTTTGCCTAGTTCTTATAAAGTCCAACGGTTTTTCAAATATTGTGTAACTGACGATGATGTTGGCAACATCGAAACATGTCTTTAAAATCAAAACATGTCGTAATCTTCTTAAAAATCACGATTTGCTTTCTGCTGTTTCGACCTTTTGGATAGAAAATATTTGTAAAACTTGAGCATTTTTTATTCCAAACCAATTTCAGATCAAAGTGTTAAAACAGCAAAACATAATAAAACCAAGAACAATGTGAATGTTTCTTCGGCATTTCTCGTGGAAATGCGAAAAATAAGACAAGTAACAAACATAGTGGAGGCAGGATGGCCAAGTGGTTAGGGCGCGGATTTCAATGCAGTGACCCGGGTTCATATCCAGCTCAGGCCACTGGTGGCCACTAGCTGGTGTTGTTCCGGGTAAGAGCCTGGTTCAACTCCTTGGCCATCCATGTAAGTAGCCAGCTGGTTTGCCTCCCACCGGTTGGGATTCTTTTCATGTTAACTTTATTTGAATTATGTGTTTCTTTGGATTTAAGTTGAGTACCTTTAAACTAGCTTGGATAGCTAAGTGCACTTCAACTATAAACACAGTATCTTTTTTTGTAACTTGTGAGCAACCCATAGGTAAATTGCTAGTCTATGTTCTTGACACAAGTGTCTGTATAAAGACAAAACAGGAATACTAATCCGCGGACAGTTTAGGTCAGTCAGGCATCACTCTACATAGCTGACATAGCAGCTGTCATTTCACACAAAATCATTGCTTTGCTAAGAATTGTTGTGAGGGACAACATAATGCTGACATTTCCAATGTTGCAGCTGTTAAAAATCACGTTTACTTTTGGCAAGCAGTCATTGCTCTTTGCAAAGTTTTCTAAATGTCAAACTTACCAAGCAGGGCCAAGGTTATAAACCATCCAGACCTCGCTTGGCTTTTCTTCAACCAACTTTGTGCCCTAAAATGAGTGACAGCAGGAAAAAACAAAGCGTTTTAGGATCCAAAATGAAATGTTGGATAGAAAACATTTGAAAAAGGGATTTTTAGTGGCAAAACCATCCAGTTTGACACACAGCAATGTCTGAAGATAGTAACCGCATGATCAAAACCTTGCCAAACCACACAATCTTTTGTCTCCGTAAACTATAAACATGCAAGCATCTGCTGGTAGACATAAGGAAATGCTGAAACTCTGCAACTTTTGGTGATGTTTTGACAGCTTGACAAGAGACTGTCAGTAATATTTAAGCTTACTGTGTTACTGTCATTTGTTTAAGCTAAAGTTTAACTTACTCACTACTCAGCCCTTCTCTTTCTCATGGCGCTTTCCCGAGCCCTTTCTTGCTCTCTTTTTCGCTGTCTCTTTTCCTTTCTCCCTTTGCTACTCAGGACAATTCAGCCTCTTTACTCAAGCTCTTTCTTGTTCTTTCTCCTGTTGCTCGTCAGTACAATTCAGCCTTTTTACTAGTGCCCTTTCTTGGTCTTTTTCACGTTGCTTGTCAGTAAAATTCAGCTTGTTTACTCGTGCTCTTTCTTGTTTTCTCCCACTGTTTGTCACTGATACTCTCCTAACAAACAGACAAAACAGCTTACTGACTTTGTTTTTTACCTACTTGTATCTTCAAAGTTTCCGTTTGTTTTTCTACAATGCAGTTGGCCATGCAATTTCCGCCACAGAAATGCATGTTGAGAACTGTCTGTATGGGCAAAATACATGTAATGATCTGTTCAAATAGTCCAATGGAAGTATGCTTATATGTGCACTTGGACACGAAAGGGTTAACTGGAATGTCACATTTGACTTTGGCTTATATCGAGGAGTGGACAGACGGACGTACACATGGATGGACGGACAGTGATGTCAAGACCAAATTTAGTGGGATCAATTTGGGGATCTCCAGCCCCTTGCCCTGTCCAGCATTATATCGGTTACCAATACACTTGGCTTCAATTTCGGTTCTGGGCCTGGGCAAGGCGGACGTTGGAGTCCTGTTGGACTGCTTGCAGTGCTCTGCGACTGCAGCTGGTTGTTGGTCTTAGGGTGCCACAAACCCTGAGGCGCAATGAAAATGAAGCCGGCCCCGGCTGTTGGCTGCTGAGGCAAGATCCCAGCCAGTGCTCTTGGCTGGGCGCATTGTCAACCGACCTGTTCCAATCTTGGGAAGGTCTGAGTGAGAGCACAAAAAGACCCAAAAGATGGTGAGATATGCTTGAATAGGGAGAAGCCAGAGGAAACTCTGGTGGAGGCTCATGGCAATTCTGATGTGCAAATCGATCGTCTAATTTGGGTATAGTGGCAAGACTAATCGAACTGTGTAGTAGCTGGTTCCCTCCGAAGTTTCCCCCAGGATAGCTGGAAAGCAGTTTTATCAGGTAAAGTGAACTATTAGAGGCCTTAAGGTTAAAACGACCCTAACCTATTCTCAAACTTTAAATTGGTAAGATGTGAGACTTGCTTGACTAAAGCCAGACTGGGAATGCAAGTGCCTAGTGGGCCATTTTTGGTAAGCAGAATTGAGAATAGAGAATGGTGTTCTTGGCATGTGATGGATGTGATGATGAATACAACAAATAACTGTGAGAATCTGTAAGTTTATAGTGCACACTGGTACATAAACTGTTCCTGTTGATAAAACCAAAAATGAAAAGGCTTTTGATTTGTTGCGTTTGCCAAACAATGATAAAAATATTTTGATTCCTAATTTCCTCTTTGCAGAACACAAAAAGACTAATTTTTCATCAGGCTACCTTACTGTAGCAAAACTTTCATTTCCAAACTGAACACTTTCATGGGCTTCAATTACATTTTTATTGTTCTTTGGCAAACACAACAAATCAAAAGCCTTTTGAACCTAAAAGATAAAGATCAGATGTGGTCTATAAAGGAGACTGTTCTTGCGGTGACGGTTACATCGGTGAGACCATGAGAAATGTGCAGGTGTGAATTGACAAACATTCCAACACATACACCAACTCTAAACTTGCCTGTCACCTTCACAAGAACTCTTTGGATTCTTTCAGCTGGCACATAGTCTGTAAGGCCCAATCTTTTCACAAGTGCAGAATCTTGGAAGGTTTAATGATCCAACAATACAAACCAAGTCTAAACAAACAAGTCCATTGCTACATTACAAAACTTTTCCCTTTGGGAATTACCTAATACTTACAGAATATGCGTTTTAGTGAATGGTTTCTTACCCTGAAGATTACCTAGTGTGGAAAATGTTCATTTTTTACTTTTTACATTTTTAAATACTTTTAGCCTTGTAAATATTTTCTCACTGCTATCAACAGTGATGTTTTTGTTATCAGTTGTCTGCAATAGCCATAGATTGTTATAGATAACCACTTTCATCAATTAACCACACCGGCATAGTACATGTACATGTGGATGTGTTTACCTTGTCTTAAGGCTTACATGTATAATCAATTTTTTATAATGAAAATGATGGTTGTTGGACTCAGGCACAATTTTAAGACATTTCTTTTATCCTCCACACAATATGGATGCAGCATACTTGTCATGCTTATTGTCTCCTTCAATTTCACGTACTAACACTTCACTGATACAAACAATGATGTGTTTGAAATAAGTGTGGTAGCCACGCACACTTGCTTTAAGGCAGTGTGAAAATGTACAAAATTATCCACCAATGGAAACACTTCAGTTTCAGCAGAACATGAGAGAATCAACATGGCCGTCATGAGGACTGCTGACTGGTCATTGATTGGCCTCATCTCCACAGGCTGTCCAAGCTTGATGCTATATTTATTCTATTTTGTTTATTATTTTTTAACGGTTTATTGCATGATTATATGAAGTATCAGAAAGGGGAAAACCTCTTTCGGCATGAAATGAACTTTCTGTAGTCTTTCAAACAAAGCAAAACATTGACGTAGCAAAAACTGGAAATGATCCCCAGAGCACACAGAAAAAAACGGAAACACTGTATGGTTAAAATTTGCATATACAGTATGAAAACAAATGCACTATGCATGAATCAACCGCATGAAGGTTAATAATAATAATAATAATAATAATAAAAGGTTGAACAGTGAAGGTGAAGGTTGTTAGAAGTGTGAGTCTCTTAGAGTGTAGGAATTTCAGTCTGCAAATGCTCTAAAGACTGACATGGTTCACACGGGCCTGCATGGAAATCTTGAAAAACTGCTTGGTCCTTGAAAACTCCTTGAAAATGATTTTGTCCTTGAAAAGTCCTTGAATTTGTGGGTGCAGTGCTTGAATGTTACAAACAAGTCCTTGAATACTTGAGACTGTAGCAAAATAATTTCATTTTCACATAGAAAGATGAAAACAATTGTATCATATCAGCCGAGAAACAAGTGTATTGTGAAGGCCCCCCTCCAAGCAGACAAAACAACAAGGGAAATGAAGCTTGACGTATCGCTCGAAGCATGAAATTTATTCAATTTTGGCATTCTTCATTTTGTTATCAAATGAATTCAAAAGGTCAAAGAAGAAACTGCATATATATAATCGGCACTGGGAACGTAATGAATTCCCTCTAAAAAGGTTGGGTGACTGCGTACAAAGGTGACAGGAAAAAGGCCTTATGCAAATGCTGTGAGCGGATGGACTCCTTGAATTCTGTGATAAAGTCCTGGAAAACTCCTGGAAATCTCCTTGAATAAAAGCTCTTTTCACCTGTATGAACCATGAGACAAAATAAATCGCAATTTGTTTGACTGTGGATTTAAGAAGAACGTCAAGACAAGGAAAGGCCAAGTGTTTGACCTCTCTGCAACATATCCAACATCAATTGAATTGCC
>OX419343.1:16370827-16375827 GCA_948470475.1 Galaxea fascicularis | reverse complement strand
AAGGTGAACTGTTTGCAAAAAGCCTGATTTCTCTATGCATGCTACATCAAACTGTAACTGCTAGTTAAAGTTTAGCAACTAAAAAAAATCATTTAGCTGCGGAAGTGTGGCAAGACATTCCTGCATACCTTTCTGATGCTATTGAATCTATACAAAGAAGAGCTTCAAAAACAATATTTCCAAATTTTAGTTATCAACAAGCCCTAGATCAAGCAAATTTGACATTTTTAGTAGATCGTAGGATATCCATTTGTAAAAAGTTGATGGCAAATATGAGGAATGAAGACCACCCCATATCTTTCTTAGCTTTGCAAGCTATGACAAGATTTATACCATATCAGTTAAGATCAGGAAATACCAGAGCCATTACAACAGTGAAAAAAACAAAAAGAGCAAACAACTTTTTTACTTTTAGGTATTCGTAATCCCAATTATTATTGTAATACTTACTATTACTATTACTATTGTAATACTTATTATTGTAAATGGACTGAATTATTTTTATCCAGTAAGATTAATATTAGTATTCTTGTAAGTTACACTGTTTATTCAGTTTTGTTTAACTGCTAGAAGTGTTAATGAACTATCATCATTTATCTCAGAGAAAAAGGGTAGAGTAATGATAAAACAGAGCAATAAATATAAAGAGCAAACTGGGTATTATTCATAGCAAGTATTATAGAAACAACCTAAACAATGGTGAGTAATAATGGTCTGTTTGAAAAAGCTTTGTCTTGTTGAAAATAAATCCATGCTTTCAAATTCAGCTTAAAAGAAAGTTCTTATTTTAACACAAGTTCAGTAGAATATCCAGACCTCAATTTTCCGGAATTCTCTATCATTCAAACTATTTCCTATAGTCCCATTAGTTTTTCGGCTTTGGCAAGTGAATTTGACTACGTGTATCTACTCCAGTCCAGTCTGGATAATCAAGGTTCCTTGGTGAAAGATAAAGAAAAATACTTGCACATCCTAGTCTCTGCCTTCACATCTTATCATTTGAAGTATTGATAATAAGAATAAGAATACCAGTATCAAGAATTAAACTCATGAACAATAGATGAGCACTTTACTAAAAGGTTGGTGGAACCGGTTAATGCAATGTGCACAGGCCATAAATCAACTGGAAAAAACAAGGATCCGTAACTTACAGTATGGACTAAGAAAACGAGGTTAGTAAGACTTACTATATCTCTGAGGTTAATCGGGTGTGCAGGAAAAGAAACTTTCAAATTTAGCAGGCCGTACAAGGAAAAGTTAGGGAAAAACAGATTTTTTTCAAAGTCAGGGAATTATGTATGAAGTCAGGGAATTTCTAACTTCTACCTGAAAGTCAGTGAAAAGTCAGGGAATTTTACGTTTGGCTAGCCATTTGGCTTTGGAAAGAGATTCTTTGGTAGTAGGGGTGTTTTCGTTTCAAAAAATCCTGCACAGGAATTGATTTCTTTGGCTTCATTTCTGGCTTTATTGCCTGACGATTTGCCTCCAATGGTCAGTGGAAACTGGTCTTTGGTCAGTGAAAAGTCAGGGAATTGTCAGGGAAAATTTTCTATTCCTACGAGTGGCATCCCTGGTGGCCCTCAAAATTGACCGATCACAGCGTGTGTACTAACTGATAGATATAATATTACCTCTGACTTTGATGTCCAGGAAGACAAAGGCTGGTTAACATATTGGAGAAGGAAAAGGAACCATTTAGCCATCATCCATACATGGATGACTTAATTAAAGTTGTACGGTAAAAACTAGATAGACAGCCTAGTGCAGTCAATGAGAATGATAACCACAAACATGTGCATGGAGTTTGGCATCAACAAATGTGCTACCCTAATTATGAAAAGAGGAAAGGTCATTCGAACTGAAAGCATTGAATTGCCAGCAAAAGGAAAGATAAGATCAGCTGGATGGGGCCAGTGAAGGCTATAAGTATCTTGGGATAAAAGAAGCAGACAACATAAAGCACTCAGGGACGAAAAAAATTGTGAAGAAAGAATATTACTGCAGAGTTTAAAAGATTCTGAGGTGAAAGCTAAATGGAGGAAACAATAATTATTGCAGCCATCAACTCATGGTCAGGGCAGTCTCGATTGTGAGATATTGTGTGGGAATTATCAACTGGACCAAGAATGGACTTCAGAAAATAGACAGAAAGACACAGACGCTCCTGACAAACTATAGATCCTTTCACCCATGAGCAGACATTGATAGGCTTTATATGTCTAGGAAGGAGGGAGGAAGAGGACTGATAAGCATTGGAGACTCAGTACATGCGGAAATTGAAAGCCTCGGTCAGTAGGTCGATAGAAGCAAAGAAAAGGTGATGGAAGCAGTAACACGAGAGAATGTACTGAAGAGGAGTGTGGATTTTAAGGGTATGGATGCTGTACAAGCGGAAAGAAAAAGGAAGCTACTAGAGAGACCCCTCCACGGTCAGTTTTTCAAGATCAGGACAGGTGTTGGAGAACATCATACATAAAGTCTGGCTATGTAGAGGTCAGTTAAAGAAAGAGACAGAAGGGTTGACAACTGCTGCCCAGGACTAAGCCTTGAGAATGAACAGGATAAAATCGCTTGTTGACAAGCAGAACGTACCACCAATGTGTAGGCTTTGTGGGGAAAGAGAGGAAAGTTCACGAAGCTAGCCCAAAATCAGTACCATTTATGGAGACAAGACAAAGTGGCAGCTTTCATACACTGAAAGCTCTGTGAGCAACTTGGATTCGAAAGGGGCCAGGGCTTAAGACTAACTTTTCAGTGTATTAGCCCAGAGGCTAGTGTATTTTTTTGATCCACTAGCCAAAACAAATAATTTATTTCAATGGCACGCTTGTTTCTTAGCTATTTTGTTTTCCATCCTGCTCAGCAGTTTCTATACCTTTTTTCCAACCACGATACTGACATGAAAAATCTGATTTTTATCAGCTTTGTAGAAATACGTTTCTTCTACATAATATACAATACAACAATACAATAATACAATATTCTTTATTTAACGAAGGTGACGTAATTAACCCAATGAGTTATCTAACCTACGGCCTTCACAACGGTACAGAACACATATAAAACAATGCCTAACTATAAAACTAGACAAATGTATGGTTTGACATGAATATAAGGTGGTATATGCTAATCACAATCTAATTACTTAATAATTAACTAATTAGTCAATCAATCAATTACCTTCTAATACAGTTACAATAAAGAGAAAAACGACACGCATGACACATCAATTCTTCGAGATGAAAAACATTATTAGCAAACTTAAGGAATAATTGAAAGAGTTTGTGCTTAAAATTGTTTAATCTAACTGAAAAAATAATAAAAGAAGGAGATGCACAAGTTATTTGCTTAAGATCAGTATCAAGGCAGTTGAAAAGGGTGGCAGCAGAATAAGCAAATGTGTGCTTTCCAGAACTAGACCGCGGGTAGGGAACTTGAAGATTGAAAGTGCAAGCTCTTGTGCGCAAACCAGCTGGACGAACCGAAGACAAGAATTTGAATTGACGTTTAAGACAAAGAGGAGTATCAGGATTATTAAGGATAGTGAATAAGAGTACACGTTTTCTTAGTTTTATAAGGTCGAAAATAGGAAGCCATTTGAGTTGAGAAATTAAGCTTACAGATGGTTGATTGAAGTCAGCATCAAGAAGCAATCTAGCTGCACGTTTTTGAAGGCGAAGGAGACGAGACAATAAATAACTCGAACAATTACCCCAAGCACTCGAACAATAGATAAAGAGGTTATGTATACAAGAGTTGAAGAAACGTAGAGCACAGTGATGGTTGAGAAACGGTTTGATCCTTCTTAAGAGAGACAATCTACTGTTGACAATTGAACATATATTATCAATGTGTTTCTCCCATGTAAGATGGCAATCAAGAGTAACACCAAGCAGAGGCCACTTCTGCATTTTCGAGAAGTCATTTCAAGAGGAATCCGATATAAGTGAAACAGAAGCTCATTTACATAATGGAACGAGAGGGACATTAAATATTCAAGATGACACCTTTGGAAGAGGGGCTTCGAACAATCACCTAGACCCGCAGGATCCCGCGCAAAACGCGTCAAACACCAATCAGCCTATACGGGACCACTTCGTCCCAAAAATATTATTGGCTAACGTCATGTCTCTGGCACCCAAGATCGTGGAAGTATCGGAGTTTGTTCTGCGTAATGACGTTGACCTGGCATGTATTACCGAAACATGGCTGAAAGATCGTATTGCCGACGGTGCAGTACATATCCCTGGCTACTCCATCATTCGCCGAGACAGGGAAGTGGTTGAGCATGGCGGGGTCTGTTTGTATATAAAGGACGGATACTCTAAGTATCATGTGATTGACTGGCTCAATTGTTGCAAAGAACACGAAATTCTGTGGGTTCGTTTAAGGCCGAATCGACTCCCTCGAGGGTACTCCTGCTTAATCATAGCAATCGTTTACCATCCTGATCCTTCAGCTGAGAACGACAACAACATAAGGAACCATCTTTCTAGTTCTCTGGCCCTGGCCGAGTCTACATACCCGGATTGTGCATTAGTGGTCTGTGGGGATTTCAACCGCTTGAATTTGCAGCTCATAAAGAACCACTACCATCTTAAGCAAATTGTTAAAGTTCCCACGCGGAAAAATGCTGTCTTGGATCTCATTCTTACGAACCTAGCTGGACATTATGCCAATCCGGAAGCATTCCCCCCGTTTGGTCTGTCTGATCATAATACAGTGCTTGCAGCCCCAATGATCAGGGAGGGGCGTATAAAGGCAACGAAGTTCATACTCAAACGTGATCTACGCCCCAGCCGTAAGGCCGAACTGGGACGCTACCTGAGTGGCATGGACTGGCACAGTCTATTTAACGGTCTTGAACGTTGCGAGAAACTACTTGAAGTATTTCAACAAGTGATTTCCACCGGTTTAGACCTTCTCATGCCGCTCAAAAGGGTGCGGATAAATACTCGCGATGCCCCATGGATGACTACACAACTTAAATCGTTAATTGT
>OX419343.1:16305827-16365827 GCA_948470475.1 Galaxea fascicularis | reverse complement strand
AAGTTGATGTGAACCTCGCATGGTCGAGTTTTAAAAACATATTTCTTTAAATCTGTGATCATCATGTCCCATTGCAAACTAAAAACGTTCGTGGCAGCCAGAATCCTTGGATGACTTCTGCAGTTTCTAACTTAATGTCAACCAGAGACTATTATTTGAGAAAAGCAAAGAGATCTGGGCCCGGTTGTTCGAAAGCCGATTAACGCTAATCCAGGATTAAAAATCAATCAAGGAGCTTATTTCTCTGTCCCCAAACGTTGTTCAATGCTGATATTCTGCAAAACTTTAGATTAGGGGAAGTCAATCCTGAAAAACAAATAGCAGCGAAAACAACTTTCATCCAAAGTTAAAAACGGCAACCAAAGTTTACGCTAATCCTGAGTTAGGTTAATCGGCTTTTGAACAACCGGGCCCTGGAAGAGACGAGGATTGCATGGTCTTCGTATCGTTCATATAGAAATCAAGTCACCGCTGCTATAAGAAGTGCCAAGTCTGACTATAATCGAAATCTGATTCAAGAAAATCTCGACAATCGACGTAACTTTTGGAAGTCTATGAAGAAAATGTTCCCTGATAAATCATCCAATTTGGATTCAATTAATCAATTGAATGTGTGATGGTCAAGCGATCACGGATAAAGAAAGTATTGCAAATCAATTTTGTAAATGCTTTTCTGAGAATAAATTACGAATCTCTGATCGATTCAAAAGAAGTTCTGTTGCTTGGCCAATTTGTTCCAAGTCTTCTTCTGATAAGTTTTACACGGCACCAATTACTAATGGTTTTCGTTTTCAAACAGTTACTACAATTGAGGACAACAACAGGGGCGTAGCCAGGGGAGGGTTCCAGGGGTTTCGGAACCCCCCTCTCGCGCCAAGCAACCTTCCCCCTCTCCTATTTTTAACAATGATTTTATCCCAGCAAGAGTGTAATAAACTCTCGATTCCTGAAATTCTTCGTTTTGTTCTATGCTTACAATAAGTACAGTGAACGTCATTGTGGTATTTATTTGTACGTACGTAACGTAAGGATTTTAGACCAACTGTTTTCGTTGGAACCAATTTGGACCCCCTCCCCCCGTTCTAGAAATCCTGGCTACGCCCCTGAACAAAAGCAACAGGCCTTGATGGTCTTCCATCTAGGTTGCTAAAAGATAGTGCTGTAACTATCAGCATCCTTATAACACATATTATCAATTTGTCTATTACGACTCAGCGTATACTTCATGATTGGAAACATGCTAAGGTTATTCCACTCTTCAAAGATGAAGCGAGGGATGACATCAACAGTTATCGTCCGATTTCAATTTTGCCTGTGGTGTCAAAGATTCTTGAACGGACTGTCCAGCAGCAATTGGTGGATCATCTGGAGTCACTCAACCTTTTTTCTAGATACCAATGTGGTTTCCGTCGTAAGTATTCGACACAGAGTGCAATTACTTTCCTTACTGACTCCATAAGAAGGAACATGGATGCTGGTCAGCTAACAGGTGCCATCTTTGTGGACTTCAGTAAGGCTTTTGACACTATTGATCATAAAATCTTGTTTGATAAAATGCAATTGTTTGGAATTCGTGATAGTGGGCATCGTTGGATGTCTGATTACCTAACTGATCGTACCTAATCAGTTTTTGTGCCGCCCTCAACAGGTGGTCTCTGGACTTCCACAAGGTTCTATTCTGGGCCCTCTGCTATTTTCTTTGTATGTCACAGATCTGCCAAACTGTTCACAGGCTGCCACTGTATTACTGTATGCTGATGATACTGTCTATTACGCAGCCTCAGATGCAAACCAGCTGTTGCAGGTGTTAAATGTCGAGATCAAGTTTCTCTTAGATTGGTCTACCAAGAACGATTTCTTTATTCATCCTAAGAAAGGTGAATGTGTGATCTTTGAAACTGTTATGAAACGCAATCAAACCGACTCTGACAATCTTTGCTGTGTTTATTTAGGAGATCAAGTCTTCAGCTGTAAGCCTTTCTATAAGTACTTAGGCGTATACCTAGACCAGTCACTATCTTTCAAGGAACATGTTACCCGACTGGTTAATAAGGTATCTAGACGACCCTAGACAGCTTGGTTTGTTAAGTACGGTCAGAAACAGTCTCACGGTTCACGCAGCTGAAAGAGTCTTTACAACTATGATTCTCCCTAAGTTAGATTATTGTGATTTTATTCCTTATATATATAAAACATTAGAACGGTTACAAACTGCCTTAGTCACGATCAGCTGTTGCGACAATTAAGTTGGATGTCCCTTAAGGCACGTTCTATACGATGCATATTTCAACTTTTGTTTTTAAATGTGTCCATAACAATGCTCCAGATGTGTTCAAAGATTATTTTGTCAAGTCATCACATAATTATTTTACAAGGCGTAATGGTCTTGACCTTTTAGTTCCAAATGTTCACACCGAATCTGCTAAGAAATGGTGCTTTTATTCTGGGGCACAAGCTTTTAATAATTTACCACCAAACCAGAAAGAATTTGAATCCCTATTAATGTTTAAAACGAAGCTCAAGGATTTTCTTGATAATTAACTTTTAATATTTTAGTTTCGACACTTCTTATATGTATATACTTTCCAATAGTTTTTATCTTATTGTAATACTTTTTACCTGGGCTTTTACTATTAATCTTTCCCAGGGCACCTATTGATAACAGCTTCTGCTGACAGGTTAACCCTTGTTAAATATGTTATTATTATTAAATGACATCAGGGCAACATAAACTTTAAAAAGCCAATAACTGCCTCAACGTGCAAGTGTTACAAATAAACTGAAGTTCTGCATGACAAAGATTCTGACATAAAAATGTCAACTTCAGTTTCAAATAATGGTTTCCCAAAAAAGCATCAATGTCCCATCACTTTTCATATTTTGGTGTAACAGTGTTGGACTGCATTGTAGGAATAGACCAATGTTATTGCCTACATATTCCAGAACATGAAGGGACAAAATTCACAAGAATGACCCTTACAACAACTTTGAGCTGGATATGATACCTTTCATATACACAGACAAATATCAAGTTACATTTTTTTAACCCAACAATAACAAGTAATTTGTTATTGAAGACCAACTGAACATAGCCTTGGTTAACACTCCTAATAATACACTTGAAAAACTTACTCGATTGTGATTGGCTGAGAGCAGTGCAGTTCAAGTGTAACAAAGTGCAGAAAGTGTAACACCAGTGCAAATAACAACGAAGATTTCCGAAGACCAACCAATGTATTTCGAAGACCGCCGAATATCGTGCGAAACCTTCCGAAGATCACCCGAATGCTTCCGACGATTTCCGACCATCACCCGAACACTTCCAGTGATCTCCGGATATTTTCGAAGCTTCTCCAAGTTTCGGAAGATCGAGGGCAATGCCTTCTGTGCACCTCAGTAGTCAATGTATGGGCTTGAAGCTTTATAAGTAGTCTATTTTTTCAAGTGTATTTTTAATAAGTAATCACATGATTTTTCTTGTGCAATTTGGAATAAATAAGCACGAGTAAATTTTTTCAAAGACCACAAATTGCACTCGCCCTACGGGCTCGTGCAATTTTGTTGGTCTTTGAAAAAATTTACTAGTGCTTATTTATTCCAAATTGCACTCGGAATCATGTGATTACCTATACTTATATTAACCATAGTACACAGTCATTCCCATGTTGGTATACTGTCATACATTGTACATACATCCTCTGACACTACTCTAACCAACAAGACTGATTTTCATTGTGACTCCCATTACATTCAAACATGAACTGTACAGTACTGTATTATCCTACTAATAATACACTTGAAAAAATTACTCAATTGTGATTGGCTGAGAGTAGTGCAGTTCAAGTGTAACAAAGTGCAGAAAGTGTAACACCAGTGCAAGTTAAAACAAAGAGACTCGAAGACCAACTGATGGATTTCTGAATACCACACGAAGATTTCCGAAGATCGCTGAACACTTCCGGTGATCTCCAGATATTTTCGAACCTTCTCCAAGTTTCAGAAGATCAAGGGCAATGCCTTCTGCGTACCTCAGTAGTCAATGTATGGGCTGAAGCTTTATAAGTAGTCTATTTTTTCAAGTGCATTATTAATAAGTAATCACATGATTTTTCTCGTGCAATTTGGAATAAATAAGCACTTGTAAATTTTTTCAAAGATCACAAATTGCACTCGCCCTATGGGCTCATGCTATTTTGTTGGTCTTTACTCATGCTTATTAATTCCAAATTGCACAAGAAAAATCATGTGATTACCTATACTAATTGCGCTTGAAACCTGCAGAGCAGTATAAATGCTTACAGCAATATCATTGAGATGTATGCCTGAAGAAGGAACAAAGTTAAAAACTCTTGGTCTGAGTGCAGATGGCACTGACATTCTTACAATGGTGTTTTGCCTTCGTTGAGTCTTCTTTGCAGGACATCTCCATTACACTGATCTCTTCCAGCTTCCAGTGTTTTAGTTCTTGTTTCACTCCAAGTAACAAATTTTGTTACACAAGGATGTGCACTGTATTTTGTTAACTACTAGTTCTGACTGTCACAGAAGTGAAGTTCTCCATATTGTATTTGCAAAAAAAAGACTTGGACAGTTCATAAGTGCTGATCATAACTGCACATGCTGGAGCAACCTTCATAACCCTTGCTGATACTCCTGAAAATCAATAAACAAAATGTCACTGTCAGTGTCCCACACAAAATTGAATATAACATTTCGTCTTAAATCTAGATATACTGAAAACCTTCATCTCTAAATTTGCTCTACCATGTCATACAAAAACTCATCATCACAGAAATGTAAAACGAGTCTGAATTCCAAGGTAGAGCCAACATTTTAGAGAATATGGATTTAAGGCTAAATTGTGATTATTTTTCTTACCAGCAAAGAGACTCCTCCAGCCACTCTCTCTGTAGAGTTGAAACATCAAGGAAAAAGTGAAAGGCAGTTTCTTGACTGCACTTGGATTCCCTGCAAACAAAGGTTTTAATTAGTAATTACACATTCATGCCCTTAACAAATGATCGAAAATGCATGTGTTAAATGTACTTTTATGATAAAAGTACCAATGAAAATTTAATAGTGCCTGACACAAAGGACCAACACACTATTTTTTACCATCTAACAATTCCAATTTTTCTTTCAATTAAATCTTATGACAATGACAATATTGCATAAATTTTATTATAAGCCGTACGAAATACGTCCAAATTATCTGCAAGGTTGGAGTGTGTGATTTGCAATGGTTGCCTTGTGACGTAGACAAATGGAAACATGGTTGAAAACAACCAAAATCTACAAGCATACACACAGAACTCTACCAACATATTATTATGTTCTGTCCTAGTCTAGGACTAGCAGAAATTTGGTTTGGATTGGTAAAATTTGAAAACCACTTGCCATGGGTCTACTTGTAATCAATAAAATAGATTTTAGAGATATTAATGGATTGTCTCCTCCAGTTTTGTTAATGGATGTTCTAATTTCAAAATTGAATCTTTAAGATCATGTAAAGTCCACCAGACATGTGGAAGCTAAACTCTTGCCAGTAATTCATGTGACTGCAATAATGTACAATGGTCATTCCACGGTATTTTGTTTGTTATGGAATGTACATTCAGAGTCTTTTGGTAAGACATATCTTGAAATCTACACAACAGAACAAAATGATACCACTTCTGCCTGGGAGATGACTATTACACCTATGCACAAGAGCAGTTTGATTCATGCTGATTCAGATAATTGGGAGGCCAGACTAATTCTCTATTTTCATTACACCACATTCAAATAAGAATTCCTCTGAATCTGGCAAAAATTTAAAATGTCTGTCCGCTTTACAGTAATGCACTTTTTGTCTTTCTTTACTCACATCCAAGTCATATAATTAGTCCTTTCTAAACAATGGTACTGTTGCAGAATCTATGTTGCGGAAACTACGTCAAGTACTTTTATTAATGCAACAATAACAACAGCAAAGCAGATAAAGAACAAATTTTAAAGGTTCAATAACATGACAGTCTCCCCAGTTAGTAAGGCACTGTGCCTGAGCTATAAGACATGAGACTTAAATAAAGTTCACCATCATCATCATCAACAGAAATGCAATTGCTTCATTAAAATGAGCAAAAGTCAAATCTTGATAAAATATAACAAACAGCAGAATAGGTTGTAAATACAAGCCAGAAAACAGTAGATCCTTTCGAAGATTTTTTTGCTCCCACGTGTATGGAAAAAGCATCATGTTAGAATTCTGCTTATCGTTATTCTATTATTTTGTTTCAAATTGTGGAAAAGGTTAGAGTTAACTCACAACAATTGCAGTTTGTTCAACAGAATAGGTCATCTCCGAATTACCTCAGGCCTCTTTTTCAAAGCGAGTCTAGGTGCTCATTCTTTCATATGCAAATCAATTTTCATTCACATGAAAATTAGTTTAATTTGTGTGTGAATGAAAATTGATTTGCATATGAAAAGATGAGCACCTAGACTCGCTTTGAAAAAGAGGCCTAACATAATTTGGAAATGGCCTATTGTAGATTCTGCAACAGAAAAACAATCTAACTTTCACAATTTTGCCCCTAGAAGATAAAATTCAGGATATATTGGTGTCGTACAACCTACTTCTAGGTGTGAATTAGAACTTATCAAACTGGGTTAAACTTTTTTTCATTTAATTGTTTACTTAATATAAAGAAAACTTTTTGGTGTCAACATGTTGCATTTTGCAAGTGGAAGGTAAATTAATACTGCTTAGCTGTAATGACAAGGTTGACATTGACTACTTGTTTTAGAAAGGGGACCAAAATTAGAAAATATCTAGAGGTCTTACTTGAAGTTCCAGCTTAAAATTGTTTCTTAACAAGACAAGATATTTGTAGATTCTGCAGCAGCTCTTTTATGATTGTTGATAATTGACTATAATTAATGCAACTGTGCCAACTTGTCTACATATGTAAAGCACCTGTTGAAATGTTAAGTTAAGACACTTAAGTTACTCCATTATTTCAAACATATCTAGGGCTAGTTTGATGTCCAGGTAGAACATACCGTGGAATGACCTATAATCATTTATTCAATCAGTGTTAAACCAATTATAAATACTCTACTTACAACCTCATCCATATTGGTCTTGACATCCAACCCTTGCCTACCAGTCAACACCATTTTGGTAGCACATTTTAGCCCATGGACTAGTAGCCTGCAAACAGGCTCTCCAATTGGGTATTCCGAGAGATGGTCGTGTCGACTTGCTCTTTAAATGGCACGCGGTCAATCCCCTAGCTTTTGACTGCACGCCATTAGAAAACAAATCTCGGAATAACCCATACGGAGAGCCTGTTTGCAGGCTAATGGACTAGTATGTTGAAAAGATTAGGTCCAGCAATAATATTTCATGCACAATTAGTTATCTCAACACACAGGCCTAACATACATTCTCTCTGAGACAAAGCTGTGTACAGTTGCCAAATAAAGTCCTAGGCATTGATTTATCTTGCTCAGTAGCAACCTTGTGAAAGATGACAAGACTGTCAAAGTAAGGTTTTACACTTACTAAACACAAGTTCTCCCAGCTCCATTTGGCGGTGAGTTTTTATGACATCAAATGGGGTGGTCAACAGTGCAGCCATCTGAAGGGAAAACAATACAAACTGCATCTCTATATGGTAGCCTTCCACCTGCATCCTTCTTCTGCACATTTCACTACAGGAAATTACGTTTAGAGCTCCAGTGATTAGCATGTTACTTTGAATGTTCATGCCCTTAAATGGATTCTGTATGTACATCACGTCCAGTTTGTCTACACATGATTAACAGTCTCTTTACTCCTGCTGGGATAATGTGAGTAATGAGAACAGAGCAGGGAGGGACAGGAAATGATCCACCCATTAAGGAGGCTCACAGCAGTTTTTTGGCTTTTTTGACTATAATCTTCTCTTGAGTAATACCGTAAATGCTCGAATTAGCGCCCGGGGCGAGAGGGGGGCGCTTATTTGAAGGGGGGGCACTTATTTCGTTTATCAATTTTTAGCCTCAAAATGACACTATCTTTATTTCTATTTAAAACCAAACTGCAACATGAAAATTCAAAAACCTTATAGAAAACTACCTTTTGCGAACTCGAAACGTTCTTAAGACCTTTTCATCAAAGGACATTACTGTCTATACTATCTGATTTAACAATGTCCCATTTCATTAAAAGAAGCGTATAGACCGTATACGTCTCGTACATGTATATCGTACCGAGTACTGAAACTCATTTTTCTCGGGGGAGGGGGGGCGCTTATTACAAATTTTGAACCCTAGGAGGGGCGCTAATTCGAAGTGGGGCGCTTATTTGAAGCTGGGCGCTAATTCGAGCATTTACGGTATTTGTCTGCAACTGCAGCACTGATTTTACTTCAATCCACATTGAGCATCCTATGGACACTCAGTGTGAATTGAAAATGTTTTTCTATCATGATAACTCTTTGAACAGAGCAAAAATGGTGTAAAAGTTTGATATTTCTTTAAAAAAAAAAAGCTTGAAGAAAATTGTGGAAATGAACAAAACAAGCCTTTAAAAGTTTATTTGCAATTTAGTTGAAAATGCTCTTGCAGATTTTTTTCCAATTTGGCCTACAAGCTGCAGGACAAGAGTAGTTTACACTCAAAGTTTCAATGTGAAGTGTCTGACTGGATTTCAAGATAATTGAGCTTTTTTAATATGGGCAGCCTTGTGTTACCATTGTCATGGTACATGTAACAGCTGTTGGTTCAAAACTGATGAGAAATAAACTTTGGCCATACATTGCAAAGATGTTGTAGTTTCAAGGAAATCAAAGCTTGTCTTCTATAATTTCGATTTCAAAAGGTACAGCCCAAGCAAAAAAACACTGCTGCAAGCCTCCTTAAGGTAATACCAGTGAGTTGAGATGCAGCATGACAATCAACAGGCAAAGCTCCAGACAGAGTGTCTTCAGTGGCTTCATATGGATCAAGTGGGAGGATGTTTAGTCCATATTACCAAAGCTGATGGGCTGTTTTCAGTTTCAGAAAACTTTAGAAAACAAAACTGTTCAACAGTGATGTAGTAGTGTTTTGAAGTGTTCTAGTGAAAAGTGCTAGTAAAAATGGCAACTGAAGTTAAGTAACATCTTTTCAAGCTTCTGTTATTAGAAAGTACTGCAAATGCAAACACATACATGTATTATTCAAGAGAAGATTACTGTAGTGTCGTGAGTATTCTGCACGTGTGTATCAGAACCAATCAGGTTAAATCTATTGTTCACACCATTTGTTAAATAGCAGTCGTAATGTATGCGCGGGGTGTGTGAGAACTAACGGTCATTTCATGTACATTAAAAGTGAGAGTTATTTTATTAACCGCGTGTCTACATTGGCGTCTCTACAATTACAGTCAAAGCCAGCCAAGCAATCCCATCAACTAACAGACTAATAATTGATTAATGGAAAATAGATTCCATTCATTGCTTCAATAATCCATTCTTGAAATAAATAATCCAATATTCAAATTGAGCCTCAATTCAATGATCAAAATAATGTTGATTGGATTAATGGCCCAGTAACCTGGGATTTAAAAAAGCGATGATATTGCATTTAGATGTCCCAGAAAGGGACAAGAAACAGTAGAGTGAAGGTAGGAAGGTTTGTTGGAATTCTAGGTTTTTAACGGTCAATGTTTATGTATCAACTTTTGATGACACACACCATGATTGGGTTGCCTGTGATTGTACAAATCCAGGTTTCAGTGCAAATGAAATGTTAAGGAATTTATTAGTAACAGCGTAAGGAAGAGCTGGAGATTAGTATCTACAAATAGCAACGCTTTCTTTCGTTCGTCCATAAAATGGATTATTGAATCAATGAATGAATTCATTGGTCCAGTAACAATGGGAATGCTTGGCTGGCTTTGACTGTAACCATTACTGCCATATTCTCAGCACTTTCAGTTCAAGGTTCTTTTCATTGGCATCAAAGGAAGGTCATTTCATAAAGGGAGGCACTTTGTATGCAACGCTAGCACAGTTGTAAATATGGGCCATGGCAGGACACATGTATTTAGTAAGCAAATTGTGTTCATACATTAGATCAACCCACAATTTTTGTGGAAGTTGACGGAGTGCAAGTGTTGATTTTTATGGCACTCATGCACCTGTAGTCAGACTGACACTAACAACAATGAAGACGGATCATAAAAATGAATATTATTTTCTAAACAAAAATGTTATTCAACATATTTTTGTTTGCAACTCTGTCCAAACTTTGTCCCAAACTGCAATCATTCTTTAAAAAAAGGGGGGGGGTGTTTTAGTCAAATTTGCAATTTAGCTGAGGATGGCCATGGTCTGATAGGCTAGTACAGCTGTAGACTGATGATGCCCAAGATAGCAATGTTAGCATATTATTGAGACAACCATGTAATGAAGAATAACTGGTAATAGGCTAGTAAATACATCTTCTACCACTTGGTAGTATTGTCGCACTTCCTTGGTACACTTACAGCTCCTGACACAGCTCCAGATGAGAAACTGGCTGCAAAACCAGGATCAGTGAACTTAGACTTAAGTATCTCATAGCCCATCCAATACACAGCTGAAATAAAAAATGACACATAATTATGGCCAAGCCTCTCCTCATGGACAAACCTCCAACACAGACAGCTCTGTAATAAAAAGGACATGTATAAAGATAGGCTAACCTAACAACAAAGCTGCAGATCAAAAGCAGGAATTAAAGAAACAAAGGCATCCAAGCAAAGATACATGTAAGTATTTTGTAAGCTAGGCATTGTTTTTTTTCTTTTTTGTTTTCCTTTTTTAAGGGAGGGGGAGGGCGGGGGAACACCTGATACATTTACTTCCCACATTGTCTGCCACCCCTTGGTTCCCTACCTGTCCACAGCAATGTTACATGTATTTTGTGTCACAAGCGCAATCAGATTTTACTGGAAATTCATGTAGTTTGTCACCAGCAAAATCATCACTAACAAAATCATCCTCTGTTTAAGCCATCAAACAACAAAGAATTCAGTGAAAAAACACAGTGGAACATAAACCATCCTTTATTTTTATTGGAACTATTCAAAACCTGGTAATAACACGAATGGTTTATTCTTCCACCAACTTGCAAAAACAAAGGCACCATTAAATTTGCCAAATTGTTGTACTATTTCATGTCCTTCTTATCAGTATTAAAAAAAAACCTGTAAGCTCACAAGAAGTGACTGACAATGGGAAAAAGCCAAGCTAAGTGGAATGACTCAAGTGCCAAGAAATGGTTTTTATCATAAATCTTTCATCAATAAGAAAAATCAGTACCAAAATGCAAATGCTCTTGAAATTAAGCTTGAATTCTACCTGGTCAGAGTGAGAAAGTATTGAAGATGAGATAGCAAACCTGACGTGCTTAAGGATGGTGCCTATTAATATGAAGATATTTCCAGTGGGTTATGACTATGCCAAACTGTAGATATTGGTAAGTGGTATTGAAAATAATGAAAACTGAGTTTGTTGGTTCTCTACTCTGCTCTGACAGGTTTTTCTACAGGTACTCCGATTTTCCCTCTCTCCAAAAACCAACATTTGATTCAATTTAGGTTGATTTGAGAATTGTAAAGATTTCAAATGATAATTAACGTTCACTGTTGTAAGGCACATTTGATCATTATTCACATGGTAATTTGCCCCTAATAAGTAATAAATAACTATTAGTATATTATTATTGGTAACCACACATTTTTCAGAGGTAATTAAGTCTAAAGCTTTCAAAAAATACAGAATTTTTCTAAAGAAAGAAAAGGAGATATATTTCTCCGAACATTTCTGTAGAACAGTCTAAAAATATTTTGCAAACCCTGAAAAAATCACCATGTGTTGAAATGGCTTACCACTTCCGTTTTATCAGCTTAAAAGAGGGGGTCACCACGCATTTTTATCAGTTACTCAGTTACATTAGTTATTTTCAACTTTTATGGCATTGTGTTTAGGGCTTGGAGACAATTTTCGTGCTATCCCCTCCCTCGTAAGTAAAATATTTGCAGCTCTTTTCTCTGGGCATGCTGATAATCATAATGACAGCAAATGGCTGCAGCAAAACATTTACTTGATCAATCAGAAATTCAATCAAGAGGGCCTTGAATGCTCAGAGCAATTTCAAAGAACTTTTGAAATGTGGATTTTGCTTAAATATCAAAGTTTCTTCCATTATAACTCACACTTTTGGGCTCTGGCAAACTCGTAAGATGTTGTTGTTTACTTTTATCCATACTTGCACTGTTGTTTTTGTGTGTCATGGTGATATTATCTGTCTTGAGAAAAACATATGCACTTTGAGAGCCGGTCGCCATGATTCCCTGCTTCTCAGTTTTACAGTCCGTTATTCAGGTCAGTCAAACTTTAATTAATTTACAGGCTTTCTGTCACAGCAACGAAGGCGACACATCAATAAGTCTTATCGTTTTCTGTATCTTTCATTTATGGAAAACTTGTCTCTTTTTATTATTGTTGAAACAACGATTAAATAAAGAATGAAACCAAAATGGATTTGTTGCTTAATGAAACGGTTTAGTTGTAGATGTAGTGATTTACAGCGATGTAATGTGATTCAGTGTCTGATTACAATTTGCCACTTGGGAAAGAATTCAAACTTCTCTCAACTTGTTTTTTCTGTGATTTCATAGAGACCTGAAACCAACAATAACGCTTTTGTTTACAGCTGTTTGGTGTCTTCACGCATGATAAGATGGCTGCGTGTGCACAGAACATATGCGCACAAACAATAATAGGCAATGTCCTTAATGGTGGTAAACAACAACTCATCTGGCAAATTGTTTCTTAACTCCATGAAGGATCTTGAAAACCTTTGAAATCACTTAATAGATCATGCTTTTTCCAACACCTGTCAGAAGAACCACTAATTCATATGTAAGCCTTCCCACAAACAGACTACATGCTCAAACTTTGTTTAAAGATTTGTGACGAAAGGTCTTCAGCGCTTCAAATAAAGCCAAACAAAAATTACTAGGGCTTATATTTGCTGTTCACATACATTTCAGGGGCCGCCATTACGAAGTCAGATAGCCCATCATGTAACCAATAGGGTTCAAATACTACAACCAATCAGACAATTATGGGTAATTGTATCAGGCACTCTTGTCTCCCCTTCCCATATCTGCCCCCAGAAAGAAACACCTGATTGCAGGTTAGCTGGGTAGCTTCATACATTTATGCAAGGTTTACAAGAATTATTAAAAAATTCAATAACTGAAAATGAAAAATGAAATCAAATACATTGCCTCCGAGCATTAGCTGACAGATAAATTTGCCACACAATCTCGTCATAACTCAACACAACTAATCAGTCCCATCAAGCTAGCTACTGAAATATTTTGTAGATGTTACTGTTTCGAGAATTGTAAAATGTCAAAACCTACTAGCTTCACTGAAGGAAAAAATACTGACAAACAATGGTTTCAAGCTCAAGAACGAACCAATTTGCTTAAGGTGATTCCACCGGAAAAAAGGAGTATTAAAAAATTTCTCAAACTTCATCTAAAGTTAATTAAATTATGTAATTCAACAAAATGCAATTAAAAAGTAGGGGTCACCAAGCTCGTTTTTGCACCACAGAGATGACCTTTATAGTGACTTCATGACCAATGAGGTTCTTATTAATTAACCTTAGTTAGCAGAAAGGGGCACTAGAATTTATTAAAAGAGCACTTATTGGGTCACGTTATCAGAGACGTTCACCAAACTAAGCCCTGAACTTAAACCATCTTAGTTAAACAGGAGTTAATATTATATAACAAAATTAAGAATTTGCAGTGAGCGCACATACCCAGGACTACCTAAAGACGTGTTCTTTACAGCATTAAAATCAAAATATTTTAAGGCAGAATTTTAAACTTTCTTTCAAATTGAGATATATCATAGTTAACCTTCTGTCATTTGAATTCATGCATTAATGAAAGGCTCCTATGAGCCAGCTCATGGATGAGGCACATTACAACACTTTGAGTTTACAACATTACTTTACTTTCTAAAAACATATGGCCAGGAAACCTATACATTCGTGTTCTGTGGGAGCACATCCTTTTCAGGCACTTGGGTTCTCATCAAGTGTAATGATGAAGTAATGGAGTGACCAGGATTTCAAAAACTTAGAAGTGGTGTACTTGTGTACAGTTAAACGGTTCATATGATACCTTTCACATGTTTCGCTTATTGGACATGTAGCCGCCATCTGAATCACCTCATTTCTGAAATCCTTGGACAAAGGAATACCTGGTTTGAAGTTTCGGTCGTATTTGTTTATCAAAAACACATCAACAGATTCAAAAACTTTCAAACTTTGGCACGAAAGTTTGCTAATGGCTGTAAAACTTCAAATGTTTGGTTACCAAGCATGTCATGTTTGCACCCAGTTAGAACGAGTCTGTCATACTTCTTTTATTGGATTTGTCCACAACCTTCAACACAGTAGATCACTCACTATTGCTGTCAAGACTGCAAGATCGTTTTGGAGTCAAGGGTACTGTGCTTGCATGGTTTAAATCCTACCTGACGTCCCACAAGCATTTCGTACAAGTCAATGACTGCAACTCAACACAGCGCTCTTTGGAACGTCGTGTACCCAGGGATCTGTTCTTGGCCCTCTCCTTTATCTCCCATACACATCACCTACTGCTGATATTATTAAGCTCCACTAGTTACGGTATAATCTCTCACTGGCCAAGCGTTGTGTTGAAAGCTGTGTCACTGATCTTGACTGCTGGATGGTGAATAATGGACTTGAACTTAATCAGGAGAAAACTGAACTTGTCCTTATTACCTCACAATTTCGTTCTAGGCCTACCCTGGGGTTCATCCAAGTGGGTGATGAGAAGATTCAACCTAAATCTTTTGCCCGGAATTTGGGGGTTACTATTGATCTTTGTCTTGATTTAATGGAACATGTTAAAAGAATCTGTGTCTCCTGTCACCATCACTTAAGGAACATTGCCAAAATTAGGAAGTACTTGAGTGAAGATACCTCTGAAATTTTAGTACATGCGATCATTAGCTCTAAATCGGATAATTGTCACTCCTTGTTGTATGGACTTCCCAAACACCTGTTAAATAAGCTAAGATTAATATAAAATACTTCTGCATGTATTACTACGTTAACTAAGCGGTTGACCATATTACTCCTATTATGTTTAAACTTCACTGGCTACCGTTAAACGATCGCATACATTTTAAAATATTGTTTTTAGTGTACAAGTGCCTTGATGGACTGGCACCAACTTAGTTACCTATCTGAACTTTTACACTACCATAATAGCCCACGATTACTTCATTCTAGTTCTCGGAATCTTTTAGCTGTGCCTAAATCAAGGTTAAAGACGTATGGTGATAGAGCTTTTTCTGTAGTTGCTCCTGGGCTATGGAATCAATTGCCTCTTGAACTCAGGGGAGGGACAGGAGGAGAGTTTAATGAATAAATTAATCAGAATTGAGTGAGTGAGTGATCGATGGCCACAAGACCCACACCTAAACCTCATGGCATGACTGTGTCATCCATGAGCTAAAAGTGGGAGTCACCATGCTTATTGCCGAACTAGTGATTCTCAAAGCCAGAAAATCCTGTCTGGAAAGCTTTATGACCAAGAGAAGACTGGGTCGAGTATAATGTGCAGGTAGGGATTGTCTCATCTGTTCAGTCAGAAAGCCTGACAGTCATTTTACACATTATGCAACCTTCATCAAGGAACTTCACAAGAACTCACAATTCCACAACTCATCTTCAGGGCAGTGAAAATGTCACGCTAAAATCGTTCTCTCTCTCTCAGTATAAGCTAAATTCAACTTCTAAATGCGGGCCATTCCTTTTTCAAGACGTTTGATACAATTATACATGTAGATTGATTCGGCCTTTTTCTTGCAAAAACAGTGTCCCCTGTGTATGGAAACTGGTCGCTGTTCCACAGCTTCCCAAAGTGCTTGTTGTCTCTGACTTAAACAAAGATCTACGGCAATCTCAATTACTTCAACCTTGTCAAAGATTGCTGAGAGCTTTGTTATCAAGAAGGCTCTGAAGCCCGTGGTGTTATCCCATATTGATCCAGGTCATTGCGTCAATATGGCTTCATCCCAGGCTCTTCCACTACATTTGCGCTTATCTCTATGTTCTACCATTGGCTGCGTGCCACCGACAGCACTGGGGTGACTGTAAGAAGCACTCTACTAGACTTTCGTAAAGCTTTTGACTTAGTGGACATTTTGATCGGCAAACTTTGCACTCTTGAGGTCAAGCCAACTGCCATTAACTGGATTATTGATTTCTTGAGGGACAGAAAGCAAAGAGTTAAGCTTAATGGAGTTTACTCTGAGTGGCTTAATTTTCCTCCAGGAGTTCCCCAGGGGACTCATGGTTATTCTTGGTGCTGATAAATGACCTTAGGTTACCTGATGGGTCGTTTACTAAGTGGAAATTCACCAATGACACCACTGTTTCGGAAATGGTGCCACCATCCAAACAAAGCGCACTTCAGCAACCTGTCGACTTTATTAGCACCTGGTCTGAGGATAACCGCCTGCAGCTGAACCCATCCAAATGCAAGGAGCTGCAGTTGTGTTTTAAGAGATCTCCTCCAACTCATCCTCCAGTTGAACTCAATGGCTTTGTTTTCAAGAGAGTCAACTCAGCTAAAGTGCTTGGCATTACCATGAGTGATGATTTCAAATGGAATGATCACATCTTTAATATAACCTCAAAGGCTGCCAAAAGATTGTACTTCATGAGACAACTTAAATGACCTGGTATCTGTGTGAGTGATGTATAGTCTTATTTTATTGTAGTACCATAAGATCAGTCTTAGAATATGCATGTCAAGTATTTCATTTCAGCCTTCCGTCCTATTTAACTGAAGAGCTGGAACATATTGAGAAGCATGCCTTGCGCATAATTTTTCCTTACGCAAACTACAACAGCACACTCAAAGAGGCAGGCATCCTCTCTCTTCACGACAGGTGAGCGGCACTATCTTTTGATCTTTTTAATGACATTCTTCTTGACATTAATCACAAGCTTGCTGGTCTGCTCCCACCTAAAGCTGATCATTTTTTATAGTTAGCAATATAGTCTTAGAATGTGAATAAATATGTTTATGTATGTATATTTTTTTTAAGACAAGGTTAAGTGATATGATTTCATTAGTTTTCTTTACTTGTATTATTATAGATCCTTATAACTATTTTAATTACAAATCTGTTTTTGTACATTATACACGTAATTCAGTCCTCGGACTGTGAGGTGTTCTTTTAATAAATGATCTATCTATCTATACTTAAGAGTCCGGGCCGGCAAAAAAACCTGCTGCTATTTCAGTCATCTCATATGTCGCAATG
Organism: Galaxea fascicularis; assembly: GCA_948470475.1. NCBI lineage: Eukaryota > Metazoa > Cnidaria > Anthozoa > Scleractinia > Euphylliidae > Galaxea > Galaxea fascicularis. Next base: position 16,348,440 of record OX419343.1, on the reverse strand, counting down.
TTATGCGCAGTTGGGATGCGCAGTGCAAAACAGAGGCATCACCTTAAACAAACTCAGTCAAAGAACCCTGTAAGTCCTTAGACAGCAACTAACAAGGTTATCAAAGCTTCCAGCCATAAATCACTTAGTCACATACCTGAAAATGGAACATCCCTTAGCAATGTAGGCCCCAGACCTTGCCAAAGTGATAACAGCCCACCTTGCTGAATGGCATTTCTGATGATGCTTACAAGGTCTAATAATGATGAAGAGTTAATCATTTCAGCAAATTTTAAAAGGAGCAGACAGAATGAAATAGCATGATTTTCTCAGCACAAATAACTTAGTCTTGTAACATCAGTGCACATGCCCACAATAATAAGAATAACAAGAATAAAAAGGAACACTGTGAGACACAGAACCTTTGTAGCTGAAGCCTTTTTTTGCCTGCATTTTGGTTCTGATCATTTCTATAGGTGAGATGCATGTAATGGAAATGGCTGCAAATTAAAACAATAGAATATATTAATTGGTGAACCCAACAAATACAAATAAAAAACAATTAAGTGTATATGGAAGAATAAAATCTGAACTCTACTGAAATGCTAGGGCTGCTTGATTTCAGTTCTCACTATAATGTTTATTTCCTTCATGTCAGTGTTTACAACTAGTCATTGCCAGCATCAACTAACGGTTAAAGTTATTTCTGTAACAGAACGTTTTATATTTTACTTTAGGTCTGGTATCCCTTTAAGTTATTGGCAATAAATATTAATATCAATGGTGACCTACTATAAAACAAGTCAGCATGGTGACAATAATACAGAAGAAGATATGAATCAAAATACACTAAAAACCCAGTGATGCCGGGCACAATTTCTGTTTGCTAACAGGATAAGTCTATACTCTTTAAAAATATGAGTTTGGAATCTCATATTTGTGTTTTAACTATTTGTGATTCAAAGACAAAAAACCCTGAACAATAATGCAACCTAGGAAGAAATAAGACAAAATAACTTCGAGCTACAACCAGTAGCAAAATTGTATGTTGAGACATTTCCAACCAAAAACAGCTTTTCTTACTCAAAATCGCTGCTGCTAAGAAAGCTAAGAAGTTGTTTGTTCCAGTTACAAGCACGGTGCTGTTCTGCTAGCTACTTTGATGCGAGGGAGAGGAGAAAGAGAAAGTGGAAGATCATGGAAACATCATTAAAGGCCAAATGACATACAGTGTCTCAATTATTTTTGCAACTTGTTGTAGCACACAATGAGGAGTGTAGCGTATAGACTTATCCCAGCAAACAGAAATTGTGCCCGGAATCACCAGGTTTTTCGTGTATTTCAATTTCATTTGTTCTTCTGTAATATTGTCACCATGATTTATTTAATAACAAGTTTTAAATTTTGAAATTTACATTTTTATTTTTAATTATTAATTTCTTGATCCGATGTGTGACCCGACCTGTTACCCAATCTATGGGCTACAAACCGATCCTTGATCTGATCTGGGTCTTGTCGTGAGTTATTGCTCTGATTCACTGCATTTTTTACCCATTGTTTTGTAGCTTGATTCCCACTCCAGACCACTGAATAGATGGTACAAAGCAGGCTTTATACTAAGTTTCAAAGCAAAGCTATACATTGTATATTACCAGTATGTGCTATGAAAACTGAGTGGTACTTTTGCAAAGACAGGAATGTGCATTAAATACAAAGCAGCAATAACAGTCTATCATATTCTTACTTCCATTTACAGTTACACCTGTAAGAGATGCCACAGTTAGATTACAAAGCTTGACAAAACATCCACAATATGAACCAAAATGTTATAGTTAAGGTGTAACCATAGAACTGTTAATCAAATCTAGCCTCTTTTTTGTTGACAACATAATTATAAATACATTGTGAACAAAACATTACAGAGAAATGATTCCTACTTCGAGCTGTTATTCCAGCACACATTGGTGACCAAATATTCTCTTGACCTTCTATGAAGCCATACATCATTTTGAGTTGATCATAAAGGGTGAAATAAATCATTGTATTTGGGACTGCCATCACCCTGAAATACAGGATACAAAATGTTCACAATAACTACCAAATTGAGTCAAATGTACAAATTAGAATATCACTATAAGTAAACCAGCTCTAAGGAGACGGCTCTAAGAGAGACAACTTGCTTGAAAATGTTCAGAAATGTCAAAGCTACATGTACAGTGTTTAATTTAACTGGAAATGGAAATTATATGGATACATGACCAAGGTTAAAAGTCTCTTTTAAGTCTTAAGCTATCATTAGCTGTTCCTGCTGAAGTCTTTTTTTTTTCAATGGCCAATATTTTTTTTCAGTTTGTTGATTTTAAACAAAATGGATGATGAAGTGTAGGTAGGAAACACATTATCACCAAATTCATGCAGAATATTGAGAAAAGAATGTTTATGAATCAGTGAGGGAAGGGACAAATCCAATGCTATTGGTAATAAATAACACTTTACAGAGTTGGTGGTAGTCCTCTCCATAATGCTGACATGCCTTCATAACGAGGGATTTTGATCAGAGCATCCTGAATAGTAAAAAACAACAAACAACACATCATTGACTTTACAGAAACAGGAAATTCATTTGAAACTGAACTCAGTTTATTTGGAACTAAGCAACCCACAGAAGAAAGCTGCTGAACTTAGAACAAGTCAGACATTGAGAGTGAAGTAAGAGGACAAATTTTAAGCATGATGAAATATGAAGGAAAGAAATAATATTAGTCAAAATCGAATGGGTAAACTACTGGATCAGGCCTGTTGGTGGCTCGATGGAATTTGGAGGATAAGAGGATCATGAAAATGACTGGTGGGTTACTAGGTAACTAATTGAGAAATAAATAAATAAGCAGACAAATGATGAACTGATAAATTAGAAAAGGTGACAACAAATAAAGGAATGAATGTAACAGTCAGTATTAATAATGTCATATAAATATGGACAACACAATCCACCACAAGAAACATAAGAATAAAATATTGGAAGCCAGTAATGAACCACGATAAGAAACTCATGATTTAGGGGGTTCTTAGTTACTTTCATTCCTCCACGGAGAAAAGTTTAGTATTCAAATTTAATTTTCTTAAACAATACAAGATCAAAAGACAAGTCCTATTGACACTGGCTGCTCAACTAAAATTTATACCATCTAAAATCGCCATCATGCAAACATTCTTATCTCAGATCTTGTAGCACATAATTATAGATGGGCTGCTGGGCATTCTCGCCTTTCAACATTTAGCTGCAGCTCGCTGTTCACCGATATCAGTGGTGTGCTAAGGGCAGTCTTATTGGACAGAAAACTAGATAACCAGGGTCAATGACCTACCTAATACAGAAAACAGTTAACCTAGAACCAGACTTGCTCCAGGTGGCCTGACCAACATAAATAAATTATTATTTCAGACTGCACACTGTAACACAAACAAAAACCAGCATAACTTAACATGTGTAAACATACCACTGTTGAATTAAATGGTGGATGTGGAGCATGGGGGAATGGTCTGAATGGAGAACCAACATTTGTGCACAAACACAGATGATCCATGAGGCCATTGCAGAACAGATAACATGGGGCTTAAAAGCAAAATAAAAAAATCATTAGGCTTAAAATTGGATTGCACCAGTTACATGTACAGTGTATGTAAACCAGAAAGGTTACACAGCACTTGGCTATCAACCTGCAATAATTTTAAAATTTTAAAGGTGTTTGGATTGCTTTGTACTAGTGTTTGTTTATTAAAAGTTTGAAAACAATATTAAATACACATTCCTTTTTTTAAAAAAAGTTTGAAATTAGCTGGTTTATTCAATCCTCTTACATGTATACTGGATGAGTGCTGAATTTTGATCCGTATAGATTGTGTTGAGAAAAATAATATGTTTAGGAGAGTAGGCTACATTGTAAGGCACAAGTGAACTTAAAAAGGAGTTGTATGACTGGACAATGCAGTCCAATAATCTTTTGATCAACTTGCACAGTTAAAAAAGTAATCTGAAAACTTCAGGCTGACTTAATCTTTTAAACTGAATTTCTTATAAAGTGTTTACAGTAGTTTTTGCTCAATTAACACAAGTGTGGTCCTCACAAAAGTGGTGCTGTGGCTACTTTTTCAGCCATTTTTGTCTAACCTGTAAGGATCCAGCTCTGTAACATGACATGTTCCAGGATACTTACATTTTGGAATAGGTTTAAGCTGAGCCTGCAGTCTTGTTTTTACAACATCTAGAGGCGTCACTATAATAGATATAACATAAAATACTTGGAACTTGCAATGTATTGCTCAGAAGATAGTCAAAATAATTGGTGATTATTGAGTGAACTCATTGTGACAAATTACCTTCCTGCTTTGAAAGCACAGCTGGTACTACACTTCTATGATATGTAACTAATGCCAGCCTCAAAGTACTCTGTTTGTCTGCTAAGTAAGTACTGCAAAATGCAGAGCCCAAAGAGGTACCTATATACATGTACTGCCACAACTAACCCACTGCTCCACTGTGTGGCATCACTGTAGCAAGTGAAACTAAAAAACTTGAAAGTCATCCCTTTGTTTATAAAGACTACCATGCTAGTAGCTACGATAGGTTAATTGAATTAAAAGACCAGCCAAGTCTCTTCAGTAGAAGAATCCTGCATTTGGAGGCACCATCTTATTATATCAGTGGTCTCTTTTAAGTGGGAGTATCATCTTACAATTTTGCATGGTCATGAACATCTTATTATACCTAGGGTAAATAGCACCACATATGGCCTTCACTCCTGCTGAATTGGGGAACTCATGCCAGGAGGTACTCCCCAGATTTCTTGGTAGGTGTGTGCCACCTGGTTCTCCAAATCATAACCCTATTTCAGACCAAAACATTCCAGTCTCCACACCCGTTTTTAGACCTGGCCTCTCATATCCATACCCGTTTTCAGACCTGATGTTGTGGTTACAAATTTTCTTACAGGCTTTGTTGTAGTGTAATCAAGCTTCACATCAGTGCTTACATCTAAGTCAATTCAGCTCAAATGACATATTTTGGTTAGTTCTCTTTCTTACATTATTCATCAGGAGTTGAAAAGACAAGTATGTTTATACACCCTCATTGTTCCCTTGAAAATGATAGCCAATCTAAGACCATAATGGTCAAAATCTATACCTGTTTTCAGACTAAAATGGCTCAAAAACCATACCCTTTGGGGTGGCACATATCTCTATAGCTCACATATGGGAGTACCCCTCCCACCCCCCCAGAACTCATGTCTTGATAATTATACCCGCAGTCTTTTGATCTCTCAATTAACTTTTAGCTTTGAAGCACTTTTCTGATGAATACAATCTTTAGGTTTTTTGCTGCACCTACTTACGACTTAGTAATCTTCGCTAGATTGCAGAAAACCTGGCCCATTCATTTACATACATTGGATAACAATAGTGTCCATTGCCTCATTCTTCAAAAGCCTCCGACATGTGTAAATTAGGGGGCTAAGTATTCTGCAATTGCTCCGCAATCTAAGTAATAAATGTATTGTTAAATTAGGTTATTCTTTCTTACTTTTTTAGTTTACTTTGTATATTATTATATTTTGTGCATACAGATAATAACATATATTTGGTATTTAAATTTGTAGCAAAATAAAGTTTATGGTATTGTATTGTATTGTGATTTGTAATTTAACCATAGATCTATTACATCATCAATTCGAATTCAGTTTGTATGGCTACCCAAAATTAAACGAATTACATACGGCAAATCCACTCTACAAACATTTTGACAGAGACTTAACAGTAAAATGTAGCAACTTTAAGTAAAGAAAGGTTTCTGAAACTACACATGGGTGACTTAAACCACTCACCAAGAAAACTGGTAATCAATGCACCAGATCCAGATGAGAACATTTGTTGAAGTGGAGTTATTTTTCCCCCACTAGGCTCAAGACTACTCATAACGCTGCACTCATAGGACTTCTAGCTTTACACACAAATAGCTCTTTCAACAGTAGGCAAAGGATACAAAAAAATTAACATAAACATTTCGTAACGCAAGAGATTTACAACCTCGAATCTACTTAATTCATCAATTGGACGTAACGACTGCGAGTTCGTGAGGCCTGGTTACATAGATCCTTGAGCCCACGGTGGAGTGAGCACCCATCCTCGGAGACCCAGGGGCAGCCGGGGGATGAGACGAACATCGGAAATTGCGAAAGTTTGTTCGCCAAACAAACTTTAGGGGTGGCGAATGGTAAATGCGAGACTTTGCGAGACGGCGAGACTAGCGTTTTTCTTTGCGAGCCCGAGACATTTTGACTTTTTAGATTGCGAGACCGAGACTTCAAAGTGTTTTGAGTGCGAGCGTGAGACGTTTAGACTCTTAAAATTCGAGCCCCAGATTTGGTTCAGAGCTATGAGAAGATATGACAGTGAGCTAGAATTAGCTTGTACAAAAGTCTTACGAAGGAGGCTTTTGTTGTAAACCTGTCAACAGTCAATAAACTCTATTATTTTCCTGGCCATGACCTAATTTCCGGTCAGGAGGTTACACTTGGTCGTTTGCCTTGATTTTTTTGTGACTGACGCGCTGCCACTTACATTTGCCTGGAAGTCGTTAAAAAGAATGCGCGGCTGTGTTTGAACTCAGTTGAAGCTAGTTGAGTGGAAACGTTATTGCGTTAAAACCATGGAGGAAACGGAAATGGAGGAAAAGTCGTCTTCTTCTGATCGGAAACGAAAGCACGAATCAAGTAAGTACTCTATTAATGTTTGTATTTATCAATGTGCCGACAATTCGTCTTAGTCTATCAGTAGAACTTCAATCCCGGACTCGAGAAAACAACCACGCCATGCTTAGCCAGTTAGGTCCGACGGTTCATCATTCATCCAGGTTCCGGATTCTATTACTATAAGCTACAGTACTATAGCTAATTATCAAAGGCATAGGCTGCATGTTGCATTGATGGTGGTTTTAGCCGGGATTGTTTGCTCAAGATGGCAAAAGCTGGCAAAATAGGTCAAAATATTAAAACTACAATGTGAGCTAATGTGAGCGGCAAACCAGGTCTAGCTCAGGTCTGTGACGTCAATTCATAATTTAATTCATGAGGCGGTCCTGGTCGCCGGAAATATTATCTGATTACAACTTACAGCTTTAAACATTTATACATTTGACGTTCTATGGGCTTTTTATGGACTTTTTTTAAAGTTTGCTTTTCTACCGGAAAATATGGTTAGTTTTGAAGAACTGCCTGACATCCCTCGTCCGCCCAAGCAAAACGGTACACAGCAAGACCTGTCCACAATGCGAAAGTGGGCGATGGAGTACGGAAGGTCGTCGCGGCAACTAACTGTACGTGCCAAGTCAACAAAGGATAACCCGGGCACCCTGCCTGTAACTGCTTACGGTCGTCGAGGACTTGTAGCAAACCCCTCTTCTTCATTGTCAGAGATCTGCGACAACATACATGTGAATTCAGATATTCCAACCAGTGACGATGAGGATGATTTCGATGTTGATTGCGTGCCAGTAACGATGAATTGTGTTTCCACCATTACGTTTAGTAAAGGTTCAATCCTTTTGATTTCGCGTGATGAAAGAGTTTCGGGCCCATTTTTACTAGGAAACCTTGCCCAAGACTGGAAACCCCGGATGTTGATGGACTCTGCGGAAGTCCATATTTACGCACCTGATCCAGAGGACTGTTTGTTCCTACACTATGAATTCACCGGTATTGTGAAGTTGGATCAGGTCGTTTGCCAGCTAAAAGGTGATGACGGCATTACTTATCTTGAAGATGATTTTCAATTAGAAATGAATGAAGAGGTCTATCATCAGTGCGTGATGCAGCTTAGCAGAGTTACAACAACGAAGCCTTCACCTGCGCAAACAGAACCAGCGTCTGGTGGCCACACATCAAGAGGGCGTCCTCTTCGTCTGCCACATAGATCACAAGAATAACTGCTCCAAAATCATAAGACAAAAGGGAAAGAAAAAAGACAAACAAAAAAAACCATAAAACAGAAGTAACCGAATATATGCTTTACATTGTTATCAGAGTCAAGTGGCATAAAAAGAAGCAAAAAGAGAAAATGATGAATCGACTGCAGATTATAGCTGTTTGGTTAAAAGTCGTTAACACTCAGTCTCAGAACTCGTCCGATTGCATGGATGAATTGAGAACAGTGAACAAATTAAAACTTATTAAAAGGGTTCCAGATGACCATCGAACAAATTACAAGAAGAATGACGGAAATATCTTATTCAATTGTCCATGTACGAGGCACTAGGGCACTGTTAGGTGAGTAATAGTAACCTTATTGTTTTACTGGGAATATTTGTGCTTTTACAGTTCCACTGGGGACAACTGATAAGTTCTCCGACTTCGTGGGTTTCATCATGAGCTATCGTGGGTTGTGTGGGTTTCTTCATTCCCATTTTAGCCTTTTGGCCAGCTTCTGTGTAAGCTTGTGTATTTGCTGGAAGTGGAAATTCGACTATAACACTACGTTATGATATGCTACAACAAAATAACTGTTTTTCTGGCTCCAAAATGACTTTGCGATAATTTTTCTAGCTTTTTGTGGAATTCAGAAAATTTAGGAGAAGTTAGGATGAACTTTTTCTCGAAAATTGAAAGTTGCGTTACTGAAATTCAATATCAAGTGACGAGAAGACGTCATTTAAAAAAATACAAACCAACGAATCGGGACTTCGAGACCCTTAAACATTGCAAAAAATCGAGACTCCGAGACACCTTCGTATAAAAAACGAGACTGCGAGACGCACATAGCCGCTCAAAAAACGAGACTGCGAGACCGGTGAAATTCGACTAAAATTTTGCGAGACCCAGAGTTTTTGAAGAACCATTCGCCACCCCTAACTTTCGCTCACTTTCGATCTTCGTCTCATCCCGACTATCCGCCCCTGGGTCTCCGAGGATGAGTGAGCACCCAGAGTCGCACCCAGAAAAAAACCCTGGGGCGCTTTCCATTTACACGATCCATCCGGGTGGAAATTTTAGGTAAATATTCAATGCTGCAGCTTGTCCAAATGCAAAATGGATAAGCCACAAAATGCACTAATATCAGTTGGGGAGCTAAGGAAGAACAGAAAAAGTGCATTGATTAAACCGATGGTCCATAATTTCTGAAAAGTCCCACATGGAATGGTATGTACCATTTGATTTTCCAACCAGAATTTCCGGGTTTTCCATGTAAATGGAAAGCGCCCCAACTGCACGGGGTATATCTTCCAAGTCATTTTGCACGTTGTGAAAGAGTGAAAGAGTGCTAACTCTCCTCAGCCTCTCGAACGAGAGGGGACTGAATCCAAGATGCGAAAACGTAATGTTTTCATACAATGTCATAAGGGTCAATGAAAAGGGGCGCTCTCCATTTCGACCAAAAATCCGGGTTTTCTATGTGACGAATGCAACAGTATTTTCCGGTTGGTTGGACCCAGTCGATCACGTTCCAAGCCTCGCGCGAAAATGCGAAAAATAAACAAAGGGGAAACAAATAATGGCGGACTCTTTACTTCTTTTACTTACTTTGGAGTTGCTCGACGACTCTAATGGAAACAAGCGATGTATTAAGCGAGGACGACGACATAATGTTATTCAATAGCAAAAAGGCATAAAGAATGCGAAAAGAAACGTTTACTCTACCAAATACGGGAATATTTGCCTTGCAATAGAAAGTGCTCGTCACTTAACACATTCTTTTAAGACATTACATCTCTTTAACGGGAATGTATGAAACTACAATTGCCCTGCTCCCTACGTCAGTGGCTTCATACCTCAGTTGGTTAGAGCATCGCACCGGTATCGCGAGGTCACGGGTTCGAACCCCGTTAAAGTCCTGAATGTTTTTTTCAGGCTTCTTTACGCAATTGCATAAAATTGCGTTCACAACTGCGAGGATCAGTCTTCGTTTGATTTCACATCCGCAGTTCATATATGATTATATCAAGAAACACTTATATATAACTTGATAGGTTTATTCTCCATTAAATACCGTCTGATGAGTGCGTGAGCACGAAACTCGGAGTAACAGAGAATTTTGTCTCTTCGTTATATCTTCCTCTTATCCAAAGCTCTACACTTAAAAGTGCATTGAGCACTGTTTTAACGGCATTAGCCACTCTATTACACGTATGATTTATTTCATATATATCAGCCACATCCATCTCTTTCACCACAGGCCGCCCAGACGTTGTTTCTGATTTACATACGTGACAGTATTGCGCCATTTAAGAGAATGTATGAAAATGGTTCAAAAATCGCTCTAAATTCAACTTGTAGTCAAGGTTTTGAATAAAAGAAACTTACCTTAGTCTGCGCTTGTGTTATTTTGAAGTCTTTGTGGCAGCTGAGTCGTTCTAAAGTCGTTCTAAAGCCATTTTGACGATTTAAACTTTTCCCGGTTTGCTTTCCAGTAAAGAGAAACGACGTTTCTCTTTACTGAAAGACCTGAATTTTTTTTAGGCTTCTTCGCGCAATTGCATAAAATTGCGTTCACAGCTGCGAGGATCTGCCGACTGTATATAAAGCCCGGATATAAAGTCAGCAACTTGTAAACATCCTTGAACTGAAGTTGGATACTGAGTATCCGAAACATGTCTTGCAAATTTAAACCTTGTGTCGTTTTTTAAATGTCTAATTTCTATTTTACTGTTACGGAAGTTTGGTAACTTCAGACATATAGAAGTTGCCTTGGTTTGATGTGGAGGGTGAAGAAATAGCCTTCTCGACGCTCATAGATTATTTTAATGTCAACGATAAGGGAACCATACTACAATAAAATGAGATGCAGAAAATCACGAAACAGTACAACTAAACACAGTAAACGAAGCGACGGCTAGATTCTAGAATACCCCGCCACTTATTTGCATGTGAATAGTGTTTATTGTTATCTGTCTCGTTCTTCAAACGATGCCGATGCAAGCAAGAAGAAGTGGCAGGGTAACTCAACAAGGCGATAAACTAAGCCGATAAGTCTGTAAATCGTTCGTAGCGTGCTAGAACACAGAACATGGCCGACCTAAACAAGTCCCCCGTGAGCTGGTTCACTTTTAAAAGAGAAGTCCTGGGACCGGGGAGGACAGCAGTAAATCGGAGGAAATTGCCTGATTTCATACCGTGAAGGACTAGGTACGAGTCTGTAAATTATGGGATTAGCAACTATTGATCCACATAGTCAGAAAGAGCACACCGAGATTCACAAAATCCCCAAGTTTGGTATTAATCAGGCTAGTTTTGACTGAGAAACAGGCATTTAAAAACGTAAAAAATTACAAAGAAATGTATGGAAATCCGAACAAATCCGGACTTTTGTCCGGATTTCCATACATTTCTTTGTAATTTTTTACGTTTTTAAATGCCTGTATCTCAGTCAAAACTAGCCTGATTAACACCAAACTTGGGGATTTTGTGAATCTCGGTGTGCTCTTTCTGACTATGTGGATCAATAGTTGCTAATCCCATAATTTACAGACTCGTACCTAGTCCTTCACGGTATGAAATCAGACAATGATGTTAACTTCCCTTTGAAGTGGCACTGATTAGGTGCTCCCTTGATTTCTCCTCGTCATATGCTATCTGGCTGGGATCATTATGAATAGACTTGTGACAAATGCCAATGCACTGAACGGAACACAGTCTGAGCCATTTGTCTGCTGCTGCATAGGCTTGACATTCACTCTAATTTTAGGGCGTTTCATAAATGAGAGTTTTTTGTATTTACTTTTTTTTTTTACTTAAAACTAGTGAGCAACACACAACAACAGATCTTGTCAACTTTGTTTCATAGTTATCCGACCAGTTTCGTCCGATCAAACAGACTTCATCGGGGATTTAAGAAGATCGATAAAAGAACTAGTTTTATTGTTAACAGTTGCAGCATAAATCACGTTCGAATAGGGTGTGAACAGCAAAAAAACACCCACCAAAGAATAAGTCCAGGATACTACGAAAATCCTACATTACAAAATGTTCGACATTTAATTTTCAGGCACACGATTTATGAGCTCCTTTCTGTAAATTTCGAGAATTCGGCGACAGAACCAAAAATTCTAATTTCTCTTTATTTGACCCAAAAGACCCTTTTAGTGAACTCTTTTCAAAAATAGTATTCAAAAGTTCCAGCGGTTTATTAGTTTGGCAAAAATCGGGAAGGTTCAAGGTTCAAGGTTCATTTATTCACACTGTTTACATAAAATTAACATAGGAATAAAAGTATATTTACAGCAAATGATTATTCGATAAGTAATTACACTACAGGTTATAGAATGACACTGAGCTTAACTGAGATATAATAGGGAACGTTTGTAGAGCCTAGGACTAATGTACAGAAATAAAATTACATGTATAAATTGAACACGTTAGAGATATACTGAACCAAGCGAGAAATCTAAACAGGAGAAGCTTAGCAAAAGGAAAAAACAAAAACAAAGGACATACAGACAACAAACAACAATAACAGCAACAGCAACAAGCAAAACAAAAAGAAAAGAACAACGCATCATCATTGGCAGCAGCAGCGACGACAAAGGCAAAAATATAAGCAGACAATTATTATTCAGTATTTCTAACTCTATTATCATTATTAGATAGTTACATACTATACAATTGGCCGTTCCGAAATTCAAAAGGGAACTGAAGCGAGTTTCAAATTTTGAAGTAATCGATAGATTGACACCATCACATGAAAGATAACATTGAGATTGGTCGTTTGACCAAGTTTGACTCTTTTAGGTTGAACAGGGACCAAGTTATGGACCTTGAAACATAGCTCAAAATCCATACAAATGTCTCCAATGTTGTGACAGCGTCCCCTAAAACCCTGGTTTTGGGGGACGCAGCCTCAAAATTAGAGACGTTTGTATGGATTTTGAGCTATGTTTCAAGGTCCATAACTTGGTCTCTGTTCAACCTAAAAGAATCAAACTTGTCAAACGACCAATCTCAATGTTATCTTTCATGTGATGGTGTCAATTTATCGATCACTTCAAAATTTGAAACTCGCCCCAGTTCCCTTTTGAATTTCGGAACGGCCAATTGACCATTAATCAGAGCATATATTATTTGATTGACAAGAGATCAGGTGGGCCTTATAAAGTTTCTTAAACTTATAAAATGTTTTTACCTCTTTTAATGTCAAGGGGACAGCTTCCTACATGACAGAAGAAGAGTACTTAAAAGTAAATTTGCTTATGTTAGTTTTAACTTTTGGTCGGTAAAAATTAAGCTTAGCGGAATTTCTGGTGTTATAAGAGTGGACAGTTGTTATAGGTGTTAAAAAGTTATGGAAGATTGCTCGAACAGTTGATGGATTGTTGTATAATTTAAATGCCAGTGAGCAGATTTTGAATTTAACAACGTTTTCAAATTTTAAAACTCCAAGGATTTGATAATATGGTGAAGAGGGCTCATGTTTGTTTGCAAAGTGCTAATAGAAACCCTAGTAAAGGGCGTTAGCCCTTTACTAGGGTTAACGCCCAGTGGGTTTTTCATGGGTTTCTATTAGCACTTTAATTTATACTTCAGAGTTAATTCTCTGTTCCACCACTTGTATGTGTTTATAGTGCTACGCGGCACAACATATATATGTACCCTTACTTTCTCTTCACCGCGATTCACCACCTTAATCGTCCCCGACTTTCTCTGTCCGACCTCGTAGCTTAGTCGGCAGAGCAACGGTAGATCTAATCCGGAGGTCGTGGGTTCGATTCCCACCGAGGTCATAAGAATTTTTTCTTTGCCTCGTGTTGTTACCTGATACCCTTTACTAGGGCTAACGCCCAGTGGGTTTTTCATGGGTTTCCATTAGTACACATATTCGTATTCTTGGTATTGAACTGGATCTAGCATGAAGTGGAGGCTTTTGCGGGGGAATCTTTTCATATGTAAATGTATTCCCCCGCAAGCGCCTCCACTTCATGCTAGATCCAGTTCAATACCGAGAATACGAATATGGCCTATTTATACTTCAGAGTTATACTTCAGTTGTATGTGTTTATAGTGCTACGCGGCACAACATATATATTTTATTTAAATTATTCTGATAATTGTTGCCCCAACACATTGCATCGTAATTAAGACAGGGGCACAAAAAGAAGCTGTTCTTCACTTTATCTGTTGCCCCGAGGTATTGTGCTGGCTGGCAAAATATCAGTTATGTCTCGGAGTTCCTTATCCAATTTCTTTCTGCTGATGGTTTCGGTTGGTAATTACTGAACTGTGGTAGCAGTTTGAGTGTTGCTGGCTGACGAAATCTGGATTGGTGTGAGATATTTGGTGTCTCCTCCCCCCCCCCCCCTACTGAAGGCGTGATTGGAGGCCTTTTGCCACGCTCATTTAGGGTTACGACATATGGAATTGTCTTTTTTGTTGTTGTGCAGGCTGCTCAATTTGCACCTGACTGGGGAACCAACCAATTTTATCTAGCTGGCTGGGAAATATCTTGTGTGTCTTGCTGGCAAAAAGGAACAGATATTTTTTTCCCAGCAATATTAAAAAACACCTGAAAATGCCTGAATTTAGTTTTATTAACTGGGGTATAATAATACATTTTTCAACAAATTGGTCATTTTGTGCTCCTGATTAAGATAAGGGTAAATAAGTGCATAATACAATTGTCTTAACATCTTTAAGTTCAGGTAATTCGGTAGTTGGTAGCGGATTCTCTGTTCGTGATCGGCCTCGGCGTGCCCGTAATCCCGAGAAAATTTATGCAGATTAGTGCATTTTCAAATCGCTAGAGCAAGGCAAGCAGAACATGTCTTCCATTGACGTTTTCACAGTTGATTCTCCATCCTTTGAAGTTACTTTTAAGCTACATTTTATCCGTCCATCTAAGCTTTCTTTGCTTTCTGTCGCTCTGCGTAAAGTATACAATGTTTCCGACTCCATTTATGCACTGAATTTTGCCATATTTCAAAAGGCCATTCATCCCTAGTATACGAAATTAAAGAACGTAAAATAGCTCTCACCAACGGAAAATACTTCTCGTTCAACACACTAAAAGGTTTAATTTGGCCCGTGAATAGCGAGCACGCTACACGACGATATCTACCATATAACTTTCAAGATTCCGCCATTTTCTACGTTCAGCTCCAATTGTAAGTCACCAAGAGCCATAATGGGACAGAGAGGGAGTCTTGTAATGGGGTGATTCAAAAAATATATTTTTTAGAAAAAAGCAAGCAACTTCCGGTCTTCCGGTAGACTCGTTTCCGTGAGCGCGAGGCTAGGGAGCTAGTCGGACGTTCCCCTTGCAGGTGGTGATTTGTCAAACACAGGATACACTACTCCATTGGGGGAAAAAGCAACCAACTGCCGGCACAGTCCTTTTGAAGAAAGAGATCTTCGAGTACCTTTGCGGAGAACCGATGGCGACGGAAAATCTGTGCGGGGATTTGGGAGCCCGGCAATTAGAGGAAGGCAACCTCGGAGTACCAATGGCAGCCCGGCAGCCCACCCCAAACAGATTGAGAGGCCCCATCGGTCCCCGGAGTAATCCGGGCGAGCATGAGGATTATGAAAAATTCCGCGAGAAGATGCAAGAGCAAGTTCTTGAGGACGGGTTCGTAATTCAAGATAATTTACCCTCCCTCAGCAAAAAGGTTATTGCAAAATTCCTTGGAGAGGAAGAGGACCTTCGAGAAACTTTCGCCAGAAAAAACGGCTGGATGGTTAGTCACGCCATTCCTCCCTTGAGCTCCGCGAAGAGGTTTTCCCGAAAAATACTAAAGCGGCAATGAATGAGGAAGAAGAATTCGAAGAATTTGATTTCAGCAGCGGCGAGGATGAGGATGAAACCGAGCTGGACGACTTTCAGATAGAGGTGGAGCAAGTGTAAGACGACGACGAAGAGCGGGCGCTCGAGTTCACGATCGAGTACAACCTGCCGCTCGTCTGTCAGAGCTGTCGCAAATTTTCGCATATTCCAATGGCGGAACTCATTGAAATTGTGAAGGAGCTGGGGGAAGAATTGAAGTAAAAATCGGGCCCTGCTATCCCCCACCCCAAGACAGCGCTGTCAGCCAGATTTTTGCTGATTGTTTCGAGTAACCCTTGTCGGTTCCCGGTAACGGGTTCGTTTCAATCTTTCCACAAAAGAGAAAAAGCAGCCGAAAACGTAGCACTCAAACGCGCCATCCTATTAACAGCGCGATTTTTTGTGGACGCCTAACCCGATTTTTTGCTTCGCGTTTATCGCGTTCCACGCAAGCGCGTGGCCCCACTGTCTCTTTTTCCAAAGTATCGCATCAAGCGACTTGACCATTTTGCGGTCAGCCGCGAGCTTGCACTTTTTTTCGTCTTCGCCGTACGTTTCTTTGCGAAAACTGCAGCTTCTGTAATCAACATCATGTTGCATGGCAACCGCGTCAGTGGTGCCTGTCGGTTGTTGAAAAATTTCTTGAATTTCAGCAGTTTCGGGATCCACAGCTGTTTTTCGAGAGGGTTGTACGGGCCCGTGTAGTTGTGCCCCGGCAACGTCCAACCGCCGGAGGGTGCAGGCAGCTTTCCAATCAGTTTGTGCTCATCAACACCATGCCCGGAAAAACCTTTCGGGTTCAAAAGAAGTCTCCCAAAATCGGAATGCCGGCCAAAAGGCTGTTTGGTCCAAGTATCAACCCCCGCCCCTTTTTTTTGTTGTTGTTGTTTTTCTCGGTGCTTGCTTCTTTGGCCCCCCTCACCCGGTAAACGGGTTTTGGTTATCCCGCAAACAGCGCACTTTGTCTTCAGCAGCCGCCTGTCGTTCTTTGTCACGACAACACGGTCAGTCCCTGGCACGTTGGGGGTCACGTGCCTGTCCTTCACGCAATAAATATCCATATAACCAAAGAGAAAATTTACGACTTAGAGCCGTTTGTATGGATTTTGACCATGTTTCAAGGACCGTAACTTGGTCTCTCTTCAACCTAAAAAAATCAAACTTGGTCAAACGACCAATCTCAATGTTATCTTTCATGTGATGGTGTCAATGTATCGATTACTTCAAATTTGAAAGTCGCCCCAGTTCCCTTTTGAATTTCGGAACGGCCAATGGTTAAACTGTCAAGTTGAATGTTGTGATAAACTTTGATTTTTGGCGGAGATGGAACTCCATACCGTCGTTTTGGAAGATCATTTTGTTGTCGTCCTCGAGCACAATGTCGTTGAGGGGATGATGGTTTTAACCGTTTGCCCCGCATTCGAAAGAGCCCCGCGCGACCAGATCCCCTTGTTCGTCGCGTTTTGGGGATTCGTCACAGTCGTGTTGTCGGTATCAAGATAGCAAAACTCGTTTTGACCCACTGTTCGTGCAAAGTCGTCGGAGTGTTCCACCAAATTTTTGATGAACAAAACCTTGTTGACACCGCTGGCTTCATAAAGCTTCTTCTCCGCGGAACTAACGGTCATGTCCTTGACCAGAGAAAAAGAGTCGTTAACGGGAGCCGACTCTGTGTTAGCAGCAACATTGTCGCCGTCCGCGAGAGCTTGGAGTTTGTACTCGATCCGGAAATAGGCGTTGTATCAATCGTAAACCATGTCCCAATCTTTCACCTCGAACTTCAGCCCGGTTTTGACTTGGTGCTGATTGTTTCCCGGGACACTGAGCGGTGTGTTGAGATCGAACCGCTCGTAATCGACCTTCTCGAGATAGCGAGGCGACCGAAACATTTCCGTATATTCAGAAAAAAAATTCAGAGCCGGTTGGCCAGAATTTGGCTCAACTTCAACATCGCGTCAAATAGGGGACCTCTCCCCTGGCTCCTTTCCCCCTTTTTCGACCGCTTGTGTCGCGACTTTTTCAGCCGCTTGAGTCGCGGTCCGAGCGAACGTTTTTCCGATGGCCATGAGCGTGTCGCAGACCACACCCGAGCCTTTGTGCTTAAAGCGATACCGCCCCGCGCGCTCGTCAAAAAACTCGCTTGCGTGATTCGCTCACGTATACCTTTTCAAAATTTTCCGAAAGAGTGCAGAGCCTCCAAATTAAGCTTCTTCTTCAATCATCAAACTCAAAGCCACATCGAGCCCGTTGAGGGCGAGAATGTTGTTTCGCCCGTCTATAATCATGATCCTTATCGAATCGACGCGTGACTTGCTGACAGGGTGGAACTCCAGACGTAGGTGCTCTTCCTTGAAAGGATAGCTGACATTGAGCCCGACTGTCGACAAGCTGTACAAAACGTCGTTATCCACATCATTCTCCGGCCGCGTGATCAGATCGCAATGAATGAAAACCCAGTCTACGCTTCTTGTGATGTTGGGAATTTTTGCTGCCACGAAAGTCTTGCTGTCTTTGAAGATTTTCTTTTCGAAACCGAACAAATCGACAAAATTACCGTCGGAAAGATCGAGCTCGTAATTTTCAGCAACCGTTATCACAACCTGAAAAATGGTGAAATCGAAACGCAGAGTGAAGATGGGTTTTTTCTCCTCAGCATCCGGATCAGCAAACCCCGTCTCAGCATGCAGATAATCAATTTGTTTGAAAGGGTACATACCGTCGGAAAAAGTCTCAGTTTTCCAAGCTTCTCCGGTTTTGCGCCACTTCAGTTTGTTGTTGTTGAAAGCGGCGGCGACGTTGTTCCACGAGTAGGTCATGGTCTGTTCATTGCCGCGCTGTAATTTTTGCTCGAGTCCAACTAACCTGCGATCAGGCCCAATTGTATCATCGCTCTTATGTCTTCTTATGTCGGCGCTCGCTACAATTGGGCTCTATTTTTCGTTTCGTCCTTCCCGCGGGAAAGGTCTACCAAGGAAACGAAAAAAAGAGCCTGATTGCAGGTTAGAGTCCAACTCGATGGGAGGGTCGAAGTCGACACGAAAGTCGTGCGACCAATTTCGCGAGTTGAGAATCGATCAAAAGGCTCAGCGTCATCTTATATCGTAACCCTTGAAAATTTTGCGCCTCTGAAATTCGTTGATGATTCTCCGTTTGGCGAGCATGGACAGCAACGAAACGACCTCCTTTCGAAGTTTGGATGAAGTGTTACCGACTCTGATCGAGCCGAGGCCGCATAGTCGGAAAAAACGATGGAGGATTCGAAGTTGACGATAACGGAAGAGTGAAAATGCACGGTGATTTGGATCTGAACGGACACGGCTTGCAAGAGATGCTGGCAATCCGCGGCGATAATATCGTCTTGGAAAAAGATTTGGATATGGATGGGAAAGTTGTTACTAATCTTAAATTAAAAAGGATCTCGATTTGAATGGTCATAAAATCAACGGCGCCATAGAAGTGTCAGATTGAATTTATTTCACTCGTGATGTTGACTTCGAAAACCGTAGGGTTTTCGGGGTTTCATTGGCTGCTCCTTTATCAGTCCATTTCTTTTACAAATACACAGATAGTAATCGTGTTCACGATTTTTTGTCCGATAACGAACATCATAGGTTTTTCGTCCCGTATGACAGTTTCACGGAGTACTTTTGAATTTGTTTACGAAAAAAGAACGGGTCCTTTTCCGGCTTTGAGCATGATGATGGTTTATGAAGACCTCAACGCAGGAGGACCAGGTGATCATACGACGGGACTTTATCTACTAATCAGACGACACGCTACCAAACCTCTGGACATGTGTTTCAAACAACAACTCGTTGTTTCTTAACATTCAGACTCATGGGTAATCAGGATGGAAATATCTTCAGTTTTTGTATTGTAAAACCGCAGTGATGAAAATTCTCCCCTTCGATATACGAAGATGCGGCTGCCTTGGAAGTCTGAGCGCCCTTCCCCCCCCCCCCCAACATCTTCGACTTCAACCACATTAACCCGGATCTTCCGAAGTAAACCCTCGAGATGTTGAAGAGGTTCTTTGCTTTCACCACAAGAAGCATTAGTGCCATGCCGAGCTGTTCCGCAGCTTCAAGCGGAAGAATCTGGTTTGCAACCTCACGGCTGGCAATTTGATCGTCAGTTCGGTCATCGCCGGAGGGATCACTCTGAATGACCTTGCTGTTCTGGAGGGGGGGTCGGTTTAGCTGTCAAAGGGGTCGCCAGTTTCAAAAAATACGACAAAAAAGCGGAACGCGCTGACCCCGCTCGGGTCGAGTATAAGAAAATCCTGGACGAGATCCGGTTTTTTCTCAGGGGCGAACCTTTCGACCAAAAAGGCTTTCTCGACAAACAGAAAATGATCGACGACTTTGTCAGCGACCACTGCATGGAGATCCCTGACGCAATTTCGCGAAAATACGGTGCTCATTGCGCATTTTTCCACCACCAAGAAAAACTCGCGCCCGCTTTGATCCGCTTTTTTTCTGCCTCGAATTCCGCTCGCATCTCCGGTTTGATCACGTCTACCAATTTCTCACCGCTGATGGCCATGTAGTTACTGTCCGTGTCCATCTGGATCAGCTCGAAATCTTTGCGATCGACGAACCTGCCAAATCCGCAGTTTTGTCAGCTGATAGAATGGTCTTCTGATCGTGACTTTCACTTTTCGGCTTTCCAGCTCGAACGCTTCCACGATCTCGTCGAGGTCGATGAAATAAACACTGCGCAGAACCCTGTCGACGACCTTTTCATCTTTCGTGTAAGTGACGTTTGTTTGGCACTCAACAGCTTCAATCATTTTCCCGTACGCCCTGTTTCCGAGCAGCTTGAATACCTCGGCAAACACCGCTTTGCTTTTTTCCACGTCTCCGGTTCGGTCACCTGCTCCACGATTCTGATCTCACCCGCTGATCTCACCTGCTTCGTGATAGCGTGTGAAAACCGAGCTTGGCCCTCCGACTACCGCACCTTTCAGCATCTGGTACTCTTTCTCGCAAAGGCTCCAGAGATTTGCGCCTCTTTCGATTGAACCCCAAAGGAGGTAGTGCATTGAGACGCCGAGGAGTTTTTTTTTTGTATTTTTTTCTCGATAACAATACAGAGCAAAATATATATAGATACAATGGCGCGGAATGTTTTAAAACCCATTCATCTGACCGACAAATAAGACTATCTCACACAGAAAACAAACATAACACAGCCGCGAAACAAAGACTCTCGCACTAACAATAAAAAACCAAGTTTTATGCATGATCCAAATAACATTAATCGTTTTCTCCTTTGTAATACTTTCTCCATTTTAAAAAATGGGCGTTCAACTTGTTATTCCCTTTTGCAACCTTGTACTCTAGCTGAGCAACTCACTTAACAGTGCCAAGAGAACGTTATATACTGGTTTAAAGTTGTCGTTTCTACAATAGTAAATATATTGCTTTACAATAATTATAATATGATCAAATGAAGAATGATCGTCGCAGCTGTGATTGCAATTTTTGCAATTGCGTAAAGAAGCCTGAAAAAATTCAGCACTTCAACGGGGATCGAACCCGTGACCTCGCGATGCTCTACCAACTGAGCTATGAAGCCACTGATTGGTATATTTATATAAGGGAACTGGTCAAAACTACTTTACATGCTAGGGACCCACTTTTGAGGGGGTGGGGTAGGGAAGAGACCATGGGTCTCCCAGGCTAGGTGGGGGGATAAGTGAGAGGCCATGGGTCTCCCAGGCTAGGTGGGGGGATAGGTGAGAGACCATGGGTCTCCCAGGCTAGGTGGGGGGATAGGTGAGAGGCCATGGGTCTCCCAGGCTAGGTGGGGGGATAGGTGAGAGACCATGGGTCTCCCAGGCTAGGTGGGGGGATAGGTGAGAGACCATGGGTCTCCCAGGCTAGGTGGGGGGATGGGTGAGAGACCATGGGTCTCCCAGGCTAGGTGGGGGGATAGGTGAGAGACCATGGGTCTCCCAGGCTAGGTGGGGGGATGGGTGAGAGACCATGGGTCTCCCAGGCTAGGTGGGGGGGATAGGTGAGAGACCATGGGTCTCCCAGGAGCCTGGGGGGATAGGTGAGAGGCCATGGGTCTTCCAGTCTAGGTAGGGGGGGATAGGTGAGAGGCCATGGGTCTCCCAGGCTAGGTGGGGGGATAGGTGAGAGGCCATGGGTCTTCCAGTCTAGGTGGGGGGATAGGTGAGAGGCTATGGGTCTCCCAGTCTAGGTGGGGGGATAGGTGAGAGACTATGGATCTCCCAGGCCTAGTGGGGGGATAGGTGAGAGACCATGGGTCTCCAAAACAAGGAGGGGGGAGGTGAAAAATGCGAGAGGCCCTGTACTCAAAATGAAGTGCCAATGAACTGTGAATTGTCACAGTAAAGAAACTGATGGGCTTGCACGATCATAAACCATGTTTTGTGTTAGCCGTCATTTTTGTTCTTTTTTGAAGCACTTGAAAGGTGCAAGGCTCTTGTAGAATGTTTTACTGTTAACTCTGGTTCGTCTAGTTAGCCAAAAAGGTTCATTTGCATTTCTTCACGAAGCTTGCGAGTTGTTTCGGCACGCTAGATTTCGGCCCTTTGCTAGCAGTGGAGGGCCATTTTAGGACGTCCTGCACAAGTAGTGTACTTCTCCTTTTCCTACATGGAATTCCGCACGACGAACAAGTGGTTTCATCCGGCACTCGGTGGCATTGATTGCAAATAAACTGCAAATTTTGTCTTGATGTAGCCATGTGATTGCTTCGAAAAACTTGGTGAACACCCAGCTCGGTCAGACCTGGATGTCCCAGGGGGCAATCGATCAGTCCAGTTCTGCGATTGCCATGTCACTTCTCGCAAAACCGAAAAAACCTCGGTTTTTGAATCAAAGTACATGACGTTTCGACAAGGTGGAGGGTGAAAGGCAAGAGATGGAGTTGAAGAGTTACTTTTTCAGTTTTCTTATATGAGGAGATTCCTTTTTAAATCTCGATCCTCACACCTTTCTTCACGTGTTACGTTCTTCAATTTGTATTTTTGAAGACGCTTCAAATCAAAACCGGAAATGAGAAGCGAGAGACTTCGAGAGTTGCTACATCTCAAAGAATTAAGATCTACATGTATCGTTTAATCCCAGCCCAAGAAATGTTGAGCTATTACCTAATCGCTACAATAATAGAACGTTTCATTTATTTCATATTTTACCATAAGGCGATTTTGAAATCCCGGTCATTTTCCTTGCTTGTTGTAGCTTCCGTATGTTACAGGGTGGCATGGGGCCACATAACAACAATGACTCCTTTATTAAAGTGTTAACGTTTCGCTGCAATATCCGGCCCGGCAAAAGATGACGCTGTGATTTACCAGCAAGATTTTGGCGGTGAAAATGTTCTTTTGTATTTTAAAGCTTGTGAAATCTCATCCCACATACGTTATCCTAAAATCTGTTGTAAGATGCTGTATTAAAGCTTTAACCTAATACATTTGTTAGAAATTTCCCTCTTATTAACATAATACATTAGGAAGCAAAAAAATCCGACGCTTTGCATATTTAGACAGCCTGATTTCCCTAGTGTCCACTGAGCCAGACCAACGCACGCCAGCGCGTGGAAGTTTTCAGTCGAGTTTTCTCTCAGCTGAGTATTTACACGGGAGTATACTTTAGATTTGATCAAAATTTTCTTGATCTAGAAATGTCGCGGCGTTCAGCATCCTCCAAACTGTTCTTAAAATCTCTCTCTGTGAACTCCGTCTCCATTTCTTTGTAAGTGAAGTGCCGGTTGTTAGCAGTTGTTATACTTAGTAACTAGCGCCACAATTCTTTCTTTCCATTGGGGACAATTCTTTACGAGACTCGTGAGTTGATTCGGTATTTCGGACTTCACAGCCTTTTCTCGAGCAGAGGGCCACCTAAGTGCATCCTGCACAAGCTGGATCCCTTTCCTTTTCCTGCATACACTACCACACAACGGACACGTTGTTTCCCCGGTTAAACGGTGACAGTGATTGCATTTAAATTCTGGAGAAGAGGCCATGTTTTCCTCGATCGATCGGTGAAGTGGATCGAGCTGATACCGTGCGATCAACTGCTTGGTTGTGTTGTTTTCGTGTTACTGGTCACTGTCAGTCTAGAGTGTCAGGCGGCGTTCTGGCTCCAGGGGTTGCTTTGTTTGAGTAGAGATGACAAGAAGGGAACATCACTTTTACATGTAAGGAAAATTACCGACCAGTGTTTGGGGAAAGACTGAAACTATAATCGATCCATAACAATGCGGCAATCGTTTTCTTTTTAGCAATCGTGGAAAAAGATCAACGGACCACTGGGAGTAATGATATTTAGATACCCCTACGTATCTAAAACAGGAGAGGCTTTTGAAGAATATGAGGCTTTTGGTTTTCACGTGACGTCATAAAAACTAAAATTCAAGAGTAAACAGCATTTTTATCTTCGTCACTTTAAAGACATTTTACAATGTATCTGCTTGCATGTTTTCAGCTCGGTAGCATGCTTTGTTTTGAAGACAGAGCAGCTTGAATTTTTTACTTTTTTCACAGTGCGCGTCAAAGATGGCCGCTCACAAGCATGTCATATGTGCATGAAAACGTCGATTCACCGCGTGTTTTTGAGGTCTGAAAAGCCAACATGACAAGAGAAGCGTCGATGTGAATATTTGCAAGCTCAACAGCGAGAAGAAGTTAACGTATTAAATATCATGCTCAATACAAGATTTCATTAAAAATGTATCCCTGAATCTATTTGTTTTCCACCTTGGTGTTTCAAAACGCCTGCATCGTCTTAGAGAATAAGACGACTTGTGGGCTGAAGGTAAAAGATTTCTTTGCCGGTTACTCTTATCATTTAAGATAGAATTAAAAGTTCTCTTACAAATATTTTCATTGTAACGTTCAATACTTGGTAATTCAGTGCTCACTAAAGCATCACTGTAGTCTATCCCTGGGAAAATAAAATCCAAAGCTACGCTAAAAGGCAGACTGTAGATTTTCTTCCATTCCAGGTGAGCGTCCTTAAAAAATTCGCCATATCTCAACCGAGCAGTTGGCCCAAGCATGTTAAGGCATGGCTCAAGCCTCATTTGCATAAAATCTGAAAAACAGTAATTACTCTGTCAGAATTTGGTTTAATCGTTGCAGAATTGGCAGGCTAACCAATGTCGACGACCTTAATATTCTAAGACCAATAAAATCTGATAAAATGGGTCACGTGACTATAATTAATTGTTTTACTTTTTGCAAAAAAACAACTGAAATAGGGCCGCCGAGATGACATACAATCACTGTCAAATTTAGTATTTTTACAATTGTGCTAATGGCCCCTGCAAGAATCTGTCCTGAATGGCCGACTAAAATATTAAGCTAAGAAGTTATTACGTAAAAAAGGTCACGTGACCTTCTACCTTTCCATATATAGCCTATATAATTGAGGAGTTTATCCATTCAGGACAGAAATAGTTGCCTTAGAAAGTGGTTAAAAATTTCGTATGGTTAGTTTTTCGTGATACCTCCCTATCCTTGGCCCATTTTAGAATTCATCTTAAGCAGGCTTGTGACGTCACAAGTCACGTGAACACCATAAAGACACCTTAAGAAATTTAAGGATACCAAATCTTGTTTGGGGTAAGTTTCTGGCTCCCCCTGGGATAAAAACAACGTTGCTTTAGATCAAAAACATTTTTTTCTTTCTGGTGGTCTGTACTGGATATGAGCCATGCCTTAACATGCTTGAGGGCAGGGTGATTAGTTTAGATATTAATTCTCCATAAGCATTTTTGGAAATCGCCTTTTAAATAGGAACGCGTTGGTTTTTTAAAACAAGTCGTATATGGTCCTGCATGTTTGACCACGTACCCTTTCATCTTTAATGACTGTCGCCACGTTGCAGGGGTGGCATCAAATAACGTCATGAGGTCAAAAACATCTCTCGGAGAAAAATCCATCTGGAATGGATTACACTTAAAAACAACTTGATTCCGTTCCGTTACCATGTCACCAATTCTAATTAATCCTTTGTCAAGCAGGTGGCGGCGGTTGAAGACAGATTTGCCGTTGATGTAAATAAATTTGGTATTCCAGATTACAGAATTAGATATTTCATCACGTGTAAGCTCCAAATCATGTTTTGTGTGGCTGCAGAACACAGTGAAAAACTTTCCAGACACTCCTTATAGTACATGGGAAGATTTATGGGTAGTTTATTGACATCGAAATTACAAGCTAAAATCAATCTTCCGCCGACTGGTTCCAAATAATATTAATGTAATAAAAATAATTTCCAATTACTCGGTTCATCGTCGGCAGATTTCTTGCAAAGCATTATTCTTTGTGTCTTAATGATTGAATCTAGCAATCTTGGACAGAATAAAATGAGAAATAAAACCCCCCTCCCCCCATATCAATGTTGAGTTCGCGCGCAAACCAAACTGCGCCTTTTTTTCATCATTGAAATGGGGGGGGGGGGGCGGGGAGGGGGGACTTAAATTTTTCATTTGTTTTGACCGAGATTGTAGGTGCGGGGCCTTGAGCCCACCATCTTCAATATCACTAATCAGTGACGATCTTTTCACTTTATCTTTCCCCTTCCAAATAAAGTCAAATAAAATTCTATTGGCCTCTGTTACAACTTCTTTATCTATACATATTGAACCGGCGCGATACATTAACATTGGAATTACAAACGTTTTTACAATCTGAACTCTACCGATGATTGTTAGATTCCTCCATTTCCAAAGTCGAAGTTTTGTTTTGATAGAGACAATTATTTCTTCAAAATTCAGTTTCCGTCCCAGGTGTCGGTCATAGGTAAAGTGTACGCCTAAGATTTTAACCGCTGTGTTAATCTTGATTTTTGCAGTGGCCTGACGAACAGTAGGAACGGCTGGATTCCCCAAAAGCAACATTTCTGTTTTAGCAAAGTTTACTGTGAGACCAGTACATTTTCCAAACTTCGCAATAACGTTAAGAATGTCATCGAACGATTGATCATTCCTCAGAAAAGCAGTTAAATCATCTGCAAAAAGTTCAAGTTTGATTTCTGTCCCACCCACTACGATTCCTTGAATATTTTTATTTTCCCGAATACTGATCGCCAAAACTTCAAGAACCATAATGAAGAGATATGGAGAGAGCGGATCACCTTGTCTCACGCCTCTTTGTATATTGAACAGTCCTGTAGAGAAACCATTATTCAGGACACAGCTTGTGATATTTTGGTAGAATGTATGTATCCATGGTATGAAAGAAGAGCGTACTATGCAAAAACCCTCTGTTGACTGAATCAAAAGCTTTTTGAAAATCTACAGCTAACATTTTCCCATAAATCCTGTAACGTTTTGTATAATCAAGTATGTCATCGATATAAAGGCAGTAAATTCTACGGTAAAAGATCTCGAACAGAGTCTAAATTTTACCCAAAGCGACATCGACTCCTTAAAGAAACAATTTTTCGACAAAAAGCCCTTTGAAATCCTTCTTGCTGTTTACAAAATGTTTCAAAGTTGAGTCAACTGTCAAATCTTCGTTACATGATTCGCTATAATTCGTTATGAATGAACTGAAAACGGCGCCCGGGTAAACTGCGCCTAAAATCCGATCGCGGTCATCTGTGTACTTGTCTCCGAGTTAACACATTTTGAAGTATAAGTTGTCGCTAAAAGTTTATTATATGGCCAAAGCAAACTGGGCTAGATGAAATTCAAGCGGAAATGTACAAAGTTAAAACTTTAAGAGCTCGTAAGCATATCCATAACATCTTTGAACCTGGAGCGCCATCTTGACACAAAATGTTGCCATGGCAATTTTGTAATTTCACATGTGAAATTATAAATTAACTCTGAAATTTCGCGCCAAAATTAAGGAGTAATTTGTCACCCATGATATTATAATGGTAATTGAACTGAGTGGAGTGCAATTTGGTCTCAAATCATACGCATGATTTCAAAATCGAACGAGAGCGAAGCACATCACAAGTATCACAACTAGGATTGTGTAACAGATAAACAAGGACTTGTGTGACTTGGAATTGCGTGACAATATAGTCGTCTAGTTGAGGAATTTCTGTAGAGTTTTGCAACTTTAGTCTTTGTAATGGGAGTCCTTGTTGTGGGAGGCAGTATATCCGGAGTCTCACAAATGCCACCTGCAAGGGGAAGCCTCCAATTACCGAAATGAAGCCACCAGCGTACGTTTTTCCGGCTTCCTGCGTCGCCAGAAAAATATATGCTGGTGGCTTCATTTCGGAATTCAAGGCTTTCCCTTGCAGGTGGTATTTGCGAGACTCCGGATATACTACTGGGGGTCAGTCTCATGTGACAGTTTTTCTGGGGAAATTTGCTTCTGCCTCTTGTACTTCGAGTCCTACGGACTGTAAAACCCATTTACAGCAAATAAACGCCGTCGGTTTATTGAATAGAACTCCATATTTGCGGTTGGTATTTCTTTATTTACCCGCTGCTACAATAGACCTTTTTACCGATACGGCGGCCATCTTGAATTCCGAGGAAATTATGGGATACCCAGGGGCAAGATGTGAAATAATTATGAAGAATACTGTGGCGTGATAACTTTTAACAATATTTTTTCGCTAACCATAGGAACAACTGCCAAATACCGTGACAGTAAGATATAACGCTTGCAATATTTGTTGTGGAATATGAGAGACAAGCAGTAAAAATTTATCCTGAAAGCTGTGTATACGATAAATGTTTCAGCGATGCCCCCCTCGGCAGCCCATAATTTCCCAGTCAAAACAATAGAATTCAAGATGACACAAAGTTCAATTACCACTTTATTATGGCCATTTTGAAATCATAGGGGTTTTTTTTGACAATATTGGTATTTATTTAATATTTGCTTCAGGAAATCCGGTTTTGAATTTTGTTGGGCTTAAAAAAGGATGCGATTTAGAGCAAAAAATAGTGCAATTTGGGAATAAATTGCACTGTTGCGAGCCAATCAGATTACACGAATAGCCAGTGATTTCAAAATGGGTGTAATAAAACGTCAAATCAGCTTACCAAGCGAAATCTTTAAAAATACTCCCCTGTTCTCATACAGAAAAGCGCTGGCTCTTAAAGATGTAGCCGTCAGAGCTAAACTTTGAAGGTCTAGTTTTGTATATTTCCTATCTTGACCAATGAGAGTCGTGTTTGGCCTGTCTTCTACACATTGAACGATCCTTGACATCTTGAGTATCCTCCCAAAATACTTTGCGTTTTTTTCAGTAATCAAGGCGTGTGATCAACAAGCCAAGAAGACATATAGGAACAATTTTTAAATTAAAATTGATTTCACTTAGCACTGGTTAATTGCAATAAAGGGGATACGTCACATAATCGCATATCGTTGTCACTTGTTCATTAGCACCTTCTAGTTGTACTTTGTGTTTTTGTCGCCAGCTCGTTAGTTTTCCACTGGTTGTATCGTTAGGTATTTATACATGTATTTGAATGCGGGAAAGTAGCTTAAAACTCCCGCCATGTTTCACGAGATTTAATGTTCGGAATTATGTTTAGAGTCTCGAGGTTTTTTCGTCAAACCAAACGATTACAAGAAATTCTGATCTCAGTCCCCTCTCTGTCGAGGGGCTAAGACCGATGGGATCTATCTTGCTGACCCCCTCGGTGAGAGGGAAAGACATCTCATCAGACATCTTTTCTAAAATATTTTTAATTTGTACAACTGATTAAAGCTGCTAAAATAAAATCTTTCTGAATCGCAATCGTTTTCATCGGTGAAACGTACAACCTCTTCATGGTACTTATCAGCCCCGTCAAGAGATGGGGTGCGACGGGTGCGTCTACATCCCTCTGGTCCTAGAGCTGTATCCGAGATGACTGGAGGAATAACAGAGAGTTTATTATTCAACAAGACGCCTGGGGGCGTTAACGTGGGATGCATTGGTTGATGAATGTGTACACACAGTCACTTTGGTTATACGTGGACAATGGGAATTTAATGATGACTCAGTACAGCATGACAAACACACGATGGTTAACTAGTCTCCTCGCCACCAGTGATGCATTCGATACGAATTTGCTGATCAAACCATGATCGAAAAAATATTCGGTGACGACGATGACGATGACGACGGCGATGGCGACTGGAAGCAGATCACTGATGCTGCTACTAATTATTATCTCTATGCTTGTCACTGGTCTGTTGAACCTCCACTACAAAGAAGATACATCTTTATCTTACGGGCTGTGTTCTGCTGTGAGATGGGAGGCGAGAGCGGCGAGACAAGTAGCCGAAACTTTGAAAAATATCAAGCAGGGAAGCCGTGGCCGCGGAAATGCATTTTTAAATTCGAGGGTTCACTACACTACGAAGGGGAATAGTACATTTCAACTTCAACGCATCGTTAACGCGGCTCATCGCCTACTTTTCTACAGCCATACTCTCTAAAAAGCTGAAACTGCCGAAAACCTACAAGACGCTGGAAGCTTTAGCCGTAGAATGCAGTATTGGAAAGAGAGAAATACTGTTCTTGGCGCTTTACAGGCTGCCTAAGCAATCCAGAAAGAACAAAGACCCCGGTGGATCAAAATATCAACAAAACGTCGAGGACGAAATGCATGACATTTGTCAATGGGCGTGTCTTCAAAAGCAATGCATAGTTATTCTCGGTGACTTAAACATGGACCGGCTTTCCCCTAATCGCGGTGAGGGGAAGATGCTCAGAGATCTCGAGCAAGTGTACAACTTAACATGCCTAATAACTAAGCCTACCAGATTTACAATGCACTCCCAAACGCTCTTGGACGTGCTGCTCACTACACTTCAGAAATGTTTACAAGATGCGGAGTGTACAATCCCGAAATAAGCGACCATTGTTTGATCTATGGAGAAATGATTGATAAAGTTTGTAAGCACAAGCCGAAGACCATAACATTTAGGCAAACTAAGAATACTAACTTCGAATGGTTTAACGAAGACCTAATTAATGCCCCTTGGCATGTCAGTGACATCTTCACCTGTGTAGAAGACAAATATGATTATTGGAAGGGACTTTTTGAAAACATGGCTAATCAGCACGCGCCAATCAAAAGGAAAAGGGTAAGGGAAAAGGATATCCCTTACATGACACAGGAATGGAAAAGTGCTCTGAGAAACAAAAGGAAGTATGCCAAAAAGTTTGCAGAAGACCGCACCGCTGAGAACCTGGAATTGAAAAGGAAATATCGAAATATAGCTACACGAGAGCGTAGAAAAGCAATCCGAGCATATTGGTATACAACGGCGGACGAACATAAATCAAGACCATCGAAATTCTATGATACGTTCAAACCTTTCATCAGCAACAAGAGCAAAGAATCGGCAGCAATACACCTTAAAACGGAGGGTGACAATGCCGTAAAGGATCAAACGGAAGTGGCAGAGATACTAGCCAAATACTTCACCAATGCGGCACTGAGTATCGGTGGAGACCACGTGAATAATATGACGGAAGAGAACCATAGTGATCACAGCAGTGTTAAGACCATACGAGAAACCCACAAAGAAACCAATTTTGAATTCAAACTCTTCACAGTGGCTGAAGTAGAACAGGCACTAGAAAATATTAATCCAAAGAAGTCCAGCGGATGGGACACAGGACTACCACCAAAATTACTTAAGAATGTAGCTAAAGGAACAGCAGCATCGTTAACCAGCCTCTATAACAACTGTATAGAGCAGAGTACTTGGCCCAGTGCATGGAAGATGGGCGAGTGGACACCCGTATTTAAGAAGGGAGATCGCCAGGAAGCTAGGAACTATCGCCCTATCACCTCCCTTATTGCTGTCAACAAGATATTTGAACTCTTGTTGAGCAATCAGGTGACAAGCCATTATGATGAAACTCTATACTACAGAATGACAGCCTACAGAAAAAGACATAGTTGTGAAACAACCTTGCTTATGCTGATCGAAGAGTGGAAACGGGCTGTTGACAGTAAACAACTGGTATCAGTGTTATCTACCGATATGAGTAAGGCCTTTGATTCTCTCAGCCATTCTCTGATGATAAAGAAACTAGAGGCTTATGGATTTGGAGGGCGATCACTTAACCTTATGCGGTCTTTTTTCGCGGACAGATTAAACCGAGTAAAAATGTGTGACGTCACTAGTGACTGGATAAAGATGGAACGGGGGTGCCCTCAAGGATCGTCTTTTGGTCCCTTACTATGGAACATATACCAAAATGATATGTCAGCTCATGTTAAAGACGCAAATCTAACAATGTACGCTGATGACCACCAAATGTACGTCAAAGGAAGGGAATATGAAACAATACGATACAGAATGAAAACACAAGGCCAGCAAGCACTGTCATGGTATTCGAATAATTTTCTAATGGCCAATCCAGACAAGTTCCAGTCTCTAAACATTAATCCACGAAAACTCGATAAAGACAAGAGCGACAAAACGCTGAGTATAAACGATCTTGATATTGCAAACACAGAATTAATCAAACTACTCGGAGTTTATATAGATGAAAATCTCAACTTCACCGAGCATATCAGCAAAGTATGTATTAAGGCAGGCCAGAAAGTTGGAGTACTCTCGCGTCTTCGGAACCTAATACCCTGCAAGGCCAAGCTACTACTGTATAAATCTTTTATACTGCCATATTTAACTTATTGTCATCTAACTTGGCATTTTTGCAAATCATCGGACAATAGAAAGTTAGAACGAATACAAGAACGAGCCCTAAGGGTAATATACAAATCCCACTCTGCTACTTATGAAGAACTCCTAAAGCGTGCTGATATACCCTCTTTATATAATAGACGGCTTCAGGATATCACAGTACTTATGAACAAAGTCAAACATAGCCTTGTACCCGATTGTGTTTCTGAACTATTTGTCCGCAAAGGCTCTGCACACTCGCTACGGAACAGTGACTTTGTATTACCACGTTTTGACACTATACGTTATGGCAAGCACTCTGTCAGATATCTTGGGCCGTTTTTATGGTCGAAACTTAATGAAAATCAGAGGGATTCACCAAGTCTACGCATCTTCATAAACGAAATAAGAAAACTAAACCTTGACGAGATAGTAATTAACAACAGCAATTGCTGTAATCTGTGTAGTCAATAGGAAAATTTTAGTTTTCTTTTTTAATTTTTAAATTTTAAATTATATCTTGTATATAAGTTTTCCCGTTATTTTAATCATTTCACTGTAAATATTTGATTCTCAATAGGTGCATCTTAATTAGTGTCCCCAATTAGTCTTATGAGGCTAAACAAATCGACACTTAAATAAAGGTTTTACTTACTTACTTACTTTACTTACTTCGGCACTTTCATTTCGAGGTTATTTGTTCCGCGTCAAGTGCGTGCGGTGGACAGTAAGCAAAAAATGAAGTCATTTAACACCATGCAAAAACACCAATCAACTTTATACCCCTGTTATGATTTACTCGAGGAGATTTCTCTCCCAAATCTCTGAAATGCCTGTGAATGTTGCGCTGTCTGACCCCCATACCAAGTCTCGCAATCTTGCTTGCGCAAATGTCAAACTATGCAAATTTGTGTTAAACCAGTCAAGCGACAAAATGCAAAGAGTCAAACTTAAAAATATCGTTTTCTTTTCGTTAGGACAAATACAAAGATTACGAAGCTTGTCACACTCGATTAGAATGTAAATTATTCACAGATGAAAACACGAAACTAAAGCAATGAAGGGAACAAATCAATCTCTTTTCAATCATTCAAATACTTCACTGTGTCGCGGCGCTGTGAGAATGAAATCTTTACTTAAAGGCTGTGTCTAAATGGCCGGCAGCCGGTCAAGGTTGTAAAAACACTAAATGGCCGGCAGTCCGATATTTCCTTGACAAATTCAGAAAAACTGAGGAATTTATGATATTTTCAACAAAAGACGACATTTACAGACTTAACTATCGAAGCAACCGTTAAGAAAGCGATGCAGTTTTATTAATATAAACTATCAAAGTACAAATCGTCTAAATGACCGGCAGCCGGTCAAAATCTTCAAGCCTAATAACAAACGTCCATATTCCTTGACTCCTAGCCCTAATCCCTAACCTAAAACACACTAAATCTCCCCGAAGTACCAAGTCTAAGGAAAACAAAGCCCTTGAAAGGGAGCCCGAATCGGACTGCCGGCCATTTAGTGTTTTTACAACCTTGACCGGCTGCCGGCCATTTAGACACTTTGTTACTTAAAAGGTTTTCTCCGACAAATGAGCTCGTTTAGAAAGAGGAACCGTGGCTGATCAGCTGGCAGCACTGTTTGGCGATTTCAGCGTCACATGGTTCCTTAAAGTAGAGAAATAAAATCGAAAAAAGACGACCAGAAAAAAAAGGCCAACAACACCGGTTTCAGATAAGGTCGCCCATCCTAGTGGTAACCCCGGCCAGCAGGGCTTAACTTCAGTGAGAAGCAAAAGCACGTGGCTAATTGCCATATGAGACTACAATGACGATGAAACTCGCGCAAATCTAGTATACGTGGTCTGCCTACGCATCCCACGTAATTATTCCCTCTAAAAATATTCCATTTAATTACGCAATTACTCCATTCCAGTCAATAATGAAAAAACATCATTCCGTGTGAGAGAATGGCGATTATCTCGATGCAAATTTTGTAATTCCGTTATTTCCAAAGGAATTAAGTCCATTATTCCAGCGCAAAACTTTTCGTTATTCTTATTTCATTAGTTCCTCTTCATCCCCCGCCAAAGGGCTGTGGATGTCCAACTCCCAGGCGTCATAGATCGAAGGGCCATAAGGAAATTAATTAAAAATCGAACTAGATGGCGTCGAAGCTTTAGTAAACAGTCGCTAATAAATCAAATGAAGTATGATCCTCGCAGTTGTGAGTTGTGTTTCATAGCCGCAGTTCATATATGATTTATTTCATATAATTATATC
Source organism: Galaxea fascicularis (assembly GCA_948470475.1). Classification (NCBI taxonomy): domain Eukaryota; kingdom Metazoa; phylum Cnidaria; class Anthozoa; order Scleractinia; family Euphylliidae; genus Galaxea; species Galaxea fascicularis. The sequence continues at coordinate 16,313,793 of OX419343.1, read as the reverse complement.
ATTCACAGTCACTGATAAAGGAAAACGTAATCGTAATTTGGAAACTCTGTGTAAAAATCCCGTCACTTCAAACTACAATAAAAGGGTTTCGACAAAACCTTGACCCCGTTCAACTGACCCCCAACTGACCCCCCATAAAATGCACTGGAAAAAATTAACATTACATTGAGGCTGAATTTTCTGGCTTACCCTAATTTCAAAGATGGCGCTTACCGAGGTCCCACTTCCTGACTTCCCTAGTTTACATGCATTTCATTAAAAGTGGCCAGTTCTCTTCCCTGATAAGCAGCACAAAAGAAATTCAAGCATCAACAGTTTGAAGATAAACACCAGCTAGCGACACGCACACAACACAAAGAAACCAGAAGTTGCTTTGCCTGGAGCTTAGAAGTTCCAGATCATGTGCCAATTTATTTTCTCTGTTTGTCAAAATCAAGACGACAGTAGGCTACCAAAAACGTTTCGGCAGTACATTTAGTAATACCAAATCAGGCCAAATTAAAGAAACGTGAAGATGGACAATGGACGGAGGAGCCTAGAACTACTAAGCACATGTCTAAGCTCCAGCAAGAGAGGATCATCCTCTCCTGGCTCCACGCAGAACATCTTCCGGTGTCTGTGAAGTTCGTGCTCGGTTGCTCGATTGTGTTGATCTTCCAAATGTTTTCGATTCCTCCTGTCTTTGATGTTATTATTGTTTTTCATAGAAACTTATAACATACTAATGACTTTTCAGTTTATTTTCTGCTCATCTATCGGAGTAGAGAACCGGGCGGGATGCTTGTAATGTAACGAGTCTTCAACCTGGAAGTAGAACCTCAGTCAGGCGGCAGGCCGAGTTTCCGCCATTTTTGAAATTTGCAGTGAACATGATTCAGCCTCAATGTATTGTTAATTGCATTATTTTGATTTTCTTAGTGCATTTTAGAGGGAGTCAGTCGGGGGTCAGTGTTTTGTCGAAGCCCCTAAAAACCTGGTGATGCCGGGCACAATTACTGATTGCCGGGATAAGTTTATACCAAGAGCTCATCACTAAGAGCGTACAACACCCCATACTAAGCCTATGTCACGACATTTTTACAGACCGATTTATTTTTAGACTATCTTTCCCGTGAAAAAAGGCTGTTCCGGTACACGTGATACCGCATCATCAGCACCTTTCTTTTGTTTTTGTTTGTTAGGACAAAAGAAAGGTCGAGGAAAAGTTTCGCACAAGAGAATGGGGCTCCTGAGATAGTCCCATATTTGCGGAAAATTCAATCTAAAAATAGATCGGTCTGTGAAAATGCTGTGATAGGAATATAGGGCAGTTGCACGCTGCTAGTGATGGGTTAGGAATTAGGATAAAATTTGAACTATTTAGTTCGAACTATTTAGAACTATTTAGTTATTTCACTTTTTTATCACTTGAATCAAAATAAGTAAATAAACAAATAAGTAACCTCTCTTGATATATACCTCAGCCTCCTGATCATGTTCGGTTCGGATGGCATTTGATATTAGGGAGTTTAAACAACGACTACGGTGACGGCAACGAGAACGTCATTTCAAAAAAAAAAAACTTCTCGTTTTCATAACTTTTTCGTGATTATTCCAGTTTGCTTAACATGCAAAATGTTGGTGAGCTGTCCATGGTCTAAATTACTGCGAACGGTGTAAAAGCAAAGAAAAAGAAAGAAGATTTTGCGGTAATACGCTAACGTTCTCGAGAAAACCTGGCGTTCTCGTTATTCACCGCCGGGTACGTGGGTGTTCCAGAGCCTGGAACAGGCTACATTTCACACTATTATATCGTTTTCTTCTTTTTGCCAAGAGGACAATAAGCTGTACTTTTCTAACCCTCCCTACCCGTGTCAAAATCGTAAAATATTGTTTTCATTGGTTGAATTGGATGACGTGCAGTTTTCAACCAATTATTTTCCGGCGAGAGTGTGAAGATTTCTGAAGGTTTGTAATATGGAGGAGTAATGGCGTTTTCCGCCCAGACAGATCATGGGCAATGTGAACGAAAAGAGGCTGTTTTGGGTGGAATTTATAGAGAAAAATCAAGGGAAAGGACTAAGGTTCGTACCTGCTATGTAACTCTTCAAAGCGCTACAATTTGCATTTACGTACTGTTTTCTTCTACGTGAAACTTCGAGGAAGAGAGACGAGCTTAGTTCGTGTTTAGGTGCTTTAGCATTCAAATGTTCAGGGGTTTTGAAGTTTGAAGCTATTCTCGTATTTTGTAAATTAGCAATATCAAGAGTTCAGTACACATAGTTATTGTACTCTTTTTTGGAATAAATACCAGTTTGTCCCGAATCCCGCCGCCAAGCCGTTTGTGCCTTCCAACTTGAATTCAGCATTGGGTCGCTCTGTAAACAGGACATGGTCAGCAATCGAAGGACAACATTCTAAAGTAAGTGTGACGTCTTTTAGCTTCTAACCAGAAATAAAGCTCATGTTTTGGAGAAAAATTTAAAGCATCGTCAGTTGTTTAAGCGACTAAGGAGTCGACGAAGGTTCAGAGTGCAGTATTGAACGTTGTTTGTAGCGCAATAAGAGAGGGCAGATAAACGCTCTTTGCAAACCTAAGTCTTAATACAAAAAATCTGGACGCTGTTTTTTCATTTTCATTTTCCAAAGATGAGCACAAGTTCAGATGTTCCGCTCTCTTTATATACCCTATTCCACGATGTAACTTTAGGCGATTTTTCTGTTTGCAGTTTCGAAATTAGCTGCGAGGCGCCAACTATAAGCTTTGAATCAACTCTAGCTGCGTTCAAGATTAAGCTTATGTGTATTTCAAACCAGGATATACTGGATATTTGTTTGTGATGTGAACTGCACGATCGATTGGCTGACTGTAAAATCCAAAGAAAGTTTCGACTTAAGCCGCTGAGAGAAATGTTATTTTGCTGTTTAGTTGCCGTATCCAACTAGTAGGTTTGTGATGGATTTGCCCTAAGACCGAGTTTATTGGACCATTTGAATCACGCAAATTGTCAAATAAACGTAACTTCAATGTCAAGCTAAAATTTTCTGGGCCAGCAATCCATTTCTGACAGAATTTAAAATACTATACCATGTTTTTCGAGTCATAGTCGCACTGTTCAAATCCAGTTATAGATTAGGCGAACCGCAAACCGAGAGATATCTATAGTAAATATCACACAGCTTTCGGAAATAGAGGTGGTTATTCGTATAAATAACTCTTATTTTAATTTTATTTGATTTACTTTCCGAGTCATATGAGCGCTTCTATACCATGGGGTAATTGTGGTTTTAAAGTCTTCAGCGTTTCGAAACCTCGCAAAATCACTTTGTGATCGGACTTGTTTCACGTATAATAAGTTTTACCTTCAGCCAGTTAATTTATTGTCTTGAATTTCGGTGTAGGTGATTGTTATCTGGATGGTTTTTTTTATTTTGTTTTCAAATTTATTTTTATTTGTCAGTGGTTACATCTGTGTGAATTCTTCCGAGTCAGAAGAGGACATATTGTGTGATGTGACATGATGCAAATCACAGTTCACCAAATCACGTCAACAGAGCACTCTCAGTCTTTGTTACTAAGAACAGTTTTAATTCAAATACAGCCACAAAAGTGCTTCGATAAACAAGTATAAGGGAGATTTTCCTGAGTTCAAATGAAAGTGAGTAGTGCATATTGGAGTGCCATGCATGATCTAGATGAAATTTGTTACAAAAGTTGAAGTCTGCATGAATTGTGGTATCAAAAGGAGATATTATAAACAATTATTAAAAATAGGCAGTCAATGACTGCATGCAGCTACTGCTTATGTTTTTTCTTATACATGTGAGAGGGATGCGAAACTAGGAACCCCATGGTCAGTCATGTGCCAAAAGTCACGCGAGTCACGCAAGCTGTTGCAACTCGCGTTATGCTTTACCATAAAAATAATGTTAACAGCAAATTCACACTTTTGGTCGAGTGGGTTCTACTAAAGGTAAAAAGCCCTTTCGAAATTGTGCTTAAGACTAAAAATTACCAGTTTACATGCGAACTAAACATGAAGGGGGGAAAGGCTTGACAGTACTAAAAATAGATCGACCCCCTACGTGACTCAGACGCTCAAAAAATTTGTATGAGCATGATGTGTTTTGGAAGAGAAAAATAAGCGAAAGCGGTACAACAACGAGGTGAAATCATTGAACGAGCTTCAATTATAATAAATAAAAGGCCATACTTTCGTTGTGGGGTGCAATCTTAGATCTGGATATCCAAAAATTGTCCTTAAATCTGTAAATTATTCAAAGCGCCTACGGAAATCCGATCGTCTCCGTCTCACCTGGTGTACAACAAAATAGTATCCAACCAGTCCGACTTGTTCCTCAAAACATGATGTACTTTAATTTTGGACTTAAAGGCATTAATTTTATGTATCTCATGTGAATAAGATGTACTGCTCTCTGTATTGGAGAAGATGTAAAAATCTGTCCAGTTCACATTGAATTTCCAAATATTTATCAAGCTTAAGCTTATAACTGTGACGTGGGTCCCAATGGCCAGAGACGAAAGTAACAAAATAAAACAAAATAGAACTAACATAAGGCACAATTAGCACAGACAACTAATGATTTTAATTAAGACATGCAATAAACACAGATAGAACTAAGGGTACATATATATGTTGTGCCGCGTAGCACTATAAACACGTAAGTGGTGGAACAGAGAATTAACTCTGAAGTGTAAATTAAAGTGCTATGAGAAACCCATGAGAAACCCACTGGGCATTAGCCCTAGTAAAGGGTATGAGGGAACCACATGAGGCAAAGAAAAAATTCTTATGACCTCGGTGGGAATCGAACCCACGACCTCCGGAGGTGAGCCATAATTTATATTCATGGCTTGCATGACTCACACCCTGGCGCACTTGGCTTGCATGGCTTGCCCCGCGACTCACATGACTCACTAGCTCGCATATTCAGTCTCTGTCTGAATAGTAAGGGTACATATATATGTTGTGCTGCGTAGCACTATAAACACATACAAGTGGTGGAACAGAGAATTAACTCTGGAGTGTAAATTAAAGTGCTAATAGAAACCCATGAAAAACCCACTGGGCGTTAGCCCAAGTAAAGGGTATCAGGAAACCACACAACGCAAAGAAAAAATTCTTATGACCTCAGTGGGAATCGAACCCACGACCTCCGGATTAGATCTACTGTTGCTCTGCCGACTAAGCTACGAGGTTGTGTCGTCGTCGAGGTTCGTGTGGTCGTGTGGTTGTGTGGTTCCCTGATACCCTTTACTAGGGCTAACGGCCAGTAGGTTTTTCATGGGTTTCTATTAGCACTTTAATTTACACTCCAGAGTTAATTCTCTCTGTTCCACCACTTGTATGTGTTTATAGTGCTATGCGGCACAACATATATATGTACCCTTACTTTCTCTTCGCCGCGATTCACCATCTAAATCGTCCCCGACTTTCTCTGTCCGACCTCGTAGCTTAGTCGGCAGAGCAACGGTAGATCTAATCCGGAGGTTATGGGTTCGATTCCCACTGAGGTCATAAGAATTTTTTCTTTGCCTTGTGTGGTTCCCTGATACCCTTTACTAGGGCTAACGCCCAGTGGGTTTTTCATGGGTTTCTATTAACACTTTAATTTACACTCCAGACTTAATTCTCTGTTCCACCACTTGTATCTGTCTGAATAGGTTAGGTTCTTGAATTGTCAGGCCAAAACTTGACCCTTGCATAAACAATGACATTGTCACAGAGACAAAAATATTTCCTACTAGTGTTTTTGTCAAATGTTGAATATGCTTTCACAAATAGGAGCAACTGCAGAGTTTTGTACTGATTGTTTACACCAAAGTATCTAGACTTTTGGAACAATGTTGGTGTTTTGGCTTGGAATGCTTGCTATGCTATTTTTTTTTTTTTTTTTGGCCAGAAAGGCTTTCTCCCCTTTACTTTGTTTCTGTCAACTCGTTCCCTGTTGCTTTCTTCCTTCCAATTCCTCCTCTTGAGCCACATGGTGATCATCACTGCTTTTGAGTTTCATTGCTCTGAAGATTTCCATGTTCAGTTCTCTCAGCTTGTATTCTTTATCACATTAACTTTCCATTTTCAAACTCGAGGAAGGTATATTTTGTTTAAGGAATGAACGAAAACACCACCTTTGTACATCTTCATTATGTCCCGATGATGCCATGAAAATTCCCATCAAAACAATGTTTGCACAGCAAAAATCTATGTCTTTCTACTACCCCCTGAGACTTGTGAATGTTTGGAGAGGAAAACTATGGAGACCAACATAATACCTACTAGGGGAGGGACAGAAAAACCATTTAATCCAAGTTTAATGAATAAATTAATAGGAATGGAGTGAGGGAGTGAGTGAGCGAGCATGGGAATGAATTACCCCACACCACAACTTGCTCTACCTCATAGCAACAACAACATCTTTATTTGTACCTTAGAGTTAACTTATTGGTAATATAAGATTAAGTTAGCTAATGAATAAGAAAAGGTACAGACCTTCAGAAATAAGTATTTAGAGTTTAAAATGCCAGAAGGTCAATGATGCCTCATGGCATGATTATGTTATCCATCAGCCAAAAAGAGGCACACGAGCAGGGATGTAGATAATTACTAGAAGCCAAGGAAAAGTAACTGACTGTCAAGTCAATTTTCTTAGCTGTAAAGCCTTCAATGCCTGCCTGTGAACTGATAATTCCTGCCTGTTGACGACTTTCCATTTTTCATTGGTTTTAGTCTATATATATTACTCCTAAAATAATGCAAGGTACTGTTTGTAAGAAGAGTAGCAAGATTTTACTGGAACAGCTGAAGAGTCTTCTCTCGTATTCCAATCACAATTAAACTGTAGAGACTGCAGGTCTAGAACTGATACCGGTAGTTGATTACACAGACACCTGTCTCTAGACTTCATTTCTTATAATTACCGTAACAATAATAATAGTGACAACCCTGCTAGGAAGAAATTGACAGAACTGCCGGTACAATCGGCTTTAAATCTAGTTAAACAATGGCAGTTGCTATTAACCATGAAAACCGCTTAAGCCCCTCCCATCCCTTATTGTACATTGATACGGTGTGAATTGGAAGACTATATAAACCTATTTTGCATTGACCTGTAGGTGTTTGCTGTGAGTAGAAACAATGTGAATGCAAAGGTTCCAAGACACACAGTAGGACAACTCATACATCATCCTGCTGCATCACAACCACACATGAATGGTGCATTTGGTGCTGCTGATCATATACCTAGCAATGGAGTTCCTCAGGATGAACCAAGAACCCCAACAACTCCTCAGTCTAACAGTCACATAGCTTTTCATCTTGTCTCAAAAGTTCTTGAGGATGAAAGTATTTTTAATTTTACCAGCTTTGAAGAAACAACTGGTGTTGAGCCTTTTTCACCTCTATCATTCATTCATCCTGATGGGTAAGTTTCTTTAAACAAATGATGTGATCATCATTGTTATGAACACTACTTGAGCAGTACTGAAAATAAAGCCTACAGGTTGATTCCCACAGAAGCCTGAATTTTTTTTCAGTTTTTTTTTTCCAATACTGCTCAAGTAGTGTTCATAGCTACGAAGATCATGTACATCTTTATGACGAATCAACAGTTCATATTTATGATTTTCATATATATGTCATGTATATATGTTTGTTTCCTAACAAAATAATTTCTTCACATGAAATGTTATCCGAATACTGAGAGGTTGTCATTTCAGAGACCTTGGACAAAACTTTGAGAAAATTGGCCTTCAAAAGCTCCCAACAGCTGAACAACCATTTTCTATTGTTCACCCAAATGTTTTCTTTTTAATATTTGTGTGCAAGTTTGACACCCCAAGTTTTTTGGCCTTCAAAGATTTTCACAGTTTTCAGACCTCATCGAATTTGCTGTCAACACGATCATACCGCCAACCAATAGAAAACAACCAAAGAACCTCCTGAAGAGGAAATGTGACAAACAGCTT